>JAFFSR010000136.1:1487500-2231250 GCA_017163975.1 Anastatus disparis | reverse complement strand
TATTATCGTAAGATAGTGAAGGTATACAGAGCTCCGCCTTTGATTGCTGTACGTTTATAATACGTACATGTAGAGTCGACGTTAAGAAAAAGAGTTTGAGTTGTACCAAGGTTCATAATAAAAATACTCTCTTCTTGGGTTTGTAGAGAAGTCCGCCTAACGGTTCCTTGGCATCCTACTGCCACACTTATAGCTCCTCGGCAACCATAAGCAAAACTAACATTTCTTATATACATGTATACGTGCGCTTGTCAGTTGACTTTTATATGCGCGTGCCAGCACGGCTTCTTTTTTTTTTATTTTGCTTATTTATATGCATATATATGCTTTTCATTTAAACTTCATTCCTTTTTTTCTTTTTTTTTCACCTCTTTCTTTGTACGCTTACGTATGTTCCCTACTTCTTTTAATATGCTCCTTTCTCCTTTCTTCCGTTCTCGTTTCCTTTATATATCCTCTTTTTTTTCTTTCTTTCTTTTTCACGTTCATTGGCCTTCTCCTCGAGATTTTTCGTTGCTTCTATTTTGCGCTCTCATTTAATACCGAGAGAAATGCAATTTCGTAATTACAGAAACTTGCTCAAGAGATTGAGTCAAGACAATGATTTTCCGCAAGATTTAACTCATTCCTACTTTGGTTACTCTTCTAACTATGTATATAACACAAGAAAGCTATTTTTTTCTCTTTTTAGATTAAGTACAGATGGTAATATGAGATAACTAGATTGATGCTTTCCCAGAGCCAATCGATTAATTGTACAAAAAATAGGCTTGGATTTTTTCAATGATTTTCTTCTTTGTGATATAATTATGTTTTCGTTGATCCATTTTCTATTAGATACGGAGATAATTGATTTTTAAAAATTAAATATTTTACGAATGTTCAACAGGATATTGATAAATTATTTTGCTTTAATTTTTTCATTCATCAATTTTATTTTTATAAAAATGAGAAATTTATATATTTTAAATAAAAAAAATTTTTTATTTATATAATATATAATATTAAACGAATAATTATCTGAAATAGAATAATTTTAAAGTAGAGAATAATAAATATTGAAAAAAAAGTTTGAATTTTTTTTAATGCAAGTCTCGAGTAAATCGAACATAAAGTTTACGACTTTTACGAGAGAATGCATATTTAAATTGAGTCTGATTTGTCCGTAACTACTTTAAATTCTCGTAACTACGAGCAATTTTCAAACCAGGAAGTTCAACGAACTATTATTTGTAAGATAAGTGCAAAAAAATTTAAGTAAATTTAGTTTTGCTTCATTAAAAATTATTTTTTCCTTTCAAAAAAAGATGAAAAAAAAAATACAAGTAAAACCAAATTGTTGTCAAATTATTAGGAAATTTATTGTTGTTACTTGATACAAACACATTTGTAGTATCGGCTCATAATAAATAGTTTTCGCATAACTGTTTTTTCTTTTTTATCAGATGAAATATTTTTTTTCAACTTTTGCATATTAATTTTTACATATTTTTTATGTTTTTACGTTCATATGTATGTCTATAAATAATAAAATTTAAATATTATTGTTGAAACTACTTGATAATCCATTCTTTTTTTTCTCAAATTGGAAAAATTGCATTACTACTTTTGCCGTTATTTTAAAATATCAAAATGCTATGTGAAATAAACTTTTTACTTCCAATTACATTTATTAATACTTATTTTGCATTTTTCAAGCACTCGAAAACTCATAATATTATTGAGAATTTCGAATTTCATTGAGATTTGAAGGAGGTATTATAAATTAATAATTTTAATAATTTTTCTATTAAAAGAAAGAAAATAAACAAACCAACAATTATCTCTTTTTACACACATAATAATAAATAGTTATCAAAGATGAAAAAGATTTTTTTGTATAAAGTATACCGTTAGTATACACAAATTGCATTTTGATATGAAAAAAATTGCACAAAAGAAATGTAATAAAATGTTTTTTTGTATTACCTTAATATCAAAGCGAAACGCAGGCATAAAGGAAATCGGCAAAAGGCGGTTGCGCACAGGTGCCTAATGTGCCTCTTATAAACTAAATGTGCAAAAATTTTCACTACTCCTATACCTGCAGACTTGTATATATGTACACTACGAATTCAACGAAGCATGTTACATATACATTATATATGAGAAATCTTTTTTTTTTCCTTCCTTCACTCGCAATTTCGTTTTCCTGTACAACACGTATTGACTCTACGACTTGGCAACTTTCTATCGAAAGTGTATATTAGTAATATACGCAACAAGTGATGTACGAAGGGATAATATTGGCAGGGGTCAATGTTTTTTGCGCGAGCAGTAGAAAGTCGAGGGCGCGCTTGCGCGCCCGAGATTTTCTGCTGCTCAAGCAAAAAACATTTAACCCTGCAAATATTTTCCCGACGTACGTAACATGTTGCGTAGATTATTTTATGCTGTTGTAAGCAGTTAGAGGAACAATAAAATTATAAATATATAATTAAATACATTTTTTACAATTTTTCAATGTATATATCATGAATTTATGAAATGCAAAAGAAGCAATTTCGTAGAATTTAAAGAAGCGTGGAACAGACAGCCTCGTCTGCGCGCGCAAGCGCCACATGTCGCGTGACGCTTCGAGAAACAAAGCAAGCGATACTTACTGTTTTGGGATACACAAATTTTTAATATTTTTCTTTGATTTACTAAATATGATAGATACATCTGTTTATAAAATCTTTTCTTCGGTTATGTTTGTTTGTGCTTGTAAATATGAATGTACAAACTTATAACTGAAAAGTTGAAAAATTTTTTTATTTCTCTTACAATTTTACAAGTTTTATGTTTATTCTATTTTTTTCACTGCATCACTTTTACTGTGATTTTTTTTCACTATTAACTCTAAATTTTATTATTAATAAATCATTATGAACCATTATTTATTTAATGTATATTTTTAAAAATGTATTTAATACGAAAAAGACCATTATGAAATTTGAATAAGCGCGGGACTTAACTATGCGGCGCCGATCGTCTAACGCGCCTGTTTATGTTCTCAAGTTTACACTACTATCCTTTCCAAACACATCGGCGCTCACTTCGTACTGAAGAGTTTTGTTGTATCTCAACTTACTATAGCATATTGAGTATTTCCCCGGGGATATATTACTTGTTCATATATCCCCGGGGAAATAAGCTGACAGCAAATATACTTTAGTACAAAATATCACAAACAAAATACAGCGGCGCTGCGAGCGCAACTATAAGAGACCTCAATACCCATTTGACTAGCCTACTACATACGACGCCCTCTACTGCTTACTACAGCATAAATATATATATAGTTACTGTTGCTGTTCCCGCATTCGTTGATGGACGTGTTTCTCTTCTATTGAAGCTAAAGCCAACTAAATCATTTTGATGTAGGTGTATGTAAGTTTATGCTGTAGTAAGCAGTAGAGGGCGTCGTATGTAGTAGGCTAGTCAAATGGGTATTGAGGTCTCTTATAGTTGCGCTCGCAGCGCCGCTGTATTTTGTTTGTGATATTTTGTACTAAAGTATATTTGCTGTCAGCCTATGTCCCCGGGCATATATGAACACGTAGTATATCCCCGGTGAAATATTCAATATGCTATAGTAAGTTAGGATACAGCTAAGATCTTCGGTACGATGTGAGCGCCGATGTGTTTGGAAAGGATAGTAGTGTAAGCTTGAGAACATAAACAGGCGCGTTAGACGATCGGCGCCGCATTGTTAAGTCCCGCGCTTATTCAAATTTCATAATGGTCTTTTTCGTATTAAATACATTTTTTTAAATATACATTAAATAAATAATGGTTCATAATGATTTATTAATAAAAAAATTTAGAGTTAATAGTGAAAAAAATAATTACAGTAAAAGTGATGCAGTGAAAAAAATAAAATAAACATAAAACTTGTAAAATTGTAAGAGAAATAACAAAATTTTAAAACTTTTCAGTTATAAGTTTGTACATTCATATTTACAAGTACAAACAAACATAACAGAAAAAAAGATTTTATAAACAGATGTATCTATCATATTTAGTAAATCAAAGTAAAATATTAAAATAATTTTGAACTAAAAATATGTATATCCCAATGCAGTAAGTATCGTTTTCTTTGTTTCTCGAAGCGTCACACGACAACATGTGGCGCTTGCGCGCGCAAACGACGCTGCCTGTTCCACGCTTCTTGAAATTCTACGAAATTGTTTCTTTCACATTTTATAAATTGATGAAATATACATTGAAAAAATGTGAAAAATGTATTAAATTATATATTTATAATTTTATAGTTCCTCTAACTGCTTACAACAGCATAAAGTAGTCTACGCAACATGTGAAGTACGTCGGGAAAATATTTGCAGGGTTAAATGTTTTTTGCTTGAGCAGCAGAAAATCTCGGGCGCGCAAGCGCGCCCTCGACTTTCTACTGCTCGCGCAAAAAACATGTACCCCTGCCAATATTATCCCTTCGTACGTCACTTGTTGCGTATATTACTAATATATATGAGAAAGTCAAAGGAGCTAAAGGAGATTCGCGAGACTTGGCAAGAATCGTAGTCCCGTAATTAAACTGCACCAAAGCGAAACTTTGGAATCCTAACGTTTAAAAGCCCCGGGGAGGGGAGTATTATGAAGCCAACGACAAGTAGTTTGCAAAATAACGTTGACGCTGGAACGAATCTATTGTTTAATAAAGCTTTCCAACATTCACTTGGCTATGCAATTTTTTCGCATTTCTTTCTTCTAAAACTTTTGAAAAGGTGTGAAAAACAATGTTTTTAATATTGTTTCTTTGAAGAATCTACTTTACAAATATTATCAGTATGATTTTTCTTCTATTGCTGCTATTGCAAGAAAAAAGCAAAACATTCTTTTGTTGCACTTAATTTATCTAAGTTAACTGTAGGAAGAAAGTAGAATAACATTATAAAAATAAAGATTTTTTTTTTAGAAATGATTTTACATTTGTAAAAAATAAATTATTTTAGTTAAAAGTTCTTTAAAAAATACATGAAATTTGAAATAAAATAAAAATAAAAAATTAATTTAATTACAAAAGAATGTAGTAATGTATTTAGATTTCAATGGATGCATACAAAGTTCGATAAAAACCAATGTTTTTAGTACAATGGATATTCAATTTATATTGATTATATTTTTGTTAAACAACACAGCGTATTTTACGTGAACCATTTACATATTTCGTACAATACAGTATCGATAGAAACATTGATTTTATGGATATATTTGAATTTTTATTAATCTTTAGAAAAGATAAAAATTTTAAAATCACAAACGTCAAATCATGTACTCATGTTAAATAAAAAAAAATTATTTTTTAACTTAAATAATATAAAGAAATTATTTAATTAATGATTTTTCAAAATTAATGCAGAAATAATTGATTAAATTATACGACTTAAATAGTAGACATTGTAAAATCATTAAAATTATTTATTGATTGTCTCTTGAAAATTCTTGTAAAACGTTGAGTAGTACGAACCATAAAATAAGACGAAAAAAAATCATTCAAAAATACTAAATTTCTTGATTAGAGTAAAGCATCAAAGTAACATAGGAAGCAGTAAAAACAAAAGTCGTATAATACTGACATTGAAAAATTTTCCACGGTATCATAATTGAAAATTTAAAAGTCTCTTTTCCTTACGGTAGTAACTTGTTTGCAAACTTTTACCTCCTCGCGAGGTTTAAACTTTAAAGGCCAAAACTTAAGGACAAAAATGGACTTTCTTACGGTACCTTTGAGTTTAAATACTTTTTCTTTTTCTTTTTTTTTGAGAGGGCGAACAACGATAATTTGTCAAACACAGCGAAGAAATTAGCAATGAAAATAAGAATTTAAAACAACTATTGAAACTTTGAATGCTAATTATAAAACGCTTAGAAAGTATAAATTCTAGCGATTTCCACTTTCAAATAGTAGTGCCGCCTATTTAACAAACATTCTTTATACATTCCAGTAATACTCTATACATATTAATATGCTAAATAATTTACTAAATTTTCGAATAATTTTTATTTAAATAATTTTATAAAACTGAAAAATTGTAACCAGATTTGCGAAAATATAACATTTTATCTTAATATTAATTCATTGTGGCTAATCAAGGAAAAATAATAAAAAATTATTAAAACGTTATCAATCGAAGAATTGTAAACGATTGAATATTTTTAAAATTTTCATTAAAATATTAAAATATTCTGTGTGCGAAATGAAAGGTAAAATAAAAGTAAAGAAAAAGAAACAAAATAAAACGATTAATAATCCTTGAATTCGATAAAACAAATTTTGCTTGTACTCGCATGGTGTAACTCTTCGTAAAACGCGCAAGCTTGTATGGATAATACAAATGGTTTTAATACAAACGAAAAATCGTTCCCGCATTAATTCAGCGTGAAAATGTGTTGGGCTTGCTGGTAACAAATTGGATTAAGAAATTTCCTCTCTCTCTCTCTTGTACCGGAATTCATTAACTTTACCTTTTTTCTCTCTCCTTTTTTTTTACTTTTGCGCTTGCTCGCCCGTTTTTATTCAACGCTGCAAGCAACGTTACACTTATCAAGCTCTAACCTTCTATTTTTTTTTCTGAATAAGCAATAAACATTGCGTCTAATCAAAATTATGGTATCGTCGAATTGTCATAAAAAACCTTCCTTTTGTTTATTATACTTTTTTTATTTTCATTTTATCATCTTTCCTTTAATAGTCTCTCTTAAACCGTTTCCTAGAAATATACACGTTGTAGTCGTACCCTAGAGAGGAACTCCACTAACGAAAACGAAAGACATTACAACGATATGAGTTTCGTTGCTACGTTTATAACGAGAGTTTCTGTTTTTTTTTTCTTTCTTTTTTTTAACTCTTCTCTCAACTACTTTACACATTTACGAGAAAAATTTCAAACTTCCTGAATCTGGTTTCTTTTTTTTTTTAACTTACCACAGACACGCCTCTTCACTTACGATCTGCACAATCGAGTTCGAGATAGACGAGAGCCGGAAATTCTGGTAGTAATAACACGTGAAGATTTTCAAAAGAAGAAGGGAAAGAGAGGGCACACTCTTTTTTTTCAAACTTTAAACTCTTTTTGCGTCGAGATTTTTATATCAAGTACAGTGCATACATCATGCGTATAGCAAAAGTTGACTAAAAAAATTAAACTTTTCTTTTGAATGTTAAAAATGTTGATATCGTTGCGATTGATAAAAAAATTTCTTAAATTATAAATGCTTTTTAGTCAATCGAGTTACATACACACACACACGCACACACGTGTTGCGGATTGATTAATTATAGTAAGAAAGTTTATGAGAGAAAAAAGATGTACGTGATATACAACATGTGCTACAAAGTAAATGTTTTGAAACAATGATTTTAAAAAAAGAAATCGTATTAACAGTTTTCATATTTAGATAATTATTGAAGCTATGCTTCTTACGCGACGTTACGGCAGGGGCACTAAATGTATAAAAATCGACAGTCCCAAATGTCACCCAGCGTGAATGTACGAATATGGCACAGGGTGCCATAATTTTATCAACATACAAACACTTAAATTCTTTTTTCTCTTTCTTTCTTTCCCTCTCTCCCATTCCGCTTAAGAATATGCGTGCATATACACAAGTGGATGTGCGCGTTGAATGTACTACGATTGATGCTTATAGTGTGTGTGAGTGTGTGTGTGTATATATATATATATATATATATATATATATATATATATATATATATATAATATACACAGTAAAATTTTGAGGAAAGTATCTATATCTACCAGAACGTTATAGGTAAACACAAAGCGGGTACTGTTTCTCTTTTTCTAAATATGTTTTCATGTTAACGAGGTTTCCCTATACCCTCTCACTTGCACCTACTGATTTCGTATAGGTACTTTCCTCGTAATCTTACTGTATAAATATATATATATATATATATATATATATATATATATATATATATATATATTATTTGCTCAGTTAAAAAAATATAATTCTAATAAAAAAAATATTTATTTTCCCTAGTCTTCTTACATATCTTTATTTCTTAAATAGTTATAAATAATTGAAAAAAGTTAAAAAATTCCACAAATTTAAAAACTATTTGATACGGTAAAAAAAATAGAAAAAAATGACTTAGAAAAATTTTACAGCACAAAACAAAATTGGTATTTTATCTTTATTTTAATTTATTTATTAATTTTTTATTCTTTGTTTCTATTTAAAAAATTATTTTTTTACGAAAAATTTTTCGTAAATTTTGGTATTGTACATTTCTGTATATTTTATTTGAGAAACTAGAAAGTTTTACTGCTTCGTTTTTTTATATCAATGAAACTTTATAAGCTGTGTATAAACATTTCTTTCTTAATTTTTTAATAATTGACATTAATAAACTATATTATTAATATATTTTTAAATACATAATACATTGAATAAAAAATAGCCAGTTTTCATTAAAAAATTAACTATAATTTTTGAACTTCCTAGTTTTTTTATTAAAATTTATAAATAAAAATAATGTATTTTTAAATTAAAGTAACTTTCTTCGTTCTTGGTTATTATCTAGCTTTTTTGGAAACCAAAGTTTATTATTAGATTCTTATAATGTCAAATCATTAAATACAATCAGTATTTATTTATTTTTCTACAGGATACGGAAAGTACGCTTATAAAAGATATTAAAATCATACATATAAATCAATCATTTATGATAGCAAGACCTGATTTTCAGTAGAATAAATTTCTGTTTAATTCAAATAATTTAAACGTATAAAGAATAATTAGTAAATTAATAGGATGATTAAAATAAATTTTTAATACATAAATTTTTTTTGTTCTTCTACGGCTAAGTAATAATGTTTTAATAAAGATTTAATTAAACTAGATTCATAAAAAAATGTATTTATCGAGATTCCAAGCGCTAAAATTCTAAATTAGTGATAAAACACTGAACGTTTAATGGAATCTCATGTGTCGCTATGCATTACAATTTTCAAGTAGCAATTTTCGGCTAATAATGAGAATATTAATACAAAGTTGTAAAATATCCCATTAAGTATTTGCCAATTACATTTGACCTCATTAAATCTATTATTAAACATATCGATTTTATTTGATTGAATTTAACATTTCACTTTACAATTGATCATTTTTATTGTTTTATGAGATAATTTAATTATACAAATCCATTAATAAAAACGTACATTTTAATAGATTGTATCGTTTATTAAAATTTTATAAATTTTAAAATGCTTGAAAAAAAAATTTTTTTTTCCATGAATCAATTATATCTTTACCGTTTCTAAATAAAGTGTCTCGGAAATAAAAATTTTCATATAATTTTAAAAGAAAGAAAATCTCGATCTCTAAATTGAGATTTAAACTAAATATTGAGAGTACAGTAGTTTAAATATTTATTTTTTTAAATAAAAAATTGAAATAAAAATTATTAGTTATTACACTGAATTTATTAGGTATAAAATTAATCGATATACATCGCAATAGTAAATTTAATTTTAAAATTATTAGACTATTCAATCTAGGGATTTTGAAATTTAAATATTTCTAATAAAAATCCATTAACATGAAGCATGCTTTTTAATAGAATAAAGGAGAAGAAATGAAAAAATTGACAAATCTTTTGTTATAAATGCCAGAAACGATAACCGTAGAGAACTTGTAAATCCGGGTCGAATATAGGATCTTGCGAGTACGAGATGTGCCATATAAACTAGTGACATCATATCAAGGCTCCACTGACGTATCGTCGGCTTTTGTACAACGTCCTCGTATCTTAATACTTATATATGTGTGTTACGCTGCGCGAACAAGTTATACATACGAAATACGCCTGTCACACGTCCAACCGTACAGTATGCAATATACAGTTGTAACGAGCAAGGATAGGAAGAAAATAACGTATAAATAAAAAATTTCTAAGCCAGCGGTTAAAGTCAAATAAATATTATTTTATTATTCAAATAAAACTTGCTTTAGCTTTTTTTAAAATTATTATTTTAATTTTAGTAATTTTAAGGGTATGGTTTCACGCTACTTTACCGATCAAAAATTATAATTTTATAAAATTACAATTTTTGAAAAAATTATACATCGGAATGAGTTTTCCTTTTATAGATCACTTCATTTAATTTCGATGAAGGGCGGAAACTCTAAAAATTAGCGGAAAAAAGCGTTAATCGAAGATAATTAGAAAAATAAATTTCTCAGTTCGAAAAAATCAAATTTCTCAAAAACCGTGTTTCGTAGGGAAATTTCCTATTCAGGATCATTTTATTTTTAAAAAATGAAGAGCGGAAACTTGGTTTGATAAATCATATTGCAAAAAAGCAAAATTACATTTTTCTAAAAAGATGTGCTCAGCTGTAAGAATACAATGGCCGTGCAAGAAGCCACGTTTCATAGTTGGCATCAATGCTAATGTATAGTTTGGTACGCGCCAACTTCAAATTCGAATTTTAAATGTATATTGAATTTATTTTATATTTACAATTTCTACAAATAAACACTTTTTCAACATAAAACTGTTTTATTTTATTTAAAACATAAATATGTAAAAAAATTTAATATTATAAGAGAGAACAATATAGTTTACATCATTTGCGAACTCATTATTTTTTTTTAATTTTCATTATTGGGATCTGACATGGGGGCGTGGTCTAAGCTAAGATGGCGTACCATAGTATACAATTTACATTGTCATATATGGAGCAAGTACCTGTTTTTGTTAATTATGAATATTTCTGTACTATTGGGCAGATACTAATCCTACCAAACGTTATTTTATAAAAGATGAACAAGTTTTCAGAGCAGGACATATAATAAAATACGTTAAAAATAACAAAAATATCGGTGATATAATAACCTTTTCACGCAAGACATACAAGAACATACAAGTCGCATCAACGAAAGCTTTCTGCTTGTATGCTACTATTCGTTCAGATTTTATCCACCAGAGAGCGTCTGGTCTATGTCAGATCCCAATAGCAAAATAAGTAATTTATTCGTTTCTTTGCTTGAAACAAAATATTTTTTGAATAACTTTATTGAATTAACGAAACTTAGGCATATCTTAACCTATTTAGAATGAAAATATGTTTTGAAAAGCGAATGATAAGGATTACTTAATTTTGTTGCCAATATAATTTTATTATATAATATAATCTCATCAAATATTATTTTATATTATCGTTCTTTAAAAATAAACAGTTGTAAATAATTTTATTAAGATAAGCCCATATGGCCTAAAAATTTCTGGAAATAATTGTAAATAAGTGTTACTAACTGTAAATAACTGTACCCTGGTAACAAAAAATTTGCAATTCTGACGCAATTCTGACGCAATTGACTTGACCGTCAGTGAAATTCCATCAGACCATACGTCATATGCTTCCGATTTCTGCTATATTTCTGCTGATGTGTAATTACGTTAGGTGACGCTCAGCAGAATTGCGATGAAATTGCAAGATTGAAATTGCAATATCAAAAGGATAATTGCGAGCACTTGCGCGTTCGACAGAATTGCACCAGAAGTGCAAAAGTTTACTAACATTAAGTGCTGCGCAGCAGAATTAAGGAGCTTTACGTAATTACAAGTGCACTTAACGAGACCCTCTCATCACTTCCGCGTGCACAAGAATTGCAATGGAATTGCACAAGCCGTCTGCAGCAGATGACTTGTGGTAGAATTGCGATGAAATTGCAAGATTGAAATTGCAATATCAAAAGGATAATTGCGAGCACTTGCGCGTTCGACAGAATTGCACCAGAAGTGCAAAAGTTTACTAACATTAAGTGCTGCGCAGCAGAATTAAGGAGTTTTACGTAATTACAAGTTCACTTAACGAGACCCTCTCATCACTTCCGCGTGCACAAGAATTGCAATGGAATTGCACAAGCCGTCTGCAGCAGATGACTTGCGGTAGAATTGCGATGAAATTGCAAGATTGAAATTGCAATATCAAAAGAATAATTGCGAGCACTTGCGCGTTCGACAGAATTGCACTAGAAGTGCAAAAGTTTACTAACATTAAGTGCTGCGCAGCAGAATTAAGGAGTTTTACGTAATTACAAGTGCACTTAACGAGACCTTCTCATGACTTTCGCGTGCACAAGAATTGCCATGGAATTTCGCAAGCGGTCTGCAGCAGATTACTTGTGGTGAACAATTTGATTTTATATAAACTGTGAAAAAAAATTGACGTAAGCAAATTACCACTGCAACATGCAATTCCTCTCCCATAAACTATATTTTCAATTTACTTTTATCTATATCTAGGAGCTTCTTTAAATGTTCCAAAAGAAAGTTTTTTACTGTTTCTAATACAACCGTATACGTTTCTTTTGACCAAGATTTAAGCTGAAATGTATAGTCGAGACTCATTCCTCAATACTCATAACCTTGATGTACATGAATTTATCTTATTTTTTTTCTTTTTTTTTTAACCAAATGAATAAACTTTTATCTCTTTTTCGCACAATACATAATTTAAAAATTCCAGAATTTAAATCGTTAGAAAAATATATTATAAACATTCAGTGGGTGAAAATTAGTCTGTTTTATTCCGTTTACTACGTATAAAAATGCTACGTATATCATGTTCATAAAATGCGTATTGAAAATACTTTATATTGAAGTCCAAAAAAATATTATACTATCGATAAAAAAAAATACAGAATTATTAAGTATTCCAAAAGCTTATATCAAAATGAAAAGAAGGAATAATTTCATTTAGTTTCTAATAAGAAAATGTAATTCATTAAAATGTGATTCTTATCGTTCTACAAAATTTGTTATTTGGAATGAAATTGAATAAAAATTATTAATTAAATACAATTTTTGTTTAATATGTGGAAATAATTTTGTTTTATAATACCTAAATGTTAGTAGGATGGCCATTGAACATCGTTTTATCAGACAAAATAATATATTTATAATAAATAAGGACGTTATACTATATATATATATAAAAAATTATATAATATTGTCAATAATATTAAACAAACTTATATATAAACGTAAAATAACGTTATGAAGACAGATTTCCAATACATTCTTATATTAATAGCAATGTTAACGCTGTTTGTCTACTAAGTAATAAAAATATATTTCATACGATGCTGAAATTTTTTTACAAAAACGCATGCTTTACTCCATCTTCTATTTGCACTGTATATGTTACCACTTCGCTCCAATGCTGCTGCGAAGTATCTGCTCTAAGCTACCTTCGTAAGTATATGCTGTGAATCTGCTGGAAAGTATATGCTTCACGTAGACTTGGTAAGTATGCTGCAATTCCATTGCAAGCACGTGCACACTACACCATTCTCTAAACGGCACCGTAAGTCAGCTGCAAAGCTGCTGCGAAGTAGCTGCTGCATGCTCACCTTCATAAGTATGCCGCAATTCTACTGTAAGCGAACGTGCAATATACACTTCTTTAAACCGCAATCTACCTGTCGTAAGTCTGCTGCTAAGCTGCTGCGAAGTAGCTGCTGCATGCTTACATTCGTAAGTATGCCGCAATTCTACTGTAAGCGCGCGTACAGTCTACACTTCTTTAAACCGCAATATACCTGTCGTAAGTCTGCTGCTAAGCTGCTGCATGCTTACCTTCGTAAGTATGCCGCAATTCTACTGTAAGCGCGCGTGCAATCTACACTTCTTTAAACCGCAATATATCTGTCGTAAGTCTGCTGCTAAGCTGCTGCGAAGAAGCTGCTGCATGCTTACCTTCGTAAGTATGCCGCAATTCTACTGTAAGCGCGCGTGCAATATACACTTCTTTAAACCGCAATCTACCTGTCGTAAGTCTGCTGCTAAGCTGCTGCGAAGTAGCTGCTGCATGCTTACCTTCGTAAGTATGCCGCAATTCTACTGTAAGCGCGCGTGCAATCTACACTTCTTTAAACCGCAATCTATCTGTCGTAAGTCTGCTGCTGCTGCTGCTGCGAAGAAGCTGCTGCATGCTTACCTTCGTAAGTCTGCCGCAATTCTACTGTAAGCGCGCGTGCAATATACACTTCTTTAAACCGCAATCTACCTGTCGTAAGTCTGCTGCTAAGCTGCTGCGAAGTAGCTGCTGCATGCTTCTGACTGCAGAACTACAAAAGAATGCTGAAGCATACGAAGCATGTTCTGCGCACTCGCGATTGCGTCAGATTGTGTTACCAGGGTAAATAACTATAAATATACAGTTGTTTATATTTATTTACAGTTATTTACATTTATTTATTTTTTTTGCAATCATTCACATTTATTTACGATTATTTATATTTTTTCATAGTTTTTTACAGTTTTTTTGAAAAAATAACATTTAGTTAAAATGATAAGTATTATGATGCATAAATAAAATTGAAGTTTTAAGGTTCAACATGTACATTTATTTATGATTTAATTTATTTACAAAATTCAAAAACTAATCATTCATTTCTACCAAATTGAATTCTTTGTCAAATAAAAGAAAGTTTTTTTTGCAGTTTGTGTTTTACGGAGAGTCTTGTTCATTTATCTTTAAAAAAATTTTGTCAAAAAAAATATATTTGAAAATCATTTCTATTCTTTTTATATTTATGTTTGATTGATAAATCTATATATAGCATGAATGTAAAATTTAAATTCCGAATAAAAAGATAAATATTAGGAAAATAATGAATTTGAAAAATAGATTTCTACAAATTTTTAAAAAATAATATTATGATTTTGATTTTATACTCATTATACACTAAGATTAATAAAATTAAGTAATCCCTATTATTCGCTTTTGAAAACATTTTCATTCTAAAAAGGTTAGGATATGCCAAAGTTTCGCTAATTCAATAAAGTCGTTCAAAAAATATTTTGTTTCAAGCAAAGAAACGAATAAATTACTTATTTTGCTATAATGAAAATTTAAAAAAAAATAATGAGTTCGCAAATGATGTAAACTATATTGTTCTCTCTTATAATATTAAATTTTTTACATATTTATGTTTTAAATAAAATAAAACAGTTTTATGTTGAAAAAGTGTTTATTTGTAGAAATTGTACATATAAAACAAATTCAATTTACATTTAAAATTCGAATTTGAAGTTGGCGCGTACCAAACTATACATTAGCATTGATGCCAACTATGAAACATGGCTTCTTGCACGACCATTGTATTCTTACAGCTGATCACATCTTTTTAGAAAAATGTAATTTTGCTTTTTTGCAATATGATTTATCACACCAAGTTTCCGCCCTTCATTTTTTAAAAATAAAATGATCCTGAATAGGAAATTTCCCTACGAAACACGGTTTTTGAGAAATTTGATTTTTTCGAACTGAGAAATTTGTTTTTCTAATTATCTTCGATTAACGCTCTTTTCCGCTAATTTTTAGAGTTTCCGCCCTTCATCGAAATTAAATGAAGTGATCTATAAAAGGAAAACTCATTCCGATGTATAATTTTTTCAAAAATTGTAATTTTATAAAATTATAATTTTCGATCGGTAAAGTAGCGTGAAACCATACCCTTAACAAAGGATCAACTGTGACATAAAGTGTTGGAATATGTAAGAACAATTCCTTTATACAAAAATAAATGTACTTAAAATATATATTTCTATAAATGTTGTTTCAGTAACTAGAAAGTTTTATTACTTAGTTTTTGTATTAATTAAATGAACCTTTGTAAGCCGCCCATAATCATTTATTTCCTTAAGAGCAGGCCGGATTCGCTGTCCTTGTCTAATTGGCATTTTTGTTATTTACTCAAGTATTAATCGGTGTATCTGCAAATTGAAGGTTAAGCGCAATAGATATTATTATTACAAATATTTATGTACAAGAAAAAAAAAATCTATCGCTTTGTTTTTGAGAAAAGTAAGGAACGCGAAAATATTATAAACATAATCTTTTACTTCGGCGTTCCTTACTTTTCTCAAAAACAAATCAGTAGATTTTTTTTTTCTTGTGCATAGATATTCATAATAATAATATCTATTGCGATCAACCTTTATTTTGAAGATACACCGATTAACACTTGAGTAAATAACAAACAACTCAATTGTTACTCGGTCGGTATCAGGTTCTACTCCGGCCTGCCGTTAACGGAACTTTTCCTTTATAAGCCTAAACAGATGAGTACCTTATTACGAATATTTTCACTATTGTTTTGAAACACTTTTTACTTTAGTCTTGGACAGCCACTCGCTCTGTAAAGATCTAAGTTTGCTCGTGACGATAGAAGAGAATAAATTATAAATATAATTTATATAATAAATTGTTCACTTATTTCTATCCCATTTCCAATATAAAGGTTGACTAGATTTTTCTTCTATTTTATTACACAGGAAAGAAATAATACTATCGAGTAAAAAAATTTATTTTTATTATGCATTTTCATTACGTGCATTGTCCTTTGATGATAAACTTTTTAATTAAAAGTAAATTATACATAGTTAAATGCTTATGGCTTTGCGTAATATTAAAATTTGAAAAAAAGTTATTTTAAATATTTAGCATAATTATCTTGATTTACATGAGGAAGCAAACGTATATGCTGAAATTTTAATTCAAATTACCTAAAAAGCCAGTTAACTTTATTTAAACTTCTATAAACCAAGAGATGTAAATTTTTATTATATTTTGTCTAAAAATTACGTTCTTTACATTAAAAGATATAAAATTTAGTATAAATCGTAAAAATTAAAAGCAATATTTATGAGTGAAAATAAAAATTTAGTTGATTAAAAATAAAGCTAATAATTAATATTGTAAAATAATTTTATGTATAATAATACTAACATTGATTAAATGTTACATATCAATAAGAGCATTGAATTATTGAAAGCAAAAATAGAATAAACTATAAGTATTAAATATCATCCCTATACGTTGAATAAAAGCCGAGAACTCGAGTTTTATATTTGATAAGCAGAAGCATTGTGCTCGTATACACCCCCTTATACGCTACGAATGGAAAAGCAAAGAGGGCAAAGAAGAAGAGATTTAGAGAAATAAGGTCCGAGATATATATACATACAGAAAATTCAATATTATTTTCTTTTAACAAAAAAGCTTTTGTATACATCGATGTATTTGAAAAGTATTTACATGAATAGTGGAAATGTAAAATATCGAATTCCATTAAAGGCTTCTTTTACGGGTGTCAAGAACGCGAATGCGACCGCAAGAATAGTAGTATATACGCTTCCTTTTCTTCTCATTCCACTTGTAGCGGCGCTGATAATGTCGCGTCACTTTTAACTTCAATAGTCGCATTTCCAGCCGATATATATATATATATATATATATATATATATATGCCTTTTTTTTTATCTTTTTTCGTTTCTTTGGCTGCAGCATCACATTTTTTCTATAGCCATTGACCACACGTTCGATCGTCCTAAATATCGGGAAAAATATATTAACGTGCACACGAGTTCGCTAAATTCTTCTCTTCTTTTTAACATGTAACCTTTTCTTTGTCTTTATATGTTTTTTTACCAAACGCTTATAGGTTAAGGTACATACTCTTGAAAATTCGATAAAGTCGACGGATTTATAGATCCGCTTAATGATAGGGTAGAAATTTATTGAATTAATGTAATAACCATTGATCGTTTTTCATTGCTTTCAAGAGCAATTTGTGAACTTTTAATTTAATTTTTTTGATTATTTTATGGAAAGTTCATTTATTTCAATTTTTGAAGCTATGCTTCTTACGCGACGTTACGGCAGGGGCATTAAATGTATAAAAATCGACAGTCCCAAATGTCACCCAGCGTGAATGTACGAATATGGCACAGGGTGCCATAATTCTATCAACATACAAATACTTAAATTCTTTTTTCTCTTTCTTTCTTTCCCTCTCTCCCATTCCGCTTAAGAATATGCGTGTATATACACAAGTGGATGAGCGCGTTGAATGTACCACGATTGATGCTTGTAGTGTGTGTGTGTGTATATATATATATATACACAGTAAAATTTTGAGGAAAGTATCTATATATACTAGAACGTTATAGGTAAACACAAAGCGGGTACTGTTTCTCTTTTTCTAAATATGTTTTCATGTTAACGAGGTTTCCCTATACCCTCTCACTTGCACCTACTGATTTCGTATAGGTACTTTCCTCGTAATATTACTGTATAAATATATATATATATATATATATATATATATATATATATATATATATATATATATATATTATTTGCTCAGTTAAAAAAATATAATCCTAATAAAAAAATATTTTTTTTTGCCTAGTCTTCTTACTTATCTTTATTTCTTAAATAGTTATAAATAATTGAAAAAAGTTAAAAAATTCCACAAATTTAAAAACTATTTGATACAGTAAAAAAATAGAAAAAATGACAGAAAAATTTTACAGCACAAAACAAAATTGGTATTTTATCTTTATTTTAATTTCTTTTTTAATTTTTTATTCTATGTTTCTATTTGAAAAATTATTTTTTTACGAAAAATTTTTCGTAAATTTTGGTATTGTACATTTCTATATATTTTATTTGAGAAAGTAGAAAGTTTTACTGCTTCGTTTTTTTATATCAATGAAACTTTATAAGCTGCATATAAACATTTCTTTCTTAATTTTTTAATAATTGATATTAATAAACTATATTATTAATATATTTTTAAATACATAATACATTGAATGAAAAATAATCAGTTTTCATTAAAAAATAACCTATAATTTTTTAACTTCCTAGTTTCTATATATATTTATATTTTAATTATTATAATATTTATTTCTTTTACAGGTTTTAAAAATATATAATGCCCGAATTTACAATTTAATAACTGACTTTTTACGAATAGATACAACTTTCTAAAGATAATATTTAAAATTTAAGAATATCCGCAAATAGTCTTTTATATGGATAAGAATCAAACAACAAATACACGAATTTCTGGAGATGCTTTTCTATTTACGATAACAATATTATTTCTTCTTTTTAATTCTTTTTACTTTAAACAAGTCAAAATCTGCTTTTATAAATTCATCACTAAGAGCTTTTAACCCATTGAGGAAAAAAAGAGTAGCTTTTAACATTTAGCCGTCTTTTGTTTTGTTGATTACACTTGTCCTAATAAAAGTTTACTGACCTGTAATATATCATGTAACAGTTTAAGTCGTGTTGTTCTTTTCATGCCATGTCGCTGAAGATTTAATTCATTACCTTGTAATTAAAAAATTTCAATGAAAACTGGTTATTTTTCATTCAATGTATTATGTATTTAAAAATATATTAATAATATAGTTTATTAATATCAATTATTAAAAAATTAAGAAAAAAATGTTTATACACAGCTTATAAAGTTTCATTGATATAAAAAAACGAAGCAGTAAAACTTTCTAGTTTCTCAAATAAAATATACAGAAATGTACAATACCAAAATTTACGAAAAATTTTTCGTAAAAAAATAATTTTTTAAATAGAAACAAAGAATAAAAAATTAAAAAATAAATTAAAATAAAGATAAAATACCAATTTTGTTTTGTGCTGTAAAATTTTTCTAAGTCATTTTTTTCTATTTTTTTTACCGTATCAAATAGTTTTTAAATTTGTGGAATTTTTCAACTTTTTTCAATTATTTATAACTATTTAAGAAATAAAGATATGTAAGAAGACTAGGGAAAATAAATATTTTTTTTATTAGAATTATATTTTTATAACTGAGCAAATAATATATATATATATATATATACAGTAAGATTACGAGGAAAGTACCTATACGAAATCAGTAGGTGCAAGTGAGAGGGTATAGGGAAACCTCGTTAACATGAAAACATATTTAGAAAAAGAGAAACAGTACCCGCTTTGTGTTTACCTATAACGTTCTAGTATATATAGATACTTTCCTCAAAATTTTACTGCGTATGTATTAGTAATATACGCAACAAGTGATGTACGAAGGGATAATATTGGCAGGGGTCAATGTTTTTTGCGCGAGCAGTAGAAAGTCGAGGGCGCGCTTGCGCGCCCGAGATTTTCTGCTGCTCAAGCAAAAAACATTTAACCCTGCAAATATTTTCCCGACGTACATCACATGTTGCGTAGATTATTTTATGCTGTTGTAAGCAGTTAGAGGAACAATAAAACTATAAGTATATAATTGAATACATTTTTTACAATTTTTCAATGTATATATCATGAATTTATAAAATGCGAAAGAAGCAATTTTGTAGAATTTAAAGAAGCGTGGAACAAGCGTGAAACGAGGCTGTCTTGCGCGCGCAGACTCGTCTGCGCGCGCAAGCGCCACATGTTGTCGCGTGACGCTTCGAGAAACAAAGCAAGCGATACTTACTGTATCGCTGGGATACACAAATTTTTAATTCACAATTATTTTAATATTTTTCTTTGATTTACTAAATATGATAGATACATCTGTTTATAAAATCTTTTCTTCTGTTATGTTTGTTTGTACTTGTAAATATGAATGTACAAACTTATAACTGAAAAGTTAAAAAATTTTTTTATTTCTCTTACAATTTTACAAGTTTTATGTTTATTCTATTTTTTTCACTGCATCACTTTTACTGTGATTTTTTTTACTATTAACTCTATATTTTATTATTAATAAATCAATATGAACCATAAATAAATATATTTATGCTGTAGTAAGCAGTAGAGGGCGTCGTATGTAGTAGGCTAGTCAAATGGGTATTGAGGTCTCTTATAGTTGCGCTCGCAGCGCCGCTGTATTTTGTTTGTGATATTTTGTACTAAAGTATATTTGCTGTCAGCTTATTTCCCCGGGGATATATGAACAAGTAATATATCCCCGGGGAAATACTCAATATGCTATAGTAAGTTGGGATACAACAAAACTCTTCAGTACGAAGTGAGCGCCGATGTGTTTGGAAAGGATAGTAGTGTAAACTTAAAAACATAAATAGGCGCGTTAGACGATCGGCGCCGCATAGTTAAGTCCCGCGCTTATTCAAATTTCATAATGGTCTTTTTCGTATTAAATACATTTTTAAAAATATACATTAAATAAATAATGGTTCATATTGATTTATTAATAATAAAATTTAGAGTTAATAGTGAAAAAAATCACAGTAAAAGTGATGCAGTGAAAAAAATAGAATAAACATAAAACTTGTAAAATTGTAAGAGAAATAAAAAGAGGAGTGGCAGTCGTGGGGACTGGCCGACAGAAGCTATGCTTCCAGTATATATATAGAAACTAGGAAGTTAAAAAATTATAGGTTATTTTTTAATGAAAACTGATTATTTTTCATTCAATGTATTATGTATTTAAAAATATATTAATAATATAGTTTATTAATATCAATTATTAAAAAATTAAGAAAGAAATGTTTATATGCAGCTTATAAAGTTTCATTGATATAAAAAAACGAAGCAGTAAAACTTTCTACTTTCTCAAATAAAATATATAGAAATGTACAATACCAAAATTTACGAAAAATTTTTCGTAAAAAAATAATTTTTCAAATAGAAACATAGAATAAAAAATTAAAAAAGAAATTAAAATAAAGATAAAATACCAATTTTGTTTTGTGCTGTAAAATTTTTCTGTCATTTTTTTCTATTTTTTTTACTGTATCAAATAGTTTTTAAATTTGTGGAATTTTTTAACTTTTTTCAATTATTTATAACTATTTAAGAAATAAAGATATGTAAGAAGACTAGGCAAAAAAAAATTTTTTTTTATTAGGATTATATTTTTTTAACTGAGCAAATAATATATATATATATATATATATATATATATATATATATATATATATATATATATATATATATATATTTATACAGTAATATTACGAGGAGAAAGTACCTATACGAAATCAGTAGGTGCAAGTGAGAGGGTATAGGGAAACCTCGTTAACATGAAAACATATTTAGAAAAAGAGAAACAGTTGTGTATACGCTTTGTGTTTACCTATAACGTTCTAGTATATATAGATACTTTCCTCAAAATTTTACTGTGTATATATATATATATATATATACACACACACACACTACAAGCATCAATCGTGGTACATTCAACGCGCTCATCCACTTGTGTATATACACGCATATTCTTAAGCGGAATGGGAGAGAGGGAAAGAAAGAAAGAGAAAAAAGAATTTAAGTATTTGTATGTTGATAGAATTATGGCACCCTGTGCCATATTCGTACATTTACGCTGGGTGACATTTGGGACTGTCGATTTTTATACATTTAGTGCCCCTGCCGTAACGTCGCGTAAGAAGCATAGCTTCAAAAATCATAAAGCTACTCAGTTCTCTTTTGATCTTTTACTCTTTTTTAAACTGAGCTTTCATTATGCTTTAATAAAGACTTTGAACTTTTTTGTTTTGTGTGTATACAAAATGCAACGTAATTCTCAGCTCTGAGAAATTTTAAATAATTTCAGTTGCAAATTTTACTTCTAATCTTATAAAGCTTTTCCAGTAAAAATCACAACTAATTCATATTATCGAAGTAAAAATTAATATCTTATTTTCATTTAATATTCAAAATTTTAGCAGGATTTTTAAAATTTCGCACTTATTCGAAAAACTAATAAATGTATGTACACTTGCATAGAAAATTGCCTCAAGCGTAGATACTATCGATAAAAAAAATTTTCTATAACACGTAAGTTTTCGAGCAAAAAGGAAAAAAATTAAATTCAACTGCCGTTGGCCCTATGTATTTTGTGACCTCTACCCTAACACCTGGAAAAGATCGCACTTAGTGCGCATAAATTGAGGATTAAGGAGAGGTTAAATGGTGCACAGACCCGTTTTTGCAGTGGACGTCATGCCACGTGCAGTCCGGGGTCTATATGTGCTGGTTATTAGTTAGTAGTTAGTTTGTTTGCCTCTTGTAAGCCAGGAATGTAAGACTATTTCGTCTTAACAAACAAATTTGCAATTCAAGCGTAAAAGATAAAATGGATAAGGTTAATTCGAAGACTATTTCGTCTTGTAGAATTACCTTTCACACAACCACAATTATCTTTACATTTACCACGAAACACAATAATATAAATTTATCCTGTTAGTCTTTAACAAAATTTACCAAATAATTATACTATCAAGAAAATCTGTACGTAAAATACGAGTATTATTTATTTAGCTCGTTGTCCTTACTACCGGATCAAGTTGGCATCACCAACTCTACTCGGTCCTATAAAGACAACGAAATAATTAATATATAACAAGATTTTGATTTTAAAACTTTATTTCACAGGAGTCGGCCAAAGAGTGCCGTACAATTTTACGAGCTCGAACTCGTCGCTGGTCATTTCAGCCGCCGACGCCGCTAATCTCCCACTTTTGCGTATCTTAAGATAGGTGGGGTCGCTTTCTTCCTTTGATTTTGTATGGTTCCTTACCCATACCACATCTTTTACTCTCCATCTCTCCTCATAGAAGCCCTTGTATGCGCTGTAAGGAGAGGGGGTTATATACGTATAATCGCCTCTTATAACTATCGTGACGGTTGGATGTGTGCCGATTTTACATTAATATTAGTGCGTACACGCACACACCCCACCGTTCGTCACTTTATATTCATCTCTGCATTGCGCGTCTGTATAGGTTCTATCATCCTGTCTCTTTAGCGCGCAATACAGAGATAAATACTTATACATTTTAATTACGCTTTTTAGTTTAAGGAGAAAATATATCTTTTATGATTCATTCTCTCTTCTTTCGCTTAATAGGTCACAATTTGCCCCCCAAAAAAAAATCTTTATGTACATTTGCGTTTTACTAGCTTTTAACTTATAATTTACGCGCTTCTTATTTTATTTTAGTTATCGGAAAAGGAAATGCTTTTTTAATGCATCTTTTTCGCGGGACTTTTGATATTCAACATACATTTTCTTTTATTGGTTTAGTTTCATTTTTCGATTTTCCTTTTCCTATAACTATGCTAGTTTGTGCGCATCCTGCCCCCCAAAACAAAATGAGTGACAACAGAATAAAATGTCTTTAAACTTTACGTGAATTTACTTTTTCCTCTTTATTTTATCTTGTGTGACTCATTTTGTTTTGTGACTGTGTAACGCACCATACAATATATTTACACATTTATATTCTAAATAATTTACAGTTTTCCATTTTACCTTTTAATTTTTTTATTTTTCAACTTGTTGATCCACTGGTCGACATCAGATTCATCTCCCGAGAGGTCAGAGCGTGTTGATGGTATACCAGTTCTTTGCAGTCTCCTTTTATATAGTGCATCTTCCTGGACGTGTATAATCTTACGTTTCTGTCCTATTTTAATTATTTTTAATATTTCTTCTTCAACTTTTTCTTCTTTTAGTTTTATAAATTTAATTTTGTCTTGATTTAATCCTTTTTTTTTTTTTCTTTCACTTTTGCCTGAACCTTCTTTCATTGTCACTGTTCCTATAACTTTTTCTATGGGTTTAGCTGTTAATGCCTCTCCTTTTACTACTGTTGACCAGGGATCCGAAGTTTCATAAGGTGTCATAGATTTTTCTATTTTATCCTCATAATCTATAGGTTTTTCTAAGGACTCATCACGTGCTACGTCCGACTGATTGTTCTCCAACATTTCTTCATCCACTTGTACACTCATATGACGCATGTTGATATATTTGTCTGTGCTAGTTCCTACGTGCCTGTATAAACTTGGATGCGTATAAAAATTCTTCTTTTTCAACTGAACTCCTAGTACTCGTGACATTTTCTTTTTTTTTTTTTTTTTTTTTTTTTTATTTTAAATTGTTTTACTTGAATTCTTACAACTAATTCTTTACACTCTTTACACTTTAGATTTCTTTATAAATTTTTTCCTTTTTGATGTTCACCTGTGCGGTTTTCAAATTTACACTGAAACTTCGTTTGTCCAATTTTAAAATTTTATTACTAAGGAATTTATTGATTTATTGTTACTCTTACTTATTATATTCTATATGTGTCCTTTGTTTACATTTTTCTTTTCTATATTACTTTCTTTCATTTTATTTTACTTAAATATTTTAAATTTCGACAAATGATGTTTCAGTGTCTCTCATTTTTAATTTTACAAATGGTTCGCATTTTCTTCTTTCTTCATTTTTCAATTTCTTCTTTTTCAAAGAATGGTTTTAAGTTAGCCAGGTGGAATTTTCCTCTTTCTTGTTGGTTTGTATCTTCTAACAAGTATGTATCTTTACTTATAATCTTTTTTATTACGAATGGTCCTTCATAGATGTCGAGAAATTTAGCTATTTTATCATTTTCTGAATCTGTTACTTTCAGAGCTTTTACGAGTACTTTATTCCCTATATTTAGTGTATGGTGATTGTGTTTTTTGTTATTTCTTGCAGCTCGATCTTTGATCTTTTTGTGCATTCTTTTTCTTGCTAAGAAAATTTTTCTTTCAAGTGTTATGTCTGACTTTTCTAACTTAAAGTATCTTTCCCATATTCTTGTTGGTTTTTTCCCTATATGTAATTCCATGGGTGTAAAACCGGTAGTTTCGTGGTACACTTCGTTCATTATTTCTTGAATTTTTGGTACGTATGTGGACCATGATTTATGGGATTCTTTGATGAATGTCCTGAAAAATCTACCAAGTTCTCTGTGTATTCTCTCGACTATATTGCTTTGGGGGTGTCTTATTGATGAGAATATTTTATTTATATTTTCTTTTTGTAGTTTTTCACTCCATTTTTTGGATGTAAATTGCGTTCCATGATCGGTCATTATGGCTTTAGGGGTACCATATTTTATTACGTAATCATTGAATATTTTTCTTATTGTAGTGAGTGTATTTGCCTTTTTGATTGGATACATCACCACATATTTTGAAAATACGTCTATGGATGTTAATATATATTTTACTCCTCCTACAGATGCTGGTAGGGGACCGTAAAAATCTATGGACAATATTTCATTTTTATCATTCACTATTATTGGTTGCATGTCTGCATGGTATTTAATAGTCAAATGTTTTGTTTTCTGACATGTTTCACATGTTTTTAATAAAATATAGACTTGTTTTCTTAGCTTTGGGGCAACAAAATCTTCTATAATTAAATTATATGTTTTCTTTGGTCCTATGTGACCATAAAACTCATGAATTTCTAATATAATTGTTTTTAATGCAACTTCAGGTATTATTATCTTTTTTCTTGAGTCTGTTATCTTGCATAGTATTTCATTTTCGTATGAGTAATGGTTTTTGACTTTGTTATCTTTTATGAGCAATCTTTGTAATATTTTTTTGCAATAATTGTCTCCTGTTTGCCATAGCTTTAAATTCTTAAATACTTTTTCTAGCTTTTTACTAATTTTGTTTTTACTTAATCTTGCTATTATTATTTCATCGTCCTCTTCTAACTCATATACTTGCCTACTGAGAAAGTCTGCCGCAGCATTCTTTTTACCAGTGATATGTTCTAGTTTTATGTTATAGTCCTGTATGGATAAAGTCCATCGTCTTAATCTACAACTGTTGAATTTACATTTATTTAAAAATGTAATTGCTTCGTGATCCGTTCTTAATATTATTTCTTTCGCACCTCTTAAATATGTGTCTAGCTTGTGCATCGACCATACTATCGCTAATAATTCTTTTTCGGTGGTAAAGTAATTCAACTCAGCACCTTTAAGTGTTCTGCTTATGAAGCATATAATATTTTCGTGATTTTGTTCATCTAACTGTGATAATATCGCCGCTATGGCGTAATTGCTTGCGTCAGTTGTTAAGATGAATGGTTTGTTCATGTTTATGAATTTTAGAATAATATTCTCGTTAAAGAGATCTTTTATATTTTCAAAGGCCTTCTGTTGCCTTGCCCCCCATTCATAGGGTGTATTTTTTCGCAATAATCCGATTAAAGGTAAGATTTCATTTGCATAGCCCTTTGCAAACTTTGTGTAAAAATTTACAAATCCTAGAAATGCTTGAAGTTCCTTCACATTCCTTGGTTGTCTAAAGTTTTTTATTGATTTGATTTTTTCCGGGTCTGGTGTGATACCTTCACTTGTTATAAAGTGGCCCAAAAATTCTATTCTCTTTTTTATAAATTTTGATTTTTTGAAATTAAATGTTAAATTGTATTCGCTGGCTTTTATAAATAACTTTTCTAAATGGTTGATATGTTCATCAAACGTTGTAGACCTTATATGCAAATCGTCTACAAATGCTAGTAGGAACTCATCGAAATTTTTTATTACTTCCTCGAGTCCTCTTAATAAAGCTGCACCACTTGTCTTTATACCAAAAGCAGCTACATTAAATTCGTATATTTTGTTGTCAATTTTAAAAGCAGTGAATTCTTTACTATTTTCAGTCAATTCTATCTGCCAATAAGAGCTAGTTAAATCTAGGCTTGACATATACTTTTTCTTTTTGCATCTTATGAATATTTCTTCAATAGATGGTGGTGCTTCATAATCATCTATGATTTTTTCGTTTAGCTTGCGCGCATCTAAGCAAAGGCGGACTGAGCCATCCTTTTTTATAACTGTTACTATAGCATTTATGTATGGGCTTTTAGATTTTCTTATTATTCCTAATTCTATCATCTTTTGTAATTCTTTTAATACTTTTTCCCTATGGTTTATTGGTACCGGATAGGGTTTTGAATAAAAGGGATTTTTATCTTTTAATTTTAATTCGTGTTGATATGATTTTATCAAACCAGGTGCTTTGCGAAATACATTTTTATATTTATTTAATATTTTTCTTAATTTTTCTTTTTGTTCATATGTGATATTTTCGCATTCATTAATTTTTTCTTCGATCTCATCTTCCGTGAGCATAGAAGTATTATAATAATTTTCAGAATTTAGAAATATTTCTTTCTCATTTTCTGTGTTTGGATTATATGATTCTTGAACTATTTCGTCCTCGTCATATATCTCCTGTAATTGAATTTTTTTGTATTCGTTTTGTTCGATTTTATTTTCAATATAAGATATATTTATATCTACATCGTTTACTACTAACAATATTTCTTGTAGCGCAGTATTGATGATCATTCTTAATAATCTTTGTGCGTCGTAGCCGATAATGCATTCTCTTATTAATTTCGGTATTATTAAATATATTAGTTGTATTTTCTCTTCATTGAATGTTGTAACAACCATTATTTGTTTTTTTACCTTTGTTGCTTTTGCACCTGTTGCTGTTTTTATACTTTTGTTTGTGACCGGTAAAGTAGGGCACATCTTTAATTTCTCATAGTTATTATAATAAAATTCTTCGGATATACACGTTACTTCGCTGCCTGTATCTATTAAACCCTTTACTAGTATACCCTCTAGATATATTTCTATCTCTGGACATACTATTATATTTGTTTGGTTAAAGTTATTTTCTGGTTCAATATCATATATTAATTCTTCGTTTCTTGATTGTTGTAGAGACGCTATTCTATTTTGGGGATTTATGTTAGTTGCAGCCTTACCCCATACTTTATTATTTTCAGGTGCAACTTTTACTGGTTTTCCTGGTTTTTATTATTTTTTTTTCTTCAAATTCTATATTTAATGGGTCGATCGACTCATGGTTTCTCCTTATAGTTTTATTATCTACTGGTGCTGTCAATTTTTCCAATCCAGTTTTCTCTTTATTATTTCGATTTGCTATTTTTGCTGCATTTATTTGATTGTATCTATTTTGTGGTTTTTTATACTCGTTTCTTTCTGCGCTCGTACCTGGTTTATTCCATGCTAAATCGTCAGTTTGATTCTTTTTGTTTTCTTGTACTCGATCGTTGTTTGGTTCATCCCTTTGTTTGTAATTGTTATGATAATTTGTGTTCGTGTTCACATTATTATCGAATCTATTTTGTCTTTGTTGATTTTGATTTTGTTGAGATTTCTGGTAACTTTTTCTTTCTCGGGTTTTGTCATCGTTATCAAAGTCTGCAAGTATTTTCAATAACGTCATTTTATCTTTTTGTTGTGAAAATTGTAAAGCTTGTCTTATACTTCTATTGAAATGTCTTGCTATTTTCTCAGTTAACTCTTCATCCGCATAATTTAGATTTAATTCTTTAGCATAACCGAATAACTGTGTAGCATATGACACTCTTGTAGACTTTCCTTGTTCATAGTATTGACCGAATTCTATTTTTCGTTTTGAAAAGCGTTGTATGTCTTGACTCCAAAATCTTTCTATAAATAATTCTCTAAATTCATTAAACGTAGTTACATCGTCTTGATGGACATACCACCATTCATTTGCTTCTTTTTGTA
The DNA here is from genome assembly GCA_017163975.1 of Anastatus disparis. Classification (NCBI taxonomy): domain Eukaryota; kingdom Metazoa; phylum Arthropoda; class Insecta; order Hymenoptera; family Eupelmidae; genus Anastatus; species Anastatus disparis. The sequence continues at coordinate 2,202,023 of JAFFSR010000136.1, read as the reverse complement.
ATGCTGTTTGTAGTATTTGGAGTTTTTGTTCTTCATTTAATTTTTTAAATGCCATGTATTTTTCTAATTCATTTAGAAATTTTATTGGTCTTTCCCCTTCACTGCCTTCAAATTTTGGGGTTGGTATTTTTATTTTTTGTTGTGACTCTTCAGTATTTGTATGTCTTTGTTGAGCGTAGTTATTATTTATTTGTTCTTTAATTTCTTCTATTTTGTCATCTTGTTCGCTTGCTGTTTCATCTATCCTTTTGATTAAGTTACTGTGTATTTCTTGTACTAAATTATCATTTTCTATTTTCTCTTTTAATGTCTGTAATTCGGTATTTAATTTATCATTTTTTTCTTTTAATTCTTGGTTCTCTATTCGTACCTTTTTAGGTTATCCGTTAGAACCTCTAATTGATCTTTTATCGTGAAATCTCTTATTATATCTTTATGTATGTCTATGTTTAATAATTTGTCCCATTCACCAGAGTTGTTTAATTTATTTTCCATGCTATCATTTTGCTGGGACAATTCTTTTAATTCTAAAGATACTACTTGCATCCATTCTTGTAGTTTTGTTGGTATATTCTTTTTATTTTCTTCATCATCTTGAATTTCCTTCATGATAACGGTCGATCTTCTTTTCTTCCCCGGCATCTTGAATTATTTAAGTACGCACGATTTGATTATAATTTACAAAAATCTTGATCGCTTATAAAACAATATTCTTATGAATATTTTTCAGTAAATCTATTTGATTTTTTCAAAAATTGATTGTTGCAAATGCGAAAAAGAAAATAATATTAAATAAAAGAAAATTTTCCCAATAATTAATCAATTAAATTAATAGAAAATAAAATTAAGAATATTTAGATTTAGTATCATAAACGAACGATCAATTTTTGAAATTATACATTATTTAATTTTCTATATATGTCCTTATATTAAGTTGCTACTGTATCATGTTAGTTATAATCTATTAACTGTTTCGCTTTCTTTTATTTACATTTCGCTCGTCACTTGTGGTTTTGGTATGTTTTGGTATTTAATACCAGTAAGAAATAATACTTACTTTCCTTTCTTGTTTGATTTTATTTTTATATCTGTGATGTAATTTAAATATTTAAATATTTCTAAAATTATTTGATTTCAGTATTATTTCTGTCTGGCTTAAGATTATCTTTTTAACTCTTTAGGTTTTTATTAGTTTGATTTCCTTACTTTGTCTTTTATTATTAAGTGTTTTAAAATTTTAGAAGATTTTCGAAAATTCTATATCTTTCTATATTTATTAAATTTTAAATGAGAACCACTGTGTATGATATAAATTTTAAATTGAGAACTACTGAAACTTTTATTTTAATTTAAATTTTCTCCAATACTAAAATTTTATTCGACTTAACAATGTACAATTTAGGTATTATAATGTTTGTTTACCTTTGCGGATTAGCGCTTTGATTCCCGCTCGCTCTATTCTATGTTATTTATGACATCTGAAAATATTTCAAAATTTGCGACTTTTATGTCGTTTAAAACTTAACTTATATTTTGCTGTTATATTTAAATTTTAATTTTTCATTATTTTATTTAATTTTGATGTATTTTCAATGTCTTAATTATTTCTAATATACTATTTTTGTATTTTTATTTCTTTTTTCACTAATATTTTAATTTTTCTATTTTTTGATTCTTAGTTGTTTTATTATTTTTTCTTGTTCTTTTAATTTTTTGTATAAAAAATCTATTTCTTCTTCTAATTCTTGTATATGCTCAATCATTTGTGGCATATTATGATTAATTATCTGTTTAGTTTCTTTTAAACAATTTATGATCTTTGTTTCATTTTCTTTTCTATCTTTCGCTTCTTTTTCTAAATTGTCTAAGCTATTTTCATATTTATTTATTTTAATTTTTAATAATTCTATATTTTCGTTTTGTTTATTAATTTGTTCTTTTCCTATTTTTAAAATATTCTCTAATTCTTTCTTTTCTATTATATAGTATTTGTCTTTTTTATTATTTTTTGCCTTTTGTAATAATTTTATTTCTATTTTCATTTGTAGTATGTATATTTTCTCATTATGGTTGTTTGCTTTTATTAATGATTTCTTAATGAAATCGCAAACTTTCGTTTTGTTCATTTCTTTTTATATTTATCTTTTCTTTTTCTTTTTTTTTGATTTTAATTTTAACAAAAAGAGAAAAAACACAACAAAGTAAGGAATAATCAAAGGAAAATTTTACTAGATTTTTATTTTTATTCTAATTGATAATTTTCTTATGCCAAAACAAAAAAAAAACCACTTCTTAAGTGAGATTTTTCTCTCATTCGTGTAATTTTTTTTCTTTTACGCAATAAGACTTTTCGCAATGAACTCTTGCGTGAGTTTTTATACCGGAGGGCGCCAAATTGTGACCTCTACCCTAACACCTGGAAAAGATCGCACTTAGTGCGCATAAATTGAGGATTAAGGAGAGGTTAAATGGTGCACAGACCCGTTTTTGCAGTGGACGTCATGCCACGTGCAGTCCGGGGTCTATATGTGCTGGTTATTAGTTAGTAGTTAGTTTGTTTGCCTCTTGTAAGCCAGGAATGTAAGACTATTTCGTCTTAACAAACAAATTTGCAATTCAAGCGTAAAAGATAAAATGGATAAGGTTAATTCGAAGACTATTTCGTCTTGTAGAATTACCTTTCACACAACCACAATTATCTTTACATTTACCACGAAACACAATAATATAAATTTATCCTGTTAGTCTTTAACAAAATTTACCAAATAATTATACTATCAAGAAAATCTGTACGTAAAATACGAGTATTATTTATTTAGCTCGTTGTCCTTACTACCGGATCAAGTTGGCATCACCAACTCTACTCGGTCCTATAAAGACAACGAAATAATTAATATATAACAAGATTTTGATTTTAAAACTTTATTTCACAGGAGTCGGCCAAAGAGTGCCGTACAATTTTACGAGCTCGAACTCGTCGCTGGTCATTTCAGCCGCCGACGCCGCTAATCTCCCCACTTTTGCGTATCTTAAGATAGGTGGGGTCGCTTTCTTCCTTTGATTTTGTATGGTTCCTTACCCATACCACATCTTTTACTCTCCATCTCTCCTCATAGAAGCCCTTGTATGCGCTGTAAGGAGAGGGGGTTATATACGTATAATCGCCTCTTATAACTATCGTGACGGTTGGATGTGTGCCGATTTTACATTAATATTAGTGCGTACACGCACACACCCCACCGTTCGTCACTTTATATTCATCTCTGCATTGCGCGTCTGTATAGGTTCTATCATCCTGTCTCTTTAGCGCGCAATACAGAGATAAATACTTATACATTTTAATTACGCTTTTTAGTTTAAGGAGAAAATATATCTTTTATGATTCATTCTCTCTTCTTTCGCTTAATAGGTCACAATTTCCTTATATGATTTCAGGTGATGTATATCTATGTATATGCATACATTTTAAAGTTTCGATTTTCCACATCGCTGGTATATTCGCCTCTAATCGAATCTCCAAACTCACACCTCGGAAAGAAATATTCGTCGTATATATAGAAAAAAGAAAAGCTTTGCCCTCTTTACATCTGTATATATCTTTCTTTTTCCTTATATATGACGTCGACATATGCAGACGTCTTTTTAGCTTTGAATAAGTGCGCTCACGCGAAGCTTTTTTTATTTTTTATTTTATTTTTAGAGTATGGCAAAGTATAGGAAGGGAGATGAAAGTATGAGAGTAGAACACCTTGAAAAAGGAAAATTAAAATAAAATGCTTGTGCAAATTATTCACGCGAAAAGACTTTTTGGACTAGATTGTTGGCAAACAATTTCGTGAATCGTTGCATTTTAAGGGAGAAAAGAACTTGGCAGAAGTAATATAATGAGTTAATTAGTTGATAAAAAGTACCTGTGAATACATTTAAAAATAATTTTCTTTTTTACCAATGAAAAATTTCCTAAAACGAATAATTTTTTTTAATAGTATATAAAAATCGAATTTTTGAAAAAATCTGGCGTTTCATTATGATTTTAATAATTTTGCCAAAATTTAGTTATTAATACTGTTAATTATAAATTGTTGACTGACTAATTAATCAATGCACATTGTTTAATGCGAGTTGCAGTGAACAAAATTCTAATAGTATTGAAAAGGTTTGCTTGCCAAAATTAATTAATAACATGTAAATTAGTTTCATATAATAATGATTCAAACAGCTAGTTAAGTATCCCGTTTATTTTATTATGTCTGAAAAATAAATATTTTAGAAACATATAATTATAATAATAAGAATTTAATAAAATTATGGGATGCTGGAAATTAAGCTGATTTTCTCATAATATTGAAATTATACTGTATACTAAAAATTCAAATAATTTACATAAAAAGACTTACAAGTTCTCCTAAAATAGATTTACATTATTTAATTGATATTATAAGATATATTGTATGTAAATATATCATGTAAATTTTAATAAAAAAATACTGGATCAGCGAATTCTATTTAAAGAGGCAAAATTAAATTATCATGTTAGATAGTATAAAAATAGCTATATTTTTAAGTGAAATTTGACTTGTTCGTCAAAAGGAATTTAAGTAAAAATATTTCAACTAATCGGATTTCATCAATTCAAACCCTAAAACTTTTTATAAAATTTAAAAAAAAATTGTTAAATTAGTCTAAAAATATTTTAAGCAGCTTAAAAAAGCGAATCCAAAAGATTTAAATATTGTTTAGAATATTGATGGAAATAATTAAAAATATTCTAAATATTTCCATCAATATATTAAAAATGTCTATTTTAGAATTGTATATAAAAAACTGAAGTATTGATAACAGATTTTAAAAATAATTTTATGTGTATTTTCTATAAAAATTATGCAAATAAATAATAAGATTTTATCAATTGATTAAATGTGATGAATCCCGTATAATAATTAAAAAGATTATCAAACGAAATTGGAGATAAAACTTTTCTTATAAAAGCTCATATGCCTTTTACCATATAGTCCAGTCATTGGAGGCAAAAATAGGGTATAACCTGGAAATTCTTTCGGTTAGCACCGATTTTCATAAAACATTAGGATTAAGCTTACATTACCCTGCGGATCAAAAGTTATATATGAGCGAGGTGCGCTTTTTGCTTTAAAGGGGTAAAAACTACCCTTAAAGTTGAAAAATAGTAAAAATGCTGATTTACGCTTATAAATAATTAAAATAATCTTGGAATGTCTAAAATAAGTATTGTTTAATATTGTGGAACATAATTAATGATATTAAGCATTTTTACAACCCTTAAAAACCATTCCTTTAACTTAATAAAAAGAGCATATATAGTTTTTAATATTAAAAAATATTTTTATGATACAATTATGGAAAAATATTAACGTTTTAAGTTTATGATATAATTTTTAATTTATTACATTATTTCAACCCTTAAAAACTACCCCTTACGATGAAAAATAGAAAAAAATAATTTTGAACATGTAAATTATTTTGTAATGACATATTTATATTAAATTAGACATTTTTTCACAGTTTATAATGATTTTTATTTTATTGTAACATTTCAACCCTTAAAAACAACCCCTGATGATAAAATGCCAAAAAAACGAGTCTTTAGTACTTTTAATAATTTAATAACTTTTATTCTATTAATAATATATTTTTTATGTCTTATTATAGAATTTAGAATATATTTAAGTATTTTACATTTAAAAATGACTATTTATGGTTAAAATTATAAGACTATCATAACTTAAAAATTATTATTATTATTATTATTATTATTATTATTATTATTATTATAAGAACAAAATAAAAAAATACAAATATTTCACTTAAATTTTAAACAAATTTTTTTAAATTCTATTCATTATCAATTTCGACTGTAGGCTGTAAAAAACCATCTTTATGGATCCATCCCCAATTTGTCGGAAGAATATTTTTATTTCCTAACCATATTTGCGTTTGCAAATATACTCTTTTAAAATGTTCGCATAAAGCATCAACTGTTGGAACTAATGATGACAATTTTACAGCGCTATTTTTAGTTGTAGCCTTAATGAAGGTCTGGTAACGCATATTTTCTAAATACGTAGATAAATTAACTTTCTCTAATTTATAATTTGTATATCTTTCGCAGTCCCATATCAAATCGGCAAGCTACATAGTCTCATTTCTTTTCTTCTACCTGAGTTTATACTTATATGATATATATATGTGTGTGTGTGTGTGTGTGTGTCTACTTACAAAATATACATATAGGAACTGAAAAGAATAGAAGCTATATACCGTACAGACTCAAAGAAACTGTAAAATATTTATATGTACGTATCTAAAATACTCGAAAATAAACGAATTTATGCGCTCCGAAAATTTTACCGAAAAAGTACAATTGGTTTTTTATGATAACTCCGCTAATTTTTAAGCTTTTTAATTGTTCCAAAATGGATTTTGTAGGTAATTGTATTATCTTTAAGTCATGTAAATACAGTGATGGATTTCGAAGATGCTTATATGATATCCAACAGCCAACTTCAGAGTATATACTACAGAATAATATATTCTGCTTATACTCTAATTTCACGGTATACTCTGAAGTTGGCTAAAGGATATCCTAATATATAGATATACATAAATGTATAAAGCATCCTCGAAATCCATCACTGTGTAAATATCAATTTTTAAAAAGTTTTATTTTTTGAGATTTTTTAGTTTGAAGGGCCAAAAATAGGTGGTACTTGGCTCTGATTACAGAATTCTAACACTGATATCTCAGTTGATTTTTATCGGACAAAAATAACAAAAAAAGCAAAATATTTATGAAAAAAAAAGCTATATTTTTTAACTTCAGTACTTTTTACGTACATCTGTTAATTATTGAGATATTTTAAAAAAAAGATGAATTTTTGAAAAATAAAAAAATTTTTTTTTCTTATATAAACTTGATTTTTTTAAAAAATAAGCATCCTAAATTGCTAAAACTTCTAGAACACATAGTTGGTACCTAAATAAGATAAATTCTAAAAGGATTTCTTTATATTTCAAAACCTGTCTTAATGACGGTGGTTTTAATATTGAAATTTTATTGTCAAACTATATAAAATAATTTTATTTTCCTTGTAACTCCTTTAATTTTTATACTATTGACTTAAAACAAAATTGATTTAAAAGATAATCTTAATACCTTCAAAAAATATTATATACATTTTTCTCAAAAAGTATGCCATTTTTCTGTTATTTAACGTTGAATATTGCTCTTAAAGTTTCAAGCGTAACAGTATTAATATTCAATAATTTATAATTCCTTATGTATTGTATATAAAATAATGATTAAAAATGGAATCGTTTTGTTTTTTTACAAGCTTTATTTTTGTTTCTTATGAGTTTTTTGATAAAATTAAAACTTTTCAAGTTATTTCATGAAAAACCGTCAGAAAACATGCTTTTTTACACTAAAAATCTATGTTTTCAATCACCTATAGCTCGAAAAGTATTCATTTAACAAAAAAACTCATTAAAAACTTTTTGCTTTAAATTGATTTTTACATCGAATTATGTTTTTTTTTCTCACCGCCCCCGAGAAGGGGCGGCTCCCGCCCCTTGGGCAAAAGCGCACATCGGCATTATATAACTTTTGTTTTTTGGACTATTCTTTACCTACTGACAAATTTTCATGTTAATCCATCCTAACCGACAAAATTTCCAGCTGAAATGCTTCAATGACTGGACTAATAATAAAGCCAGTAGCATAGAGGTGATATTGTATTTCTATACACCAGTCGCTCGTCCAACTATATAAAATGTCACACCCCGGTTTTATCCGAAGTGTTGATTTGTAGATTGCAATAATAGTGCTTATTATTTATATATAGATGTTCCTTCTTGCTTTTTTCGTTTTTTTCCATACATTTATTCCAATATAATCCTTTTTTTCTGAAAATTCCGGCAACTTATATACTACAGAGAAAAGTTAAAGAAGTAAAAAAATAAAAATGCATGAAGAAAGAAAGTAAAGGAAAGAGGCACAGAGAAAAAGAAATCGCAAATTCCTCAAGCTTTGCTACTGCAAAAATAGTATAAAGAGAATAAAGAGAAAAAAGGAAATAATAAAGGAAAGGATGCCGTGCGGGAGAAGATCCTCCCAAAATTCTCCGTATGTGACTCTAAAGGCACATGCCTTGAAGCCAACATTTCAAGCTCCTTGAGATTTTCCTCGTAAAAATCGAATGAGGGCTTAATCATTTTCAGCAATTTTTCTTCTTGTCCTGTGCCGATTCAACGAAATTTTTCGATTTCTCTACTTTTTTAAGTATCTATTATATGCATGGAATGAACTTCATTTTTTTCTTTTTTATTTTAATGAATAGAAAAAATTTTGTGGAAATAAAAATAAGAATTCTTTTGTCTTCTAATTCTAAAATCAATTATAATGAAATTGTTTAACATATTAAACAATTTCAATAAACTTGTACACTGTACAAAATTTTTTGTAATTCGTCAATTTTTTTTTTTACAAAAATTTTTGTGTTAAAATTTTACAAACATAATTTTAAATTAAAAATTTTTTTAATTTAAAAATTATTGTGTACTTTTAAAATCAAGAAAAAAATTTTTGTAGAATCAACACATTAAGTTTGTTAATTTTACAAACATGTGTGTACTTTGTTATTCAAATGATCTTATACTTATAATAATCCCTGTTAAAAAAGTCCAGGTGGATTTCCACGTGGAAAATCCACGTGGAATTCCACGTGGATTTTCAGTCTGATTTACTTGGATTTTCAGGGTGATTTACTTGGATTTTCAGGGTGAAAATCAGGGTGGAATTCCAGGTAGATTTTCAGGGTGAAAATCAGGTTGGAATTTTAAGGGGATTTTCAGTCTGAATTACTTGGATTTTCATAGTGAAAATCCACTCTGATTTTGAGTCTGAAAATCCACTCTGATTTTCATAGTGAAAATCCACTCTGATTTTCATAGTGAAAATCCACTCTGATTTTCATAGTGAAAATCCACTTTGATTTTCAGTCTGAAAATCCACCCTGATTTTCATAGTGAAAATCCACTCTGATTTTCCGTCTGAAAATCCACCTGATTTTCATAGTGAAAATCCACTCTGATTTTCAGTCTGAAAATCCACCCTGATTGTGGATATATTTAAGCATTCAAACAAATATTATTATCAACTTAAATTTATTTATGTTTTTCATTGCAACCACAAAAAATATCTCTGCTCACTTAATAGAATAGAACGTGAGAAAGTAGGCCGAATGATCGTCGTTTTAGACAAAATTAAACTGTTAGTTTATAAGCTCTAAAGTCTTTTATTCTTTTCATGCGCGTTGGCTTGCCATAAGAAAGTCAATACATAAAAAGCGTGGTAGCCCCCTAGTGGTTAGTTATTGAATATGAATATACACATGTATATAATAGTACTGATGATTAACCGTTAGGGGATGCTCCGCTTTCTACCTATTGACTTTCTTATGGCAAGCGAACGCGCACGAAAAGAATAGAAGACTTTAGAGCTTATAAACTAACAGTTTAATTTTGTCTAAAACGACGATCATTCGCCCTACTTTCTCACGTTCTATTCTATTAAGTGAACAGAGATATTTTTGTGGTTGCAATGAAAAACATAAATAAATTTAATTTTATAAAAATATTTTTTTGATTGCTTAAAAATATCCACAATCAGGGTGGATTTTCAGACTGAAAATCAGAGTGGATTTTCACTATGAAAATCAGAGTGGATTTTCAGACTGAAAATCAGAGTGGATTTTCACTATGAAAATCAGAGTGTATTTTTAGACTCAAAATCAGAGTGGTATTTCACTATGAAAATCCAAGTAATTCAGACTGAAAATCCCCTTAAAATTCCAACCTGATTTTCACCCTGAAAATCTACCTGGAATTCCACCCTGATTTTCACCCTGAAAATCCAAGTAAATCACCCTGAAAATCCAAATAAATCAGACTGAAAATCCACGTGGAATTCCACGTGGATTTTCCACGTGGAAATCCACCTGGACTTTTTTAACAGGGATTACATATTTTTTTTTATAACGTCGCTATAGTTATGCTGTTATTTTTGCTATGCTAATCAGCGACGGGAGCTCGTAAGCGTGTTTTTAAAGAAAGCACGTGAAACGTATAGTGGTGCTTGCATCAATTGGCTGCCGAGAGTGAGATTACGAATCCAACGCTCTACCCTATGAGCCACAGACCGACTCTATAGAAAATAATTTGTTTCTTTTCGACAAAATAGTATCTTTATTTTATAACAATGATGTTTGTATTGTGTACGAAAAATGGAAGATATGGGTTTTTTGTAAAAAACTATGGGATATTTAATTGAAAACACGAATAAATTTAATATTGTAAATAAACTATTTAACGTACAGTACCGCTCAAAAATTCGATAATATCGTGTAAAAAAACGCTGCCAAGTGCTTTGGCGGAATGCTTTCTCATAAAGTTCTTTGAGTTTCATTAATTTTTTTATATTTATTTAAATGTGATTTTAATATTAAAAAATTGTCTAACATTAATATTTACTCATATTGTACTTTATAAATTTGAACATATATGCTAGCTGTTTGCTTTTTCAATATTTATAATTTATTTTTAATCATCAAGTAATACAAAAAAATTTTTTATATAGAAAAAATGATATAATGTAGTAATAAAAAGAATGATGATAACAAAATTTCTAATCATTATAAAATGCAATCATATTTATATATAAATACAGTTCATGTTTATGGCTCTATAAAAAAAACTACTCTATGAATACCAATTTTCAATAGCTTCCCGTCTAGTTATACAAAAACATAGATGGTATACAAAATTTGAAGCAAATCCATCGAGTAATTTTCGAGATCTAACTGGTTAAATAAATAACATTTTCTTTTCAAAATTTCTTTTTTAAAATTTTAAAAATGCTCTAAAATTAAAACTATGCTATGAAAATCAATTTTTGAAAATTTCCCTTCTTTTGGCAGTCGCAAATAATTTCCCTGTAATTTTTAGAACAAATCTATCGAGTACTTTACGTAGAATAAAAAAAAGTAAGAAAAGAAGAATCGAAATTTTTTTTTAAATCTTTAAAATTCTTTAAAATTGTAACCACGCTAAGAAAATTAGTTTCCAAAAGCTTATTTTTTTCAGACAATAGCGAATTAATTGTATGAAAATTTTAGAGAAAATTTATAGTATGGTTAACGCAAAAAGAAAATAAATGAAAAATAAAAATTTTTTTGAAAATTTTCAAAGTGTCTCTAAAATTAAAACTGCGCTGAGAAAATTAGTTTTCCAAAGCTTGTTTTCTTCAGATAGTAGCGAATTAATTGCATACAAATTTTGGAGCAAATCAATCGAATGGTTTTCGTAAAATAGAAAAAATTAAAAATAAAAAATTTTTAAAAAATTTTAAAAATGCTCTAAAATTAAAAGTGCGCTAAGAAAATTAGTTTACAAAATTTTTAATACTTTTGGCAGTCGAAATAAAGTTCCATACAAATTTTCGAACAAATTCTTCGAGTAGTTTACGTAAAATACAAAAAAAATGAAAAATCGAAATTTTTTAAAAATTCTTAAAATCATTCTAAAAAGAAAACTGCGCTAAGAAAACCAATTCCCAATAGCTTCCGCACCAGTTCATCAAACAATTGAATTGTATGGAAAATTTGAAGTAAATCCATCGAGTAGTTTTTAAGATTTTATTGGCTTAATAAATAGAAACATTTTTTTCAAAAATTTCAAAATGCTCTAAAATTAAAACTGAGCTAAGAAAATCAGTTTTTAAAAATTTATTTTATCCGGGCAATCACAAATAAATTCCATGCAAATTTTGAAGCAAATTCATCGAGTAGTAAACAAAAAAAAAACTTTGAAAAAAACTTTAAAAAAAACTTTTTTTTTTAAAACTTTAAAATGAAAACTACGCTGGAAGAACCAAATTATCAATAGCTTCCCAGCAAGTTAGTCACAAAACTAAATTCCATGCAAAATTAGAAGCAAATCCATCGAGTAGTTCTCGAGATACAGTTTACTAACTGAATTCATACATCCACACACACACACACACACACACACACACACACACACATACATATACATACAGACATTTTCTGGAAACCACTTTTTTCGACTCACCGAGTTCAAATATGTACAAATTAATGAAAAAATAGAAAAAAAAATTTTTTATCGATACAATGCTTTCTCTATGAGAAAGCAAAAGAGTTTGGAAAAAATGATCATATCTTGGAAAAAAAAGTCGTAGAGAGCGATTCTAAAAAAGAGATATTGATTCCTCTTCAAGAGCTTTCAAAATCGATGTATAAAATTATTTTCAAAGTTTTTTATCGTGTTAAAAAATTAACTTAAAAATAAAAATCTTTTACCAATTTTTTAAATTTTAGATTCGCTTAGACTGTTTCTTGAGTGTAAGATAAAAAAATCTAAAAAAACATGTATTTTAAAGAACTCTGAAAGAGCTTTCATTTGCATTTTTTTAAAAATTTCTACAATGATTTTTCGTCAAGTTATAAAGCTTTAAAGTTGGGCATTTTTGGTGTTTTTTTGCAGAAAATTAGCCATTTTTCTGAAAAAAAAAAACAGCAAAAATGCCCAACTGATGTAGATGTAGATAAAAAAAGGCACTTAAAGCCTGCTTGACTATTCATTTACCAATACATCCATGATTTTATGGATCCACTTCAATATCTATGATTTTATCCTTTTCTTCTATTTCTTCATCTCTCTCTTTTTTAGCTAATAAATTTTCTGTTCTTGAGTCAAGAGTTAGTGCACTTTCTACTGCATTTGACAAACGAATTACTGAGAATGAAGCCAAACTTGACCAGGTCTGTCGCGAACAAGAAGAGCTGAAGGCGAGAGTTGAGATTGTGCTTGCTACTACTACCAATACAACAATATCTGGAACGGACTCTACTATTAATATGGATCATCTTAGAACTCTATCACAGCGATGTGATGCTTTGAAAGCACAGCAACTTCGTATTGAAAGGGCTTCTGACTTGGTACTGGGTGGTCTTGTGCCATCGGAATTTTCTAATCTTAAGGCAGGTGTATCTGCTGTCTTTTCTACTTTGGATGCTAGTTTCTCAATTGAGGATATAGAATCTGTTCGGCCACTAAGACGTTCGGTTTCTGACTCTTTCACCTCAACTTCTTCTACTACTACTGTTATTCATGCTGGTACATCATCTGAAGTGATGTCCCCATCTACACGGCAGCGTGATCGCCGCTTCTCAACTGTGCCACTGCTTGTAACAATGAAGAGACCTGCACTTGCACGTGGGATCATAGCTGCTAAGATTAAGACTAGGAGACTTCATACTTCTCAGATTGGTGAGAATCTTCTTTCTGGTGCTAAATGCGTCACTGCTGTTTCGCCTTCGTTAATCAACATCAACGAATTCCTTCCTCCCTCACTGCATCAGCTGAAGATGAAAGTGCTTACAAAATCGAAAGACAAGAAACTAAATTTTCTTTCGTTCGTAAAAAATGGAAGAATTTTTGTGAGAAGGAGGAATGAGGATGCTTCTACCCAAGTTGCTTCTGTTGAGGACCTGGATGCTTTTTTAGCCAAGGCGAAGCTGGTCAGCGCCAGTCCAGCACCGTAGCTTCTAGTACTGGGGTAAGTCCACTCTCTCCTCCACTCCTCTCTAATACACCACTCTCTACTAATAATCCTGTTTCATCATCCATCAATAATCATTTTACTACTACGGATGGTCTCCGAGTCTGTCATTTCAATGCTAACTCGATACGAGCACACATTGAGATGATTAGGCTTTTTTTGGCATCTCGTCCCTATTTTCACGTAATAGCTGTTACTGAGACCAAAGTGGGTCAGATTGTTTGTGACTCTCGGATAGATCTTGATGACTACGTGCTTCACAGGCAGGATCGTAACACTAGAGGCAGTGGTGTTGCTTTATATATTCACAACTCTATTACTTCGCGGCACCTTTGTTCTTCTTCTGGTAAATGGAGTGGTAAGCCTGGTCTTCCTGAATATTTGTTTTGTGAGGTTAATTCTCTGGACTTGGCTTCACCTATTTTTTGTTGGTGTAGTCTACAGGCCACCACATGCTCCCTTCTTGGCTAACACAGATTTCATACCTGATTTAACATCGTATATGCATAATTATAGTTCGAAGATCATCCTTGGTGATTTTAATACTAACTTGTGCGTTGATTCTGATGACTCTAAGTTTCTTAGAGGTGTGATTACTGAGAATGCACTTTTCTTGGTTCCTTATGGCACAACTCATCATACTTATTCTTCTGACACCTGGCTTGATTTGTGTCTTGTCGATGCCAACGACATTGTACTCGACTTTTGGAAGACTGATATTCCATTCATTGACGGCCACGATTTCATAGCTGCGACTGTTAAGTCCTCTCTTTCTAAACCTATGCTTAAAGACTTTACCTTTCTGGATTATAAGTCTGTTGATGATGTTGCACTCCTTCAGTATTTTCGCTCCTTAAGATGCGCTACATGTGATGGTGATTCCTCTCTTACTGCTCGCCTTGAATGTCTTTACAACCATCTCAATGAGGCAATTGCACAATTCGTGCCTGTCAGGAAGGTCAGGCAGGGTAGGGCTCATCGTCCGTGGATCACCTCTGAACATTGTCACTTGATCAATGAGAGAGATCGACTTTATAGACACTACAAACGTACTCGACTGTATACTGACTTACTATGCTATAGGACTGCTCGGGACAAGGCACATGAGTGCATTGAATCAGCTAAGCTGTTATATTACTATGACAGACTATCGGGTGTTACGGACTCGCGACAGATCTGGAGAGAGCTCAGGAACCTTGGTATATGTTCTACTGATAATAACTCGCGACACTCATTTTCTATTAATGAGCTTAATCGATACTTTGGTGGGATTGCATTTGATCCACTTGCTCCTTCTGTTTCTGAGTATGTGAATACTGTTAATGTAGATGAGCCTCATAAGCCTTTATTCAGGTTTAATGAGGTTACTTTGGAGGAGGTCAGGATGGCAATATATCATTCTACTTCTCAGGCTAGGGGGTTTGATGCGGTCCCTCAGTCTATTGTCCATGGGGCTTTTCCAGTTATTGGGCCCTTGCTATGTCGTATTTTTAATGATTCGTTTCGTGAGTGTGTGTTTCCCTCATGTTGGAAGATCTCATTGATTACCACAATCAACAAGGTCTCTTCTCCACGCACTATGAGTGATATACGACCTATTTCCTTGTTGTCATTCATTTCCAAGGTTCTTGAGCGTCTCGTCCATCAACAACTATATTATTACTTGTCCGCCAGACATCTGTTGGATTCTCATCAGACTGGGTTTAGAACTGGACATAGTACCCAAACAGCTTTGCTCAAACTAACAGAGGATATTAGACTCAACATGGACAGACGTTATGTAACTATGCTTCTATTATTTGATTTTAGCAAGGCATTTGACACTGTGTGCCATGTCACTCTGCTTCGGAAACTAACTTCTCTCGATGTCTCGCACTCTGTTGTCAGGTGGTTTGCCTCTTACTTATCTGTAGACGGCAGTCTGTTGTTGACTCTGATGGTAATGCATCTGACTTTGTTACTCTGAATACAGGAGTACCCCAGGGTTCTGTGCTTGGATCACTTTTATTCTCCATTTATATTAATGACGTTGCTGCCAACTTTCACTCTGGTGTACAGCATTTGATATATGCCGACGACTTGCAAGTCTATGTGCATTTTCCGATTTCTGAACTTAGCGCTTATACTAATCTTATGAGTGATCATGCTGTTCTCATTTCAAATTGGGCCTCTGATAACTATCTGAAATTGAATGTTGACAAAACGAAGGCAATAATTATTGGCTCCTATTTTTATATAAATATGCTGTCCTCATCACCTGTAACTGGCGTTCCGTTGAACGGTGCTAATATTAGATTTGAGTCCTCTGTTCGTAGTCTGGGTGTTTGGTTGGACAGTAAGCTTAACTGGAGAGAGCACGTTACACAAGTGTGTAATAGGTCATTTTCTCTGCTTTACAGACTAAACTTCTTTAAAAAGAGCACCACGTTTGCTCTTCATATAGATCTTATAAAAACATTGCTGTTTCCACTTCTGGATTACTGCTGTTTGGTTTACTGTGACCTCTCGGCTGAGCTTGACCTTAGACTTCAGAGGATCATCAACTCTGGTATACGTTGCATCTTCGGTGTAGGTAGGCGTGAGCACATCTCTGCTTATAGGTTCTCATTAGGCTGGTTATCCACTGCGGGTAGAAGAAACCATTTTTCTTCTACGTTTCTGTATAAGATGTTATTATCTTGTACTCCATCTTATTTGTATTCTATGTATCAGTGGAGCCGGCCGGTGAGGTTCTTGAGGGGTGATGTGAAACCTTTGACCATTCCTTTTTCATTCACTGAGTATCGCCTACGATCGTTCCTGGTCACTTCCTCGCGGCTATGGAATGATCTTCCTGCGACATTACGCAACTCATCCTCGCTCATGACATTCAAGACATCCTCATTTGCACACTACCTTGCCTTGGAGAGTGGACCTCTGCTTCATGCTAATTTATAAAACTGTTTTATATTGTATTGATTTTATTGCTGTAAAGTTTATTTTACTTATATATTTGCTTGATTTCTGTTTTCTTTTTTCTGTTTATTATTATTATTTGCTTTATATTAATTATATTATTCTAATGTATTACTGTAATTAATTGTACAACATAATGTACATATAATAAATTTGGTTATCTATCTATCTATCTTTTTATTAAAAATATCCACAGAACGAAATACGAGAAAGTCATTATCCAATAAACTTTGCTATCTAATCATCATTTAAATCATTATATTTTAACACAAACGAAATTGTGAAATTTATAAATTTTACTATTCAAAATTTTGTATTATTCATGAATTTTTGTGTTAAAATTTTAACTTCGAAAAGTACACAAAAATCATTTGTAAATTTTAAGACAAAAAAATTTGTGTTTCATCTATAATACTTATGTGTGTAAAAATTACAAATTTTTTTTCACAGTGTACGTATTGACTTTATTGTATTCAATGAAATGTTCAGTTCTGTTTGTATTATGATAAATTAAAGAAAAAAACAATCTGAAAGAGGTCAAAGGACTATCTTCTATAAAATTTATATAAAATTTCACAGCTGGAAATTATAATTTTTTTTTTAACCCAACAAAAATTATTCTTTAACTAAAATATAATGAAGATTTTAATGTTCAATGTTCATTAAGTATGTAAATAACTTTGAGAGTTCATAATTTACAAACAATACATAAGTTAAAAAAAAGCGTCGAATATGTCAAAAGCAAATTTTCGAAAATTATTGAATTTTGACCATACAATAATGAACAATGGAAATTTCTAAAGATTAATAATTTTAGATATATTGAAACTTCATATGAATTATAAAGAGACATTGAATAATGGCGAGAGTAAAATATTGTTAAATTATTTATGAAAATAAAATTCATTTAAATTTTTAATCATTCCTGGAAAGAAAGATAGAGTTAGTAGTAATTATCGAATAAACATAATAAAGATCAATTCTACTGAATATTAAAACATTTAATGCAATACAAGAACACTGGCAATTAATATGATCTTTTGAATTTAAAAAAATTTTTGGATTCATTATTAGGTAAATACTTAGATTATTGAATTCGATTATTTCCTTGAAGTGATAATATTTAGAAGATTACATGCTCTAATGAAGTAATGATAATTATTAAATTAGGTAGTATCTGATCATTAAATTATTTAAATAAAATTCCTATGATCATTTTATAAGTAATTATTTAAAATGTATTATCCGTTATTTTAATAGTTAAAACGCGTAACACAACAGCTTGCTCGCTACCAAAGGAAAACTTGAATGTAAATCGTGAATTCAAATCTTCTTCAACGACAGTTGTTATTTTTTTTATTGAAAAAATCAACTTTATATTAGAATTATCCATATATTGAAATTTTAAATTATAATTTTATTGAAAAATAAAATAGTATTTTGTAATAATGATTTTATTATATTCAGAAAATCAGGGTTACTTGTAAGTATCGTGTCAGTCGAACTTTATATAAATATGGAAGAAGCCATAGTATAGAGTCAATCTATTACTGATATCATATCTTATGTTTCTATAGAATCAATATAGAAGGTACAATAATATTCATTACATACAATATAATAAAAAATTAACAATAAATTACTATATTTTAACTTTATTTTACTAAATTTTCCTTTAGAATTACGTTATTTATTAAAATAATGTTTAAAATCGATTTTAAAATTGTCAAAAGTCAAAGATAAGAAAATAATTTAAAAATTACAGTATTTAAACACTATTTAAAAGTAACCTTATCTTATAATTATATTTAATTAACCTTATTAAAAATTATTTTTATTTTTATCATATAAATAATACTGCACCTTCTAATAATTCTAGGTATTATTTTTTCTGCGTTCAACAACTTTGCAACAAATTCCTTTTTTCCGTGTTTTAATACACCCACTTTTTTTATTTAAATTACTTAACTAATTAACTTTTTGTTTACTATTTAAACCTATTAATTATCAAATCATGATTAATAGATGTTTTTTTCGTTTAAATATATCAATAATGATTTATATAAAGAAAAAATAATATACATCTTTTTATTTAATTTTTATTAAATTTTTTATTTTATAAATAATTGTAGATAATAATCTACAATTAATCAATAGACCAGAGATGCATATTGATCATTCTCGGCGAGTGCGAACTTTCGAAAGTTGCACGAGCCAGGATGATCAATATGCATTTATGGTATTATAAACTATTTTTTTGTCGCGAGGCCGAGACATTGGAAGTTTTTTAGCAGCACGCAAAGGTCATTTTGCGGCCTAGGAAAAAAAAAAATTATTTTCGACATTGAAAATGTTTAGATAATGTTTATTTAGCTCTTTCGACTGGTATTTACATTAATTTATGTCCCTTATTTTTAAAAAATATTTAATTATTTTTCATTCTTTTCCATCAAACAATTGTTTTTAAGAGTCCGCTGTATCTCTGCCTTTTTCTAATTAAAAAATTGACTTTTTTCCCAAAATTAGCAACAAGAGGCAAAAATAAAGAGATGGTTTCGATGTGTTTAATAAAATGTAATATTTTCTTTGATTAGTATGAATTAATTTTATTGCTTCGTTTTTAAGAAAAGTTGGAATAACTTAAAAAATTAGAAATTAGTGTCAAATGATGGGATTTTCAAGTTATTCCAACTTTTCTTGAAAATAAAGCGGTGGAATTAAATTATTCTTATCAGAGAAAATATTGAAAATCGAAACCATCTCTTTATTTCTGCCTGAAGCTATTAGTTTTTATAAAAAATAAATTTTAAATAGATTCGGTAAAACAGGTAACTGTGTCGGTATACAGCTGACTCTTAAGAATACTTTTAATTTTATTTATCTTTTGTTCAATCTGAAATATATTTTGGAAATTTAAAAAAAAACTCATATTTTAAAGAAATGTTTTACATGAGCAAAAACAAAAAAGGATTTGTGTATACGTGCTTATTTTGTATTTTTAAAATGATAAGCTTCCTAAAATAAAAACTGAACACTTCTTTTTACGAGAAAGAAAATTTATGCATAAAAGTTTATATTTTCATAAATTCCCATTACTGTTCTATTTTTTAATAAAAAGTTGATAAAAAAATAGTATCTTTTTTTTAAATAAAAATAATGTGATCAGAGTTTGGATGTTTGGATATTTTCCTATACGTGACAAGCTTGATAATATTTATGTATTTTGTATTTAATAACAAGATATTTAATCAGAAAAAGTTAAATATAAACTTAAAAAAATAATGAATAATAAAGAAACAAAGGAAATTTTAAAATTCAAGTGATCAAAGATAATAATTTTAGCTATTGTAACAATGACGTTAATATTAATAATTGCGAAGTATAAAATTTAACAATTTCGTATGAAATTTAAAAGAAGCAAAGTAATCACATTGACTAATTTCCGTCCGAATTCCCATTAACATTATCCTGAATAAAGTGCGTTCTAGCCAGTGTAGAGTATACCCCAGCATAGAGAAAATCAAGTAATCTAAAATTTAGCTCACGTAACCAAAGCTTCGCCCAAAATGACGACAGCATACCATTTCTACATAGCACCATTTCGAAAGCATAAGAGAACCGTACATACATACATATCGCACAAACACGTGCAAACCATATAACATATAACTTAGATTTTCTACTATATAAGCTACATGCCGCACACGACCAATAAATAATCGTACACCATACGCTCGACCTTACTTACATATACATAGATAGTAGAAAAAAATGCTTTTTTTATGTTTATCTTTCGCTGTAACTTTTTTTATGCCAGACAAGCATGAGTTTTCCCACTCGAATTCTATATGTATGGCATAAAAGAGGAGAGAGAAAAAAAGGGTAGCTAATGGTGCAAGAATGCTCGTATAAACACACCCTCGTGTGTTATTCTGTAATATGGCCGCTGAAATTTCTTTCTTTTTTTCCGCAGAAACGGATGGTTTCCTTTTTTTTCTTAATTAAAGTTAACTTTTTATGGGGCTGTTGAACGCTTCATTGTTGTGAAAGATTATTATTATTGCTAAATTATTAAGTCTGTTGCTGATTGTCATTCATTGTGTGAATATTTGAGCGTTTGGTAAATAAATACTTAGGTAAAAGAAATACTAATATGACGAATTCTTATATTTTATATATAGAATTTATATAGTTACAAGTACTCATATAATAATCATTTAATATTGAATTGTGCAACTATGGTGCGCAAAGTAGTTATAGTCCTGATGAGCTTGAATTTATCGTCCTTATTTCATACTTATATAGGTGATATAATCATACTTATGGAAGTAAAGTGAGTGCACTTGTTGCGTACACTAGTTTTTTTTTTACTCGAAAAGAGAACTAAATTTATAACGAAAGGGAAGTTTGATAATCACACAAGTCAAAAATGGCTTTGTCAAAAAAGTATTTTGCGCACTCGTGAAAATGTGTTGCATGGTATACTGTTCATAAAAAATGCACAAGTCAGATACTTTATAAACATGAAATAGGTTAAAAAATCGAGTTTTGCCTATTCAGTTTTAAAAATTCTGTATTTATCATATACCATTTTAAAATTTTATTTAATTTTCAAGTTTTTAGTTATAACTAATCAATATAGTTTAAAAATATGTTATTTGATGATTATTAATTGATATAAAAATAGAAATTTAGATAAATAGAAAATTTAATTAAAATTGCTTTGCAAAATATTTAAAATTAAAAAAAAAAATTTATGTTGTTTGTAATTCTTTTTTAATTTAAATAACAACTAAAATTAATCTAAGAAGATTATATGGTTAAATTTACTACATAGTTTGTAATTAATAGTTCCTGTAACAATATTATTCCCTAATTTTATGCACTTATAATCACGTTAGGAGAATAATTTTCCCTAACTGCTTTGTGATTGACTTTGAAACAAAACTTTCGCCCATGCATTATCCATTATCCTAAAAAACCGTATATTTTTTTGCAAACGTAGTTAAAATTTCATAAATTTCTTTTTATATTCTACTAGAGATCATTTTGAAGAAATTCATTTTTTTCTTATAAAATTATGTTTTGTACTAAAAATTAAAAGTAAAAAAATTTTAAATTTTCACAGCATATTATATCACAGCTCTTACTAGTGGTGCAATATATATTTAAACCTCTTCAACATACTTTTATGAATCACGTCAAAGATAAAGCAGTGCCGTACAAAGTTGTTAAAGACTTGACTTTCTTTTTTATTATAATAAAGAATGTACGCCTTTGATGCATGCATTTTTTACATATATTTTTTTTAACTTTATATGCATAGTGTAAAAGGTAGTATGTGATATGTGTACATAGAAGAAAAAGTCGATAACGATGTTTTTGTTCAGATCCTTCTTGTTTTAGAGGAAAAAAAACAAAGCCCTATATTGCATATACAACATTGTCTTGCATGACATTCGATTTATAACTTTGTTTTACAGCTTGGAAATATTCATTGTCAAGCCGCGTTATTTAATACCGTCTCAATAAATCATGTTTAACTATTTGGTTTTTTATTTTTTTGCTAAGCTGGATATATTATTTATCATTACCATTATGTTTATTATTAAGTTGGATGCTGTCGATCAAAGCTATAAATCATTGCTTTTCTTTTATTTAAATTCTTTTCACGTTCTATTGAAAAAATATATTTTTTATAAAAACTGTTATCAGGTTTATGTTTACATAAAAGAAAAATATTCTTATTTACTATTTTCAAATAAAAATTCATTTATTGTTATAAAAATAAAAAAATGAATTTTATATGGAAATAGTTTAAACGACTCGCTTCGCATATTGTATTTAAAATGTAAAAAATATTTTTAAATATGAAATTGAAAAAAACATGCTTGAAATTAATATTTTTAAATTTTCTAAAAATTTGAAAATTAAAAGTTTCGAATTGCATAAAGTATATTCATATTCACCACTAAACTTGATGAAAATTTTTTTTTTTTAAACCTCAGGTCAATGTGCATTCATAAATATTGAGAAACACTTGTTAATAAAACATGAACACGAGAAGACTCTTAAAAAAGTCCCCTTGAAAAATAAAAACGACGCCGTACTCATATGCATCATATTCAATAAAACTAGTAATAATAAAACTACCAAAAAATTAAGAAATAATAATAACAGACATAATATAAAATAAAAAAAGGTAAAAATAACATACCAGCAGCATCAACTGACGAGGACGTCAATATAATAAGAAAAAGGCTCGACGTCACCCACACAACGGCGCAGGCAAGCCCACCGTTGTTCGGCATATGGCGCATCTTCAACGCATCAAGTGGCCTTTATCTCCGACGCCACTTCTACCAACCTGTGAAAACAAAATAATAAAAATACTCATAAAAACAATAGCATGTATTTACATATATAGAAAAAATATAAGTTCAAAGAAAAGTATTATTCACTTAATTACTCAACGTCTTTTTCGCAAAGTTATTTTAACAAATACATGTATTATAACAGACAAAAATAAGACATAAACATCTTAAACGAAAAAAGAAAACATATAACGTTTTTTTTTGCGAATGAACTACTTTTTTTTAGCCTTATCTTTTCTTTTCTAAAAGCCTAGTCGTTTCTTAAAAAAATAGGCGACTACGGAGGTTAGGCTAAATTTTTATTTCGTAGTTTACGAATTAAACTTTTATTTTGTAAAATTTTTTGGATTTATAAGTTTTCCACCATTCTATGGGTATCAAAGAATGGTGGAAAATTAAAAAATCTGGAAAATTTCATGTATTAAAAGTATGATTTGTAAACTAAGAAATGAAACCTAACCTAAGTTCCGAGGTCGCCTTAACAAGCCTAAACAAGAAGAAAACTCATCCACCTTCAATTCAATTCTATTTTTCACCCATTTCTGTGTACATATAGATATATTAGAATGCAGTGCAGTGCATTAGTCTGCCGAAAAGGAAGAAGCAAGAGATAAAAAGCCTTTGGAAAAAACTGGGCTGAACCTTAAGAGTGCATATACAGTTTTGCTTTCGACTACTATCTAGCTAGTCTTCAATTAAAAAAAAAAGCACAAGTTCAACCGTCAAAGTGGGTTATGAAAAAAAAGAATGAAAGAAAGAAAGCTATACAAGCTCTACTTCAATCTCTCTATATACAAACATACAATTCCTCTACTGAAAACTTTACTTTTTTAGACTATACGTTATAGGGTCAGAGTCCCGATTACTGTGTCATTAAGATAATCTTCAAAGAAATAGATCCATCATTAATTCAAATTATTACCATTTTGATTTCTATGAATGCGTATGCATACTTCAATCATCCCTGTATCCAATGCAATTTTTTTATTATTAAAATTATATAATTTTATCGAATTTAAGCCGAAAAAAAAAAAATTATTTTGTACAAATTACTGTGCTTTGCAAAAGTCTTTCGTTATATTACTGTTCCCCCAGTTACTGTGCCCTGTTCACAAGTCCGTGTTTCAAAATACCGAGTTCCTTTTCGATATGCAACATAACCTCTTTGGTATGAAGGACACGTTTTTTTATATTTTTATTTATTTTTATGTATTACAAAAGAATAAACAATATTATTAAAATATTTATGTTTATATTCAATGTTTTATATAGTTTAATGTACACTAACGATATGCATAAGCGTTGAAACCTTTACGAATAGCGAGGTTCACATATCGAACAAGTAATATAAATACAACAACAGAAGTAAGGTTGAGAAGTCGCGCGCGGGAACACAGAAATATGGTCACCTTTTAAAATCATGCTGTATTACTGGACTTCGCATAAAAATAAATAAAAATAGGTTTTTAAAATAATTTTTTTGTATTTATTATAAAATTTAACTATTTTATTATAATATTTTTCATTTTATGTTACGTGAATGCATTTTTAAAAGTAATTAATCATCTTGAAAGATTGTGCCTCTCCTTAAAATTTTTCTTAAGAAATTCGCAATAAGTGCTAAAAAATAAATAGAATAATTAAAAAATTTTTTTTACGAAAAATTAATTGATATGATATAGAATTAATTTTTGCAAATTAAAGATTGAACTTTCGACTTTATTATGACATTTTTTTCTTTTAGTTTTTTTGTATAATTTATTTTATAAAAACAATTAAATATAAGAACACAGTGTTCGGGACAGGCTCAATAATCGGGACTCTGACCCTATGTAGGAGCGCACTTGACTAAAAATCAGAGAAGAAAGTTATTCGACTGACTAAAAAGTCAAAAAGAAAGGAAAAAAAACGCACATTACTCCATTTAATTTTCCTTTTGTTCTAAAGGTTTTGAAATATTAAAAGAGGAAGGTAAATTCAGGCGTTTAATAAAAAAATAAAGAAAAAAAGGAAAAAGAGAGAAAAAGAAAGACAAAGTTAGAGTGTACGCAAGAGAGCCTAATTCCATTATCCTTTAGCCTCTCACGGGCTTTTCTATAACAGTCAGAACATTAGAACCTCACGAGGTAGGATGGTATAAGGGATGAAAACGTTTCATTTGCGTTCTCTTTCCTGACTTTTTGGATCTTTTCCTGTTTCAAGCTATATCTACTGGGATTTTAGTGCGTGTATATATATATATATATATATATATATATATATATATATATATATAAATATATATATATATAGATATATATTATGGAGCGAGATAAGAGATAAAGGTTTAAGAGGATGAATAACAATGGGGAGAAATGCTCCTTATTCGTTATACTGTTTCATGGAAAATATTCTAATGCAGTGCTCTACTACCTTATTCATGAGACAAGGCCTTAAAGACTTTTGCCTTTTGCTTCGGAAACTGCGGATCTCCTACACTTCTTCTATATAGTCTACAATCTACACTATATACTCTCTCTCTCTCACTATCTTTTACTTTAAAACGAGAGAAACTGAGTTTCGTATCCATCCTTATCTTCGAGCTTTGTGTGCTGCCTGGATTTTCACGTTTAACGCTCCCTTATTTCCTTTCCTTGTAAAGAATGAGAACCAAAAAGAAAGAGAAAAATCTTTTTTTTTTCACGCAAATTTTTTTTTTCTTTTCTCTCTTCCGTATACCAAAGAGAGAAAGAGAGAAACAAATTCTTTATAATCTTTTTTCTTAAAGAGAACAAGAGACTCGATAAGATACTTGACTCATCTTTGTATAGCTCTCTTTTTTTTCTTTTGTTTCTTGTTTTAGACTTCCGTATTTTTTTATCTGAACTTTAATCTATCTGCGTATACCACCGTAGCTTTTCTTTCTTATTCTCTTTCGCGCTATTTTCTTTGTGATTTTTTAAACGTCGCTTTTATTTCCGCATTCGCGCACTCTTTTATATTATGAATGTATACATATATGTGTGCTTGACGACAATTTTTTTTTTGCTTTTTACGAGGGAGATGCTACTTCATGCCCTTAACTACGCGAGTGCAAGTAGACAGTATTGTATACACTTGTAAAATAAAAAAAATACTAGAAAATTGTTGTGTTGCTTGCAGACTTATTAAATTATTCACTTGCGTTCGTTATGACC
This sequence comes from Anastatus disparis, assembly GCA_017163975.1. Lineage (NCBI taxonomy): Eukaryota > Metazoa > Arthropoda > Insecta > Hymenoptera > Eupelmidae > Anastatus > Anastatus disparis. The sequence goes on along the minus strand of JAFFSR010000136.1, from coordinate 2,175,843 downwards.
TTTTAAAAAGAAAAAAAAAACTCTCATTTTTCTAAGATAAACAAATACGCAGACAAGTTGAAGAATTTAATTTCTGTTTATACTCTAGTTCATATAGCATTTTATCGTATTTCGTTGAGAGAGCTTCTTCTCTTTTTTATTTGGGTACGTCCATAAACTACGTAGACCATTCAAGGGGTGGGAGGGGTACAGTAAAATCTTACGCTAAGCTACGTCTAGGGGGGAGGGGGCTTAGGACAAAATCTACGTAGTTTTTTCTGGAGTCATGCGAAGCTAATTTTTAATTTGAAACAGCGCGGGTGTTTTTCGAATGAGATTTTAAGTCACGAAAGACCCTTCTATCCTAGAGTGTAAACTGAGGTAGCCGCCATATAGTCAAAATTTTAAAAGGCTCGGCCAGACTCTCCCTAGACTGTCTCTATCATGTTGATACTCGCTCGTGCTTTCCCCCCTCCCCCCTCTGTTTACTATCGCGCGCTGCAGTATTTTGTTTTTTCTTTTAACGTGTTGCAGCAAGAAAATTTCGCTGAGTCTGTAAAATATTCGTGTCGTTGTTAAAAATTACTAAAATACTATCGTAAAAGAGTAATAAATGTCAAGATATCAGACTTTATTTAATCTTTACGGAGACGTATAATCGAGTAAATTTTCGAAACAAAAAGTGCAACAAAATGTAAACGAATTATGGGAAAATCTGAAAAAAGAAAAAGACGATTTCCCTGCGAATGCAGACAAAAAAATAACAGAGCTGCGACAAGAAAAAACAAAAAAAAAAGCAGCTTCTATTACTTTTTTTATTAAGCTGGTAAGTTTTTATCATAAATACTAATTTTTTTCATCTCTACTATCAAAAATTTCTCCTGTCAAAGAAAAAGCGCGCGCGTCTTTCTTTTGAAATGTTTGTTATAATCTAAAAAAAATAATACTTTCATTAAAAAATTTATGAAAAAATTACGTAGATCGGGGAAGGGGGGGTTTTGAAAAAATCTACGGTGGACTACATGGAGGAGGGGGGTTCGAAATAATACTAAAACTGGTCTACGTAGTTTATGGACGACTCCTTTATAAATTGAGAGCATTTACGTTTATTACGAGTCTCAGAGAAGATAAATTGCAGTGCACGCAAGATATAAAATTTTTTTTCGCTAAATTTACTTCGTGAAAGAAAAACAACAGATTTTGGGTATAGGCTGTTTAAATTTTGAACTGCTGTAACTCTTTGCGGAAAACCATTTAGTTGCAGAGCGGGAAGGAATATATATATATATATATATATATATATATATATATATACAAAAAGAAAAGTAAAAATAAAAGAGTAATACGATCCTCGTGAAGTATATTTTTTTTATTTATTTTTTTCTCCCTTTTTTGTGCTTAATTGAAGGCTTTGCGCTCTAGGAAATTGAAAAATATTGTCAAGTTATTGCATCGTAAAAAATTCATTTTTCCATTGTTATTTGATCTTTGGGGAGACCTCCAATAACTCTGTGACAGATTTCTCGATCATGACTATTTTTATTTGTGTTCAATTACAGACTATGGATTCATTTTTCACGCACATACTTACAGTGGGGTCCAATAAAAAAGAGCCACCCTTGAGAAAAAAGTACTAATTAAAAAAATTTGTATCTCAACAAATAAGAGTCATACAGAACTCTACGACCACTCATTTTAAACGTATTTGTAAGGACTTTTTAATGGTGTATTGGCAATTTAATTTTGAGTACTTGTCTGGGAAATATTACGACTTAAAAATGGAAAAAAAAATTTTTTTTATTCGCCTGTGTTTAAATTTGAATTATTTTTCGGAAAATGATGGTAGAAAAATTTTACACGGCTAGTTTTAAAGGTATTTTGCTTAACTTGAAATTTATATTTTAGTTTTTTTTCTAGGTTCAAAATTGGCCGACATTTAGCGATTTTTGTTAAAAAAAGGGTCTTTTTTATTTTTCCGATATCTGTTTAATGAGAGGAGATATAGAAAAATGCCAAATAAAAAAAGTGTATTTTTGTATGTAGAATAACCTTAAATTTTCTCAAAATTTTTTGTGCATTTTAATATTTTTTATATTGTTGCGGTATTCTTATATACATGTATACCATACTCTTATTTTTTTAATTAGTACTTTTTTTCTCAAGGGTGGCTCTTTTTTATTGGACCCACTGTATATATAAATGTTTATGTCGTCGTAGGCCGTATTCGGTGGAATACCTATAGACCACGCTAAATTTGTATAGGCATTGCATACGTTCATGCTAATATCTCGACGATATTCTCTCTGCCAATACTCCCTAAGGGAGTATTAACAGCTCTATACTCCCTAAGGGAGTATTGACAGATCGAGATATCGCACAGCATGGCCGTATATGACGCGAGTGACATCGATTCGTAGGTTAGTGAAAACAAAAGAATGTCGTTAGATATGTCAATGCTCATACAAATTCATATAAAATCTTAACTTTACAGAATGTTTTGTTTAAAAAATTTTTCAAAGTTAAACAGTTAATAAGTAAAATAAATAAGTAAATAATGACATTATTTACTTTTTTTTAATAAAACATATATCATTAATTTTAAAAAATCATTTTTATAGTTCCTCATACGGCCTACCAACGACATAAACTTATCTACGTAACTTGGGAGTACGAAGGATTCTGAATCCAGGCTTGACTAAAGTGCTTGTCGCTTGAGCAGCAGTCAGTCTCGGGCGCGCTTCGCGCGCCCTCGACCAACTGCTACTCAAGCGACAAACACTTTAGTCTCGCCTGTATTCATCCTTCGTACTCCCAAGTTACGTATATAACTAATACATACACTTTTTATATACACGTTCGACCTCACCAAGTTATTGTTAGAAATAAGAATTTCATACTTCGTTAATAAATAAGCAATCGATTGGTATCTACGAGTTAATTAAAATAAAAAAATATTATTCCAGAATTATAGGAAATAAAATAAACTTATTATGACAATGAAAAAAATTTTTTTTCTTTTTTTTATATTTACTTTATAGTATTCACTCTTCACATTTTAAGTAGAAAGAAAAACAATATAATTGTAAAATATATGACTTTCATGAATATTAATTTATTAAAAATATTTGTAATTGATTAGTAATCGGCGTAAGTAATAATTAATTATGGATTTCATAGGACATACAACATTGTAGTCGAAGATTAATATGTTCTATTATGTGCAAAGAGAAAATAATAAATGACGACATTGCGCCTATGCCCATTTTCTAAGGATATAATAATATTGCAATGTACATATAGCTGTTGATTCGTTTTGCGCGCATGCCTTGACGTTACTGCACCTCTAGATTTTCTTAATTGCTTATGGATACAATGAAATTTTATTACCTCGTCAAAATAGCTCTTTCGCTGAATTCACAGTAGCAAGCAAGCTCAGCGATTTAAAATTCCACCTGTGATCAATTAATGATGGTAAAATTTTAAATGAGTATGATACAACATTACCAAGCTATTTAGACGCTTAATTATACCTCGGTATCCAAGTAAAGATAACTAAGAATACGCGGGTGAATAGCTCGGTATACGTATATAGCAACCTCGGTACGGATACATGTATAAATAACGCGGTATAAATTTGCGTTTATATAATCTCGGTATACGAGTAGATAACTAGGTGTACGCATATATAAATAACTTGGTATATACGTTTATGTTTTAGTATGTCGTATTCGGTAGAATACCCATGGAGCTAGCTAAATGTGTATTGAGGTGTCATACCGCCCTGCTTGTAGCTAGAGTATATTCAATCAGCAATATACTATACAATGGAGTATACAACTTTAAAATACTCTATAGTATAGAATATTATTGCATACGCCACACTATAATGAAGTGTATTGGCAAATATTCTACAGTCTTGTTGAACAGCGTTCGGAGCAAGACACTAAAATATGTTTTTAGAAGGGTAATAGAGTCAGCGCGCTGCTACAAGTAGGCAAATCTTCTCCGCTCAGCTATCCCGGTTGAAAAAAAACACATAGTTTTATCACATGATTTTATCATATGGTTTTATTATGTGGTTTTATCATATGGTTTTATCACATGTTTTTTGGTTTCAATTTATCATATGATGAAAGTATATGATAAAATCATATAATATAACCCTATGATGAAATCGTACAGTGAAACTATATGGTGAAGACAAAATAAAACCATACACACGGAGAGAAAAAGCAGTTAACAGCTACTCAAAAAATTTGGAATCATTACTAACTTTGTTCGACAATAATTAAAGGAATGGAAATAAATACTAATCTATATTTTTGCGCCACGCAACAAAAGTAAGGTTACGATTTTACAAATGATCTGAGAAAACTAAGGACTGAGGGGATATTCAAGTAACGATATGTATGTACGTATCGCGACGATAGTTGTCGGCAAGAGAATAAAAAGTCTGCGCGCGCATTGAATTCGCGTAATACATACATGTGTATCACTACTTGAATAGACCCTCTGATTACTAAAGAGTTGGGTAGCTAGTCATAAAAAGTTAAATGAAGAGTCAAACTGAGAATTATTGTCTGTAGTTTGCCTATAGACAGACTGCAGACAATAATTCTCAGTTTGACTCTTCATTTAACTTTTTATGACTAGCTATCTAACTCTTTAGTAATCAGTCCTTAGTTTTCTCAGATCATTTGTAAAATCATAACCTTACTTTTATCGCGTGGCGCTAAATTATAGATTTGTATTTATTCCTTTACCTTTAATTATTGCCGAACAAAGTGAGTAATGATTCCAAATTTTTTGAGTAGCTGTTAACTGTTTCTTCTCTCCGTGAATATGGTTTTATTTTGTCTTCACCATATAGTTTCACCATACGATTTCATCATAGGGTTATATTATATGATTTTATCATATACTTTCATCATATGATAAATTGAAACCAAAAAACATGTAATAAAACCATATGATAAAACCACATAATAAAACCATATGATAAAATCATGTGATAAAACTATGTGTTTTTTTTCAACCGGGATAGTCAAGACAAAGACAAATAAAGAAGAGTGCCTAGCCACACTGTTATAGTCAAGACAAAGATAAATAAAGAAGAGCGCCTAGCCACACTGCTATAGTCAAGACAAAGACAGAGCGCAGCTAAAAGTATACCTGCGCCGCTCAGTGAATTTAATTATGAGAATGAAATCAAATAAATAGTCTAAACATTTATATTTTATAAGGTTTTTAATTTTTATTTAATCTTTTTATAGCCCCTCATACGACTTACGATAACATAAATTCATCTATCCTACTTGGGCTAACGAAGAATACATATGACCCTGACTAATGTTTTATATCTTGAACAGAAGTCAGTCTCGGGCTAAAACCCTCGACCGACTACTGCTCAAGCCAAAAACATTAGTCTCGCTCATATAAATCCTTTGTACGCCCAAGTTGGGTATTAGTTATATACCCAACTTGGGCGTACGAAGGATTTATATGAGCGCGACTAATGTTTTTGGCTTGAGCAGTAGTCGGTCGAGGGTTTTAGCCCGAGACTGACTGCTGTTCAAGATATAAAACATTAGTCGAGGTCATATGTATCCTTCGTTAGCCCAAGTTGGGTAGATGATTTTATGTTATCGTAGGTCGTATGAGGGGCTATAAAAAGATTAAATACAAATAAAAAACATAACGATAAAATATAAAATTTCAGATTATTTATTTGAAGAATTCTCATGCGAGCAAAGAACTGAGCGTGCCGGTATACTTCTGCCTATGCGACAGAGAGAGTCGATGACGAATTACGGAAACGATCGAACGACGCCGATGGAGAACTATAGCTTACTTTTAACTACGCTCTTCTTTATCTGTCTTTGTCTTACTATAGCAGAGCGGAGAAGGTTTGCCTACTTGTAGCAGCGCGCTGACTCTACTACCCTTCTAAAAACATATTTTAGTATTTTGCTCCGAACGTTCTTCAACAAGACTGTAGAATATTTCCCAATACACTTCAATATAATGTGGCGTATGCAATAATATTCCATACTATAAAGTATTTTAAAGTTGTATACTCCATTGTATAGTGTATTGCTAACTGAATATACTATAGTTACGAGCAGGGTGGTATGACACCCCAATACCTATTTAGCTAGCTCCATGGGTATTCTACCGAATACGACATACTATAACATAAATAACTAATATGTACCTCGGTTCAGTCATATGAATTATATGAGTGGACTAAGGTGTATATACATTTATGTCACCGAAGGTCGTATTCGGGGTTATATTCACGGAGCACGCTCATATCATATAGACATTTTATAAAAGTCAGTTTATAATGGTGATCATTTCGTGAGAACCTGCGCCAAGACGAGTAAACTTTTTTGGTGAAGCTAGTAACGCTACATAGAAACATTCCCCACTCTACAAGTTGTGACATGAGAAAGGCGGTGATTGGCCGGCGGACTCTTTCTCTCTCTCTCTTTCACATGTTAAAATTTGTATAGTGGGGAGCGTTTAAACGTTGGCGAAGTTGCGATGCACACTTTCTCTCTCTCTCACTCTCTCTCTCTCCTCTTTTCGGTCGGTAAGTAGCGATCGCACGCAAAAATTTTCCTGCTGCCTTTTTTCGCTTATTAATTCATTTTTTCACTCTGCCGAGTGAATCTTTTTGCAGGAGGTCGTCCATTGCTGGGTCTTGAAGCTTCTGCTGCATTTGCCTGCATTTCTTTGCCTGCATTTCGGACCCAGGACGACTTTTTATGCATTTGCTGTGTTCCATTGTATGCTGTAGATCGTTGCATTCGTGAGCTGATTTGGATTGAACCAGTTTCCTGAGAACATAGATTGTTACTCATAGTGATTTGGTGCAGTGTATTAAGTGCATTTTTTATTCTTGGTGCCTCAATATATTAATTTATCTTGTGCATTAGAGTAACCTAACCTCAATTTTTTGTTCTTGCATACTAATTTGCGCAGGATCTTTGCTGATTTTTGGTACAAGTGGCGTCATCTCTTGTTTCCTTAATGTACTTAGTTATCTTGTACTGTTAGGATAACTTATCAGTCTCATAGTAGGCTTTTCTTATTAAGGTTGGTTTCCACCTGCACTTTCTCTGATTCTCACCAGCACTTATCTAGTGTTTTACAAAATTGTGGTGTTTTTCCACTATCTTAAACCTTACTTTTGGTGTTTTTACTTTTGTAAATATTTCTTCTTATATCTTTAAGCCTTACAAAATTGTGGTGTTTTTCCACCATCTTAAACCTTACTTTTGGTGTTTTTACTTTTGTAAATATTTCTTCTTATATCTTTTTTATTCTCTAATTTTGCACTATTATTAAGGTTATCTACACTGCACCTTGATACCTTTATACAATTATAGGTCTCACTTTCTTCACACTTTACTTTGCTACTAATTAAGTACTGACTTATTCATTTCTTCTTCTTTATCATGGCTAAGAAGTACTCTATCTGCCTCAAGGAGTTCAATTCTACATCTAAGCCACTTGAGTGTAATAGATGTGGTAATCACTTTCACACTACGTGTGTCATTGGGTTGGCCAAGCTTATGTCAGTGCGCAAGGAGGATGGTACTTTGTTAAAGGTTTGCCAACCTTGTCTCAAGGAAGCAAACACCCCTATTAATCGCTCAAGATCTAGTTCAGTGGGTTCTAACCAGTCGTTTACTCGACCTGAGTCTCCGTCAGGAGCCTTAACGCCGGTATCAGCTGGTTCTCAGCAGCATACTCTTAATGCTATTCTTGAGAAATTGAATAAGCTCGATTCGGTTCCTACATCATTGTCGTCTATTGATTCACGGCTTTCTTCTTTGGAGACCCAAATGATGGACATTAACTTTACCTTGGGGAGGCGCATAGATGCTGGTGAGGCACATCTCGATGCTCTTCAGAGGGACCATTCAGACTTGGTAAAGAGGGTGGATCAACTGTTGGCCGCTCCACCACTTACTGCTTCAGCCACTACAACATCTGCTCTTCCAGCTTCTGATGCAACTAATTTGGCAAGCCTTGATGAACTCAGTAAGACTTTTAATCAGCAATGCAGGGAACTTGCTGCCCAGCAACAGCGTCTTGAGCGTTCTGCTGATCTAGTATTGGATGGACTTATACCGTCTGAGTTCGAGGATCTGAAGCGTGCGGTCTATGCCGTCTTTGCCACCCTTGATTCTTCTATTTTGCTGGAGGATATAGTCTCTGTTAGACCACTACGACGCTCTCCTGCACGTGTTCCTGCTTTGCCAACTGCAGGTGACTCTACTCAAGGAACTGCCTCTGCTGCGTGTGATACTTCTACCGTGCTTTCTACGTCTGTGTCTGTGCCAAGGGAATCAGTTCCACTCTTGGTTTCTCTTAAAAGCCCTAATTTGGTTCGAGTGCTCATTCTTGCCAAGATTGGTGTCAAGAAGTTACATACCTCCCAAATCAAGGTGGATCTGCTGAATGCTGCTAATCCAATTCATGCAATAACATCTGGGCTCATTAATATTAATGAGTACTTGCCTCCTGCACTTTATCAGCTTAAGCTACGTGTCTTGGCCAGGGCAAGGGACAAGGAGAATGGTTTCATTACTTTTGTGAGAAATGGTCGCATCTACGCCCGTGGGAAGAAGAGCAACACAAGCACTCTTATTACATCTAATGAGGATTTAGAAGATTTTTTAAGGAAGCTTACAACCAAGCTTCCACTGGTGTCTGCCAACAACAGTACAACTCCACTGGCGTCTACTGTCAACGAGACAACTCCACTGGTGGCTACCAACAACGAGACAACTCCATAACTTGCGTTTCTGCGGTAAGTCCACTCTTTACTCCTGTCCTGAATAATTCACTGATTCATGCTAACAGTCCAACATTATCATCCATCAATAATCATTTTACTACTACGGATGGTCTCCGAGTCTGTCATTTCAATTCTAACTCGATACGAGCACACATTGAGATGATTAGGCTTTTTTTGGCATCTCGTCCCTATTTTCACGTAATAGCTGTTACTGAGACCAAAGTGGGTCAGATTGTTTGTGACTCTCTGATAGCATTGGATGAATATGTACTTTATAGGCAAGATCGAAACACTAGAGGTGGTGGTGTGGCTCTGTATGTCCATTGTTCTTAGCTCCATGCGTCTTTGTTTGTCTAATGGCAGTTGGACGGGTAAGCCAGGACTACCTGAATATCTCTTCTGTGAGGTCAAGTCACCGGAGTTGACCTCTCCTGTTTTCGTTGGAGTGGTTTACAGACCGCCTCATGCTCCTTTCCTGGCTAATACGGAATTTATTCCTGATCTGACGGCTCATATGCATGATTATAGTTCTAAGGTTGTTCTGGGTGACTTCAATACAAACCTGTTAGTCGATACTGATGGCTCGTTATTTCTTAAGAGCTTTATTAAGGAGAATGCACTTTACTCTGTACCTTATGGTGCAACACATCACACATCTTCTTCGGATGCGATGCTTGACTTGTGCCTTGTTGACTCTAATGACGTTTTACTTGACTACTGGAAGACTGACATACCATTTATTGACGGACATGACTTTATTGCTGCGACTGTGAGGTCTTCTCTCTCTAAGCCAGAGCTTCATGATTTTACTTATCATGACTACAAGACGGTTGATACTGTGGCTATGTTGAACTATTTTGGTGCTCTAAGGTGTACTGTCTGTGGCGGTGATTCGCCATTGTCGGCTCGCCTGCATATGTATGTCCAAGATTCTTGAGCGCCTCGTCCACGAACAGCTTTACAATTATTTATTAACTAGACAGTTACTGGACCCTTTACAAACTGGTTTTAGACCTGGACATGGAACGCAGACCGATCTATTAAAGTTGACGGAGGACATTAGACTGAACATGGACAAACGTTACGTTACTATGTTACTACTGTTTGATTTCAGCAAGGCATTTGATACTGTATGTCATGCTACACTTCTTAATAAGTTGTCCACTCTTGATATTTCTTGTGCCACTATCAGGTGGTTTGCTTCCTATCTTTCCGATCGGCGGCAGGCTATTATTGATGAGGATGGAAACAGGTCTGGATATGTTGCTTTGAACACCGGGGTACCTCAGGGTTCTGTACTAGGGCCTCTACTATTCTTGATTTATGTTAATGATATTGCTGCTAGTTTTGGTCCTGATGTTCAACATATTATGTATTCTGATGACTTACAGATTTACGTACATTTTCCTTTGGAGAAACTCGAGGACTTCATCGTGCTTATGAGCGAACATGCTGAGCTCATAGCAACGTGGGCATCCAATAATTACCTCAATCTAAATGTTAGTAAGACTAAAGCCATAGACATCGGCTCTTGCAATCACATAAATAAGTTGCAGTCCTTGCCCTTCATTGGTGTTCCATTGAATGATACCATTATCAGATTTGAAAACACTGTTCGTAGTCTGGGAGTGTGGCTCGATAGTAAGCTGAATTGGAAGGAGCACATTGCACAGGTGTGTAATAGATCTTTTTCACTGCTTTATAGACTAAATTTCTTTAGGAAAAGTACTACCATTGCTCTTTGTAAACACCTTATTCAAATGCTGCTCTTTCCACTCTTAGACTATTGCTGTCTTGTGTATAGTGATCTTTCTGCTGAACTCGACTTGAGGCTTCAGAGAGTCATAAACTCTGGCATTCGTTACATCTATGGTGTAAGTAGGCGTGAGCACATTTCAGCTCATAGGTCCTCATTGGGCTGGCTATCCACAGCAAACAGGAGAAAGTACTTTACTACTTCTATTTTGTTTAAAATGTTCTTAACGCGCTCACCATCATATTTATATTCTAGGTATCTGTGGAGCCGTCCTGTGAGGGCACTGAGGGGTGATGTGAAGCCATTGACCATTCCGTTTTCATCCACTGAATATCATCAAAGGTCATTCCTGGTCACTTCATCAAGACTATGAAATGATCTCCCAACTACACTTCGCGAGTCATCTTCATTCCTCACATTCAAAGCATTGTCATTTTCTCATTACCTATCCTTGGAGAGTGGGCTATTGCCGCCTAATTAAAGTGCTAAATTCAAATTTATTTTTATTTTTATGTACTTGTTTATACATTCAAATTTTCATTATTTATTTATATTAACTTTTTATGTATATATATACTTGTTTTATTTTATCTATGTATTTTTACTCATTGTTTTTGTACAACATACTGTACAGTAATAAATTAATTATCTATCTATCTATCCTCCTTTCATCTAACTTTTAATGCTCTTCCTCCGGTCGAAACTTAACAGCCGTATAGTAAGCGGCAAATTAAACGCAACGCGATTTTAAAATAAAACAACAAATTAAAAAATAGCATTGACATATTTTTAAACATAAAAAAGATATTAAATTTATATTAATGTAGTTTCTTATACGTTTCCTGCTTAGGCAGTGATCAGTAGGCGACCGACTACTACCTAAGCAACAAACATTGTTCTCGCCGATAAGTCTACTTAATACGTCCACGATACATATATAACTATTATGGTATAGTAGGTCGTATTCGGTCGAATATCTATTAAGCTAGCTAAATGGGTATTTGGATCTTGTACCGCCCCGCTTGGAGCTTGAGAATATTCAGTCAGCTGTACAATGAAGTGTACCACTTTATAGTATGGAATATTAATGCATACGCCACACTAGATTGAAGCGTAAAGGAGATTTGTTGTTGAATACCGTTTCGACAACAAACTCATAGTATATTAAGATACAAGTGGCTAAAATGGCCCATTATTTGACGGCGTGAGATTAGCAGCCGAGCGTAGCGAGGCTGCTAAACGCCGTGAAATAATGGGACATTGAAGCCACGAGTATCTTATACTATTTTATAGCTCGAGTGATATAAATTCGCCATATTAAATCTGTACTAATAAAAAACAATAACAAACAAAAACTATGCACTTCACGAATGATAATTCAAAAAATAAAAACGAAAACTGTAAAAAAGCAAGTATTAGGCGTTCCGTGAATGATAAATCGAAAAAGATTTTAAAAAATTATTATTTTAAAAATATACTTAAAATATGTTATAATAATTAATTTTAATCAATATAATTGATATTATGTGAAATTGTTTGTTGAAATCATCTTTTATAAAGTCATAAATTTAAATTTTATTTCACGTATGTATTAGCGTCGTAGGAGCGGTGAGGAGGTAACTTATGTATAGTATAGCAATAGCAATCGTGCGTAGTAATAGGGGATTCCCCGAAGCATTTTATAATACAACGCCGAAATGCCTATACCTCTTCGCTTTGCATGTTACGCTACTATCAATTTAAGTTTTACTCGTATTTTACTTGCTTATAATTGTTATTTAATTTCAAAATTGTTAATATTAATGAGTTCCAATAATCTACACCTTATAATTATCAATGAAAACTCTATAAAATAATCAAGATATCAAATTATTATACTAATGTTCCTTGTTGATCAAGTGTTAAGACACATCTAAAATTAGTATTTCTTTATTAAACCGTATAAAAAAGTTAAAATTTTTTCAGTTCTTTTTTTTCACTGTTAAAAAATGGGCTATTTTTGCCTCAAAAGTGCGAATTTATTTCACGCAGTGCTATAAAATATGTTTTTAAATGGGTAGTAGAGCCAACCGCTGCTACAAAGCAAAAACCTATGCTCTGTGTCTCCGTCAAGCCACACTGCTATAGTCAAGGCAAAGACAGATATAAAAGAGCGCAGTAAACAAACAAGTTAAACACTAAAGAGCTATAGTTCTCCGTCTATCTGTGGCATTTACAGGCAGAGCGCAGCTAAAAATATACCTGCACTGCTCAGTTCTTTATCATGAGAATTTATCAAATAAATAGTCTGAAAATTTATATTTTATAATAATATTTTTTATTTTTATTTAATCTTTTTATAACCCCTCTTACAATTTTCAATAACATAAAATCATCTCCCCAACTTAGGCGAACGAAGAATACACATGACCTTGACCAATGTTTTATAACTTGAACAGCAGTCAGTCTCGGGCTAAAGTCCTCGACCGACTATTGCTCAAGCCAAAAACGTTAATCTCGCTCATATAAATCCTTCGTACACCCAAGTTGAGTGTATAACTAATATTCCAAGTTATTTATATATGCACACACCTAGTTATTTATATATGCACATACCTAGTATTATACACGTGTATCCATACCGAGGTTATTATACACGTATACTGAGCTACGCACACGCGTATACCTCGTTATCTTTACTTGTATACCAAAGTATGGATACGTGTGTAAATAGCTCGGTAATGTTGTATCATACTCGTTTAAAATTTTACCGCCGTAATTGATCACAGGTGGAATTTTAAGTCACTGAGCTTCCTGACTACTGTGAATACAGCGTTTTAACCGCTGAACTTAAATTTTTTGGGTGGACAGTCGGCAGATGGTAGATTAATTAATTATTAACATAATTTATAAACAAATAAAAAAAAATTTTTTTTTCATCTAGAAAAATTATATTTAGATTTTTTAGGTCATTCTAAAGCTAAGTTATTCTTATGCATTTTTTTCTAAAATGCATATTTACCGAGATAAAAATTGTTTAAATTTTAAAAATCATGATTTTTTCAATTTTTAAGGTGTTGTCACGCTGAAACTACTCGATATTTTTTTATGAAACCTAAGCGAAATTATTCTTTGAACATTGTAGAACTAATGTAAAAGTAATAGTCAGCCATTTAAATTATGTAGATAGTATATTTACGCCTATATTTTACCTTGTTTGAGTGCACTCGCGATCAGTAAGTTCGTGCGGTCTTGTTGGTCTCCGCTCCAATATCTTATTTGTTATTATTTAATACACTAGAAGTTCATTAACGCGCGTACCGCGCGTGTGGGATTAAGTGCCGTGGTAAAAATAAATGAATTTAAGGTAGTCCCGTCATCAGCTATAGTTTGTTAATCGTAAAAATTAAAAAAACGTATAATCTTTTGAAACTTGCAACAATGTTAGTTTTTATTTCAAATATTATCTCCGAAAAATTTCAGCTTGCTTTGCCGACTGTTTTTCTACAATATACGTACTTGAAATTTATCTTTTTATTACTATGAGACCTGAAATTATCGAACTTTGAATGAGATTATCTTAAAAAAATAATCGGTAAGGCTACCTGAAATTTTACATGAGTGATATATGAAATAAAAACTTTTTTTGGTGAAGGTTTCAAAAAATTATACGTTTTTTTTATTTTTACGAACAACAAACTATACCTGACGACGGGACCACCTTAAACAATGTAAATATAAAAAATATTTAAATTTAAAAATTTATTGACTGATATTCGAAAAATATATAAGCTGTAATCAAGCATTGATGTTTAGTTTGTTCGTGTTCCTTGTAACACAAATATAAAATGCAGGATAATTCTTCCGTCAAAGGCACTACTGTAATATAGGTATAAAAATTTGATTGATTAGAATTTTATAATCTATTTACCGTAATTTACCGTAATCTAATTGAATAATAAGAGATTTCAAGCAATTTAATCTTAATATCAAAATTGGAATTTACCTCATTCCTACTTATCCTACCCCTATAGTGCAATAGTGCCTCTGGTGAATTTGTAAGGAAAAATTTATTCTTATTATCATTCGAGAAATTTACAAAGTTCTTCATTCTACTCTATTATAACAAAAAACGCACGTGTATACTTAAAACAATCGTTAAAATCGGGAAAGGTCAATTTTCAATTAGGAGAAAAAAATACAAATTTCTTTCATTGAAAATATTTTTTTATCTCTGTGTACTTTTATACTTTTGGTGTATTTCTTTTATTGGAAATTTTATGCATATTCTATTAGCTTCTAATGTATGTTTTTTTTTTTAAATTGAAGTAAAGAAGTATATAAAAACGAAAAAAGCATAAATTTATATAAGGATATTAAAAATCATTTGAAAATAATTACAATTCACTCAATAATTTTAATTTAAAAAACATACATTTTTAATTATGTGTAATTACTTAGAAATCTTGATGTTAAATAATTATCTTAGTATTATTTTGTAATAATGTTTAATAAAATAATTTTCTAATATTCAATATATGATTTTGTAATAAAATACAAAATAAAAATAAACTTGACTGATATAAAATTAATTTTGTGTTTAAAAATTATATTATTAAATAAATTGTTTATAATAAAAAATAAATGTAAGCACAAAAGTAAAAAATGGACTTGATTTAAAAATTTAAATAAAAAGACAATCTAAATAAATGTAATTTTTTTATTTTTAAAATTCAAAACTTATTTTTATAATAATAATAAATTTATTATTAAATGCTGATGTATATTCCTTAGATGTTATACAATTTCTAATATCAACTTTTACCATATGTTGTAAAGTAATTATAATAGAGCAAAGATCAACTCGATTATTATACTTTTCTGGTTGTTTAGCATTTCTATAAAATTTTTTCTTCATACAATTCTAGTTGATCTTGTGTGATTGAGATTTTGCAGAAAATTTTCATTTTTGGTCAAATATACGTAATAAATAATTATAATTTCAAACATTTGATATACAATACCATGAAAATAAAATTGAAAATTATACACATTCCATTAGATAAGATGAAATGTTAAAAAGTATTAATAGATCAATATGACAGAAGAACCTTTTTATTATATAAATTCAAATTTTTTATTATGTTCATAAAAAAACTTGCATTTATTTTAAATTCCAATTCACATTTGTTATCTTCTATAAAAATATATTTAATTAAATGATAATATTACCAAAGTTAAAATAACCCATCTTTTATTAATAACTGAAATAAATTTATGTTTGCTAATTTTAATCTAAATAATCTATTATCTACATTCTAACCAATACTCTTGAAGTATCTACTAAAAATTTACATTTTATTTGAATTATTTGAACACTTTGGCAGCATCGATAACTGTCACTGAAAATGATAAAGTTTCAATCAATCGACAACAATTTGTTTTTAATGATAATAATTATAATCTATGTGTAAGTACTTTATCTTGAATAATATTCATATATAAAATGTTTACTTTTTTCATAACCATTTATAGTACTTCACTTAATAACATTCTTTTAATATTTACTATTTTATTAAATGAAAAAAATATAGATGATTATCGACAAAGTTGAACATTTTATACAAATATTAATCTAAATAAAGTACTTGCACATAGATTAGATTTATTATCATTAAAAGTTGATCCTAAATTGTTCATATATCCTTTAAAAACAGATTAATAAAGGAAAAATCAGGGAAGCATATTCCATGCATTTATGCATGTTAATGGAATAGGCACATATCATACAAAATTTTCTCTAGCTGCTATGATATATAAATTTTTACCAGATATTCAAATTACAAAATTAGTGGTAACAGATGTAGCGGATTAAAAATTTATTTTAGTATAAATATAGTAAAATCAATAGAACTTTTAAATATGACAATTGCTCCAAAAATGTATAATAACATGATGACCAAGGAAGTTATCTTTTGAGTAAACTTTGGCAATATTAATTTTATTATTTAACGTTAGTTTAAGTTGAAAGTATAATTTATTTTAACCTTATTTAAATTTAAATTTATAAATAATAAATATTAATACATAATACATTTATGATCTTACAAATTAAAATGAAAAATATAAAAATACAATATGATTGAAAATAAAAAATACAATATAAAAATTAAATATTCTTACTTTTTCACAATCAATCTCTTATTTCATTTCATTTTTATTTTTAAATTTATATTTTTGTTGATTTTAATAACAAATTTTTCCAAATGAACTGTACTCTATTTTCTTTCAGACCCCTTGCTTCAGAGTGATAAAATATAGTACTATCTTTGTTCATTTCATTAATTTTATATCAATCTATCTTTGTGATAAAACATTGGGCAGTTTGATAAAACAAAACTTTTTAGATGAATTGGTCCAAATAGCAAATTGATCTAAACTTATTTTGATTCAATTCTTAAAAAAAAGTACTCTAATTTTTATTTTCTAAGAACTCTAAGAAATTGTACTCTGTATCATCTTTCTCGTCTAAGAACTTTAAGAGATTGTACTCCACTTTATATTACAATTTCTAATGCTAAGCAGCTAAGCCAGCAATGCCGAAAGTGGCAGAGTTAGAGCGAGAAATTCAAAAATGTTTTATAAAAAAGTATTTAAAAAATAGTTTTTACAATTTGATAATTAATAAATAATTCTAAAAAACAAAGTCACTAAAACAAAATTAATTTTTTTATTATTTATATTTTTTTGAGTTTCAAAAAATTTTTGAAACTCAAAAAAAATGTAAATAATGAAAAAAAATTAATTTTGCTATAGTAACTTTGTTTTTTAGAATTATTTATTAATTATCAAATTGTAAAAACTATTTTTTAATACTTTTTTTAAAAACATTTTTGAATTTCCCGCTCTAACTCTGCCACTTTCGGCATCGCTGAACTAAGCAATATGGCGACCACTATTGACCAATCACATTTTTTGATCAGCAATATGGCTGCGCTCTATAGCTCATCTCCCTTTTAATATAGGATTTTACCGTTTAATACTCATGTTTTTTTTTAATATAAAGATATATTTTCAGCTCTTATTAATAATAATATATTAATAAATATATAAATATAACAATAAGTTTGTAAAAGTTATTTATTAAGTCTTATAAATAGAATTTTTATTTTACATTATATTTATTTTGACATGTACCTTTACTTTGACAAAAGCAAAAAGCACAACATGCACTTTCATTTGCAAGACAAATACACGTCTTTCTTTTACAAATTTTACAGGTACAATTAGGAAGTAATTCCTCAGTAGGTGGTAGCAAAATTTCAACTTTTTTCGGTAAAGTTGCGGATCAAGTATAGAAACATTTGAATTAAATGAAAGACTTTTTTTAAATGAACATCTTACCTTCACCAAAATTTAATAAATATTGTTCAGGGTTTCCTTGTAACGCAGAAAGCTTCGTACCTATTTTACTGGTATAATCAGACCCAGTCAAATGATGAAGCGCGGGTAGTACATGACACAAATTTTCGCCATGATGCATAGCTAAATAATGTAGTGGGATGTAGCGTATACTATTTCCTGTTCCAACTCGAATCCATAAAGTCTAAAAAGATAAGTTGAGTTTATAATATAATTATTGCATAGTCTATAAATTAGAATAAACATATTTTTAAATAATTTGTACCTGTAAACCATGATTTTGATATCTTTGAAAAAAATACAATGCTAGAACTATTACATCAGTATCAGATGACAGTATGAATACATTCTTATAATCTTCTTTTACAGCGTGATTGACATGAATCATAATTTTAACGTCAGCCTCTTCAACATCATTACGTTGTAGCATGTCCAAACAGATGCTAGCCTCACAATTTAAAGCAGTGCACGAACTTTCGTTTATTGTGCTAAAAATTATCATCATGTCTAAGAAAATGTGACTGTTGTCTATTATATACTGACGTATAAATGTTTGTAATAAAGTTTTATTTATAGAAGAACCCCAAAATTTCTCTTCTTGCTTTGGTAATATTGTATTTTCATTTATAATACTGTAATTTATCGTGTCGAATTTTGATCTTCGTAAATGTTCTGATGACTTAATAGATTTTTCAAAATATGAATCAAAGATAAAATCAATACTTTTGTATTTTGTAATAATGCTTTATCGTATATGAATTTACAGAAACTCACAACTAAATCTTTGAAAGTTCTTAAACTTTTCCATGATATTTTTCTCATGTTTAACATAACATCTACTATTAAACAAGTTTTCACATCACTTTTTACGAAATTTATTTCATTATTTATTAAATTTTTTTCTAATTCACGTCAGAGTGAGCTTTTGTTGCTCTTTTTTTAAAAATCCGTCGTCGACAAATAATGGATTATTATATGTTAAATCGTATTTTAATAAATTTTGTACAGGATACGTCCTTTCATTAGCCAAAGCAATTATTCTTTGGATTTCACAAATTTTAGACTTTTTCTTTTTTGTTGATACATTTTTATGTTCAGTTGGGAAAGTTTTAAAATTTGGTAAATTCGTCCTAGGAATCGGAGCAGTGACAGATTTTTTTTTTTCAATAAAACGATCATTCCTAAAATTTTCATATAGTTGAATACCTAATTCAAAAATATTTAATAATTTTTTTGATACTTCATCGTTAACAAGTTCTCCAGTAATAATATTTTGCAATGGCTGAGATTTTTTAGCAAAAGGATTGATTTGTTTCTCTCGAAGACACTTTAATATTTTATTAACAGCTGTTTCTGTATTATGAGTAGCTGCTTTTGAAAATTTGTGATGAATTTGTAGTTCTTCATCTTCATTATTAAAAAATGTAATTTCTTTTAAGTAGTTGGAAATGGCCAGAAACTCGTGATATGTTATGTCCCAAGCCGCGACAGATTCTTTTTTTTTCGTAAAACCAATAACACCAGCTGTACTTTTAGAATTTCTGTTTATTATTTGCTCTAAAGCTTGATCTGTCGTGACTGATGTGAAAGGAATTTCAGATCTTTTAACAGTAAATCGTCCTTTGCTAAACTGATCAAATACTTCGGGTGATGTTTCTTCCAACATAAGCATATCTTCTAAGTATACAGCTGACCACCTGCAATAATTAACTCGATCGAACACGTGAAAAATAGGCTGTATTTTTTTAAGAGTTTTTAAATGTAGCTGCCAGTTACCTGTACGATCAGCGCGGATTAAGTTATGCATTAAATTAATTAATATTATAACATTATTCCAGTATTTAAAAAGCTCAGAATTTTCACTTTCTTTAAAAACAAAGTTATGAAATTCTGTTAACAAATTATGACAACTTTTTCGAAATTCCTCAATTAAAAATTTACATTCTTCGAAATTATTTGATTCAAAACTTTCCCTTAGCAACGTGATAGATATAATATCATTTTCATATTTTTTAAAAATTTCTTCGGTTAAAAACTCTTTAAATTGCAGTCTCCTTAAAGACTCATATAAATAATTAAATTCTTTTATAGATGGAGCATAATTTGATCCGTTTAGTAATTGTTCTGTTACATGAATTCCAAATAGACCAGTTTCAATAAAAATATTATCCACCCCACTGTGCTTCAAATATTTACCAATACAACTTTGAATTACTTTAACAATATGAAAATTGCCAAGACACAGAATAATATTTTTAAATTCATTTTCATTTAAAAATTTTATGTAACGAACTATTCTATAGACACCTTCATCACATGTTACAGGTAAAAAATCTTGTTTTAACTGACTAAGTATGTCCTTGAAATTACATAATGCTGAATATACAGCGTTATACTCTGTAACAGGTGCTGGGATTATTGGTAAATAACCAATTTTTTGTTTGCAACGATTATCGTTACTTACTGTTGAATTAAATGAGCTCCATAAAGGTACTATTTGATCAGAATCATATTATTCACTGTAAGGAAGTGTCCTACATAAAAGCCACGCAAAATCATCTATATGCAGATCTATTTCATAATTTTTTTTTGAAAAAATTATTGTGTCATTATTTATAATATAATTTGATGAAAGTTCAATGACATTTTTTGTTTTTTGATAGTTTTTAATTTCTTGACATCGTAATAAAGAAGTAATGATTCTACTTCGTTTATCGATAGAAGATTCTGATATATTCGGCTTAGCCTTGGTAATAGATTCATTAATATCTTGAAAAAGAACCATTACAGTATCATGCGTTCCTTCGAGTCCTGATATATTTACTCCTTCATGATCAAAATTATCAAAGGCTGCAGTAACAAAACCATTCTGATCAAAATGATTAGGTAGTGGCACGTAACTTTCACATGATTGCATAGCGAACGCCGCTAATCGAGCACGAATGCGAAATGTTTCATCATAAGATAAACAAAAACTCAGTCTATTCAGCACGGTGACAATATTTTTACTTTTAATTGTATTATAAATAAATACACTTATTAGAACATGATGAGATGTTCGCTTTTTACCATTATTCATAATAAAATACATCATCTGAAAAAAACTTTTTATTCGAAGTGATTTTATCTCTTTTGTGGTATCTGAAATATCGCAAAGAGAGTTCGTATTATTTTTTAAAATATCTTCTTCTGCAATGTTAAATAACTTAGATAAAAATAATAATATTGGTTTTGGAATATGAATATTTTTGTAAGCTTGTTTTAAGTCAGTTTCATCGCAAAATTTGTCATCCAAATTAAAATTAATATTCTTTAAAGATTTTTTTATAATATCTGCACAAATGGTTACTATTTCATCTTCATCAATTTTATTTTGTTTCGATTCATTATAACTATTTATGTGAAATATTTGTGACTTATTTTTTTGTTTTGGATATATAAAACAGATTTTCTCTCCAAAATAATCAATTAAATACTCTTATAATGCTGCATAATGAGTAGTAACATCAGGATTTAATTTTTTTGAAACTAAGTTTGAAAAATCTGTTAAAGAAAACTTTTCTCCTAAAAGTATTCTTGGTTCCAAAAATCTAATTACATCAACAACTTCTTCTTTTAAATTGAAAGAGTTATTTATACTATCATTTATATTATCATTTTTAGATTTTTCTAAATTTTCAGCGTATCGCTGTTCATAAGTTCTCACACATAAGGCATGATATTTTAAGTTTGAAGCCAAAAACATATTTTCATTATTTAATAATGCAGTTCTTTCCAAAACTTCATCTTCAAAAAATCGTGTTGCTTCAAAAAATTTTTTAGCTTTATCTATATCTGTCAAAATATTCATTTTATAATTATGTTTAAAACTAATATTGCCATAAATTACACATTTAGTACATTCATTATTTAAGTTACTAGACGATCTTAATTTAATTTTATTATTTGTAAAAGTTTGCACATTATCTTGATTAGTTATACATTCTTCATTATTTACACATGTTAAATTATTCTGATTATCATTAGTAAATTGCAATTTTTCTAATTCTTTTTTATGTGTGTATTTTTTGTAACATTCATTTGACATGTGGTAAGAAAAATTACCTGAAAGACACACAACATTTTCAATCTTTCTTTTTTTATTGAAACCGTGATTTTTATAATTAAACTACTCACCCTCTATTAATTTCAATCTTTGATAAACAATATCCTTACGTAAATTAGCAGCATATTTAATGCGATTTTTTCCATTATCAGTACTATATGTGCGTTCAGAATTATTATTTTGACAAATTATGCACAACTCTTGATTTACCAACACCTCTTCAATAGATTTATTCATTATTACATATTATTATTATTCATAAAAATTTAATAGTACCGAACCGTCTACTGATGCAGTCAAGAATAGACACGCGTTAACTTTAGCAGTAGCGCAAGCCTTCGATTGTTATAAACAAGTTAGGACGGGAATTTTGTATATACTGCGCGCTCATTTCAAATTATATTCAAAGAATTTAAACTTATTAATAAATAATAAAAATAATACATATTATTCTTACCTTAATGTTAAAATATTAAGAATTCAAAATAAATATTATGTAAAAATTGCTATATTGTGTATATAATAAATATAAGTACAAACTTATTGTTATATTTATATATTTATTAATATATTATTACTAATAAGAGCTGAAAATATATCTTTATATTAAAAAAAAAACATGAGTATTAAACGGTAAAATGTATAAATTAATAACAAATAAGATATTGGAGCGGAGACCAACAAGACCGCATGAACTTACTGATCGCGAGTGCGCTCAAACAAGGTAAAATATAGGCGTAAATATACTACCTACATAATTTAAATGGCTGACCATTACTTTTACATTAGTTCTACAATGTTCAAAGAATAATTTCGCTTAGGTTTCATAAAAAAATATCGAGTAGTTTCAGCGTAACAACACCTTGAAAATTGAAAAAATCATGATTTTTAAAATTTAAATAATTTTTATCTCGGTAAATATGCATTTTAGAAAAAAATGCATAAGAATAACAGCTTTAGAATGACCTAAAAAATCTAAAAATAATTTTTCTGGATGAAAAAAAAAATTTTTTTATTTGTTTATAAATTTTGTTAATAATTAATTAACCTACCCAAAAAATTTAAGTTCAGCGGGTCAAAATACGCTAAAAAAACTTTGGTGGAGTCGTGGACCTCAAAAATTCGACGAAACCCTCTGGGCGCCTAGACTAGCTATACATATTAACGTTTTTAATTATTTCTACCTAAGTTTTTAATTACGTTTAAAAATTATTTCATTTTTTATTATAAAAATATTTTGACTAAATAAATTTAATGACTAATGATTACAAGGCCACAGGTCGATATGATTTTACCTTAATTTACATTTTTTTTATTTTTAAGTTTTATAAACTTTTTTATTACCGCACTGCTTGTAAGTTCCACTTTATTAACTAGCATTGTAACTTGACTATTTAAAAAGTATATGTATATATATTAGTCAAACGTAAAATCAAAATCTCTTAGCTCAAAGTTTAAATATCTTTGTACATATAAGAAGAAAAGTTACTTTAAAGTGTTATACGCTTCTCTGCAGTTTGAAGATAAGCGTACAAGTAAAAAGATTAAGTAAATCAGAGATTCTGCAAAAGATTGAACAAAAAAGTTAATGCTGAATCGAGTCCAGAGCTTTTTTCTTTTCATATTTTTTTAAGTAACTTGAATAAAAACCGTTGTTCAAATATAAATTTGTTATTGTAGGAATTTTTTTTAGTCTTGATAAAGGTTAAATGACGCATTATTATCTGAAGTAAAAAGAGTTTCTGTGGTATGATTATGGATTTTTAACTCTTTTGCTGACCTGAATCACTGGCGTTAAAAATATACGAAAGCAATATTTAACTAATTCTGATTTCTTTTGAGCACTTTTTTCAGTTTTACTTAAAAATATTTTCTTGTATTTTTATCCTTAATGAACCTACTTTGGTTTTAATAATTAAAATCATAGAATAAAAAATAAATTTATTGTTAAATAAAATTAACAGCAACAATCTCGAAGAGTGAGTAAATATTAATTTAGTTTAACTTTTCCAAAGATTTCAAAAATATACTAATTAATAACGTTGCTTTTTTATTGATCATTCTAACAGTTGAAGCGTTGAAAAATGATCTTTATTTGAAATAATTAAAGTATTGAATAAAAAAAAAACTGAAGATTTAAAAAAAATAAGTATATTTTTACTAAAATATGCTAAAAAATAAGTAGAGAAAATCTTTAAGTAGAAACTAGACAAATGTAGTCAGACCTGGCTTTGAGAAATTATCAACTTTTTTTTCATACTCTAAGTTTTGATGCACAAACGTAATCATAAATACATTATATGATAAACTTTGATTGGTATTCCTACGGGGATAACATCTAATCTATTCGTATTCAAAATAGGATATTCAATATTGATAAGTAAATTATCGGTATAGTTTGAAATACGCTATATGTATATGCATAAACTAAATATATACAAACGTGAAAAGTCGTATAAATTGAATATTAAATTAAACTTTCTTTAGGTTTTATAAATAATTAACATATGATTTAACGTCCTCTCTTTCGCTGTCATTTGCTTAATTTATAATATATAATTTAATAATAATTTTATTATAAATCATAAAAATCTCTTTTGATAAAAATATAAGAATAAATAGTCTGGAAGTTAATTTATATATTAATGGAAGGACTTGATGCAATCTGACAATTTTGTTAAATATCCTAGACGTTTATTCATTCTGGCAGAATGAATAAACGTCTAGGATGAATCTAAAATGAAACCTTTTAATTATCAGCCTAGACTAAATTCTATATATGTGTATATGTAGGTATAACTAATATAAAATGAAAATGGACCTATCACATGCAAAAGCTGGACTTCCCTCGGACGATGAAACGCGCCGTCTCGTTATTATGAATAATTCAATTAGACTTCCTTCCAGACAGACGTACATGCATCATGAATTAACCCAAGCGATATATTCACATTCGTTTTAATACATACATATATACATATATATATATATATATATATATTCTCTATTGGCAAAATTTAAACTATCTTTATCTCTTTCTTTCTCTCAGTTTTATAATAAGATTAACCAGTCCACAGAATTGACATTTTGATTCAATCAGCTGCGCTCGACTGGTTGAAAATGTTTTTGTACGTTGATCGTATCCTAAAAGTGCTGTAGCGTAACGCTTTTGTCTCTCTCTCCCCCTAGACTATTTCTCTCTTCTCTTTCATATACACATTCTCTAGAAATTCAAACTTTCGGAGTGTGAAGTGTTCTTTTGCCAGGTCAAACAGATGCGTATGTATATGCGTATACACACGTGAAAAGCACCGTTCTTGATATGACAAACTTTTAATGGACTCGAATGAAATTTGTAGAAGAGCTTTATATACCACTAGAGATGAGGATATTGAGAATCGTTGTTTGAAAAAACATCAATGATTTTTCAAAAAGAAAAATGTTATAAACACGTTGACTCAAATAAATAAACTTTTTCCATCCTAAGTGAGATATCAAATTTTAAATTGCATTTTTGTACTCGCATTTTTACTTTTGTATTGATGATAGCTAATTATTTTTGTGAGTCGAATAAGTTAAGTAACTGAATGCTAAAAATGCTAAGCTCTAAATTTTTTAAACAATAAATTTTAAATAATTTTTAATAAATTACTGTGAGAATGAAATACTGTTAAAAGCTGTAGTTTCATTTATTGTTTAATCATTTGCAGACTGGAGTAATGTAGTTTTGCTCTTTAGTATAAAGATGCTAACATTTATAAAAGGAATATAGCTTACAATATTTCTCTAATTTACGTGAATAATATAAGCGTATATATATGCATGCTAATAAAGCATTTTGCAGGACCACACCTTTTGTAATCCATTCCTTTTATTAAATTTTATTAATGCAACACCTATGTAAAGCTTGCTAAATTCATTACAATGAAAATTATTCGTAATGACGTTACATAAATCAAAGGAAGGAAATCCTAAGGATAATATTTTGTTTTTATCATTAGAATTTAGAATTTCGTTTGTCCATATTATAGTCAAACTTTAACCATCATTAAGCTGATGTTTTATCAAATTTTCAAAATAAACATAATTGTCAACTTGACTTAATATAAAAACAACTAATAAAAAGTAACAATTTCGAAAAATTTTTGTGATTATAAGTTTTTTCACTATTTTTTAGAACTTAAGAATGACAAGTGTCTAACCAAATTCTACTCTTATCAGTTAATGTATATAAATACTTTTTATCATAACTTTAATTTTTTAGCATAACTTGAAACGTTCTTTCATAAAATATTTATTTGATATTAACGTTAAGTTTCTGTTTGAAAAATAAAGCCTTTTTTATTTAAATAGTAACATCAAAGAATATAATATAAGAGTTTTAAAAGCTTTTAGTATCATTTTAAATGATATTCTCTAAACGTTTTTTTACGTTATTTAAGTTCCTTGACAAGATAAGCTGTTAAAGCTCTTTTCTCAAAATTATGTAAGAAGATATTCTGAAATTATGGACTTTTAAAAGGTTCTATTACCTCTAAGTAAATATCTATAGAGACACTTTTTTACGTTTCTCAATCAACTTTCAGCGTCGTTTTTTCTTCAAACTCCCTTGAGAATGGAAAACTCCATTTATTATTACTTTTTTTATTTTTAAATTGATTTTAAATTCACAGACTTTAAAAAGCTTCTTTTTATCCTTGTCAAACACTCAATTCTTAAATACGTTCAATCATGATTTCTAATTCTCTTCGCCAAAATAATGCAAAGAATCCATCAATCACAATGTTCTATAATAGATACATTTATTTCTATTTTAAGTATACACGAGATAATTTCCCTATAAAATTCGCAATCAAATTCTGCATTAAAATTAAAGCAATGTTTTTTCTTACTTTTTAAGAAATTTGAAATCCTTCAAAATTAACAGAGAAATACTGTAAAAATTACTGTGATCTTGCTATGAATTATTAAGAAAATTTTCAATTTTTCCATTTTTTCAATATTAAAGGCATATATTAGTAAAATCACTTAAAAGTAAACGATCCCTATGATTATTCTGACGGACACTATAACTTTATTGAAAATTTTTTTCTAACTTCCTAAGTGAAAATTAAAGTTAAGTAAACTTTTAGATTCGCATCAAATTTTTAAGCTTATTTTAATTTTTTAGAATATAATTAGTCATTGCATCGTTTTGTCGCAGATGCAAGTGAAAAAATATCATTTAAAAAAATTGTCACTAATTTCTGATATTGAATGGAAAAATCGAATAATAAATATTTTTGCCATACCCTGCCCGAAAGTACAACTTTCACCCCGGCGCCGAAAAACGAAAGTTTTATTTTCGGCCCGGGTACACTGCAAATTTAAGTGTGTTAAAATAACACACTTACGTGTGTAATTCGGCTGTCGCCAATTTTACACACTTTTTTGTGTGTTAAAACCTCAACACATTTTAGATGTTTGATTTAACACACGTAAACGTGTAAATTTAAACGTATAATGTGTGTAAATGATTGAAATACATTAAAAATTAAAAATTAATTTATTGGGTTTTCATTTTTTTGTGTCGGAATTTATCTATTTTAATAAGCAATTATTTTGAGAATTAAACTATTAAAACTATATCGCCTAAAAAAACGCTTAAAAAATTTTTGACCTAAATGGGGCGCGAACCCACGACCTACGGGTTACGAGGCATTGACGCTACCTATTACGCTACTTTTTTTTTTTTTTTTAATTATTTGTTTATTAACAGCAAAGAAATGATACATTTTAAGTTACAAAAACAAATTAGAAACGCAACATATAATATTTGAGAATAATGATTGGTGATCTTATTGACTTTATCAAAAAGCACTCGTAAGATTTAATCTGTTTGTTGTTACATGGTATGAGTGTGTGTGTGTTATTGCCATTGTCCTTGTAACAGGACTCGTATGTGGCATTTTTATTTGATTATGGGTTTATAACCCTGTGGTTTACTACTGGAAAAAGTTTACAAAAACCAGTCGACCTATTACGCTACGGAACGCTTCTGATGGGTCGAGATAATTTTATATATTTATAGTTTATTACTATAAACATTTTATTATTTTTGAACGCTTATAAATTTAATTAAACAAATAATTAAATAATGATGAGTAATTAATATTAATTAAGAAAAAATAAAGATCGGTAAAATAATTTTCCTTGTACAAAAAAAAAATAATTTTTCCATACGAGTAAATAATTTTTTATCAAAACATTTAATTCCTTATTTTATTAAAAATTTAATTTTTTATTAATTAAAAAATTATTTAAAAAAAAATTGTATATGGATAATTTATTGTTAAATAATTTATTTGGTGAGGTTAAGAATATCCAACTCACTAATATATATATTTATTAATTGATTAATGAATCTAATAACCAATTTAATAGATGCATTCGATTCAATAAAATTATTTTTTTCATATGAAGCATTTTAATTAAGCTTCTTATTAAATAATAAATAATTATAATTAATTACTTAAGGTAATTAAAATAAAAGACTACATAAAATTTGTAATAATAAATATTGTAGTTCTTAATACAATTTAATATTAAAATATATACTTTTAGAAAAACTTTAATTAAAAATAAAAATAAAGCACAATATATATGTTAATGTACAAATATAAATTTTAAACACATAGATGTGTAGATTTATGCATTTATGTGTGTAAACTTTCACATTAACTAGATCATGCGTGTAAAAATACACATAAAATGTGTGTACTGATATTTTTACGCACATAAGTGCGTTATTTTACACACATAATAGAATTTACACACTAAAACGTGTAAAACTACACACTATCAGTGTGTGAATTAACACACATAAATTTGCAGTGTATGGCGAAAAATAGTATACACACCACGGAAGGTAAAATGGCGACCCCATAGCACATGTTTGCCACCCTCGCCTTCGGCTCAGATCGTAATTTACATGTGCTATGGACTCGCCAGTTTTTTACCTCCCTAGATGTGTAATATACTATTTACATTTTTTATTGAGCTTAAGTGTAAAAAATATACGAATTCATATCTATACGTTCATTTTGATCATTTGCGCAGTTTTCGCTTACGAATAACAAATTTAAAATGATGTATTATTTATTTAAAAATCAATTCCGTTTACTTCTTTATTTAACTTGCGAATTTGCTATGTTTTTGGTATAGTTTTCCCAAATGAAAGTTCAATAATTAATAAAAAAGATCGTCGATAACTTGTTCTGAAAAAATAAATCTTTAAAATAATAGAAATTTTCCCTCGAAATTTTTAACCATTGAAAAACAATTAGTAATTGTAAGATACTTGAAGAAATAATACTTCATAAATATATAAAGAAATTATATTAAGGGAGACCGGGGCTAGTATTAACACTTTTTAAAAAAGTATCTTTTTTTTTAATCTATGTATTTTTTGAGTATCGCATATCGATAGTGATTTTCAGCTATGATTTAGTGCAAGTATTTTTTAAAAATCACCAATAGATTTTTTTTGGGAGAGAATTCATTAAAAAAGTTTTCGTATTATTATTTGCCCCGCGTTTGGGGTAAGTATTAACATTACATTTTTATTATAAAAATGCAATTTAATAATAAATACAAGCCTTTAATTAATGCAAAAAGAATTATATACTTTTTAATGTATATCCGGATAAATAAATTGAAGGCCCGGATGCAATAAGGGCATTTACGCTCGGAGCACGTAAAACTGAAGTCACTTGGTAGTAAAAATTTCATTTTCTTCAAATAAATTTCAAAAAATTTGACGTTGTAAAACTCATCATGCCGCATCTTTTTTATATTAACAGTTTTTTTATAAAATTTTTATTTTTCAAGAAAAAAATTAAAAACAAGAAAATTTTTTACATTAAATTTTAATACTTTTTTAAACTTAAATCGTTGTAATTTGAGTAAATATTAACCGATTTCGCTGAAATTTGAAATATATTTTAGAAATATCATAGCGAAACTTATGATAATTATAAAAAATGTTAATTCTTAAATAGTTAGTCGCAATTGTTTATTAATTAATACAAATTACAAATTGTGCGTTTATAATGTACTCGAGAAAAAAGTATCGAGGGAACTTTCAAGTACAAGAAACTTGTAGCGAGAAAGATTTTGGTTTTTGTATAAAGAAGATTTGTGGAAAGTTTCAAATCGATTGATAAATAGATATAACAACATTTACAAGTAGCGCGCATGCAGTCGAGCGCTGCAATTTTCTTATAAGTTAGATTCTCAGTGAATATTACGTCAACTAAATGACTCTTGGTAATATTATTTGGAATAGGCAATAATACAAATATAATATGATATTTATTAGAAGTAAATAAACATATAAATAAACAAACAAATAAATAAATAAACGAAAATCTGTAATGTAATTATTTAATAATTAAATAATTACATTACAGATTTTTGTTTAATACTGATTTTTTAATTGTTTCAAAGGATTTCTTTTTTATTCTGTCTCTTAAAATCTTTTTTTCTTTCGCATTAGTAATATGAGTTTTCTAAAAACATAAAGTGTAATATTTTTAAACAATATAATGTTGGGATTTATATTTATAAAAGTAAACATATATGCGTGTGTACGTTCACTCTTCTTCTATATAAACATTATTATGAATTTTGTTCGTATATATATATATATATATATATATATATATATATATATATATACGATTTAGGCAAGTGCTGTGGTCTTAACATAATAGGAATATTTTGCTACTAGTCTTCGTTTGTTTAACGTTTAGACTTGTAAAATTGTACAGCACGGGGAATAATGGAATCAAAAAACGGTCAGAAAAAAACAAGAAATGAGACATCGTTTTTTTCCGACCGTTTTTTGATTCCATTATAAGTATAAAATAATTTTCATTCTTCGTGCTGTACAATTTTACAAGTCTAATCGTTAAATAAAAGAAGACTGGTAGCAAAATATTCCTAAGAGTGAACGTACATAAGCATATATGTTTAGTTTTATAAATATAAATCCCAACATTATATTGTTTAAAAATATTACATTTTGTGTTCTTAGAAAACTCATATTACCAATGCGAAAGAAAAAAAGGTTTAACAGACAAAATAAAACAGAAATCCTTTGAAACAATCAAAAAATCAGTATTAAACAAAAATCTGTAATGTAATTATTAAATTATTAAATGATTTCATTACAGATTTTTGTTTATTTATTTATTTGTTTGTTTATTTATATGTTTATTTACTTCTAATAAATATCATATTATATTTGTATTATTGCCTTTTCCAAATAATATTACCAAGAGTCATTCAGTTGACGTAATATTCACTGAGAATCTAACTTATAAGAAAATTGCAGCGCTCGACTGCATGCGCGCTACTTGTAAATGTTGTTATATCTTTTTTAATTATTTATCAATCGATTTGAAACTTTCCACAAATCTTCTTTATACAAAAACCAAAAACTTTCTCGCTACAAGTTTCTTGTACTTGAAAGTTCCCTCGATACTTTTTTCTCGAGTACATTATAAACGCACAATTTGTAATTTGTATTAATTAATAAACAATTGCGACTAACTATTTAAGAATTAACATTTTTTATAATTATCATAAGTTTCGCTATGATATTTCTAAAATATATTTCAAATTTCAGCGGAATCGGTTAATATTTACTCGAATTACAACGATTTAAGTTTAAAAAAGTATTAAAATTTAATGTAAAAAATTTTCTTGTTTTTAATTTTTTTCTTGAAAAATAAAAATTTTATAAAAAAACTGTTAATATAAAAAAGATGCGGCATAATGAGTTTTACAACTTCAAATTTTTTGAAATTTATTTGAAGAAAATGAAATTTTTACTACCAAGTGACTTCAGTTTTACGTGCTCCGAGCGTAAATGCCCTTATTGCATCCGGGCCTTCAATTATAAAAAACAAAATTTTAACAAAATATGAAAAAATGATTTTTTTATCTATTTTGATACTAAAAATAAAATCAATTTTTGTCTTATAGAAAAATTATAACTAGAAACATCATATAATGTTAGATAGATATATATATTATTTTTATTTGTATCAAAATACAAAAAGCGTGTAATACTCCTGGTAGAAATTTTATCTAGGCGTCCGTATAAGCTCTCTAGGCCTTTATAGTAAAACGAGACTATTCTAGATAAGAAAAACTAGATGAATGTAGACTAATATAACCCTTGAATGCGCGCGCTGCCAACCTACATATTGCGTAGCAGTAATAGAGCAGAACGAAACTTAACCTAATAATGTTCATTCATCGCACCTTTTCTCAAAATAAGTTTATCTGTAATATGCAATATGAAAACAGTGAATATTGTGTGCAAAAACATCCACGAATAAAAAAGTTGAAAAATGTACTAAATGAACAACGGAAAGTACAACAAAATCAAAAACTACCCTACTGTGCTGATGACGAAAATAGTGAATTAGAGAGTAACACTGGAGATAATCAATATTTTGTTGATAAACAAAATGTTTTTTCACTAAATAATGAAGAGAAGAATATATTTGCTCAAACTCAAGATGATTTTGAAAATTATAAAGAAAGTCATATTGAGAGTGAAAGTGCTTTTATTACAGATAGTGTAAAGAGTATTGAAAGTAATAATAAATTTAAAAATGTCAATAATGTAGAAACTCCAGAGATTATATTGGTTTGATTTACTTTTATTACTATTTAGTTTATTATTATATTTTATTAGATTATTGATATTTTTAATAAATGAAGTAAGGTTAGAAGTACAATAACCTGAAAATATATTCGTCATGTTAAACACAAAGTGGCGTCGACTAGTTAAAGCGTCTATATGAAATTATGTTGCGCCTAACCCTTAATATACGTTAACGCCTTGATAGAACTGTACAGTTCTATATAGGCGAGAGGGACACCCCAAAAAAAGCGCTTCTGACCCATAGATTACGAATACAAACTTTTTTTTTAATTCCGAGTCCGGGAACATAAAGAAAATGGCGAAAATGGCAGTTTAATAGGTAAAAATTCTATACGCATTATAAGTAACCGCCATTTTCTTTATGTTCCCGGATTCGAAACTAAAAAAAAGTTTGTATTCATAATCTGTGGGTCAGAAGCTTTCTTTAAAAAAAAAAAATTAGTTTGTAGGACGGTAGCGGTCACCTTCTCGAAAACTAAGAAAACTAAACACTTTTTTGGGGGTGTCCCTCTCGCTTAATAAGGGAAAACTATACGGGCATCTAGAAGGGAAAGACGTTACACGCCAGTACAGATCTGTCTAGTTCATCTGTACAGATCTGTCTAGAACTTGATTATTCTAGCTAAAATTATCTAGTAGCCCGGACTAATTTCTACCAGGGACAATATATAAATATAAAATAAATATTGCATATAAAGTTTTACACTATGTATAATTATAAATGTAAATATTGCACAGTTAATATCACAGTCAATCACTAAACCTAATAATACTGAATAAGTAAGTCACAAAAAAAGTAATTTCACAGATTAATATAAAAAATGATAAAATATACGCAATAATCTTATAAATTAAAAAGCAATCACGCAATATCTATCAGTCATAATATTTAAAATTTAAAAATAAAAAAATTGAACATAATAGATAACGCAATAAAATAATAAGCGTAGGTAATAGCATGAAAAGCAGTCAAAACAATAAAATCAAGTAAAACATTCATTCACTAACCATTCAGCCAATACTCATACAATAAATACTCTCATACCTTAAGCCTACATACGGAACGTTACATAATAAATTGACATTCAAATAAAAAAAATTAAATTAAATTAAGTTCATTCGAGATCGAGTGAGTGCCTCCTCAAAGCCGACTTCAACCTGCGATGGAAGATTCTTTATATCAGGGAGTTCCGAAAATGCGCACCTTGAACTTGAAAGGAATTCCTTTCAGTCTCAGTACGTATAAAGGACACCACAAAATCCTTAATCTCTCCCCTAGTGGCTACCTTAGGTCCATATCTAGTGAAGAGACCCACTAGATACTCAGGAGTATTCATGTGCACGATTTTGTCCATAAGTTGAATCAGTACGCAGCCAACCCAACCCAGCTCTATGAGGAGAGATATGATCGCTCGTTCTCACGCCTAACACACATCTCACACATGAATTTTGTAGTCTTTGTAATCGTCTTCTCAATTCCTGTGAAGCACCGAGCAGAACAACTGAGCAGTAGTCTATCTATCTTTGAGATTTATCCACCTACAGCCTATTGGCCTAGTAAGTGACACCTCGACCACCTTTGTGTTCCGGTGTTTTCGCTTTCGAAACGTACCTCAATTTCCCTAACTTCGGTAGATGTGTGCTCGATAGTGCAGGCCTACTTAGGTGGGGAGCATTATACCCATCCTTTTTAGCGCATCGGGAGCTCAAGCATCTACCCGGCAGAACAGTCTGGCTGAACTATAGTAGTGGAGCAGTCGCGTTCTGCCTTACCGGTCCTCGAGTGACTTTCGTCAGTTTTTGTTAAAACCGATAAAAGTCTCTCGAGAGTGGTTCACCGCGGTGTCAGTGAGCTCGGGATATCCTCAACTTTCAATGTTTAAATTAAAAAATTTACCACGGCTCTAACTGCTTTAGTCGAGGTGTGGAAACAGTAGAATGGTCGCGAGTTGTTTGCGGACAGCCTCAGTGGTATACCGACAGAAAAACTGTATGCCGTACATAGTACTATTACATTTTTTAGTCAACATATTAATGTGCGGCTCCCATGATAGCTCGGAGTCAAGCACAACACCGAGGATCGTAACGGCATCAGAGAAAGATATTCCGACACCACCCTCAAGCTCAATCGTCCTTGGCTCACCAGCATAATAGTCGTTAATAAATCGACTATTGCCAAAAACGATCGCCTTAGTTCGCCAGAAAAAGATTCCAGTAAAGTGTTTATTAATTTAATTATCTATCGCATTTCATCATTCTTTTCAAATATATCCTTACGTTTTAACAGTTTTAATATTCACCCCAAAGATTTGTTAATACTTGCCCTAGCAGACACATATTTTTAAAAATATCGTAAAAAAAATATTTAAAAATAAATCTTACAATATTAACGCAATTATTAAAATTAGTTTTGGAGTAGATTATCATAATAGTACATTATGCAACTAGAGAGTAAATACGCATATTTCTCCTGAGGGGAAGTTTACGATCCGAGCGAAGTGTGGGAAGTAAATTCCTGAGGGAGAAATAGACTTTGTTCCCACACTGATAGAAAGAAAAGTTAATAGTTAAGTCGCGATGAATTACGACTCAAAATTTTCATGACTTTTGAGTCAAATGAATATTTTTTAATAGTTAAGAAATATTCATTAATAGTTAATAAATGATGATTTTGAATACCGGCTTGCTTAAGGTGTAACATTAAGGTTATGTTTGTGAATCATAGTTTATTGTTCTCTCTTCCTTTTAATAAATCTCACAGTTTTACTTTTAGTTGTGGAGACATTACAATATAAAATAAAATATATTAAATTGATTAATTATTTCATTTATTTAACAATCTTAAATTATATGATCAGTCCTTAAGAAACTATTCCTTAACTGTTAACGCATGGTATTAAATTTGTTCTACTTTATGAAGCAGTTACGGCAAATACACCATTTCTTAACTATTAATGAATAAAAATTTCGTCGATTTTTTTCTATTCAAATGCACCATTCATTAATAGTTACCTCGCCGAATTAACTGTTAACTTTTCTTTCTATCAGTGTACCTCAACAGAAATGGCTACTTTGTTATATCGAAAATTGGGCCGAAAGAAAACCATATAAAAGTACTTATCTCACACAAAATTCATTTTTTCCAAATTTAGCGGGAGATAAGTATTTTTCTCACGCAAAATTCATTTTTTCCAAATTTAGCGGGAGATAAGTACTTTTCTCCCGCAAATTTAGAGGGAGATAAGTTCTTTTCTCCCGCTAAATTTCATTTCTCCCACAAAATAGAGAATTTATAAAATTTAATATATTATTGAAAATTTGTAGAAAAAAATTTAATTCCAATTTTTTCCAATTAAGCCCGCTTTTATTAAGTTAAAAAGTGGCCACGGTTGAGGTGCGAATAAAACCCCTTATGCAATTCAGGAGCAAAGTCTATTTCTTCCTCGGGTATTTGCCCCCTTTGCTTCGTTCACTCGGGTTGCAAATTCACCCTCGGGAGAAACATACTACTTTACTCCATAGTTGTATAATGTACTATTACTCTTGTGTTGCATATTTTACTTTATTCCTACCTCAGCCATGGCCACTTTATTAACTTCAAATAAGCGAGTCTGATTAAAGAAATTAAAATATAAATTAATTTAATAATCACGTTGAGGATTCTGAATATAAATTGTCATAATAAATATTTGTTAAGAAAAAACATCTTTTTTATTTCAATTATTTTAAAACTTTGATGATAAAATTTCATAATTTTCAATTATTCAAATTCACAAACTTTTCATTTAGCGGAAATAAAATACATTATTCCCGCTAATATTTTAGAAGTCAGTTATATTTTACTTTCGGCTCGCTTTATCCCTACTGAAAAAAGCCAAGTGATTAATCACTTGATTTATCATCTGATTTATCATCTTATTTATTATATGATTAATCACCTGATAAATCACCTGACTTTATGACATGATCTGACAGGTGATTAATCAAGTGAAAAATCATGTGATTAATCAGATGAAAAATCAGGTAATGAAATCAAATGAAAAATCAGGTGATTAATCAAGTGAAAAATCATGTGATTAATCAGATGAAAAATCAGGTAATGTAATCAAATGAAAAATCAGGTGATTAATCAAGTGATTAATCAGATGAAAAATTAGGTGATTAATCAAGTGAAAAATCAAGTGAAAAATCAAGTGATTAATCAGATGAAAAATCAGGTAATGAAATGAAATGAAAAATCAGGTGATTAATCAAGTAAAACATCAAGTGATTATTTAGGTATCATGATTCATTCTATAGGTTTTATTTATATCTATATTATATTTTTATTAGTTGACCAATATAACATAGTTTTAATAATCGAGGATTTCAATGATAGAAATCAAAGATATAATCTTAAATGTTTTCAACATCTATTGAAGTATAGAACAGATGCAAAAACAATACATAAGGATATATACAATGCCGATACATTTATCATATTCATATCACCAAATTTGCATTAATTTTAGGGAATAATTGGGTACATATACACACGAAGAAAGCCAAAATTTCAGACTTCAATATTACCATGGTAATCAGGCCAAATTTTGGCTTTCTTCATGTGTATATATACCCAATTATTCCCTAAAATTAATGCAAATTTAGTGATATGAATATGATAAATGTATCGGCATTGTATATATCCTTATGTATTGTCTTTGCATCTGTTCTATACTTCAATAGATGTTGAAAACATTTAAGATTATATCTTTGATTTCTATAATTGAAATCCTCGATTATTAAAACTATGTTATATTGGTCAACTAATAAAAATATAATATAGATATAAATAAAACCTATAGAATGAATCATGATACCTAAATAATCACTTGATGTTTTACTTGATTAATCACCTGATTTTTCATTTCATTTCATTACCTGATTTTTCATCTGATTAATCACTTGATTTTCCACTTGATTTTTCACTTGATTAATCACCTAATTTTTCATCTGATTAATCACTTGATTAATCACCTGATTTTTCATTTAATTTCATTACCTGATTTTTCATCTGATTAATCACATGATTTTTCACTTGAATAATCACCTGATTTTTCATTTGATTTCATTACCTGATTTTTCATCTGATTAATCACATGATTTTTCACTTGATTAATCACCTGTCAGATCATGTCATAAAGTCAGGTGAATTATCAGGTTATTAATCATATAATAATTAAAATGATGAATCAGATGATAAATCAAGTGATTAATCACTTGGCTTTCTTCAGTAGGGATAAGTTAAGAAAGTGGCCATTACTGTTGGTGTGGAAATAAAATAATTTTAATTCTATTAATTACATCGAATGAAATAAAAAACAAACATTTAAGCAACTAGAAATTTTCTAGTTCCTGTCAGAAAAACCGCTACGTCGCACGCTTTCCCTCTATGATGTACTGCAAAGTACTGAATATATTTACATAACAGAAGCAATTATATTAAACGTATTAAGTCAACTACAGAACTTGTAGGACTGCTTGCATCGCTACAACTTGACTGCTAATTCTTACTTCTATTATTTTTAACCCGGGTCTCCCTACATAAATAGACTTTAGCAAGTTTATTATTTTCTTTTGGTTAAATTAGTTGCTTATTTCTATTTTTCATCAATGTGTATGCTAGTTTTCACTAAATTTATTTTTAATAAAAATTCTTAATAATTTAAACTTTTTAATACTAAAATGACATTAATTTGAAATTCCAAACCATAATATAACATAAAACTTTAACGTCTTTCAAGTAAACAAGTCATTCTCTTCGAAAGTCGAAGCATCGTAAAAAAAATTCTATACCATATATCCATAACTCATGAAGACCAATTGTGCTTTAAAATTATATGCAAAACGGTAATTTTCGCGCAAGCGAAAGAAAGAGAGACAAAAAAGAAGAGAAGGGAGGAGAAGGATAGATGTGATAGAGGGTGAGTTATGCAGAGTAGAGGATAATAAGCGGCTCCTGACGCGATTACCACCGTGTAATTACCTGCCGTAGCGTTTCAAACAAACTACTATGAAGCTCTTTCTTTCTCTCACTAATTCATTCTCTCTGTATATACATATATATTATCAGCACACCTTATATACCTGCTGAGCGCACAGGGTAACGACCCACTCGTAAATTATTCATGTGCCGTAGGGGCAAAAGCAGCCAGGTAGGCAGCAACATTGACCATCTCTCTTCTGAAAATTTTACCGCTTCAACTTTTCTCTCTCTCTCTCTCTCTCTCACTCGAATAATTATGATGTCCAATTCCGCGGTCTGATAATGCCGAAATAAAATGACCAAACTGGGATGTTGCGTATGCTGACTATATATATATATATATATATATATATATATATATATATATATATATATATATATATATATGAATGATTCCACGATGATTCTATTTAGAAAATTCTACATAAAAGCTAATAATTTAATACAATCAATGAACAAAAAATAAATAAAAATGTAAAAACCCATAAAATTTATTGCTTTGTATTGTTTAATGTGTATATTGTTCAAGTTGTTATTTTAGCAAAGGTTTAAAAAAAAAAAAAATAAATAAATCTAAAAATTTGAGTTTTTAAAAACTTTTAATATTATCTATAAAAAAAGAAAGCATTTGAGAAATTACGAGCGCTATATAATTATTAATATTTGAACTGCAGTACAGTAAAAATAAATTTTTTTATAGGTCAAATATTAAAAGTATCTCGAAATCAGCCATATACGTATGCAAAAGACCGAGGCACAGTATGAGGTTTAAACTAATATGATTCGGAACTTTGCCAAAGCATAATGTTCTTTGTTTCACTACTTTATAGAATTTCAAGATATAACTGTAATGACAGTGAGTTTTATGAATGGATATATTAGTCTAGTCGAATTAGTTCATTTTTATCGATTTTTCTGCAAAACGGACTACAGGTCTGTTTTCTGCAGAAATGGATTTTAAATATCATGTATAATAAGAATATCGATGTGCGCCATTTCAAAAAGTTGTGGAAAAATGTTTATAAACAATTTAAGGTAGAGAAAAATCTACTTTTTTTTATTTTTTCCTATGTGACTGCATTGTTTTAGATTTTTGAAGAAAATTTTTTTAATGAAAGTTGTTTAGAATTAAATTTCCTTTGAGATTATGGTTATGCGATTTTGAAAAATGTTCAGATTTTCTCGGGAAATGGAGCTTTTCAGAGAAAATATATAATTTTAAAAACTTAAGTTAAAGGTAGATATTTTATTCTAAATTAAATTAAACCTTGGGGAAAGAAAGACTTTTGTATGCATTTAATCCTCCTTTAAGCCGATCCATATAGGTCCATAAAAAGAGTAACAATTAATTTGTTTATTAATAAAAAGTTGAAAATTCAAATTGCTGACAAGTCCACAATAATTAATGCAAATATGTGAAACTTCTTGAGCATTTTAAGGTAGGATACCTTTATCATAATCAATTGTAAAAATCAGAAATTTTTATTATTTTGCACTATTTTTTAGCCATTTTCCGTTTTTACCATTCTAACCTTTATAAATAAATTCATAAAACTCGGTCAATTTTTAATATTGTTTAGTTTTATAAAATGAAAAAGAAAGATCTTTTCAAGACCTTTAATTTGAATTGTTTAAAAGTTTCCTATTATAGAAATCATAAGAGTAACAAGGCTTTTACTTTAACTAACAATTGCGTCATTGTTTCTAAACATTTCGACTTGTTTGAAAGCTTAACAGTCAGTTTATGATAAAGATTATTTATTGGTAAAAAATCATTCTTATATAAAAACTGCTTTTAATACATATCATCATTTGTAAATTTTTTTACGCACTACATCATATGCGAATGCAAGCTGACAGAGTATATAAACAGCCTGCGCGCATGCGCACGGCACTATTTTTTTGTTTACTTGAAGACGGGAAAAAGTTTTCAAAAGTTCAAATTCTCATCGCCTATGAAAATTAATAGTATTTCAAGTTATTATGGTTCAATTGAGATGTTTTTTTTTATCTAGGGTATTGCGTGAAATTAATTTATTTTAGGCTGTGTGAAAATTGTTGTATATACTTAATATTAAAGTTAGTTAATATGAAATATTTTTCAATAAAAATTAAAGTCAATGAAGACTTTTAACTTAAATCTCATACTTTTGCAAAAGGAAAAAGTAAAATTTTATTTACACTAAACAAGAATTACAAGGTACATAAAATATAGCATCTTAAAGTAAAATAGTGAAGTATAAATAAAAAAAGAAAAAAAAGACGTTTTAAAAGTTCATGTTTCTTTTAGGAATCTCCTCTTCAAGAAATTTAATGACGTCTATGTAGGATAAGAAAAGGTTATATATGATGGAATTTACGCAGCAGTATAACCCTCTTCTATTTTAATGTGTAGAGGTCAAACGAAGCACTATACTGAAAGTACGGTTTATTGTTTAGCTCTGAAAGCTGTTCAAAGTGTCATTGTCAAAATATCTCAGTAATTTATAAATCAAACTTCTTTTTTCAAGGTTTTATCATCGTATTACACTACCAGGTTAGAAATAAAAATACTTTTTTTCAATGGTTTATTAATAAAGAGATTAAAAGAGTAATATTCACTGACAGAAATGTTATCTAGAGGCAAACGGAATATACTTGGTCCCAGGCGCGGATCCAGGGGGGGGGGGGCAATGGGATCGATCCCCCCCAAATTTGAAACTAAAAGAAATTTTATTGGAATAATTATATAAAAATATAAAACATTCAAATTAATTAATAAAATTAAATTAAAAAAAAAAAACCAGCTTAAGTGTGAAAATTATTAATTATTTTAAAATGAGGGCATTTATAATAATAAGAAAAATTAACCTGATACGGGCATCGTCGAGCCAAGTTGTCTTGAAAGTAGTTTTAACTATAATTTTCTATCAAGCGAATTATTATTTCGAATTTTGCAGAGAAACACTGATTTATAACAGTACTATAATGATTATCACTGTATACAACCTACCATACAAGTATTTCGTAATCCAAAAATTAAAAAAAAAATTGATTTTTCTGAAAAAAATGAATTTTTAAAAAATATAAAATATAATAAAATTATGTAAGTTTTTAGGTATTATTTAATGAGTGCAAGATGATACAGTTTGTGGACAAATTAACAATACTTTAAATTTCAAGTCCAAGAACTTTTTTTAACTCATTCCAAAAATTTTTTAATGGTATTACTCTGTTTCATAAGGGGTCGTACCCAAATGCCGTTGAAAGTTTTTTGGGGGGGAGGGGTCGATCAAAATCTACGAAAAGTAACGCTATGGGAGGGGGGGCTAGTTATTTACTCCTACGTTGGCTATTTTTTTTTTTATCAAAAAGATCATTGCATAATATTAGCAATTTGGAGCAGATTTTTCATCCGAAAACTGCAAAGTCAAGCAGTTCCGCAGTCTGTCCACTAAAACACAGTATATTACTTTCTTTTACATGTACGCGGGCGCCGCCATACGGTGCAAAGCATAAGCCGTTTCTTTTAGCGAGTGAGCTGTCAAAACAAACGAAAAATTTTCAAGCCGATTGCAGCATTTATATTTGTGCCTGTTGAATCGTGTTCTATTTTTATAACGTATTTTAAAAGGTTCATAGTTTTATGATCTTTTTCGATAAAATTGAAGTGAAAAAGTTTATCGACGATTAATATATTTAATATCTTATAAATATTTATTATATGCAATGTTTAGAATTCTGTTGTTTTGTGAAAATGCTATTTTAATAAAATAAAAAACATAAAAATATGTTCAATATTTAAAAAGTAATTAATATAATTAAAATTTTTTTTAA
Source organism: Anastatus disparis (assembly GCA_017163975.1). Lineage (NCBI taxonomy): Eukaryota > Metazoa > Arthropoda > Insecta > Hymenoptera > Eupelmidae > Anastatus > Anastatus disparis. Next base: position 2,133,229 of record JAFFSR010000136.1, on the reverse strand, counting down.
AAGTTTAATAAAAAATAAAAAAGTTAGTTTACGTTACAGGGGGGGGGGGTAATTTGATAGTTTACACATGTCACGGAAAGGGGACCAAGGGTCGAAATATCGAAAAAATTGTCAACGGCATTTGGGTACGACCCCTAAGTACAAATTGAACTCATATTTTAAACTAAATATTATAGTATTTTTTAAATAGCAAGTAATAAGCGAATTTAAAATAGATTTTTATCATTTTCAATAATATAAAAAAAATTCATGACCAAAATTAAATACTATTTTGATAAATTCTAATAAAATATATTGTTTCTATTTACCATTAATGTTAAATAAAAAGAGTAAAAAAACGCAAAAACGGAAATAAAAAAAATTAAATTAGAAAGTAAATTTTTTCATCCATGCAGTTAATGCGCGTAATTTTCAAAGTGAGGTTATATTTCGCGTTGGCTACTCGCTAGTAGGGATATTTCGTTGCTTGAACATAATTTTTTTTCGAAGAACTTCCCTGATACTGCGAAAATCTTTTTTGACCGATCCCTTCCGTTGCTGATGTTGCCAACGTAAAGTGAGTTCGAACGTTGATTTTGGAATATAAACACGCATTTACGTCTTACAATTGCCGTTAGTTCCTAGTCGTTCTCTTGAAAATAGCCTTTTAAGGAAAAATATGTAATTTTATATTTGATCGCAGAGCTCATTAGTTTATTAACTTCTAATAAAATGGTAAAGAAACTCCCCTAGACTTTTTATTATTACTTTATATAATTTAAGTTAAAATAAACTTCAAACTGAATAAGTACAATTAAGGTGTATTTTTTCGCCATGAATTATGATTTTTTTGACTGCAATCAGTAAGTGACAATGTGAATTTATAAATTTCAGAAAAATAACAACACTGTAAAATACAATACATCTCATCTAAACGCACTATCTTTTACACTGTTTTTTATACCAAATTAGACAACATTTGAGATAAGGTTATTTGAGGTTAGCTTTCATAAAATATTCAAAAGGAATTTTAAAATTTAATGAACCTTTCATTCTGAACAAATCAGATGCAATTTTAAACTAATAATAATTAAAAATATCTAAATATTTTATAATGGGAATACATAGACAAGAAAAAAAAGTATTGTGAATTTTCTATCCCTACTGCAAAATCTCACGTGAGATCTCACATGAGATCTTACGTGAGATCTCATGCCAAAATCTCCTGTAACTTAAAAACGTGTAAAAATGTCAAAATAATATAAACTTTTATTTTTACAGTCATTTGTATGCATTGTAGAGCATATTTCTTCTCAATAAAATATTTAAATGCAATATTATAATTGAATTTCGAGGAAAATTTTGCATTGAAAATTTGGCATAAAAATTTTCAATGCAAAATTAGTTACAGCATCAAAATAAATGTGGCTTTAAAATTAAGATTCAATTTTTTTTTTCCACCCGTCTTAAGATGATTTATGAAATAGTTGATATAGTTTACAGCTGAATTAAAAAATTGAAATAACAAAATCGTTATAAAAATATATGTTTATAATTCAGGCGCATGATGTTTTCATATTTAAAAGAAGCATAGAGAATCGCGCATCTCGAACGTTCAAGAAAGTATAAAAAATATTCATTCACCAAGCTAGTAAGGAGAAATTAGTGTTATTCGTCGGTTTTCGAAAGTCACATAAAAAAAAGTTTTTATGGAGGCTCGATAGTCTCCCATGTTATTTTCTAAACTCAATAAATTTTTATGAAACTTAGACAAAATAATGTTTAAACTTCCATCTTTTCATTGTTTTCATAAGTCATTCTAAAGAAATGAATATGTGAAATAATTGTTCTTATACATAGGCATTATATCTTTTACGAATAACGCATGATTGGATTACGAATTTCATTGTGACTTTATTATTGTACTACATAGTTCTTTATAAAAGTGATGAAAACAAAAAGAAAATGAGTAAAAGTTTAAAAATATTTGATCGATGCAGAATTGACTAAATTATTTGGTATATATTGCGCATGCGCAATAATGCTAAGACGCTAAGAGTACGTGTATTCAATATCGAATCCGCTTAGTTGGGAAATTTAAATGCATTTATTTATAAAAATTTGCAATAATACAAGTGCCTTTAAAGGACTCAGAACATGATACGGTCCTAGCCTATTGAGCCTCCTTAACTACTTTATCCACGATTAAAAAATGCGCAATTGCCTACGAAAATTTTATGCTCAAAAAGGTTTTAAGTTGAAAAAAAATTTTGTAACATAAATAGAAGAACTATTTTAGACTTTGATAAGGTGTTTTCGGCATTAATTTGTTTCGAAAGTTCGCAGCGCTCTCAAGTTCAGATTCAAGCTGAACATCTCACCCTCGTTAGAAATTTTCTCTTCTCATTGCAGAATGTACTAAATTTGTCTCATAGTACTCAGCAAAAGAAATATAATTTAATTTTTCAACAAAAAACCTCTTTAAAATACAAGATAAAATTTATTAATTCGTTTTTTATATTAATATAATACGTAAATAGAGTTTATGAAGTTGATTGTTATTCTAGGAAAATACTGGAACCAAACGAAAAACTGTTAGAACAATTGATTCATTTTTCTGCTCACTTCCTAAGAAAACTCATCTTACTGTTGAATCAACGGAAAATTCGTTACCAACTATACTCCCAACAGATAGTTCAGGTGTAGTAGATTTGTCTAATGAAACCATAGATTCTTTAGATAAAAATGCATCGTGTAAAGCCTATTGTGTAGAGCCTAAACAAACTGAAGTTCTTTCTGAGAAAGACATTTCAAAACAGAATAATTTAACTGAAAGTTCTTCAATTACTTATGACATTGGTAATTATATCGGAAAATCAATAGATGACTTGACAAAAAAAAATTTAATTTTGAATTCTTGGGTTCCTCCTAAAAATTATTCTTTTCCACACTCGACTCACAAGAAACAAGGAAAAGAAGAAAAGCGATACGCAAGCCACAAGCATTTAAGTTTATTTGAATGGTTAATTTTTTCTGATGCAAAGCAAGGATATTTTTGTAAATATTGCCCATTTTTTGTTAATGCAGGCTTAGGAGGTTATCAAAAGAATGTTGTATTAAATCGTTTAGTAAAAGAACCTTCAACTACATTTTCTAAGTTATTAGGAAAAGATGGCATGCTTACCGTTCATGAGATGCATGATTATCATAAAAATGCAGTATTGAATGCAAAGGATTTCATAAATGTTCATGAAAATTTTGAATTGTCTGTAGAAAATCGGATAAACTCTGATAGACTTCGCAAAATTAAAGAAAATCGCTTATGTTTGAAACCGATTATAGAAACAATAATTTTATGTGGTCGTCAGAACATAGCATGAAGAGGTCACAGAGATGATGGACCATTAGATAATGAAAGTCCAATAAACGAAGGTAATTTTCGCGAGCTTCTGAAATACCGCATAAATGGAGGTGATTTACAACTTCAAAAACACCTACAAAAATCTTCGCGTGCAACGTATATTAGCAAAACTGTACAGAACGAGTTAATTAACTGTTGCGGAGAAGCTATTTTATTAAAAATCATAAAAGCAGTACAACATTCAAAAATCTACAGTATAATGTTCGATGAGACCACTGATATATCTCATACCTCGCAAATGACGTTAGTTTTAAGATATATTTTTGATAAAGAAATAAAAGAATCATTCATAAAGTTTATTGATATATACGATCATATTAGTGCTAATTCTGAGAACGAATACGCAGAACCAAAGATGGCTGGTTTGAATCTTGGAAATACTGCAATTCAGGCATTGAAAAGTTTAAATCTAGATTTAAAAAACTGCGTAAGGATAGCGACAGATACATGTAGTGTTATGGTATCAGAAATACGTGGTGCAGTGAAGACTGTGATGGAAGAGGCTGTTAATGCAGTGTATACACCTTATCATAATCACGTTTTAAATTTATCGATCTCTCAATCGTCCAAAGTTCAAGCTATAAGTAATGCAATTGGTATAATGAAGTTTGCAATAGCTTTCTTTACATCATCAGCTAAAAGATCTAAAATTTTAGTAGACACTTTAGGACATCAGCTTTCCGGACTTTGCGAGACCCGTTGGATAGAAAGACATGATGATGTACTGCAGTTTAGATCTGCACTACCAAAAATAATTCTTGCACAAGATTCAATTTCTTCATGGGATGACGTGAATACAGCCTCCAAAGCTAAAATTCTGCGTGCATCTCTTTGTGAGTGCGAAACATTGATTGCAATAATTTGTCTGTCGGATTTATTGACATGTACACTTCCCTTAAGTTGTTTCTTTCAGACAACTAAAATAGATTTGAAATCCGCCCAAGACATGTTAAGTGACATTTTACAAATTCTTAATAGAAAAAGAGAAATGTGATGTAAAATTTAAATCTTTGTATGAAGAAATTCGTAGAATTGCTGAAGAATTAGATATAGATTTCAAAATACCTCGTGAAGTTAATAGGCAAAGACACAGAGAAAATTATCCTTCTAACAATCCTATGGATTACTTCAGGCAGTCAATTTATGTACCCGTAATAGAAAATGTTTTAGAAGACTTAAAATCACGTTTCCCGGATGAAGTCTTAGAGTTATACAATTTATGTATATTATTTCCAGATTCCAAAAATTTTAATAAAAATAAATAATTCTGAATCTATAAATCAAATTGTGAATAAGTATTCATAGTTTTTTGATAAACCTGTTAATTTAGTTAAACAGCTAATTAATTCTGAATTAGAATTTTGGAAAGTCAAGTGGGAACGAGAATGTAATAATCGTTCTTTGAGTGCAATTGAACTTTTAAACGCTTGCAATGAAGAATGTTTTCCAACCATACATTTTCTTTTAAAATTATTAGTGACATTGCCATTGTCAGTAGCAACTGCAGAAGGATCATTTTCTAGTCTCCGAAGAGTTAAAACTTGGCTCAGATCTACGATGGCGCAGGATAGATTAAATGGCTTAGTGCTTCAGGACATCAAAGTTGATTCAGAAGAAATTATCGACATGTTCGCCAAGAAAAAAAATCATCGTCTTGAATTTTTAGTTTAAAATATATGAATAATTATATAATAATGAATAATAATATGAATATTTTATTTACTTATATGTAAGTTATAAAGCTATAAGTAAATTATATTTTAAATTATATCATATCTTATGAATTTACTCATTTTCTCATTTTCCATTCTGACAAGTCCGGAGACCTTTTTCTTTTAGATATGAATATATCTTTTCCCCCCTACTCGCCCCCCCCCCCTCAAATCAGGATCCTGGATCCGCGCCTGCTTGGTCCTAGTATAAATATGTTTGCTTTACATAATATCTTCGCAGCAAAAACTACAATTTCGTAGTTTTCCTTCTAAATGATACACCAATAAGGAGTCATCCACTTGCTGTGAGATACCTTTTCTGCCAGTGTTATTAAATGTTTTTTGAAAATTTCCGCCTTTTAAATAAAAAAATTTTAGCCTTTTTTTATTAAATTGAGAAAACAAAAAATTTAACCTTTTTATTATTGTTTAGTAAAATATTCGTAAATATTATTTTAGTTATGAATCATTATTTTCATAACAATTATACGTGTTAATCTAACTTTTGAATTATTTTAATACAGTAAATTTTCATTACGTTACAATAATGATCTCAAATTATGAAAACATTTAAAATTTTAAAAAAATAACAATAACCCTGGTAGAAAATTGAACATTAATCTGCCCAGAATATCTTAAATTTTCTGCTCAGTGGGCAGATTCTGCTGATATATTCTGCCCAGAAACCCTACGTACTGGCGACATTTTCTGGGCAGAATCTGCTAAAATCATGTCATAAGTCAAATAATATTGATTCGAGGTTATTTTTTCCTATTTCGCTACGTAGGAGAAAGAGAGAAAGAAAATCATGCACACTCATTTGTTTGATCGAGATATAATAGCTATCATTTTTTTCTTTAACCATAAAAGCTTATTATATTGCGCTTGATATTATATTTGAAGATTTTTTTTGTTTATATAATTAATTCGGTAACATTTTAAAAAAATTATTTTTAAAATAAGTACCTGTGATCTGTCTCAATAATTATCATTAATCGATTTAAAACTTTAAAGATTGTTTATTTAAGGTTATAAATCAATTGATGACAATCGTTCAACATAAATTTCTGGGCAGAAGTTAGTCAAGTGAGCAGAAATTATGTTTAATTTTCTACCAGGGAACCTATATGGAAAAAATTTTTCTGGAAATAATTGTAAATAAATGTTAATGACTGTAAATAAATGTAAATAACAGTAAATAAGTGTTAAAAAATGTTGAAATTGAGACATAAATAACAGTTATTTACAATTATTTACTGTTATTTACACTTATTTATTTTTTTTACAATTATTCACATTTATTTACGATTATTTATATTTTTTCATATTTTTTTTACAGTTTTTTACAATTAATTACAGTTATTTACATTTTCGAATATTTTCATAAATTTATGCAATCTTTTTATATATATGCGAAAATTTTTGAAAATGTGAATAACTGTAAAAAAAACTATGAGAAATTGTAAATAATTGTAAATAATTGAGGGCCTGGAAACGATAAGGGTTTATAGCCCGTTTAAATAACATTGGCTATAAGCCCTTTTCGTTTCCACGCCCTCAATTATAAATAACTGTAAATAACTGTAAATAACTATAAATAATTGTAAATAATTATTAATAACATTAAATTACATTAAATTTAAAAAATTTTTGAAAATGTAAATAACAGTAAATAATTATAAATAATTGTAAATAACTATAAAAAAACTGTAAATAATTGTAAATAATTGTAAATAACTGTAAATAACTGTAAATAATAGTAATTAATAGTAAATAACTGTAAATAACTATTAATTATGTATCAATTTCAACATTTTCTAACAGTTATTTACAATTATTTACTATTATTTACAGTTATTCACAGAAATTATTTCCATATGGGAATTTCTTTACAATTTTTCTTGTTGTTATAGTTAATAAAAAATTTTTTTTTAATAAAATTCAGATAAAATATGAAAAATGATAATGAATAATTATTATTCAATATTTGTGTTATTCAAATTTCTTTACAAATGGTAAATCATAATAAAAATGCAATAATATTTTAAAAAGTGAAGTAAAACGTAAAATAAACATTTGCGTTGTACGCAATTTTGTATAAAATTTTATTAATTGTAGTTTAATTCAAATTTTTACGTAACATCACTGCAAATAAAAAAAAATAATATTTTATTGAGCTTTCCATGGAAATAATTATTTTTAATATTAATTTAATCTCAGATTAATAATTTTTCTTAACTTTTTTAATTTCAAAGGGAATGATCAATCACAATTAAAATTCGAATATAATTTAAAAAAATAATAATTGAAGGGATAATTAATAGATAGAAGATGTATATTTACAATGGTAATCAATTTAGCTTTATCAGAATACGCTTTTGAAAGAGAAGGAAGAGTAGATATTTCAATTTGATGGAAATTTTCCAAAATTTTCGGTTCTTCTGCTGATCGGTGATTTGTTTGTATCCAGGATGATATGAAGGTATTATTAAAATAGATTTTTTCATATTTGACAAAACTATAATTGAGATATTGTGAATACCATTGCTCATGAAAATTCTATATGCTATAAAATAAGTTATTGAATAATCAAAAGTTTCATTTCAGCATCAACAAAAACAATATTTTTAATAATAGTTAAAACTTCATTTTTTATTTCTAATAATATTAATCATGATTCGAAGGATAAAAAACATATTTGATTGTCTATACATTATTATTTTCTATTGCAAATAGAATGTACACAAGAAAAAATTATGTCATTCAAAATTATAATATTAAATAATTTATTGACAATTAATTGATGATTTGATTGATAACAAATGAGAAAAATATACATTTTCGTACACAAAAAGAAAATCTAAAACAGGATTCTTTCATTTTTATTGAAAATTGCAGTTATTTTATATTCTTAAACTTTCTAAAAATGTTTTTGACAGAGTTACTAGGTCATTGAGTTATTATTACGCTTTAGACTGAACACAAAATTTTTTAAATAAAATATAAATTTTATATTTTTTTCTGCCCTAGTGACCCCGATTTTTGTCAGCTAATGAGCTATTTCGTCGGGACCCAACACCACCTCTGTATGTGGGTGTTCCTAACACCCAACTTAAGTTTTTGCTTGACTTTTTTATCTAACTAACTTAATAACTACCCAATCCTTGAGAAATCACGAACTGCCGCGCTCCGATAACAGTCATATATGGTTTTTTACGGTAAGTTCCCGCATTTGCCCAGGCCAAAGACCCGTGACGCAGGGAAAACTCCCTCTGGAGAAAATCTATGCCAGGAACATAAATCCAGCACAGTCAGGGATACTTTTCCCGATGAAAAAACGAGAGTAAAAATCTCAAGTGCTTTCACCGGGAATCGAACTCGCGACCGCTTGGAGCGAAAGTGTAAAGACCGTATAAGGTGTACGCCTTTATCGATTACGCCACTGACGCTCCTCTATAAATTTTATATTTATATTTAATATTTAAAAAAATATTAATTAAGCATTAATGTTAAATAAAAGGATTATAAAAAAATTATATAATTTGCGATGAAAATTTGTTTATGAAAATTACTTTTAACAAGTTATTACCAGGTTATAGATTTTTTTTCTTATTTAATATTTCATAATTTAAAAAAATTTGATAACTAAGCAGTGAAAATGTAAAAAAATAGTAAGATAGTTGTAACTAAATAGAAATTGAAATGAAATCTAGGAAAATGCAGTATATTCTTTCGACATTAAGGTATGATAAAATATCGATTATGTGCAATTATCATTATTATAGCTAAACGGATATTTCTTGCTGTTAATAAATAAATCAATAACTGTATAATTTTTCAAACATTTTTATAGAATTTAGATACACATATACTTTTTAATAATAGAACAAAAAGTTATTTATTATTTAATTTTTTTGAAAAATTTGAAAAAAATATAATGCTTTTTAAATGATTAATTTAATTATAATTAAATTCTTTTATCATTTTTATTTTAAAATTATTTTTAACCCGCAACATCAAAACCATAAAAAAGTGAAAAATTTTATTAAAATTGTCAAAAAATAGTCGATTTTGATCTAATAATGCATTTATTTGTTATATTTTGCCTATATCATAAAAAAAATTGATATGCGATGTAAACGTCACATACGTAGGTAACGAGTTAAAATTTGTAGGAAAAACAGCATAAGTCTGTTTTTGGAGTTTTCGAGAAAATAAGGTTTTTATGTTTGCGTCAATATGTAAGATCGAAAACGAAGAGACGCAGAGTGATACTAGGCTAGTTTAATCAAGTATAAAATATCTTTCTAACCGTGCTATAAACTTCAGTTAATATTCTTTCATCTACCAAAAATAAGGAAAAACCTTTGAGTTATGTTGCTATTTCTTTCAATCGCGATTTGTGCAGTTAATTCTTCAAATTTTTTTAAAGCACTTTTATTGATTTTTTTTTTTATCAAGTTCTATATCGCGTATTTAAGTAACATATACATGTTTTAACCGCATTTATTGCACTATAATATCTTAAGGACGTTCTCTTGCGAGCAGTTTTACTCAACTTAGAAGTAGTTCTTTTATATAAAGTTAACCTATGACGGCGCTGCAATAAGTTGAGCACGTTTCTACACGCACAAGCGAAATTCATGTTTATTAAATAGAATTCGTGCATTTTCTATCTTTCAAATATGGATAACTCAAAATTTAGTATCGTTTGCATAAATTTTCTTTATAGCGATTGAATCGTTATTACGTGTAGATTATAAAAAAAGGTTTTTTAAAAAAATTGTAAGAAAACTTAAAGAGTTGTTAAGCAAAACGTGAGTCAGAAAGAGGCAGACTATAGTATTCTTGTGTTAAACATCGCAACTTTGGAAGCTGATTATTTAAAAATTAATATGGCATACTATATATAAAATGAGCGCAATGGAAAGAGCTTACAAAAATCTACTTAATCCAATAATTTAAATTGATATTTTAAGAAAATCAATTTCCAAGAGAACGTCCTTAAATATGTATATAGGTAATAGCAATATAAAGGAGTTAAACAGTGGTAGACAAGTATTTTATTGTGTATACTCAAGACTATACAAAGAAGATGTGTAGAGCGCTCGAGGTACAACAGGTATCAGATCGGCGGACGAACGTACATATTACAATAAAACTTTAGACAGTGGCGCCCTCATTAGTTAAACTCGTTTAGCAAATACGTTATTGTATGCATAGTTGATTTCTATACTTTAACACTCCCACTTAGGAATCACTAGCATATATGACATAAAATATACATTACAGTCATTTTAATCAATTGTTTTACATAAAATTAAATTTCTTAAAAATTTAAAAGGCTTAACCGTCAGAGCTTTGGTTAAGATGTCAGCTTGTTGACGCTCTGATGAAATATATTCTACTGTAAATAAGCCAGAATTATAATCATCTCTAATGAATTTATATTTAATGTGTTTAGTTTTACAATCATACCGTTGATCTTTAATGATACATATTGTACTTTGATTGTCAATATACAAGGTTGGCACTTTTAAATCATTAAATTTTAATAAATCTTTTATCAAATGTTTAGTCCAAATAATCTCCTGTACGGCAGCACACGCAGCAATGAATTTGGACTCAGTTGTTGAGATGGCCACAGTATTTTGTTTTCGCGATCCCCATGAGATTATATTATCACCTAACTTTATTATATAGTCCGAAATTGATTTTCGTGTATTAGGATCGTTTGTGAAATCGGCATCGCTAAAAGATATGATTTTTGAACAGTCATTACCTTTCGAAAAAATCAAACCATGGTTGATTGTTCCTTTAGTATACTTAACGATTCTAAAAACACAGTTCCAGTGGATCTTTGTAGGCCTCTCGAAGAAGAGACTTAAAACTCCCACTGAAAAAGTAATGTTGGGTCGCGTTACATTTGTGAGAAACATAAGATTGCCAATTTCTTCCTTATAAGGAATATTACTCGCGTAATCTGTATTTTCGCCATAGCACAAAGAAACACAATTAGGCTCAGCTGGTGCTTTACCACTTTTTGCATTTTCTAAATTAAATTTTCTTACAATGTTTTTGGCATACGTTTTTTGATGAAGTAATATTGATTTATCATCTAAGTAATTAATCTCTATGCCTAAAAACATTTTGAAATTATTCGCAGTTATTTCAAAGTTTTCTTCAAGATGCTTAACTAATGCTTTTACGTGACTCTCGTTTCTTGAAACAATTATGCCATCGTCAACGTATATTATTAAAATCAGTTTATCCTCTGAGCTCTTACTTGTGAAAACACACAGATCGGATTCTGTAGCATACAAATTAAATTCTTTCAAGCAATTGACAAACTTAGTATTCTAGCACCGAGCCGACTGTTTAAGCCTATATAGGATTTTCTTTAGAATACATACTCTATTCGTTCCGTTCTCGAAACCTTCGGGTTGCTGCATGTATACGATTTCGCGAAGATCACTATTTAAGAAAGCCGACTTTATGTCAAATTGCACTTCATTCTTTATGATACTACAACTGCAAAAAAGGCTCGAATAGAAGTATATCTGGCCACGGGGCTAAAAATTTCTTTGTAATCTATATTTTCCTCTTGAAGAAAACCACGAATTTAGCTCTATATCTTATATTCCCGCTATCAGAACTTGATTTTATTTTATATACCCAACGGTTTCAGAGTATCTTCTGACCACGCAGCGGTTCCGTTAAAACCCAAGTTTTATTCTTTTCTAAAGCCTGAATCTCCTCCCACATTGCTGCGTGCCATGCAATTCAATTTTCATCTTTTATAGCCTCATCAAAACGTCTTGGCTCAACATATTGCGCTACAAACGGATTATCAATATATTCATAATTCAATAAATTATCATAATCATATCGATTGGGCGATTGAATGTTATTACGATTTCTTAAATTATATTGAAAACCTTCGTTCTGATTTTGACCTTGTTCAGCATTTTGCTCATTTTCATTATTCATAAAAAATTTAAAAATACAAAAATCATAATCGCTCTCTTTTATATCAGTTATACTATATGATCGCGTTTCATCTTTGAATAAACCATCTCGATGTATTTCAATTTTGTTTGTGTCATTTATGAGAACTCTATAGCCTTTAGTAAAGTTTTCATAGCCTACAAAAATTCCCAATTTGGCCCTTGCATCCCACTTTTTCCTAAGATTTTTACTAATGTGTATATAAACTTCAGTACCAAATATTTTAAAGAATTTAAAATCAGTCTTTCGGCTGCTCCAAATTTCAAGGGGAGTCTTATCAGTGAGACGCGTTTTCCTACTTCGATTTAAAATATAGCACGCAGTATTTACAGCTTCGGCCCACAAGTTTTTATTTAAACCTTTAGGCAATAACATAGTTCGGGCAGCCTCAACTAACGTGCAATTCTCCCGCTCCGCTTTGCCGTTTTGCTCCAGAGTGTAAACAACCGTGCGCTCGTGTTTAATACCATTACTAAAGAGAATATTACTCAGATATTTATTTATGTATTTCAAACCATTATCTGTACGCAATATATTGGATACAGATATATTTATTTTTGTACCGGTTTTTTTTTCAACTCTCATCATATAATTTAAAAAACAATCTTTTACTTCAGTTTTACTCTTTATAAAATATAATGTAACAAAACTTGAAAAATCATCTTTAAATAATAAATAATAATTCGAGTTAGCAATAGAATTAATTTCCATCGGGCCACAAAGATCTGAGTGAATAATTTGTGCTACACGAGTTGTTTTGTTTAAACTCGACTCAAAAGTCATTCTATGAATTTTGCCGAGCGCGCAAGCATCACAAAATGGATAAGTTTTTGAATCTTTACTCGGAATAGCTACATCATTTTTATTTAAAATATTTTTTAACATGTACAAAATTTTGATGCGCTAGCCTTCCGTGATATATTTGTAATTCCTTTTTATCAAGATTTAAATTTTCAACTATAAAGGAATTTACAATCTTATTATTATAAATTTTTATTTTCATAATAAATAAATTATTATCTGGAGGCTTTTCACCGACAACTAACGTTTTATTATCTCGAGTAAATTTACATTCGTTTTTATTAGACTCGAAGAGCATACCCTTAGCGAGAGCTGCAGTCATTGAAAACAAATTGTACTTTAATTCCGATACATGAAGAACTTCGTACAAATATTTTTTTACCCAAGTGTCTCCGTTATACGGAATTATATTTATGTTACCTATACCGACAACATGTACCGTCTCCCAGACGAATAGGCAGCTTCTGGATATGTCGATATGTAGAGAAATATTTTAGCTCACTGGACATATGCTGCGATGCACCATAGTCAAAAATCCATGTCGACCTGCTTGATTCAAAATCAGTGGAAACCATATTTCTCCTACTAAAGCATCGTCTTATCTTGTTTTAAAATTCGAGCTTGAAGTTTTATGTTCATTTTCAGCAAATTTCCAACAGTCACGACGAATGTGCCCAGTCTTGCCGGACTGCCAACATTTTGGCCTTTGTTTACTGCGCGCGTTATTCGAAATTTCTTTGCGTTCACTTATATCTTCGCGCATTTTAGCAGCTTTTCCTGGCAATTTTTGCGAATCATTCATTAGCAAGGCACTATTCTCAGAATGTTCATCATTATTAAGCATATGAACTTCCTCCATTTTTAATCGGGATATCAAATTTTTCATAGTTTTTTCCGTTGACACAGCAGAATCCCATGTTGATATAAAATGACTAAAATTTGATAGTAATTTGTCATAAACATACTTTCTGAAGTTGGTTCATTCATTGCTTGTAAACGGAACGCCAAATTTTCAATTTTTGAAATGTACGTAGAAATGTCGTCACTTTGATTTTTCTTTAAACTGAACTATTTCTGTTGTAGCATATGTATGCTTGCATCGGACTAATTTTCGTATATAGAGTGTAATTTATCCCATATCTCCTTTGCAGTTTCACAATGAAGAACACGCATCATTCGTCTTTTACCTAAAGTCGTGCCCATGAATTTTTGTGCAATACCATCCTCTTTCAAAAATTCCTTTAAATGTTTTTCGTAACATAACGTACACGTCTTTGTCTGCCTGCACAGCTGTAGCTGCAGGAACACCAGGGGCTTGCGACTTTACAAAGTTACCATTTACAACACTAAAAGTCTCATGAGATAACAGCGTTACACAAATTTAGAATTTCCAAACAGACCAGTTTTCAGTGCTAGTCAATTTAACGACTTTAATAGAGTCTTCTTCCATTTTGCTTTCTCATAGAGAAATCATTGTATTGATAAAAAAATTATTTTTCTATTTTTTCACTAATTTGTGCATATTTGTACTCAGGGAGTCGAAAAAAGTGGTTTTTAGAAAATATCTGATGTATGTACATGTGTGTGTGTATTCATTTACCCAATTGGATCTCGAAAACTACTCGATGGATACACGGAGAAAAAAGTACAGCAAACATTACCATACTTTATAATAAAATTTACTAGATATATTATAAAAATTCCCATACAACTTAGGAATTTTTATATTTCTAGTAAATTTTATTATAAAGTATGGTAATTTTTGGCTAAAATTACAGTCTGTGATTGGTTTGCGATAAAGTATGGTAATTTTTACAAAAAGTATTGTAATTTTTACTCTATTTTTTTCTCCATGTATGCTTCAAATTTTGCATACAATTTATTTTATAGCACTGCGGGACCTAAATCCGCACTTAGGTAACACTTTTCTGTTACCTAGGTGGCACTTTTTTACACGGTACAATAATGAATTTACTTAGGTAACCTACGTATATAATAAGAAATAATTTTATATGTAAATTATTTTTTAAAGTATTTCCATAAATAACAATAAGCTGTAGTATATTGAAACTCTTTTACATTAACATTCTTCAAATTAAATAACAATTATAAGCAAGTAAGATACGAGTAAAATGAAAATTTGATAGTAGCGTAACATGTAAAGCGAAGAGGTATAGTCATTTCAGCGTTGTATTATAAAATGCTACGGGGAACCCCCTATTACTACACACGATTGCTATTGCTATACTAAATATGTTACCTCCTCACCGCTCCTACGACGCTAATTCATAAGTGAAACGAAATTTCAATTTATGACTTCATAGAAGATGATTTCAACAAACAATTTCACATAATATCAATAATATTGATAAAAATTAATTATTATTATACATTTTGAGTATATTTTTGAAATTATATTCTTTTTTTCTTTTTCGATCTATTATTCATGGAGTGTTTAGTTTTAGTTTATTTATAGTTTTTTTTTCTTTTTTTCGATTTATCATTCACAGGATGCGTAGTGTTTGATTTTTTATAGTTTTCGCTTTTATTTTTTGAATTATAATTCGTGGAGTGCATAGTTTTTGTTTATTACTGATTTTGAAGAGTACAGATTTAATTTGGCGGATTTATGTCCCACGTGCTACAAAATAGTATACGATACTCGTGACCTTAGTGGAACTTTATTACACGGCACTACGTTATCGCCCTCGCTGCGCTCGGGCGATAACTCCGGCCGTGTAATAAAGTGCCACTTAGGTCACTTGTATCGTAATGTACTATTCTTCCTAACTCGTGCGGGAAATATTTAAAATTGGTTTTCTTAGCGTTGTTTTAATTTCAAAACAATTTTAAAATTAAAAAAAAATTTTTATTTTTCATTTTTTTTTTAATTTTACGCAAACTACTGGATGAATTCGCTCTAAAATTTGCATGGAAATTATTTGCGATTGCCAAAAAAAGGAAAACTTTTGAAAACTAATTTTCTTAGCTTAGTTTTAATTATAGAGCATTTTGAAATTAAAAAAAAAATTGTTTGTATTTAGTGAGTAAATTAGATTGTGAACTACTTGATGGATTTGCTTCCAGTTTTGCATACAATTTATTTTTTTGTCTGACTGGGGGAGGAAGCTATTGAAAATTGGTTTTCTTAGAGTAGTTTTTTTAGAGCCATTTTAAGAATTTTAAAAAAATTCCGATTTTTCATTTTTTTTGTATTTTACGTAAACTACTCGAAGAATTTGCTTGAAAATTTGTATGGAATTTATTTTTGACTGCCAAAAGAAGAAAAACTTTTGAAAACTGATTTTCTTAGCGCACTTTTAATCTTAGAGCATTTTTAAAATTTTTCAAAAAATGTTTATTTTTCATTTTTTTCTTATTTTACAAAAACCATTCGATAGATTTACTCCAAAATTTGTATGCAAGTTATTCGCTACTATCTGAAGAAAACAAGCTTTGGAAAATTAATTTTCTCAATGCAGTTTTAATTTTAAGGCATTTTGAAAATTTTCAAAACAATTTTTATTTTTTATTTATTTTCTATTTTGCGTAAATCATACTATAAATTTTCTCCAAAATTTTTATACAATCAATTCGCTATTGTCTGAAGAAAACAAGCTCTTGAAAACTAATTTTCTGAGCGTGGTTGCAATTTTAGAAAATTTTAAAGACTTAAAAAAAAATTTCGATTCTTCTTTTCTTATTTTTTTTTTATTTTACGCAAAGTAGTCGATATATTTGTTCTAAAATTTGCAAGGAAATTATTTGCGACTACCTAAAGAAGGGCAATTTTCAAAAATTGATTTTCTTAGTGTAGTTTTAATTTTATAGCATTTTGAAAATTTTGAAAAGAAAATGTTATTTATTTAGAAAATTAGATCTAAAAAATTAATCGATGGATTCGATTCACACTAATTTTGTAACGGGGCAACGCACAGCGTAAGCAGGGCTCAGCCTGTTTACGTTGATATGCACATGCGTCAATACACACTATACATTGCTTTTTTCCTAACCAAAATTTAACTATGTATAGTTTATGCTATTTAGAAATATAGATTTACCGTAGAAAACACCATCATCCCGTTATATAGCGCCATTCAACGCAATGGTTTGCCACGGAAGGGCCTAGAAAGCTTTCTTGGCTATTAGTTGGGGCCACGCTTGCGCCTTATTTTCTTTTCCAATTAGGTTGTTAAAGTTTGAGTTGTACGGTTAACATGCATGCGCAAAAATACCTTACGTATTGGCTTTTCTAATGTGTGCTACGTAAAAGAGGTATACTTTTAGGTATATAATCCACTGTTAACTCAATTTCCAAAAAATACAGACATATGTCGTTTTTCCTTTAAGCCACAAAAATAAAATATTGTTTGTTACGGGTGGGGTTCGATTTTTCGAAAGACCGATATTTTTTTGTGCTTAACGTAGAATCTCAAAATTTAGAATGATGCTATTGATAACATTCATTTAAATTATTTATAAATTTCATTTTCAATTCATGGCTGCAATCGAAATTTATTTATTCGAATAAATTATAATTGATATTTAGAATCGTAACACGTACATAGAGCACTATATAATTATAAAATATTTCGAAATTTCTAATAAAATCTTTTGACAAGTATTGAAAGAATATACAAAAATATACTTTTGAAAACTCTATTAGAAATTTCGAAATATCTAATCATAATATGGTGTTCTGTATACTTGTTACTATTCTAAATATCAATTATAATTTATTCGAATAAATAAATTTCGATAGCAGCCATGAATCGAAAACGACATTTCTAAATAATTTAAATGAATGTTATCAATAGCACCATTCTAAATTTTGAGATTCTACGTTAAGCACAAAAAAAACAGGAGTGGCAGTCGTGGGGACTGGCCGACAGAAGCTATGCTTCCAGTATATATACATAGAAATTAGGAAGTGTGACATTTGCAAAATTATAATTAATTTTTTAGTGAAAACGTTATTTTTCATTCGATGTATTATGTATTTAAAAATATATTAATAATGTAGTTTTTTATTAATATCAATTATTAAAAAAACATATATTTAGGTAAACGTAATTTTCGTCATGTGCATTGTAAATAGAAAAATACAAAAAAATGATGTATTATGTATTTAAAAATGTATTAATAATGTAGTTTTTTATTAATATCAATTATTAAAAAAACATATATTTAGGTAAACGTAATTTCGTCATGTGCATTGTAAACAGAAAAATACAAAAATTTTATTAAATTTTATTAAATTTTCATTTTTTGTTATTAATGTAGTAATTAATAACAACTATATAAATATACACATATTAATAAACGGAAGAAGATAATGAGAGAAAATAAAAAAATTCTTGCCAAAAAAATATATTAAGATTATAATATTATAAATACAAACGCATATTTTCATACGTATACTAATTTTAAAATTTAAATTAAATAAATATTATTTACATAATTTATTTATTTAAGGTGGCTCAAGCGATTTTTTCTAAAATTGTTAAACTATCCAAAATTTGTATTAAAATATTCTTTATATCGTAATATTTCGATATTTATTTTAAAAAATAGAGGTTGACGAACTATTTTTAAAGAAAAAGATGTTTTAATAATTGTAATTAATATATGTGCTCTTATGGGACTGAATCATAAATTAGGTTTTACGCTAATATAAAAAGTACAAGTTAAAATAAAAATTATACACTTATAGTTTGTTTCACGGAGATCATTTTTCAAGAAGAAAAAAAGGACTTGACGAAGAAATACAAGAGAAAATAAATCTAAAAGAATGCGAAATAAAATTTGCTACACATAATGGCAGCTTCTGCGCATGCGCGTCAGATACAGGCGCCATACGTAAAGCTAACGTGCGTTCAGAGTGCTCGTAACCAACAAAACAGCAGGGACGTACCAA
Source organism: Anastatus disparis (assembly GCA_017163975.1). NCBI lineage: Eukaryota > Metazoa > Arthropoda > Insecta > Hymenoptera > Eupelmidae > Anastatus > Anastatus disparis. The sequence goes on along the minus strand of JAFFSR010000136.1, from coordinate 2,114,391 downwards.
AGTAAAACTTGTAATGAGAAACAAAACAAAAAAATTTTTTTTTTTTTATTACTTTTGATTACTTAAAATTGTTTTCTTATCATAAGAAATAATCAATAATATTATTTAATCAGTTATAATAGCTCTATCAATAAAAACATTTTGATGTCACAGACAGGGCCCCGCTTGATACGGCACCAAGCGCTTGACCCACCTTAATCATCGTATTCTACGTCTATCCTTCTCTGTCCGCCGGCTTTAAGAATTGACTCTCTCCCTCTCTCTTTCTTTTTCATAAAGAATAGAGAGGGTTGCGTCTATCCTTCTCTGTCCGCCGGCTTTAAGAATTGACTTTCTCCCTCTCTCTTTCTTTCTCTTATATGTACAATAAAGGTAGCCGCGAATGGAGGGGGCTATGTCTAGCCTTTTTTGCCGGTTACAACAAGGCAGTCTCTTTTTCTTTATCTTTCTTATATGTATATACATGCATATTCTTAAGCGGAATGGGAGAGAGGGAAAGAAAGAAAGAGAAAAAAGGATGTTTGTATGTTGATAGCAATAATGGCATCCTGTGCCGTATTCGTTCATTCACGCTGGGTGACATTTGGGACTGTCGATTTTTATACATTTAGTGCCCCTGCCGTAACGTCGCGTAAGAAGCATAGCTTCAAAATATCGGTCTTTCGAAAATTCGAACCCCACCCTTTGTTACATAAGAATAAAATTTTAAATATTATTAAACGCATCAATTTGATAAAAATAATTTCTAAATTAGTAAGTTTAACTTGGTTCGATATAGAAATAAATTTAGATTAAATGGGCTTTCGCAGCTAATTTTTTTATTGGATTGACGAAAATAAAAATACTTGAAGAAATTTCCAAACGATATTCAATCATTTTGTCATTTGCAGTTTTCCAGAAGTAAAAGTACGAGTATTCAATAAGTTAATCTGAGAAAAGTTAAATGAAAATAAATAAATCTTTTATCAAGAGCTCCCAGGCCCGGATTAAGGGGGGGGGGGCTGGAGCTTCGGGACCCACTGATTCAAAGGCCTCGCTAAAACGATTTTGATATTTAAAAAAAATAACCTTTTTATTCTTTGCAAAATTAAAAAATTTAATTATGATAGATATTTAAACTTAAACAATGTGTTGTTTTCCAAGCTAAATAATAATAATAATAATAATAATAATAATAATAATAATAATAATAATAATAATATAGAGTTTTTTAAACGTTGAGTGGCCTAGCTTTACATATTATATTTCTTTACTTATTAAGATATCGGTATAACGAATTTTATATTTTATAATTATGTAATCTACTAATCATTGCATTTATTAATAAAAAATATGGAAACTTTTTTGTTTGAAAATAATCATAATATTAACTAAAATATTTATTTTTATATTTAAAATTATAAGTTCTTTGAATATATGATTATTTTATAATTGTTTGAATTCACTTTTTATCTTTCTATAAACATAATAATATTATACATCATTTCATAATTATTTAAAAAAAGTAATATTATATCATTTCATAATTATTTTATAAAAATAATAATATAATAATAATAAAAATAATAATATTATATTTATAATTCTATACTTTCAATAATCATTGAAATGTATTTTGATGTCCTAAATCATGAAGTATAAAAAATTTAAAGTATTAATTTAATAACTTCATTTGCAACTATTTTCAGCGAAGTGTTTACACTTACAGTATCGTGTCGAATCGCGTTTTGTATTGTAAATAATAATATGGAGGTGGCCGTTCAGTGCATTTTGTACTAAGTTTCTTTTGAATAGTTGCATAGAGAAGAATGTAAATTGTGGTTTCTAATAGTTTAGCTAGGAAAAAAATTTTATCACATAAAAAATTAATATTTAAAAAGATTATGTTGTTAATAGAAATTCAAAAAATTATCATATAAACATATGAAGGTACATATAATTATAAAAGCATATATGAAAAAATGCCTACTTTTCCTAATTTAGAATGAAATAGCACCCTTAGTTCATGATCATGATGGGCCCCATGATTTTGTAACTCCAGGTGGTGTCAGATTGGCCTTGAGAGGTCCTTATATCTTTGTATATTATTTATTAAGAATGCAAACTGCAATTTATGCATTTATAATATTTATATATTTTGAATGTTAAAAGTAGACATTGATAAAAAAACTAGTCCGATAATGTTATTATATTAATCGTTACACGAATTTAAAGAAGCTTCGCACCTATGTAGAAAGAAATACTCGGAACATCGGACATGAAATCACAAGCCAAAGTGTCATATATAGTGTTTTGATTGAGGTCAGTCTCGTCACTTGAGTTCCTTCCGGGTCGATGCTAGCGTAGTATACCAGCGTTGGCTCTTTTCTTCGTTCGTTGTCTAGTCGTCTCGTTCAACAAGACTTAATATATACAAAGATATAACAAGTTAAGTTTGTAAATGATAGTTCTTGCTTGTTGTATAGTCGTAGTTGTAGCATCAGCACTAAAGTGTTGAACTGCTTTTTTAAAACGTCGGGACAAGCAAAGTCCGTTGCGTCAACTTTCTATTGTCATACGCACGCATCGCGGTATTTCCAGAGAGCTGCTGCTGTTTGGTTGTTTCATGCCGTCATCGCGTCATGTGATACTTTCATGAAATCATCTATATATATATATATACGTACGTACGCAAGATGTGTCACGTCAAATAAGTATGCCCATCAAAAATTTACTTTCACTAGGTCAAATTAAATTTTTGATTTTGTTTTAATCGTTTAAAACATTATATGGAAATCCTATACATGATTTCCATTAAAATTAAATGAATTTTATCATAAATTAGGCATGTAGTTAAAAATTTATTAAAAATAAAATGTGAAAATTTTTAGTTTTGACGTTGAATAAATTTTTTTTTAACTGCCAAATCAGTTTAAAAATATTGATCACTGGGCAAAGTTTTAAATGAATCTATGAAATTTCTCATGTATATTGGAGTGTGTCTACATCACAAGGCCCACGTAAAAAGAGAGTGTGATGAGCTAAAAGCCATCATAGCATACTTTGCTGAACCGGACGAAAGTATGAAAAATACATATATATATATATATATAAAGAAAAATTTAATAAAAAAGATGAGATAATGAATTGCTTTGCGGTTATGTCTTTATTATGTAATCTCATTCGACAATGTATGATATCTGGATTTTTTTAAATTTTATTTTTTATTTTACCAGCAAAGCAGCTCGTTTCTTTTATTGATACAAGGCACCACGGGAAGATAATATCTTAGTTTCTGCTTTGGTATTATAAAGTGTGGCAATCAAGTCTATTATTTGGAAAAGATGCTTTTTTCTATAACAAGAACCGGAAAGTTCTTTTATTTTTTATTTTCACCTTTGTTTTATCATAATGACGAGAATAAGGCGTTGATTTTGTGAGAGAAGTATGCTTTAAAGTTTGGCCGAATGAGTGATCATTTTAAAAAGAAGAAATTATTAGTATTCCGAAAAATTTTCACTTTTTAATGTCAGTAAAGAGAAGTCATTTATTTGGAAATCAAATAAGGTTTTCGAAAATATATTTTCAAATGATGTTTCTATTTAAAATTTAATAATATTTGCCTTAATAATAAGTAATATGCAACAAGTTGTTAAAAAATAAAAAGAAATAAAACTTTTACAAAATAAGAAAAAAATTATCGTTTTTTATTCTTTAACTATTAAAATTTTTTTCCGGATATTACAAGTTAAAAATGTATTTATTTATATTTATGAAAATTTTTTCTATTTTACGTAACATGATACTTTAAGCTGTGAATTATTTTTTTTCTCTTGTTGCGTAAAAGTCGCACAATAAAAAAAGTCTAACAAATGAAAAAAGTTGAAATGTGCAAATTGAATAATAAAAAATATTTATTTATTCATAAAGTTAAGATATTATTAACAATTTTAATTAGTTACTTTAAAAAACCATATTTCTTTGTGAGCACTTAATACTTTTGTAATATAACGATACGATACAAACCGATTAATCATGCAATAATTATTTCATTACCCTATATTCACAATATTAATTATTTTAAATGTTTTAAATATATAGAATGCCGAATTAAATGATGAAATGAATTATTTATTATTTCATTGAATAAATTCTTCTTTCTTAAAATGCAAAAAGAAAATAAATATTTTTAATTTATGACGTATTTTGTGCATTAATGAATAATTATATGCATTTTCATTCTTTTTATATAAAACCTTAATATTATGTATTATAATTAGAAATTCCCAACTTTATCCTGCTTACTTTTAATATATTTCTCAACTTTCTTTAGAAAATGTCAACTTTCATATTTATCAGTTCTTTTTCTCTAGACAATGCTTATATCTTACACGCACTTTAGACTTTCAGTTAAGAAACTTGTGGCTTAAAAATTATAATTAAGAAAGTTGAAAATTTGAAATTAATTTTTTTAGCAATATTGTAACGGGGAATATATTTAAATAAACAAATCAAATATATTTGTGGGTTTCACGTGTACTCTCTTTAAGTACACGTGCACTTACCGTTAAATAACTGACTTTCGATTTATAGTCGATCAGTCTAATTCAATACCGCCGATCTACTTCGTCTATCTATTTCTGACAAAGAAAATCAGTTAAACAATATTTAATACTATTGCAGAACTTCACTTTGAAGCTTTGCCTCCCGGACGTCTGGTACGACGAAACCCACGGCGTGTACCCGAGAACTCTGTTAAATACCGTTGATTAAGAAAGAATGTATTCAATTTTATTTGTGACACGGGAATAAGATGATATATAATTAGCAAGGAAATAAGATCATACTCTACTTAATAATTAAATTCAACCTTGATTTTACTTTACTTTATTTAATCAACTTATTAGAATTTAATACAATGAAAAGTAGATGTATAAAATAAATAATGACGTATTAAAAGTATAATTACACATTCTTGGTAAATAAAGCAAATAAGGCCTAACCTAACCTACAACGCAACGCGTCGACACGGACGACAGTCTCTTACGCCGCAAGTTCGAAAAGCAATACAAAAAGAAAACTAAGACACGATAAAGTCTGCAGACTTACATTTTATGCCGACGTTTAGGTCAGAGCTTCTCTTCACCTATGGATCACCCGCGAGGTCTACTTGATGCGGCACCGGATGCACACGGTGCAGCTTTCTATCTCACTCGTGTCCTTTGTGAAGTTCTCGAGAAGAATTTTGTCGAACCCAGCAAATAGCTAGACACTGATGATTTTCTATTCAATAATCACAGTGCAATCCTCACAAGACGGCGATTTTCTATCCAAAAAAATACTAACGGACGCTCAAGCACGCACAGCAAGAGAATTCATGGCGGCCAACCGGCTTCACGACGCGTTCGCTCTCGTATCCCGCTCGAGTCTCTCCGTCATGTCTTGCGCGCGCCTTCGCTAACCGTCAGCCACGCAAGACGATGAAATATCCACTCTCTGTCTCACTCTTATACACATAAAGTAAGCATAAAAGCTTACAATAGGCTGTGCGACTCACAACGAGGAGAGAGACAGAAGTATACTGACATACAGTATATGTATAATTTGCTATCCTCGTTACAATATATATATATATATATATATATATATATATATATATATATGCTCATCAATTAAACAAACTGGTTCTATATTGTTCGCATTATCTTCATTTATTGAATCTTTGAGGTACTTTAATTTGGGATAAGTAATTAATTAAAAAAATTTTGCGTAATAGTATTTTTTTTTAAATTTTAGTAACTTTTTTATTGAATAGAATTTATATATTACATATAATAAGGGAGACCCGGGTTAAAAGTAACAGGGGTAAATATTAACAATCAATTTATAGCGACACGATCAGTCCTGCAGGCCCTGTAGTTGACTTTAATAAAATTGTTTCTGTTATGTAAACATATTCAGTACCTTGCAGTACATCGCAGAGCAAAAACGTGCAACGTGGTGATTTTTTTTACAAGCTTTGGAAAATTTTCACGTACTTAAATACTTGTTTTTGATTTCATTGGATGTAATTAATAAATTTAAATTATTTTATGTTAATTTGTTCTAAAAATAATTTAAGTAATCGCATTAATATTTTAAAATTTATTTTTAAATATTTATCTAACGATATTTTTAAAAAAAGGTGTCTGCTGGGGCAAGGATTAACAAATCTTCGGAGCAAATATTAACACTGATAATACATAAGGATGTATTTGAAAAGAATGACGAAATGTGATAGATAAAAAATTAATTTAATAAAGACTCTATTGGGATCTTTTTGATAACATTATATGATGTTTCTAGTTATAATTTTTCTATTAAATAAAAAATCAATGTTATTTTTACTTTCAAAAAGATGAAAAAATCATTTTTTCATATTTTGTTAAAATTTTGTTTTTTTTATAATTTATTTGTTATCTGGGTATACATTAAAAGGTATATAATTCTTGTTTATATTTATTAAATATTTTTATTTATTATTAAATTGTATTTTTATAATAAAAAAATGTGATGTTAATACTTACCCCGAAGGTGGGGCAAATATTAACACGGAAATCTTTTTTATAAATCCTCTGTCAAAAAAATTTTTTTAATGATCTTTTTTAAAAATTCTTGCACTGAATCATAGCTGAAGTAAATCCTCAATATATACGATAGGCGGGATACTTAAAAAATACGTAGATTAAAAAATAGAGATACTTTTTTTAAAAGTGTTGATACTATCCCCGGTCTCCCCTATATATTTTATAGTTATAATAAAATAAACGAAAAAAATTTAAAAAGATAATAATTCTTAGATATTTAGAAAATAAATAATATAAAAAAATAAGTAATAATTATTTGGTAATGAGTCGTGACTGATCAAATTAGTCTCTTTTTTATTCGACTTAATTCATCCGTTTCGATTCGAGATTTAAATTCTAGTAGCAAAATATAATATAAACAAAAACAATTTCCTTTATCACATCCATTTATAAATACTTTTTATAAATTTGAGAAAATTAAAAAAAATTTGTTTATATAAATAGCTAAATTTCAATCGATATTCTCAACAGATTATCACTTGTTTTGTGTGTATGTGTGTGTATGTGGTATAGCTATGCTCTCTCTCTCTGCATCTAATCTGTTAAGGTTCATTTGCGTTCCCTTTGATTATTAAAGCACGATCGAGTACGATGGCTCACTTAATCAATTAAATATTTAAACTTGATGAGCCGGTCTGTGGCTCACTAGGAGAGTGTCACACCTCCGGATCACGGATTTTGCTCAAACTTCAGGATAAGTTTTTAGATGACAGAATATGGAAAAAGCTAAAGTTATAGTCACAAATACTCAATATTTTCCTAGTTACAGGCAATTAAAGAAAATCATTGAAAAAGTTACTAGATTCTTAAACGCATATAGTTCTTTAGCATTGATAGCTAGAAGCTTGAAACTTTTTTTAAATTAAAGCTGAGCTCAAATCCTTTCGAAACAGTGGTTACAGCATATCAAAATATTATTTTTTCCCAAAGTTAGAGTGTAATAAAGATTGGACCTAATTTCAGCTTTAATTATTAATTAAAGAAAATTCAGGCCCAATCCTTATTACGCTCTAATTTTGGGAAAAAATAATATTTTGATATGCTGTAACTACTGTTTTGAAAGGATTTGAGCTCAGCTTTAATTTAAAAAAAGTTTCAAGCTTCTAGCTATCAATGCTAAAGAACTATATGCGTTTAAAAATCTAGTAACTTTTTTAGTGATTTTCTTTGATTGCCTGTAACTAGGGAAATATTGAGTATTTGTGACTACAACTTTAGCTTTTTCCATATTTTATCATCTGAAAACTTATCCCGAAGTTTGAGCGGAATCCGTGATCCGGAGGTGTGACACTCTCCTAGTCAGTCGGTGAAGCGTTGGATTCGTAACCTCAAGGTTCTGAGTTTGAATCCCGCTCGCGGCTGATCACACAAGCACCACTGTACGTTACATACACTTTGTTCACAAACACACTTACGAGCTCCGTCGCTGATCAGCATAGCAAAAATAGCATAGCATAAATATAGCGACGAAAAAAAAATGTTTAAACTTAATTAATAGTTTGTTCAACTTAATAAATTCTAACGCCTTATAATTAACTCTGAGATCAACATATAATAATCATTTATTTTATTTTCTCAACATTTGTTCGGCAAAAAAGCCTGATAATAAAGAAAAAAATTTATGTGAAATTGTTTGCTTCAAAGATATCCCGTTGCTATATGTAAATTTAATATTAGTGTATTGAATATGCATTTTAAAAAATTTTAAATTTGGTTACGAATTTAATGAATGTTGTATATATAATTGTCCAAATCGAATTCACCAATCAATCAAATTTTACTTCATTATCTTACATTCATATGCTAATGATTTAAAATAATGTTTGAAATACGTTTCAAACATTTTTTTGGAAATTAAATATTCGAAATTATATATTCGATATAAAATGGAAAAAATAAAATTGTTTAATATTAATTTATATTTTATTTAACATAATAAAAATGTTATTACTTAAAATTTGAGTAACAAGAATAAGTTTTTTAACATACACTATAGTATCATTTTACAAAATTAAATTAACCTAAAATTATGTAGTTTTAGTTTTTAAATATAAGCAAAAAGAGAATGTTAAAAACAATTTGGCTAACAAAATAAAGTATTCATATTATGTTCATTTTAGAATTATTTAAAATGTTTAGGATTCGATTGTCCAAGCTAAAATGATGTAAAATATAAATGCAACTGCGCCTTTACAAGAGAGGGAAAGTACATATTGTCAAAAATAAAAAGTATTTTCTACAAGAAAAAAATGAACTTAGCAATAAATTTAATAAAACGTTAAACTTCTAAAATGTTTGGTTAAGCACTTTGAAAGTAGCTAGCTCAGGAAAAATAATCATTTTCCAGTCCAATATTACTTGAATTTTCATCTAGGATAGAGAGAGAAAACGTATAACATAGACAATTTTCGTAAGCTTGAAAATTTGATTAAAATGCTAATTAATCGTTCGTTTTCCGACTACATATAGCTTACGTGCTAGAAATTGAGCTTGCAAATATATCAAGTTGGAGTAACCGAGTCTAAAGGTAAACTCGAGAACATGCATCGCTTCCTCTTTCTCTGCTAAAGTTTAATCTGCCGTTTGGTTATGTAGCTGTAGAATATTTCGCTTCAGGCTTTTCGATCGTCCACCGACTAATTCAATCCTCCATGTGCAGCTTTACACTTTCGTTTCTTCTCTTGCAATCAAGCTTGAAAACTGTACGTAAACGTAGTACAGCGTATATCAACGAACCAGAGAGATTCAGAGAGGAATGCACGTTATAAATGACTAGAAATGTACGGGCTCCACGGATTGATAGATTAAAGTATATATCTCTATCATTGCTGATCCTTACAAATACAGAATAGAACTATGCTTTAGACTTAAAAGCTCTTTGGAAAAAAAAACAAATGATAAATAATAATGATAATATTTTTTTTTTTTTAGATCCGTGTAAGGCCAGCATGCTGAACCATAGTGACGTCACAACACCAAGAATTCCAGGAAGGCACCGTTTTCGCCTTCTTCCCTGGGCCTGTTGATTAGCCAATTATTGGCACCACCTTATGATAACCGATCACTATATCTCCCGTCCATCTATTTCTAGATGGTTTGGGGTTCAGGATAACGATAACGAAAATAATAATAATAATAATAATAATAATAATAATAACAATAACAATAACAAGAACAACAAGAACAACAAGAACAACAAGAACAAAAAGAACAATAAGAACAACAACAACAAAGACGACGAAGACAACAACAACAACAACAATAACAAGAACAACAAGAACAACAACAACGACGACGACGACCACAACAACAACAACAACAACAACAACAACAACAACTACAACAATAATAATAATAATAATAGTAGTAGTAGTAGTAATAATAATTTATTTTTATAGTACTAAAAAATAGAAAAATTTGCAGCTGGTATGTTGCGCTAGTTTAGCTAGACGCAATATACACCGCTGCGTGAGAGAGTTCCATGCGTGGCAAACCTCTAAAACCATGCTTTCTTACCGTGAAATGAGAGCAACAAAATGCAATCATTGGACGGAATAGTACATTACGATACACGTGCTCTAAGAGGTCCTTTTTTACACGGCTTGCAGTTAGCGCCCGAGCGCAGCGAGGGTGCTATGCACGTCGTGTAAGAAGACCACTTCGAGCACACGTATCGTATATTATAGCACGTGTGAGATAAATTCGCCACACGTAATTAATACTCCAGAAAATCAATATTATCAAAAACTATACACGCCGCGAATGATAATTCTTCTAATTCGTCTCATTCTCACATGCATGCATAACTACGCACGTAAAAAGATCAATTCAATGAAAAGTTCGCCAACTCTTTCCCACGATATACATTCCTTGGGGGTCTGCAGCGACACTCTGGAAGAGGGCCATGCTCGCCTCCGAATTCACATCTGGCTGATTCCATTCAGATTCATGCAGGCCGTCACTGATCGAATTTTTTTTTTCTTCTAAGTAATAAAAATACTTTCTATTATGTATATGAAGATAAAATTTACCTCGTAGAACGCTCAAAATTTTTTTTTTTTTTACTACAGCAATTTTAGTGTTGGATGTAAAAACGGAAATTCAAAAATTGAAAATGAACTTCTACTTTTAAATGACTATAGCTCCGTCAATTTTTAACCTTTTTGGGCGTTCTTTTAACGAAAATGTGCGGAATTCTGTCTAGTTTTAAATGCAATCTCGAAAAACCGAAAAAAGCGATTTTTTTCAAACACGATTTTCTCAAAAACTATATATTTTTTTTTTTTTTAATTTTTATATGATTTTATACATAAAAAATATTAACTTTTAGGGTAGGTGAGATTATGCGATTTTGACTTATTTTTTTTTAACAGATTTTTAAACGTTTTTTTTTATATTTTCGATTTTAAAACATTGATATCATGGCGCATCGTACTATTTTTTCAACTTTACGTGTTCTTACAACTATTTTTATGTTTTTATTTATTAATATATCAAAAATATTAACAATAATTTTTAAAATAAACCCCGGATGGAATATTTTGATCAATTAGAACCAAAGTTATGACAATTTAAAGTTTAAAAAAAAATGCTGAAACTTTAAATAAATATGATATTTACATTGAGGAAACGCAATTTTCGTTAAAGATTAAAATCTGAAGATATAAATTTTTTAATTTAAAAAAAAAGTTATTTTGATGAAAGAATACATAACCATTTATCCTCTTTTTATGGTACATTATTATAATAAAAATTTTTTCTTTTGGAGAATATAATTTTTTTATTAGTTCGAATTTCGCGCCTAGAATTTGAATTTATTTTGTAGGGAGTTGACGCATGTCACCACTAGGTGGCGATGATTCGTTCTTTGCATTCTCATTAACGACTTGACGCGTTTAAAAATATAAGAAAAGGAAGATAAAAAATAAAGATGTTTAAGAAAAATTATTTTTTTCGATCTGTCATTGAACAGAATATCAATAATGGCATCACTGATTGTTAAAATAAAGTGCAAGGATTTAAAAGAAAGGCACAAAAAAGTTGTTTATGGTTGCTCCAAAAGTCCGCTTAGAGAATTAGGTGATCTAACGGAGTCTTTGAAGCGCTTGTATCCAAATACTTCTTTCTCTAGAGAAGATAAAGTATGCCCTTCGTGTTACAAAATATTATTAGATGAAGTGAAAAATGCGCCTATTTCATCGACTTCAAGCAGTCAACAATCTTCGGAAGATTTTATTCATAGTGAGGCTGTGATAAAACAGCTCAACGAGACTTCAAGTAATTTGAAATTAAACATTTCACCAATTAAATTGCCTCAAAGTATCAATATCAAGATGCGAGAATCTTATGCTCTCTGAAAAAGAAAACAAATGAACGATGCATTTGATTCACAAATAGCAAGTAAAATGATGAAAGTCTACGATATAACGGATTTGCCCGCATTGAATGAAAATAATGAATGTAAAACAAATGATAAATGGATTGAGAATATTAAAATTGCATTAGATGATTGTTCAAATTTTCTTGAGAAAGTGCGATTGTTGAGTATTATACCAAGTGATATTTCCAAAGATTATTTATTATTAGTTTTACCAAATGTAACTATTTATATGATTGATCAAGCACGATCATTCGTAAATAATAAAAAAATTTACAAGCAGTCTGAGAACTATTGTGGCCATTCTTTGGATAGTGAAATTTTAATGAAAGTAAAGGATTATTATCTGAACGATGATTTTAATTGTTCTCGTCAAAGTGCAAATAAAAGCGACACAGTATCTATCAAAGAAAATGGTATAAAAACTAAAAAAGTCAAACGCTTTCTTACGCGAAGTATAAAAGAAATATATCAATTATTTAAAGACGAAAATCCTGAAATGAAAACAAAAATTGGTAAATTAACATTCTACGCTTTAAGACCAAAGTGGGTTATATCACATCCACCCACCGATTTGTGTCTTTGCGTTTACTGCAAGAATCTTAAACTTATGTTAGATGCTTTGAATAATTATAAAAAAGAGAATAAACAAGACATTGCAGATTTGGAATTGAAAATATGTTCTCCACTTTTTTGTTCAAAAGATGATATGAAATGTGTACTAAGAGAATGTAAAGAATGTCCCATTGGAGATTCTATTGATTTACAAGTAATTTCTTTGACAGAAGAAGATTTATGTGAAGAAATAATTTATGGTGTTTGGGAAAAATCAAATTTACTGAATAAAACTAGCACAATTGAAAATTTTTTAATAGAGTTAAGAGAGCACGCTCTCACTGTAAGTGCTCATAAATTGGTCAAAGAAATTCAACGTATAGCAATTAAAGAGGTTAACTTTTAGCGAAGAATAATGACTTCCAATTAGTTATTCATGTCGATTTTGCAGAAAATTGGACAGTTCTGCACAAAATGAAATTTGAAGCTATCATTGGAGTAAAAACCAAATATCAATATTTACGTCAGTATGCTATTTTGGAAATGATAAAACAGTCAGTTATGTCACCATCTCTGACGATATTAAACATGATTTGTCTCATGCCCTAATGACTATAAATTTAACTATCGATAACTTAAAACAAAAACATATTGCGCAAGATCTTGATGAAATCATAACCATTTCCGATGGAGCTGCCAGTCATTTTAAAAATAGATATAAATTCTGTGAGCTTCAAAACTCAAAAGTAAACAGAAAATGGCTTTTTTCTGCAACAGGTCATAGTAAAGGCGCTTGTAACGGTATTGGTGGTTTAGTTAAACATTATGCTACCACGCATAATCTGTCCAAGAAGAGTGCAGATTTTATTAGAAACGCTGAAAATTTCGCCTCTCACGTGTCAAAATATACTCTGTCGATTAACATTCTTGTTATCCGCAAGGATGAGTTAGAAGTTATTCGACAGACAAAAAAAAAATGAAATGGTTAGGAAATGCAAAAGAAATTAAAGGTATTCATAAGATTTACAGTTGGAAAAGTGAACGAAACCAAATCTACACTGCCAAAACTTTGAGACATGAGTGGCAAGAAGTAAATTGAAAGGTTTTATTCGAATTCGGATTTTTTTATTCACATTAGTTCTCAATTCATTAGTGTTCATTTCTTAATTGTATCGCATATTATTTGTTCATTGAAAATGACCAAAAAATATATTTTAGTATTTAAAAAATTCAAAATTCAAATTCAAATTCAAAATTCGAAATTCAAAATTCAAAATTCAAAATTCAAAGTAAATATATTTATTTAAAGTTTCATCATTTTTTTTTAAACTTTAAATCGTCATAACTTTGGTTCTAATTGATCAAAATATTTCATCCAGGGTTTATTTTAAAAATTATTGTTGATATTTTTGATATATTAATAAATAAAAGCATAAAAATAGTTGTAAGAACACGTAAAGTTGGAAAAATAGTACGATGCGCCATGATATCAATGTTTTAAAATCGAAAATATAAAAAAAACGTTTAAAAATCTGTTAAAAAAAATAAGTCAAAATCGCATATTCTCACCTACCCTAAAAGTTAGTATTTTTTATGTATAAAATCATATAAAAATTTAAAAAAAAAAAAAAAAAAAATAGTTTTTGAGAAAATCGTGTTTGAAAAAAATCGCTTTTTTCGGTTTTTCGAGATTGCATTTAAAACTAGACAGAATTCCGCACATTTTCGTTAAAAGAACGCCCAAAAAGGTTAAAAATTGACGGAGTCATTTAAAAGTAGAGGTTCATTTTCTATTTTTGAATTTTCGTTTTTACATCCAACACTAAAATTGCTGTAGTAAAAAAAAAAATTTTGAGCGTTCTACGAGGTAAATTTTATCTTCATATACATAATAGAAGGTATTTTTATTACTTAGAAGAAAAAAAAAATTCGATCAGTGACGGCCTGCATGAATCTGAATGGAATCAGCCAGATGTGAATTCGGAGGCGAGCATGGCCCTCTTCCAGAGTGTCGCTGCAGACCCCCAAGGAATGTATATCGTGGGAAAGAGTTGGCGAACTTTTCATTGAATTGATCTTTTTACGTGCGTAGTTATGCATGCATGTGAGAATGAGACGAGTTAGATTTATTTTTTATACACTTTTTAGGTTAAGGAAACTAATGTAGTCAGAAAATAAGACCAGAAGTAAAGGTCTAAATCGATTAAAAAATGATACCTACTGAAGTAATGTGATAAACAGATGCCAGGAGGAACAAATGACAGAAGAAGGAAAGTAGTTAATATTCTTTTTGCCATTCTAACCCCAAAATCGCAACTTCGTTTCTCTTTCTTGGCTCTCATGGCAAAAAATACGGTTTGCAACTGGTATGAAAAGGCTTTTTTACGAAACTCATTACGACCCTGGTCTTCAGCTCGGGCCGTAAACTTCTCGTTTCGTAAATAAAGCCTTTTCATACCTGTTACAAAATGTACTATTATAGCACTGCGTGAGCTAAATTCGCGTTTTCTACACCATTTAGCGGGAGCTAAATACAACTTTTTTGAACCGTGTAAAAAAGTACTACCGTAAGAAATTTCGTACTTTATTATACTGTTCAAAAAAGTAATATGGAAATCACGCATCACAATCACTCTTTGTGTTTATATTAATACGTAGAAATGTTTTTTCACACATGATAATACGTAGAAAATCAATCAAAAAATATAAATACTTCAATAAAGAATTAAAAACATCAAGAAAATCAAAACTATAGTTTATAAATTACTGTTGTGCCGTGAGTTGTCGTAACATATAAGACATCTGTGAGCGGCGCGCATGCGTGTACAGTGTGTACAGCAGTGTATTAATATTTTAAAAGAACAATGCATGTACTTTTGGTACTTCAGTAACACTAAAAGTATCTTTTCCATGTTTGGATTCAAAGCTTTCACGGTGAATGTTAGACATTGGTAGAGGGGTTTTTTGGATTTTAACCGTGTAAGTTGCGGTTTAGAATACCGACCGTTGAAATGTTCACAAAACGCCGGTATCCTAAACTACAATTTACACGGTCGAAATCCGAAAAAATCCTCTAACAATGTCAATATTTTTCATGTAAAAGATTGTATTGTAGAAAATCGAGGCCTAGGTTTTTTCGCCGCTTGGTGGCGATGCGGTCAGGTGAGAGAAAAATATAAAATACCTTACCTTAGGGTAATAAAATATTTTACCTCAGGGCTAGAGCAATGTTTTAGTTGCTTTAGACGGGCTTCGCGACCCCGAGGCATCTTAGCTTTAACTTATAAGTTTTGTGATATTAGGTAAATTCAATTTTGATATTTCTAAACTTTTAGATGCACTTATTATGTATATGAGATTTGTATCTCGCGCCATATTTTGTAACACAATGTAATATACCTTTGTATTCTCTTTGTATACATACGCCAATTTGATTGTGACTGTGTAATGGCTATGTAATTAATGTTGTTGGCCAATAAAAATCAATATAATAATAATAAATATAAAATTTTTTTTATACAGCAATTTAAAATTTACTGAAACAATAATATATTTTTAATCTTGTCATTTCCTCTAGCCATATATATGTAGAATAATTATTAATATTAATCTTGTTTGAAAAGTCTAAAATATTGTTATAATGCGAAAAATGCGGCGCGAGGTAGAGCCGATGTAAACATTATTCTTTAGTATTGCTCTCTCTGTCGCACTAAAGGAAGGTGCACGCATATTTACATCGGTCCTACGTTGCATCGCATTTTTCGCTTCATAACAATATTTTAGACTTTTCAAACAAGATAAGTATTAATAATTATTCTACATATATATAACTAGAGGAAATGACAACATTAAAAGTATATTGTCATCTCAGAAAATTGTAAATAGCTGTTTAAAAAATATTTAATAGATTTCTCTCACCTGACCGCAGCGCAACCCTATATGTAGCGGTGAATAGACCCGACCGCCTCTTAATATTATTTCTTCACTTTCTCATTTTCACTATAATTATTATTATTATTTTTTTTTTTTTTTCATTATTTGCACTAATTTTTTTTATGACTAAACAAATTTTTTTTTATTTCATATTTTTTAAAAATTTATTAAATAATAAAATATCAAAAGAAAAAACAAAACACACCGATTAAACTAATCAATTTAACGACTACGGTGATCGCTTCATAGCTAATTACTACCTTATAGTGTGACGTATAGATGACTCCATACGTCACCATGTGAGGTATAGAATTATCTATATTCTTTAAGTGAGGTATAGGAAACTGAATATAGTTGTGCTACGAATTGAAATATATGTAACCTCAATACCCATTTAATTAGCTTTGCACATACAACACCGAATACCCGGTACGACGACATGAATATATATATATTTATGCTGTCATAAACTGTAAGAGAGCGCGTACATAGTAGACTAGTCAAATGGGTATAGAGGTCTCTTATAGTTGTGCTCGCAGCGCCGCTGTATTTTATTTCTGATATTTTGTACTAAAGTATATTTTCTGTCAGCTTATGGTATGGGATATATGAAGAAGTAGTATATCCTCGGGGAAATACTCAATATGCTATAGTAAGTTAGGATACAGCTAAGATCTTCAGTACGATGTGAGTGCCGATATGTTTGGAAAGGATAGTAGAGCAAGCGTGAGAACATATTCATTATATTATTAATTATAAATTTAGAGTTAATAGTGAAAAAAATAATGCCAGTGAAAGCGATACAGTGAAAAAAATAGAATGAACATAAAACTTGTAAAATTGTAAGAGAAAAAAATTTTAAAACTTTTCATATAACAAAAAAAACATTCAATATAACAAAAAAAAAATTTATAAACAGATGTACCTATCATATTTTGTAAATCAAAGAAAAATATTAAAATCATTGTGAATTCAAAATATGTGTATCCCAATGCAATAAGTATAGCTTGCTTTGTTTCTTGAAGCGTCACAGGACAACATGAGATGACCCTGCCTGTTCCACGTTTCTTTAAATTCTACGAAATTGCTTCTTTCGCATTTCATAAATTCATGAAATATACATTGAAAAAATGTGAAAAATGTATTAAATTATATATTTATAATTTTATAGTTCCTCTAACTGCTTACAACAGTATAAAACAACCTACGCAACATGTGACGTACGTCAGAAAAGTATTTGCAGGGTTCAATGTTCTTTGCTTAAGCAGCAAAAAACATTGACCTCTGCCAATATTATCCCTTCGTACGTCACTTGTTGCGTATATTACAAATATATATATCTGCATAATTAAAATCATTTTATAATACTTTGTATTAGCCTACGTTGCAGGAAAATCATAATGGACTGCTTCCTTAGCCTGTTCACTGTAAAAACCTAGGCCTTGATTTTCTTCTATACAATCTTTTGCATGGAAATTGTATTTCTGGTGTTACTGAAATACCAAAAGTACATGCATTGTTTTTATTCGCTTGGTACGTACTCCGTAGCTCCCACTACCGGTAGAAAATGGATTGAGCTCTTGGACAAAATAGTAGTGTAATATATAAAGTATTTAAAAAAAAAACATTAAATTTAAAAAGAGAAGGGTTTCGCTGGTGATGAAATGTAATTTTTTATAAAAAAAACATCAAGTCATATCATTAAATACACATTAATGTAAATACTAGATAACAAATGCGCCAACTTTATGATTATGTTGTTATCTTTCGGGTTATAATGTTTACAAACGTATGATAACATAATAAATAATATTTTGACATACGACCAGTAATTTTGTAATAAAAAACACTGTAAACACTTTATAAATATATTTTTCAGATCAACACTCATTAATTATGGTCGAGGAAAATTATATTATTATAAGAACTGGATTTGAAAATATTGTACATAGTATTGAGTTTCAGCCAAATACAATTCAGAAAGGAAAAGTTCTAGTCGATGCTGAACACATTTTAAATGTTGAAGAGCTTAGAAAAAATGGATGTAGTTTCCAAATCAAAGCACAAGTTATTAAACAAACATCTGTAGCATCTACACTATACAATACAAAGTTGAATGTAAAATTATGATTCATTTAAATATTTATGTTTAATAATTAGATAAAATTAATTTATTTCATTCCTAATATTTTTATAGATTGATAGCAATCGTAGAGTGACTGAGCCTTCATGCACTTGTGCTTATAATCAAAGCAAGAAATGCAAGCACATTACAGCTTTGATTCATTATATTAATAATGATCAAAGCTTAACTAAGACTGATTTCGAGCAACAGTGGGGGAAACCAACTATTCGACAGTTTGTTAACCAAAAATATTCAAAAGGATGATATTTTTGTGAAATGTTTAAGCCAAAAATAAATATAAATGAAGACAAGAAACTGGATATAAATACATTTCAATTGAAACAGTCTTCAGCTCTTAAGGCTGTTCTCTTAGAATAAAAAAAATGAAAATGATAGAGCTGCTAAAGAGGTCATGGAATATTTAGTAAAAGAAGTCCTCTTTACACTCCAATAGGAAGAATGTATTTTATATTTAAATATTTTTTAAACTTAAATGTAAAGAACATAATTTATACACAATCTTGCATGATCCCAGAAGAACTCAATAATTTTTACAATAATACAATTGTATTATCAAGGAAAGAAATCATTGAATTATGCTGTAATACACTTGAGCAATCAAAGTGTGATAAATAGTACCAGAGTAGAGATGTGCGAATCTCAGCTAGTAAAAATGTTCATGACATTAAAAGTAGGATTAGAAAGCCTGTGCAGAAGTTGGTATCAGAGATGTTATTTCTAAAGAAGATTGACTCAGCTGCTCTTCGATAAGGGAGAAAAAATGAATCGACTGCTGCCAAAGAGTACGAAAAATTATATTCTATTAGTATTAAAAAAGTAGGCCTTATTGTCAGTGAGAAGCAACCATGGCTTTGTGCTAGTCTTAACGGTATTAGTGTAACTGATACGACTGTAAATAAAATAGTTGAGATTAAATGCCCAATCAGCTGTGAAAAAATACCAGTCGTGGATACAAAATTCAACGTGAATTATTTGAAATTTGAAGGTACAAATGTTATATTAAAAGAAAGTTCAGTTTACTACACTGAGTGTCAAATCCAATTATACATAACAGGATTAAATGTTTGTGATCTGTTTTTATATTCACCAGTTAAAAATGGAAGTATATGTATTCCTGTTCATCGTAATGAAAAGTTTTTACAAAAAGTAGTTTTACAATGCGAAAAATTTTATTTTGAAATTATTTGCCTCAACTTTATGTGCACCGTAGTAAAGTAAATAAAGACAAACTCCGCTGTTTTAGTGGAGAAAATATAGTTAATGAAATGTAAATACTATTAAAATGTAAATTTAGTGGAGAAAATATAGTTAATGAAATGTAAATACTTACCTGAAATGGTTATCAAGTTATCTTATTTAAAAAATTTTATTGTTTTGCTATTGACTAATTTATTAAGGTCTAATATTGAACTATTTTTGTATTAAGGTTAAAAATATTAATGCAATTTTATTGAAAAATATGTAAAATTTATTTGTTTATGAAAATAAATACAGTTGAAATTAAGAAAATTTATTTTAATCATTTTCATCTTTGTTATCAGAATGTATAGGTGGTTGTAAGCTTACTAAAACACAGCAAACATATAATATAGCATCTAGATAATTAAATAATGTAGCAGGTATTTTATTTAAAATTTGATAGGTTCTCAAGCGTTGCATAATCCTCTCTATATGAATGCGAACCTTAGCTATGTTGTATGTTGCCTTAGTTTCTTGTTGATCAAAATACTCTTTCTTTTCTAGGAATGGTGGCATAACCAGTGTGATATTTTTACCTGTTTCATCCATGGTTCGTCTAATTTCTGGAAAACCTTTGTCTGCCAAAACTTTATCTCCATCTTCTAGAAGGTCAATTAATCCAGATCCTATAGTAATTTGAGAATCACTTTTTCTTCCACCAGCAACTTTTGACTTAAAACTAATGAATCCTCCTGGTGTAATACCAATAAGAACTTTAGCAGTGAAACCTTCCTTGTAATGTGAATAAGTATATACTCGATTATCTACACTTTTTGGCACTTCAATTTTAAACTCAGTGCAGTCTATTATGACTCGAGTGTCAACATAATCAGGATAAAAACACTGTGGCATTGTTGCTTTTACTACATGCTTTTCAGGCAAAATTATTAAACTTGCAAATGTACTATATAATTCTTGTAATATTGAAAAGAAAATTCTTGATATGGTTACTCTATGGACACAAAATAAAACCCCATTGCCGAAAAGGCAATTCTTTTCACTTCTTTAAAAAATGATTAGCCGCCGTGTTGAAGCATCTAAAGATTGAATCCTGATTGGTCAATATAGAATCAGGCACCAAAATTTGAATTTTAAGAGGTTTATATTTTTAAAATACTGGATAAAAATTAATTTTGAGGCATTGTTTTTTAGAAATAATAATAAAAATAACTCAATAAAAATAGGATGAGAATGTTTTATTTTAAACTAAGCAATATTATTTATGTATATAACCAATGTATAGCTTAATGATACAATATAAACCATGAGCACAAGTAAGGTGACTACGTTTTATCTCAAAATTTCAATAAAATTGTAAAAACATCCAATAATATAACAATTCAACTAAGTACTTTATTCCTTTATTGCATAAGTATTGCTTAATGCGTGTACAATCCATATATAAAAAACGCATCACGATTTGAAGCGCGCCATCTTGAAATTGATTGGTGCCATCTTGGAAGTCTCGAATCGAAAATCGAAAATCTCGAAATTTTTAGTTGCTGAATGATTTTGTGGGCCCACTCACACTTGTATGTATACGTACGGTGCTGTAAGCGCACCAATACACATATCAGCATATTCATGAGAACGTCTCTGCGCAGGCTCATATCAGACGAGGAAGAAGCAGCTTCGAAACTGCTTGCTTGTACTTCAGTCTTACTCCGCCAGCCACTGCGCTTAGTCGCTTTGGCTATCTAATAAACAAACACCTTAACTTATAAAGTATCTCTTATTTTCCAGATCTCATCTCCTTTTGCCTTATTATATATACATCACCACCTTAGGCGTTACAACTGGTGACCCCGACAAGTATTTAACAGCGACATGGCAGCCATTTTCTCAACAAGTCACGGACCAAGGGGGACGCCTCGAAAATTCGCCATCTTGTACTCTTCTCTGTGCTGGCTAAGCACCGACTTTGCTGCCTTTCTCGTCGCTGATTCACGCACCAGGAGTTCTTGGGACCGGAGAAGCGGAGTATCGCGCCCGTATCATCGAACGACTTCTGTGTGCTCCAAGTAGGAGACGCTTATCTTGCGGCCTTCGCCTCAGCATCTTTGTCCAGAGCATCACAGATTCTGCTAAAGATGTAGTGAGAGTTGCTGAAGTGCACTCCCTTTTATATATATTTTAATAAAATCGCGATTGCACCAGCAAAATTATGTATGTACAAGTATTCGCGTTGTAGAATTTTCCTTCTAGAAAATTCTGGCCACGTGACGCCATTTTATTAAGTACACGCCTAGCCTCAAGAAAACTTTCTTTTTATGGCAGTGCGTGTTGTGGCCATTTAAATTGTGAGATCGCGAGAAAATTTAATTTATCACTTTAGTGAAAAGACACGCCTTTGACACGCGTTGTTGGCTATGCACGCATTGTGTCTGGCGTTTAAAAATTTTTGCTCGCACGATATCTCTTAAAGTACCAAAATAAATTTTTGCAAGGAATTTGTTGCCCTAAGACACACGTTACAGGCTATGTACGCATTGTGTCCGGTATACAAATCCTTTTCGTTCGGTAACTACGCAATTTTGCTTCAGAAAGCAACGGCTAGTTATAAATTGGGCAAATGCGTGTTTTTGAGTATAATGGTCGAAATTTATAATCTAAAGTAAACTAGCTCAAGTTCAATGGAAGAACATCATTTTAATTTCAAGCGATTGCGGCGCGCGCCCTGGTGAAAAAAATCAAGTGACGAATCACCTGATTTATCATCCCAAAATATCATGTATCGATTTTGTTGGTTTTTACACGTTTTAAACCATGCTTAGTCAATTTAGAACAATTTTTGAAAAATTTTGAAATTTTTGAACTTAAAAATTTTTTTGTAAAATTAGTCAAAATTTTTTCTAAGACTAAATTATCTAAAAAATTTTCTAAGTTCAAAATTTTCCAAAATTTTCAAAAATTGTTCTAAATTGACTAAGCATGGTTTAAAATGTGTAAAGACCAACAAAATCGTTACATGATGTTTTGGCATGATAAATCAGGTGATTTATCACCTGATTTTTTTTAATAGGGCGAGGAATTAGTTTTTCGTTATCAGTTAACTCAAATTCATTTTACTTTTGCTTACTAAATTTTAATTTTACAACTTTATAAATAACGAAAAGATCGATTTTAGACTCATTTAGCATAAGTTAGCTTAAGATAAAATTTTGCAAAATTCTCTGAAGTTCTCTTTATATGCTGCCTTGCAAACTTCAATGTTGTTTTAGTAACCTTTTGTTCCAAGCGAATAAATTAATTGCGTAATATACTGATCATCTGTGTTTGCATCGTATTTAACTTATTATTTATTTCAACATATACATATTTATTTTTATATCTTATTTTACAAATGTACTTATATACTTATACATAAATCTAAAGCGTACACGGCTGGAGACTTCTCGTCTAAAATCTTATTATATTAAGGATTTTAGTATTTATTTTCTCTTCGTATCATTGCGAGAAAATCGCACTCCATTTCGAGGTGCTGGCATCGCTTAAAAAGTTCCTTCGCCGATTCCTCTGGATCCCTTACGAGGACTATTGAGGGCTATACGAGTGCCAAGAATTTTCTTTACCTTTTTTTGTAACCTTGATGGACGAGAGGCCCACAGTGGTTTATAGTCAGGATATCAGTCGTGGGAGAGGTTCTCTCTGATTTTTCACTCGTACGTGGGGGGGAGTCTTCTCGGTGCTTGGCCCTTTACACCAGCATTGGGGGGCTGATTTCACCGGGTCGAACACGCGTTTTGTTAGTCATTTGCGCTTGCGCGCCGGTGGACTGTTGTGTGCATCAGTCGTCGACCACTAGAGGTCCCTTTCGCAAGACGCCTTTTTAAGTATAAATTCGTCTTTCTTTTTAAGGTTGAAGAGAGGATTTCTCTTAGGCTGCTCTTTATGTAGGGTAGAATGTGTTTTTCCCTGCTTTGCGACCGCTCGTCCACAAAATGACTCTGCACCCTGTGCAGTCGTAATACATAGTCAAGAGCTACCTCATGTCGATAAATCAGATTTCTTTTATTTCCGAGCTCCG
Organism: Anastatus disparis; assembly: GCA_017163975.1. Classification (NCBI taxonomy): domain Eukaryota; kingdom Metazoa; phylum Arthropoda; class Insecta; order Hymenoptera; family Eupelmidae; genus Anastatus; species Anastatus disparis. The sequence goes on along the minus strand of JAFFSR010000136.1, from coordinate 2,090,509 downwards.
TATTTCTTACACATAAAGTATATTTCATATACGATGACATGGGCGGGTTTTCGCTTGTGGGGGATGATTGTAGCGTTAGCAGCGACACTCAAATGACCAGCGATAGGTCAATAGATAAAAGCGTACTTCCGGACACAACTCAATCTAGTCAAATTATCAATATACCGGAAGGCGTAGGAACTTCAGAGACTCCTACCTTTAATTAAGACAACCAATCTTCCTAATATCATCCATCCACGGTAAACCCCCTCTATATCCAAAAAATTCATTCCCAACATCCTAATAAAAAGGAAAATAAATTCCATTTCAGTAGAAAATAGGGAAGTAGACAGAAAAGTTATATTTTGCTAACACTTTTGTAAATGCGCAATAGTTAATTATCTAGTTTATTTTTTCTTGTTTCATTTTTTTTTACATTTACATTTTACACCTTTTTTATTAATTTTTTCTTGCGTTCTAGGTAACGCATTTCTTCTTTAATATAAAGTAAATTCACGCATGTAAGATTTTCGTAACAGTTAAGTGCACTACTTAAAATTTCAATTAGTTAATTATAATATTTATAATGCAGTTTGATTTTTATAATGTACACTCAACTTCTTATTTTTGATTCATACAACTTAACATACGCCAATAAGCAATTTGTATTATAATAAATTGATGCTACTTAATTTAATGAGTAATAATTATCTTGACGAGTTGAAAAACTATATAATGCATCAACCGTTCTTATCAACAAATTATAATCAAGTGAGTTGTACACATTAACTTGCAACGTTATAGCGCATTTGACTGCAATAACTAATGCGCAAAATTCTGCGATTATGTAAATCTTTTGTAATATTTCACAGCGAACTTAATATAGTACATAATAACGCTCACTCTTGAAAGTAAAGCACCATAAGTGCACAATGTATAAATATACTCAAGTACCTTAAAGCAATATGCAACAAGCACTAAACTTGTTCCGCGCGTACCAATTTTGTGTGTAGCGCAATCTTATAAGCAATTTCTTTTTCACTGCACTTTTAAGTGAACAAATTATTAATAGCGATAAATAGCTAATAAACATTAACAGTTTTCACTGTAGTAAAGCATTTTCTTTTTGCAAAACTATATGTAAATTCCAAAGGATTTCTAAGTAAACAATAAGTATTAACAGTTCTTACTGTAATAAAAAACTTTGTAAATTTTTAATGATTGTTAAATAATTGTATATGTACTGTAAATTTTAGGCTGTGATAATAACTGCAACATTTATAATGTTACTGCGATCTTTTATGCTTATTTTTTCATCAGACTTTTAATGCGAATTTTATTGAGATTTTTTAAATCTAATTGTTATTGCGTTTTATAACTTATATTATATAAAAAAGACTGACTCTAATTAAAACCTATCTGTGATATAAAACATGCACTTTATTGCGCTTTTGTAATAAATAAAATTACCCTTAACAAAAATTTAATTGTTGGGGGGGGGGGGAGTGATGTGGAGACACTCACACTTGTATGTATGCGTACGGCGCTGTAAGCGCACCAATACACATGTCAGCGTATTCATGAGAATGCCTCTGCGCAGGGTCATATCAGACGAGGAAGAAGCAGCTTCGAGATTGCTTGCTTGTACTTCAGTCTTACTCCGCCAGCCACTGCGCTTAGTCGCTTTGGCTATCTAATAAAGAAACACCTTAACTTATAAAGTATCTCTTATTTTCCAGATCCCATCTCCTTTTGCCTTATTATATATACATCGCCACCCTAGGCGTTACAATTTTGTTAAATGTTGGAAGGAATTACGAAATGAACTGTTTAAATGAAATTTGAACTAATAAATGATGGAATTGAATAATGTTTATATTCGTGCATTTGTTTCCGTAATTGTTATATGGTTAGATGTAGCAAATATATTTGCGCGTTTGTGATTTTTTGCTCTTTATTATACGATATTATACAGAAGTGGAATATTGATTTATAATTTGAAAGTTTATTAAAAACATTTGTTAAAATAGTTTCAATAGTGCTTTATATTTATTTTTGTCTGATTGTAGATCAGTTTAGGTTAGAATAATTACTTTTCAAAACTAATTAAATAATTGTTTCGACTAATTGAATAATTGATACGACTAATTGAATGATTTATACGACTAATTAATTTAATGACGATACGAATATTTGATTGATTGATCAATATGACTAATTTTATAATAAATTGATTGAATAAAATAATATAACTGACTCTAATATATGACTATTATTATTATGAAAATTAAAAAATGATTTTGATTAAATAGTTGAAATTATTTTAATATTAAACGAATTTTTATATTTAATAATAATTGAATTTTAAATTATTGTATTTTCTAAGCTTAGAAAATAAAATATAGTTATGAAATATTTTACATTATCTAGGGACGAAGGGTTACTCCAGAAAATTACACAACGCTTTATTGCAAGGATATTCATGCTAAGAAAACAACACCATATGATTTTATCATGATACTAAAGCAAAGGTTCGGAAACTCAACACGCCCTCTACGTGTGCTGATATTTAATGTTTTGTTTGATTTAGGCCCGAATTTATAGTTCATGCTCAAATTCAATCTCTATCTCTCTTTTTTATCATAAGAAAGATAAAGACAGAATAAGGTTTGAATTTAAACATCAACTATAAATTCGGACCTTATTGAAAATTCAACATGCGGGTTAATATTTAACATTACTACTATTATATTAAAGTGAAGAATTAAGACTTTTTTTTACGTGAATATCTTTCGCATTATTGTCACATACATACATACACATACACACGTGCAGCATTAACATATTCATACACACATACACATACATACATACACATAGATACATACACGTACACACATATACAAATATTCAAACACATATTTATATACACACACATACACAATATCCGTCACTCGATCTCTCTGTCTCAGTCTCTCTCCGTTTTTTTCTCTTTGTCTCCGTTTTTTCATCTTTATCTTTTCGTTTCCGTTCCTTCGTCTCCGTATCTCCGTCTTTGTCTCTTCGTCTCTCCATCTTTGTCTCTCTGTCTCCGTCTCTATGGCTCCGCCTCTCCATATCCGTCTCTCCGTCTCCCTCTCTATCTTCGTCCCTTTATCTCCGTCTCTCCGTCTCCCTCTTCGTCTCTCTATCTCCGTTTCTCTGTCTCCGTCTTTCTGTCACCGTCTCTTCGTCTCCGTTCTTCCGTCTTTTTCTCTTTGTTTCCGTTTTTCCGTCTTTGTCTCTTTGTCTCCGTTTTTTCGTGTTTGTCTATTTGTCTCTATTTCTCTGTCTTTGTCTCTTTATTTCCGTCTCTGTCTCTTTGTCAATTTCTCCATCCCTCCGTCTACGTCTCTCCGTCTCCATTCTTCCGTTTTCGCCTCTCCGTCTCCTCCTTTCCATCTCTCTGTCTCCGTTTGTTCGTCTTCGTTCCTCTGTTCTGTGTCTATTTTCCCGTCTCTGTTTTTTTGTCTGCGTGTCCGTCTCCCTGTCTTCCTTTTTATGAAATCGTTCCGTGACTCCGATGCCACCCTTTGACTCTGTTTCTTTGCTTCTGTTCATACACACGTACGTCTACACATTGATGCTGATGTTTTAGTTGATGATGATGATGATCATGATATGTTTATCGTTTAATGAATTTCAAATTTTACATTTTATCATAAAACATATCCAAATCATCCGTTTCATCATTAGTATTACTTTCAGTATTTATTTCACTTGCTTTCATTTTGATAAATGCACAATCATGTCCTTTGAAGCAGTATTTAAATAAGTATTTTATAATTCCTATTGTTGAACATAATTCAATATTAATGACAGTTAAACTTTAGTAATAAATATGGGTTATAAGAAACCACAAATCTATTGTCTGCCCACTTGTTTTTTGTATATAATATCTCATTTTTATTATTTTTTCGTCGATAAATAGGACAACCATTTGTCATTATTGTAGTTTCATTAAATAGATTCTCTATTCATACAAGGTGAGTTTTTATTCTGATCTTCACAAGGGTCACGAATCATAAATTGTTTAACTATTCCATATAATCTGAGATTCTCATTTTTATTTGGAATTTCAGCTACTATAAATTTATCAACGTCATCACTATTGTAAATTTTATCATCTTTACTTAAAAATATTTGCATATAAGCATGCAGTAATCATCTCTTTTGAAACTCTACTACGTATGAATACGCAATGCATTTTCCCAAAATATGTTTTTTTAGAAATTTGCTCTATTAATAGTTTTAATTTTTTATAAAATACTTCAACAACAATATCTGGTCTATCTGTCACTTCTTCACTTTGTGCTATATTATTTGTGATTTCTCCCCATTTTGGATTGCATGTCATAGTAATGAAAAAATTTGGTTTCCCAATTCTTCGTACTTATGTCATGGAATCAAGAAAATTTTGATATAAGGAACGCAGACTTCCTGTAAAAGTTGATGGTAATATAAACATTTTTCTTATATTATGATTGTAAATAATAATTATTTACTTTTATTGAAGCTTATTAATTTACAAAAAATTAAAAAAATTTTTATTTCGCAGTACAATATAATGATATGAATATATAAATAAAAATTAAATACATATTTTATATTGAACTACTATTGTCAATGGAATTAGTAAATTTATATATAATAATATAATATATGAAAATGCAATCGAGCGACGTCAGGAACGAAGTAAATTTTGCTATTTTAATTATAATTACTTTAAAAATAATAAATAATTTATACATACATATACATATTTACAAAAAATATTTGTTGTAAATATATATGTATACATAAATTAAATTTAATAAAGAAAACCATTTTTTACTTTTATTTCAATTTAAATAATTTTAAATTACAACTAAATATCAGCGCGCGTGTCGAGTTTCTAGTATTAAGCCAGTCAATAGACCGAAAAAAAGTCTTATTTTGCCAAAATTAGTAACCAGCAACGACCTATGCGATTATTTAAAAGATAGTCCGTAGATGTTTACTTATATGTTTTGGACTAGCAACAATGATTTATTAATTAGTTATTAACAAATTAGTGCAAGAAACGCGTTTTTTTTGTTTTCTGCTAATAAAACGAAAACTATTTGACGAATCATTATGGTGTCAATGGGAAAGTTGTAGAGAATTAAATTATCAACAAAACGAGAGGTCAAACGACCCGATCGATTTATTAGAACCGAAGAAAATTTGAAAAAACCTGAAAATTTTTCATTTTTTAAAAAAATTCATAACTCTGTGGTTTATGAATATTAAGAGCTGAAATTTGGCACAGTAGTAGATAATTATATCTACTTTTAACATGCCAAAGGCAGGTACTATCGGATTATTAGTTTCTGCGCAATTGTAATTTTTTTTTTTTCGGTATTCTTCCCTTCTTTATATTACCGATTGAGAACGTCGTGCAGACATTTTTAAAACGGTTTTGAAAACTAGAAACAATATACTATTAAACGTATATTCTAAGTTTTCATTAAAATTGTGTAAAAAGGGTGAAATATGCACTCGAATATCGACTTAAACGGTCTAGCGCGCGGTACACAGCAAAAAGTGGGGATGGAGGAGAAAGGATATATACAGCTATACCAGCTTTTAACTGGCTTGTTCTTGGCGATTAATGCACTTATATTAAAGTGTTTTTTTTTTAATTAGGGTATTTTTTACCGAGGAGATATCCTATTCAGATTTCACGAATAATGAAATCTAAAGGTATTTTCAGATTTCGGAGTTATATATATCCTTTCTCCTCCATCCCCACTTTTTGCTGTGTACCGCGCGAGCGACCGTTTACGTCGATGTTCGAGTGCATATTTCACCCTTTTTACACAATTTTAATGAAAACTTTGAATAAACGTTTAATAGTATATTGTTTCTAGTTTTCAAAACCGTTTTAAAAATGTCTGCACGACGTTCTCAATCGGTAATATAAAGAAGGGAAGAATACCGAAAAAAAAAATTGCAATTGCGCAGAAACTAATAATCCGATAGTACCTGCCTTTGGCATGTTAAAAGTAGATATAATTATCTACTACTGTGCCAAATTTCAGCTCTTAATATTCATAAACAACAGAATTATGAATTTTAAAAAAAAATGAAAAATTTTCAGGTTTTTTCGAATTTTCTTCGGTTCTAATAAATCGATCGGGTTGTTTGACCTCTCGTTTTGCTGATAATTTAATTCTCTACAACTTTCCCATTGACACCATAATGATTCGTCAAATAGTTTTCGTTTTATTAGCAAAAAACAAAAAAAAACGCGTTTTTTACACCAATTTGTTAATAACTAATTAATAAATCATAGTTGCTAGTTCAAACCATATAAGTAAACATCTACGGACTATCTTTCAAATAATCGCATAGGTCGTTGCCGGTTACTAATTTTGGCAGAACAATACCCTATTTTGACTGGCCTATATGTATATATTTTCAATTATTTTTCATTTAAAAATAAGTATAGTAATAGTAAACAATCGATGAAGGTTTGAGGTTATGAAACTTTGATTATTCTATATTTCCATTATTCAGATTAAAAATCACCAAAGTAGTAAAAAAAGTAATATATTTAAGTAATATTATTAAGATAAATTTATTCATATAATATATGTGCAGATTTGAATAGAAAAATAAGGTTAGAATAAATCAAGATCAAAATTTACTGATAACAGTGAATGATATAGTTGACAAGTGGCTGTATGTTTATTTTTAATGAAAATTTAATAATTTACTTATATGAGTGTGCTATTTTATAATATACGATGAATTAATATTCAATATAACGTATTTAATTGCATAGTTCACTTATACGAATGAGTTATTTTATCATATACAGTACTATTTAATTAAATATTTAATATTAAATATTAATACACGAAATAAAAAAATGGAAAAATATAATTTATGTTTTCAATAAATAAAGTTTGAAAATAATTAACATACTGATAAAATTATAATTATAGTATGCACCTTTTTTATCGATTCGTATAGAAAATTGGCATTACAGTTGACAAACAAGCCATATGACTATTTTTTTTTCTAATATAGGTGTGCTATTTTATAATATGCAATGAATTATTATTTAATATAATATATTTAACTGGATAGTTTACTTATATAAGTGGTTTATTTTATAATATACAGACATAAGCTGAAATAACTTGGGCGCTTGTTCAATTTCTACTCAACTGTAGTTACTTAAGGTATCAGGCCTGAGTTTCAACCTGAAAAAAAATCAGATTTAAATGTAATGATAATTTTTTGTTCTTATAATATTAACTAATAAAACTTTTTTTACCTTAAATATACATTAAATAAAAGAGTTAGATCCATGAATAATTTTAAATAACCTTATCTGATGCTTAAAATCCTTTTGATTAGTCAAAGACAAGATTTTATTTATTTTGGTGCTTGCCGTAGACTTTCTCAGCCAATTTTCAACAAATTAACTCCAAAATTTTCAAAGATCTTTAATTTATATATCTTCACAAAACAACAGGGCTGGAATTTTGACAAGATAAGTTTAAGTGAATGTTGAACTAAATTACCTATATAAAATTCACAAAAATATTTATTTTTTCCAATATTTTCAACTTTTTTTCAACCAAACTTTTAAATTCTTTTTTTTTTCTTAAAACTAAATCTGTTATTTTGTAAAGATATATAAATAGAACTCTGAAAATTTTGAAGCCGATTTGTTGAAAATTGGCTGAGAAAGTTTATGACAAGCATTAAAATCAAGTTTTCGAATAAAGGAAAGGATTTCAGTGATCGGATGAGGTTTTTTAAAATTATTCATGGATCAAAGTCTTGAATTTAATAAATATTTAAAGTAAAAAGAAGTTTTATTAATAAATATTATAAGAAATAAATAGTAAAAAAAATAAATAAATAAAAAATAATTTAAAAAAAAATGCTTTTAGGGTAAGTGTATGAGTTATGGAGCCTTTAAGGTTAAGGCAGACACATTTCCGTCAATTAAACAAATCTTATTATTTTTTAAAAGTTTTATAAACTGTTTATTTAAAGTAAAGCACATTATCTACGAATAAAACAAATTCCCTAAGTGAAAATTTAAAAATTATTAATTTGCTGATTGAATTTACAAAGTTTATGCGATGTGTCAGTTTATCGTGTGTCGTCTGCTTACCATATAAATGCATACTTTTATTATCGTGCTTTGATTATCGACATCGCATGCTTTAACATAGGGCACGATAACCGGGGAGGGCATGTTAACTCCCACACTTACCCTATTTAAAAAACAAAAAATAAAAAAATAAAAAGTTTGTGTTGCATTTATTGCACACAGAAAGAAATTTGGCAATAGAAGATTTCAATGTTGATTGAAATACTAAATGAACATCCATTGAATAATACATTACTATTTTCGACTTTGTTAATGAAATAGTTGGTAATATATCATTTCAACGATCCTTGAAATACAGGATTTAATGTGCTTGACATCTGGGATGTCAAGTTTTGTAATTCTTTTTCTCTTTGTTGACATGTAGGATTTCAAGTATAGCATACGGTATTTCAAAGCTTCTTAAAATGTCATATTAAAATTTTGAGAAAAATGCTTTACCAAATTTAGAATATATTATTTCAAATAATTTTGAAATCCTATATGATCAGAAAATGGTAGTCATGCATTGCCAAATTTCTTTCTGTGCTCGATAACGAATCTATTCGATAGAATAAGAGAGAAAGACTTGAGTTGAGATGCATTCATGAAACCGATGATTAATTTAATAATTGAAATTAATCATTTTTATTTTATTTTTTTATTTTTATATTTTTTGAGGAACACACGAGTTGAATGAGCAGACGACTTACCGATAGAGAGAGACAGAGGTACAGGGCAACCTAACCTAAAGATGAAACAGGTGGTAATGGAAAAAGTCACACTCACCATCGGTTTTCCATGAGGCACTAGGAGTTAAGTCATGAAGAAGGCTGCAACTCTTCAGCACTAGTGCACAGAACATATTTAAAGAATAAAACACTTTATTGAGAAGTATGAGCTGTTAGCGCTCATGTATGTCGCCATCTTTAATGATGTACACGCCGTGGCACTACCTGCTAGACACTTACACACACACACCTGGAGTATAGGCACACATCACACACTTATATTCGAGGTACATGAGTGAAACGGGGAAACGACACAGAACATTAAAAACACGTGCTCGAGAGTAAAGAGGAAGCGTCGGTGAGGATCAAAGTGACCGAATCGCGACGGAAATTCACGATCGATGACGGAATCGATAGAAAAAGGCAACGGTAGAAAGAAAGAGAAAGGAAATCGTGTCACGAATAGGGAGAGTATAGGATTACAGAAAAAGGGGAGCCAGCTATATAATTCACGCATCAGGCTCATATGTACGCTGTTATATGGATATTTATATTAAGTAAAGATGCAGAAGAACACAATGTATTAGTATGAATATTATATATGTAACTACGTAGAATCGAGAGCGAGAATAATGGAAGATAGAAGAATCGAGCGCTGAAGAGAGATAGTGATGAAGTTCTCATGAAGAATAATCAAAATCTAGTATATGGAGCATTCTAAATATGAATTTAAATAGAACGCGCGAGGAATAGAGGGTGCTAACATCAAAGAAGCCGCCAAAATGGAAAGTGTTGATTAGTTGTAAGTCAACATACTTGGTAATTGACAAATAACAATTAAGAAAGGGATTAATACCTAATCAACAGTTATTATAGTCGTGACGTAATTAATTAAAGAAGGGACGAGGAGGAAGGAGTTAGAGAGAAGGTGCTTCATCGACACACTTGTCTATTGGATCTGGATAGCTTCACTTGGGTGATCTTCCTACACTGCTGGTTATACTCGTTGAGTTTATTTTCAGTGCTATACTTCATTTTGTTGGGCTTTTATTCGAGAAAAAATGTATATGTCTCAGACGGTACTTACTGTTTTATCATAGAAAATTAACAATAAATTTTAATAAAAAATAAAAATCAAAATTCTATCCTGGTCAATAGATTCTAAATTTTAAACTGAACAAAATAAACTTTGTTGCAGTCAAATAAAATAATTTTTGAAAGTTTGGCATTATTATTTATGATTGCATTAGATTTGTGTAAAATTTATAAACTTCAAAATGTTATAACTCTTCAATAATTCATTATATTTAAATGAAGCAAAGTTTAAAATAATTGTTTTAATATTATCTAATAAGTTACTAAGCTAAAAATTGAATAATTACTTTCTACCGAAAAATATAGACGATTTTCTAAAAAACTAACTTTTGACACAGACTGTATAGCCCATACAACCTTAAGTTGCAATGAAGTACGACACCACTCTTACTCCAATAAAGGATCTCAGCGCAGCCCGGGAAATGTGACAGACGTCAAGGACGTTTCCTAAAAACGTACGCCTACCGCAAGGTATTTAGATTAGGGACTCCGGTCACTGCGTGAATGCGTGAATGCGTAATAAGTGCGAACAAAAAGCGAATAATTTATTGATTAATGTAAAGATTTGTTTCTGTATTAATATTGAATTATTGTATCATTTTTTTATGGATTTTCTACTATGAAATAAACATACAATTTCATGAAAATCCTGTTTGTATAATTTCTCTATAATATATATATAATAGACATATTCATAAGATAAAAGAGAAAGATATTTTATAATAATAATAATTTACTACAACACCTGTTTCGTAGACTGCATTCGACACAGTCGTAAGAGAAAAACTTTGGGAAATCATGGAAGAAAAGAATAAGCAAATATTTAATAGAGCCGATTAAAGGATGTTACGAAGAAACTAAAGTCAGAGTAAGAACAAGTGTTGGCTTATCTAAAGAGTTCTGTATAAATAAAGGATTAAGACAAGGGTGTATTCTTAGTTCAATATTATTCTGCATTTATATATGTAATATAGAAGAAGAGTTTAAGAAAAGAGGGATGAGTGGTACAAAAATAGGGAAATGCAGGATATGGAATTTAGCCTACGCCTATGACATTGTGTTAATAGCTAAGAACAAAGAAGCTTTGGATGACATGATATTAACATTACAAAAATTTCTCTTAGAAAGGAAATTAATTCTTAATACAGAAAAAACCAAGGTGTTAGTTTTCAAAAAACACAATAAGTCTAAACCTGAAAATAAAAACTTTTAAATATTTAGGTTTTTCATTCAGTAACGATTATAGCTATAAAGAGCATATTAAAGATTTAAAAAAGAAAGGAATATCAGCTGCTAGGTTAGTATGGGGTCTTGGAGAAAGGTGTTGTAGGAATGACTTTAAACGAAGAAAATTGCTGTTTCAATATCTGGTTAAAAGCGTTTTAAAATATGAGGTTGAAATTTGGGGTTGAGGAGAAAAAAAGAATTAGAAATCATACAAAGGCTTTATTTGAGATGAGTATTAGGTTTGCATGCTAGTACATCAAGTTACACATTATGTAAAAAAACATTATGTAAAGTTACAGCTTGTAAGTTTGATAAAAAAGTTAGGAACTTAAGAGAAGAAAGATTAACAAAACTTATATATTTACAATTTTTTTAATTTTTAGATTACATATTAAAGACATTTTGCGCGTACTATTTGTTTTTAAGATTCAGAAATTTAGTTTTAATTTAAAATTCATTTTTGATAGAAGGCCATTCATAATTTTTTTAAGAAGAATAAAATGGCTACTAAAATAATTTTGTTTATTACGTATTATGTTTATAGATGTCATTATATTCAAAATTGACCCAGGAGTATAAATTTGTTGCGCGCTTCGCGCGTATGAATGTCGTCTAGCAATATGAAAAATAAAATTTGAATGACTAAAAAAGTGTTCATTCTTCGATTATAATTTTAGTTGGAATTTGATCTTAAATGTGCCTAGGATCAAATCCAGAAGGAAAATCGGAGGTGCAAAAACTTCATGGTCAAATTTACTCGAGGACCACTGTGAGGCACTATCTATGGGACCGACTCTGTAAAGGGAAGCAAAATCAATCCTTTCTATATCTTCAGTCTTATTTCTCGTAGACTAGAAAGGATCTTATGCTCTACGTGGAGCAAGGCTATCTATTGCGTCTGACTCACGCTCATACTTGGACGCGCGCGATTTAAATACGTACCTGGAGGAAATGACCCGCTGGCTCGCTGAGCTCCCGCAAAACTCATACAACAACGAAATCTTGCACTTTCGCTGTCTCTTCAGACATTCCTATGGTGCACGATTTATTTCCTCATTTAAGATGAATCCTCGTCGTCACCCTCATAACCCGAATCTATGGGACCTGCTAATGTCTCTAGGTTATGAAGAAGCGTCAGCCTGGCTCCCATGGTGTCATTCGAACTTCGATTGATTTCCCTATCTAAATACGTTTTCTTCTGTCTTAGTACGCTTTCAACAAAACTTGCGGTGGCGTTCCACTTCTTTTTAGCCGAGATCATTTTGTTTACGATAGTCTACGCAATAGTTCTCCGACTATTTCATCGACCTGGCTTCTTTCTTCGTTCCACCGATGGCCGACGAAAAATGTATGATACACATCATCACAATCAGAAATATAAGACGCAGCCCAGGTCCTGAGCCTTCCTCATATTACTGAGATAGAAGCAAAAATATCCGTGGCTACTGAGGAATTGGTTGAGGTAATAGTTAACCTCTCCGTGCTTTCTTTCAACCCATGGGGCTAGCTACTTAATAAGAGCATGGGTTTATCGGCCGTCTTTCTCCTGATCCCATGTTATTTGCCAGGATTCCATAGTTACCTGTCTTTCTACCTTCTGAATTATTGCAATTTCTTCTTCCTGTTTCTTTCGTGCATAGGTTCGTTTGCGTTCCATCGTCTATAATTCGATCGGGGTGATCTCTGCGATGACGAGCACCGCTGGACCCAAGATAATGCGATAGGCGCTGGTGACTCTGAGAGTCCCTCTCCTTTGAACAGAAGCTATTGCGTCAGCCCATATTTCAGAGCCGTACAATAAGACGGACGATGTTACTAACATCAGATACCGTCGTTTGCTTGCTTTTGGGCCGCTGGTATTGACCATAAGACGACTCGATTGTGATGTGTTTTTCATCGCTTTGTTTGCGACATATTTTAGGTGCGACAAAAAAGTTAGTTTTGCATCTAGCTTTATGACAAGATACATCATTTCCCTCCTTGTTTGTACCACGTTCGTGTCTACTGCTATGGTAAACTCGATGTTGATGTGCCTCCAGGTTAAGGGTACTACTTCTGTCTTATCCATCGCAATTTCGAGACCGTGGTTTGTCATCCATTTGGAGATTCTTCACATCAGCATGATTAGTATGTGTTGTGCTATTTTTGCGTTTCGCATGGTGATGACTGAAGTGACATCATCAGCGTACGCGAACATTTTCACTCCATCCAGTATCGGAAGTCTGGGTAATGCGACGTACAGGATGTTCCAGAAATCTGGGCCAAAGATCGACCCCTGTGCCACACCTGCGCTAAGGTCCTTTTCACGCCAGCCTTCTTCTGTCTAGTAGCGGAGGATACGGTTTTTGAGGTAGTCACGTATCACTCGCAAAAGGTACTCTGGTTCTCTGAACGCTCTGAGCGCAGCAAGGAGATCTAGCCACCTTGCCAAGTTAAAAGAGTTTTTAGTATCTAGCAAGACGAGGAATACAAGACGGGAAAGATGGTTTCCAGTCCAAACCTCTCAAGCCACTTTCACTACCTCTTCTATTGCATTAACGGTAGACCGCTTTTTCCTGAAACCGTACTGGTTGCCAACGAGATCGCCAGCCGCCTACACAGCTTCCTGTAATCGCGGTTTAAATAGCCTCTCGTAGAGCTTCTTTACGTCATCCAACATGCTCATTGGCTTGTAGGACGACAGAAGCCGAGGATCACATCCTTTTCCTTTATCGATCAGTACAAGGCACGCGATCTTCCTAGGGGTGCTGAACACACCTGTCCGGTTCAACAAGAGAGTTGGCGCTTTTCCCGCTATGCACTTAAGGATCTCGGATGGTATGCCGTCGGGGCCAGGTGCCTTCTTATTCCGCATCATTCTGGCGGCAATCTGTAATTCCCCGCTTCTAAAGAGCGGGATCTCTCCTGGTTCTCCATGATTCTCTTGTTCTGCGATCGGTGGATGAGTTGGGAACAGATGGTTCACGATGTTCGTTATGGTTTTTCTTCGAATGGCAACGAGAGAGCAGCGCAAAGCTTCTTGGTCACAATTTTGTAGGCCAAGCCCCACACCTCTCTGTTGACGTCTTCGCTCAGGTTTTTCCAGCATTGTGCTTTGCTTCCGTTTATCTTCTTTCGAAGGTGTTTATGCACGTCCTTGTATTGTGTAGACAAAAGATCTGAGTCTGGTTTGTTCTTTTTTCTTTCTCTTTGAGACTTTTTTCTCAGGAATAATAATAATAATAATAATGATGATAATTTTTTTATGGTTGGCTTAACGACAAAAATCTGCAAACAAACTGCCGGAAGTTTCTTGAGCCTGGAAAAAGATATAGACGGAAGAAAAACCACACTTTTCATCCTGTGGCTCTAGTGTGGCGCAGCTATAGTCACCTGATTCTGTTTCTTCTTGGAATTTTTCTAGCCTCCAGGCTCTTCTTTTGTTCGGCCTCCAGAGCTTGTCTGAAGACTTAACAGGCTCCGCCATTAGTCATGTAACCTGATGGTGATCCCTGCTCCTGACGACATGAGAAGCAGCATGCCTTATTAATACATGCACTTCTTTTATGGTCAATTCCTCCGCACTTATAGCAGAGGGCAGATCTATCGGGCCCCTTGCACTGATTCTGCTGGTGTCCGTAACCAAAACACTTATGACTCCTCGTTACCATTACCCTTCGCTCTACCCTGCTACTAATCAGGCCAATCTGAATGCGCTCCTCCTCTAGGAGTGCTTCCGCCTCTTCATTCAGTAGCACAACTGCTATTTTGTACCGGTTCCTGTTTGGCTCAAACAGCATAACCTTGCGGTTATCCTATTTCTGGGGGCCAAGTACCCTGATAAGTGCATCCTGCACCTCTGCCTCGGTTGTCATCTCATCGAGATCACGCATCTGGACCATTCTTCTCCGTTCGTCCGAAGTTACCGTTGCCATACCGCTAACCACTTCTCGCATCTGATGCGTGAACACCTGTTTATTTCCATCTTTGGAGATTCTTATGACAAGATCTCCTCTTTTGGTGGATCGCACACCTAGAATCTCAGTATGGCTGACTTCTGGCCTTATGTTCTTACGGTGTTTACCCACAACGTCAGCATACGTCTTTCCATCAGATAGCGTCTTGTTTGGGACGGGTTTTCACCGCAAAGGGACCAGGCTGGCTGGATGGCTTAGCCTGGACCATCCCTTCTTCCACGACGTTTGCTACTTTTTTCTTCTTCTTGCTTTCCTCTTCAGGGCTGCTAACACCTTGCCTATTTCTCTTCGATTCTGTGCATGTAAGCACAAGATCTTTAAGAGCGTAGGCATGCGCTTCTCTTCTACTTTTCTTCCTATCCTTATGCTGCTCATCAATCTGGATAATGGCATCTCCCAGAAATCTATGACTTTTTGACATCTTCTTTTGCACAGAAGCAGCGCATTCTATATGATCGCGGAGCTTATCAACAGTGTTCTAAATCCTCAGGTCTATGTTTTTCTTCATTTCCTTTTGCATAGTATTTAATTTTATGCGCATGCTGTTTATACACTCAGCGTGACTTGTCATGATCTCCGACAACTCTTCTATCCAGCAACTACGAGAGTCTAACTCAAGTGCTGACATGGTGCTAAAAGCACTTTTACCACTCTCCATACTAGCAATACTGCTTGCGCTGTTTCTTCGCAAGCGCCCGACCTGCAGAGTGTTTCCAATAAATTTTGGAAATTTTCTTACGTGAAGATAATTAGATCTAAAAGTTCGTGTATTATTTACTGTATTTTTAATTTTTTGATATTAAAAAAATTTTTTTTTCTAAAAAACATGGTATTAATGAAAAAAATTTTTATAAAATAATAATTGTTTTATGAAAAATGACATAATTAAAATTAATATATAGATATTAAAAAGTAAGTTTACTATAGGAATATAGATATATAGATAGATATAGATATTTATTTATTTTGTAAAAAGAGTACAAAAAGGCGTGTAATATATGAAATAGTAAGTAATAATTCTATAAAAAGTATTGCGCATAATAAGATAAGATATCACAGTCAATTATTAAAATTAATATATAATACTGTATCAGTAAGTCACCATGTAAAAGTGATATCACAGACTATTCTAAATACACGCAGAAAACATAAATTACAATAAAAAACAGTCTTAAATATCTATCAGTCATTGAATTAAAATACATAATTTAAAAGAGGAATCACTGTCATGACATCAATAAAAATAAAATTGGACAATACTATAAAAATAAAATTGAACAATACAATAACAAAGTAATAGTAAATAATTAAAAAATAAAATAATAATTACATTTAAAAACAATACCGAAGATTTCATGACTTCTAATAAAAACAGAACCACTCATACTTTCCGCTTACACTCATCCATCATTCACGCTAATAAATACATTTACACCTTAAATCTATATATAGGACAAAACAAAATAAATTAACGCAAAAATTAAAATACTTAAAATTAATTTCACTCGAGGTCGAGTAAGTACGTCCTCAAAGCCGAATTAAACCTGCCGAGCGATGGAAGATTTTTTATATAAGCAGGCAGGGAGTTCCAAAAATGCGCACCTTGAACTTGAAAGGAATTTCTTCCAGTCTCAGTACGCATGAAGGGCACCGCGAAGTCCTTGATTTCCCTCCTAGTGGCTACCCTAGGTACATATCTAGTGAAGAGACTCACTAGATACTCGGGAGTATTCATGCGCACGATTTTGTACATAAGTACATCCATAAAATACTGTCTCCTTGAATCAGTACGCAGCCAACCAAGCGCAGCTCTATGAGGAGAGATATGATCGCCCAATCCTACGCCTAATACATATCTCACACATGAATTTTGTAGTCTTTGTAATTGTCTTCTCAACCCTTGCGAAGCATCAAGCAGAACTACTGAGCAGTAGTCGAGGTGCGGAAATAGCAAGGCGGCTGCGAGTTGTTTACGCAGGGCCTCAGTGGTGTACCGACGAAAGAACCGTAAACTATACATTATCCTATTAAATTTTTTAGTCACCATATTAATATGCGGCTCCCAAGACAACTTAGCGTCAAGCACAACACCAAGGCTCGTAACGGTATCAGAGAAAGATATGCGTGTTAAAAAAGCACTTGAGAGCGATTTCTAAGTTGATTTATATATTCTATGAGATATATTCATATTTATGTTTATATAAAAAATACTGTTAAGAATCGTTCATTTTATTGGCATTGCCTCACAGCATGAATCAATTTTAAATTAATTTTTAATAATTTTATGTCATTTTTTAATAAGTATGTTTAAATCATTTTTATAATATTTTCATGAAATATTTTGAAAGTAATTTTTGTTTTCTTTAAAAATTATTTTTAAATTAATTCAGTAAATAATTTAAAACAATTATTACAGTATTCTTTTGAATTCACCAAAAAAGCGAAGATAACATTATTATAGAAGGAATTTTACAATTGATTGTTTTTTTTATGGAAAATATGAAAAAATAATTCTAATATTTATGAGTGCTTGGATATCGGAGATAAATTCTAATGTTTTCAACAGCGGTTCTCATCCAAAACATCAAAGGAAAAAATAAGCAGCCGAATCGTAACCTTTTTGTGGCTAAACCCGAATCGGAACCTTTTTGTGGCTTTATCCGAATCGTTACTTTTTTGTGGCCAATTTCGAATCGTAACCTTCTTCCTCCCACCTGACGAAATCAACTCGGATAAAATAAACCAATCGAATACACAGGAGGACATAAGCGTTTTTAAACATCCTCTGTCAACATCAGACAACGCAATAATTTCATCATCTGAAACGGCGTTATCAATCATCACACAAAAATCAAAGACAATAAATATTTCAAAGTAAAAAAGGACTCCTGACCGTAAAAAAAAGAAAAATTGAAATTAGTTTGGAAGAGAGATTAAACCAAATCTGCACCTAGAGTTTTGCACCTAGAGAGCTGAAATTTGGCTCAGATTTCTAACTTTTATAGTACTAAAACACATCTCAAAACCAGCAAAATCGGTGACCTTCGTGCGCACACTTTTTTTAAAAAGTACTGGTTTGACCCATATATAAAAAAAAACTTCTTATACCTAAATCTCTGCTCTTGATAACTAAACTTTCCTGCTTGCAATAAGATTACATACACAATATATACATATACTCGTTTCAGAAAAATATTTGAAATATTGAAAAAATGAACTTTGTAATCATTTACGTTATGATAAAAAATCTTGTAACAGAGAAGACATTAACATCAAAAATAAATTTAAAAAATTCGTAATTCCTCTTTTTAAAAAATCCTCTTTTATGATGGATGGATTCTGTCATCACAATAAGAATGTTTTTATTGGTTGAAATAAAACATTATGGCGGAATAGCGCAAAGTTCTAAATTTAAAAATTAGACGATTGACAGTTCTTACGAAAAAATACTGCAGGAAATACTACAGAAAATTCTGGAGGAAATACTACAGTGTTTCTTGCAGGATGTCATGCAGGAATTTCGCCTCAAATACTATAGTATTTCCTCAAGAGTTTTCTGCAGTATTTCTCAAAATCTTAAAACCAAATTTCCTGGAGTACTTCCCTCATGAAGAAATCCTGTAGGACTTCCTGTAGGATATCTCGAAGGATTTCCTGCAGAATGTCATACATTTTAGTAATAAATCAAATTTTTCAAAAAAATCGGTAAAAGTTTTAAATTTATTTTATTTTTAATAATTCCACAAGTTAATAACTTGGTAATTATGTTCTTCCTAAAAGAAGGTCTAAAAATATGATAAGAATGAGCTCTCCACAGATCGAAGAGCTTCTGCAAACAAACACGGAATATTATAATCTTATATACCTACGTCTCTGAAATTTAGATAAGGGATCGCAAAATTAAGAAAAACGCTACAGTTAAAAAACAGTTAAAAACGTAAGTATTGAGAAAATTATTCGGATCGATTATTAATACCGTCTTTGACTGTTAGGTGGTGTTTTTCTTAATTTTATGATCTCTTATCTAAATTTCAGAGACGCAGGTATATAAGATTATAATATTCCGTGTTTGTTTGCAGAAGCTCTTCGATCTGCGGAGAGCTGATTCTTATCATATTTTTAGACCTTCTTTTAGGAAGAACATAATTACCAAGTTATTAACTTGTGGAATTATTAAAAATAAAATAAATTTAAAACTTTTACCGATTTTTTTGAAAAATTTGATTTATTACTAAAGTGTATGACATTCTATAGGACATTCTGCAGAATGTTCTACAGGATGTACTGCAGGAAATTTGGATGTAAGATTTCGGAAAATACTGCAGATGCATTCTGCGGAAAATACTACAGTTAATTATATATGCTCCTTAACCCTTTCGTGCATATAAGGAACTGACAATCATAACGTTTCTGAAACTAGAAAATTTCGATGTCCGGCATCGAGCTGAATCCAAATCTGGAGTCAGATTTTCGAAATTATAATAATTGGGCGCATTACCGAGGGGGCCCACTCTTAAAATGCAAAGTTTTGAAAAATAAAAAATACGATTGTATTCTACACGAAATTTTAAGAAGAAATCATTCTTGTCATTTTTTCGATAAGACACACCAATTTCGAGTAAAAAATTATTGAATTTCTAGGATATCGGACCCCTGAGTAAAAGCAGACCCAATATCCTACACGTTCAATAATTTTTTACTCGAAATTGGTGTGTCTAATCAGAAAAATGATAGAAACAATTTCTTCTTGAAATTGTACGCAGAATACGTTGGTATTTTTTGTTTTTCAAAATATTCAATTTTAAGATTGGGCCCCCTCGGTATTGGGCCCAATTATTATAATTTCGAAAATCTGACTCCAGATTTGGATTCAGCTCGATGCCGGACATCGAAATTTTTTAGTTTCAGAAACGTTATGATTGTCAGTTCCTTATATGCACGAAAGGGTTAATGAGGAATACTGCAGATTTTTCCGCAGAAAGTAATGCAGGAAATTTGGTTCTAAGATTTTGGCAAATACTGCAGTATTTCCTGCAGTATTTTTTCGTAAAGGAGCTAAAGGTTGTTGCACTCAAAAAGTTACAAGTTACATGAAAAATAAATGCGTTGTCTCTTGTATTTTTTTATATATAGATATACTAACCAATATAATTTTGTATCTGTCACTGTATCTGTAACTTGTATCTTTTTGAGTGTAACAGCCTTTATACTTTAAAAATTATAATCATAAAATTAATCATTTAATTTATTAAAATACCTCTTTGCCCTCCTAGGGAGGAAAATGAATTCGAACTTCTAAAAGGCTCGATGGTGTAACCCGATATCTTTATACATCAATCAGTGTGGGTAACTCGATGCTGTAACCCGATATTCTTATAAAATAGTTAAGTGCTTCGCTTCGAATTGTAAATTCCACAAATTACAAGTCAGGGGTAGAAAAAATCCTCGAAAAAGTTCGAATATATCAGTAGCAACTTTCAATCTATTTAACATTGATTTTTTTAGTATTATTTATTTAAGAGGGGGTCAAGTATCTCTGTTCTCTTCTAATCAAAGAATTCATTTTATGCAAAAACTAATAACTTAAGCAAAAAATGAAGAAAAAGCCGCAGCTTGTATCAAAAAAAAGAAAATTTTCTTTAAGGGGGTTATCAAGTAAATCGAGTTGTGTCAGATTACCTTGAAATTTTGATCACATGTTTATAGTAACATTATGTACCTGCTATTAAATTTTTAGAAGCATTAGCGGTACGGTTTTTGAGATATAAACTTCTAAAGTTTCAACTTTTAACACGTAATCCCTATATTGACGTGCTGTAAAAGGGACATTTTCAATGATTGTGAATTTGTTTTGTGTCAGAATTAAACCAAAAACTAATATGTAATTTAGAATTTCATTAAGAATATATTGATCACAAATTAAAAAATACTAGGGGTACCGTTTTCGAGAAATTACAACTCAAACGTATATACAAATAGAAAATGTCTATAGAAAATGTATGAATCTAAGCACGTCAAACGGACAGAGAGTAGTGGTGGGGTAACGACGACTAGTGTGTGCGTGTACATATATAACGCGCCACGTGTGTGAGCACAGTCGGAATCAAAAGTTGAAACTATAGCGCATGCGCGCAGACGCTTGTTTTGATACTTCGAGCAATAAAACTTTTGTCTCCGACCAGTACTTGACAACCTCCTTAATAAGAAAGAATTAATTTTATTGCTTCGTTTTCAAGAAAACCTTGAAAAACCTGTTTACCCTGAAAAAATTGTTTACCCTGATCTCTATGTTTTAAATTTTTCAAAGTTTTCTTGAAAACGAAGCGATAAAATCAATTCTTTCTTATTAGTGAAAATATTGCGTTTTTGATACGAAATGCGGTTTTCTCTTAATTTTTTGCTAAAATTATTAATTTTCGTAAAAAAATCAAGATTTTGATTAGAAAATGACGAATGTACTCAACCTGTTCTTATAATATCAGCCAAGTATTCAACCTCGAATCGCGAATTTTCTGAATTATAAATTAGCGGAGGACGAATTCCGCGAAAAATGTTAAATTTGAATAAATCAAAATTTAATTTAATTTTTAAAGTATTATAAGAAATATATATGTGACGTTCCACGTCAAGTGAACCCTCCCCCCTGCCCAAAAATTGGAGAAACTTTGGACAGTGAATTTAGGCTTAAAATACTCGTATTAACTTAAACTTTTAAAAAAGTCGTGGCCTTTTGAAAAAACTCATAATTTTACAACCCTTTTAACACCCCTAGAGAAATAGGGTTACTTAGGATTTACTATTTTAGTTACAAATTCTTATTTATCATCAGATAAAAGTACAAACATAGGTTTTCCATGTATCTTTCACCGCTAAACACAAATCAGATGTAGAAAATGTTAAGTCCTGGCTTGCACCAGGACTAAATAAAAGTGTTTATGTTATTTAATTATATTGATTAATTGCATAGAATATATATAAATTATGTTCGTTTGAAATATTGAATTTATTTATAAAATGTATGTCATAAAGATAAAGATGTATGAATCTAGTGGTGGAAAAACTCCACCAATATTTAATTGAACGAAATCGCTCTCACAATTGAATATTATTAAAAGATAACTTCAAAACTTTGAAATAATGATTTTAATAAATAATAATATATTCTTACCTTGTAGTACTCCTTAAGTAGATTGGTGTTGGGTATGGGCAGACAAATGAATAGATATAGGCACGATTTAAAATAAGACTCGAGTCGAATATAAGAAACTTTTAAGATATTTATTGACACTTGTAAAAATAATTAATATTAAATACAATAACTTTATTTGAATCTGAATTTGAATTTAAATTTGAATTACAGGATTTACGACTTGGTACCAACGATGATCCTGGGGTAGTGCCGACTGCCGTCAATTTCAGTCGGCTTTTATAATTTTTTATCTTTGACATAATTTCATTAGGTAAAAATTAGATCTTGTTCTTCTTATAAATAATTTCAAAATGTGAGTTTGGTTTTGTAATTTTGAATCGAAGAATTTCGTTTGCTCAATATCAACTTTATGTTTCTTTACTGCTTAGGTTAACACATTCTTTTATTGTTCGATGACTGTTTAATTAGTTCATCAATATCATGTTAGTAAGAAGATATTTTAACAATTGTAAGTTAAAAAATAATATATAAGGATAGGTTGTGACGTAACAAAAATATCAAAATCTAGAAAATACACTCCTAAAATGGGGTGAAAACTACCCCTTTTCACGAGAAATTAATTTGTTCAATATGCAAGTGCGAATATACATTTCTAACAATTTTCCATGAAATGTAACATTGAAAACAGCATTAATATCAAAATTACCCTTATAATAAGGGTAAAAACTACCCTCGTAGACACAAAATTCAATTATTTCCTTTTTTACGATTTTTTGGGTCTTACTTAAGGGTTTTTGGGGTCGCTGATCACGAATTTGGGATAAGTGTTCATGCAGGTCACATGTATTACGCGGAGGAGAGGGTGAAGCACCCCTTAAAGGGGTTAATTTTGATATTCTTGAGTTAATGCGCTGGATATCTCTTTTCGGGGGTTTTTGGGGTCGCTGAGTTTGCTACATTTTGTACCTTTAGGCTGTGGGGTGCGATAAAAGCCCCATTAAATTGCTTAGGTAATAATCTATGAGGACGCATTTTTTTAGTAATGAAGTAATCATATTTGACCCAGAAAGCAATGTACTAACGCAGTGGTTTGTTTGTATTCAAATAGAGATATACGTCACTAGCTTATTTTTTAACACTCAATTTGAAGTTGATTTTCAAAATATAAGTAATGTAGAAACTATGCCTGAATGATGTGAAAACCCTATTTTAGAAACTGAATATCAGTGTGTATTACCGATCATGAAATATTGTTCTATAAAATTTTAAATGGAAATGGTTACTTGGATCTAAATGTTTAAACATAACACTTTAAGTAAAACATCATAATTAGCAAAATAGTATATTACGTAACAAGTGCGCGAAGGGTGCGATTCACACACGAGCCGAGTTTGTCGCCCGAGCGAAGCGAGGGCGACAAAAAGGTGAGTGTGTGAACCGCATCGCGCACGTGTTGCGTATACTATTTTTTAAGACACCGTGGGCGAAACACAGACAATCGAAAACGACATTTTTACGGTCATAACAAACTACGAGTTTTGTTTGTCACCTTCGCTTCGCTCAGGTGACAATAAACGAGTAAATAATATATTATAAATAAAAATACATATAAAAAAATATATATACTATAAAAAAAAATATATGTTACAAAAAAATATACATAACAAATTTACAAAAAAAATACATATTGCTAATCAAATAAATAAAATAAATAATTTAAAACAACCAAATAAACTTAAGTATACAATTCATTTATTGATAAACTATTTAATGTACAAATATTTCATTATTTTTTTTCATTTATTATAAAATTGACTATACACCTAACGTCAATTGATTCTTTCCCGAATCTTTTGAAATGTTCCAATAAAAACAAAAAAAAACAACGAGAAAGAATCCATTAACGGTGTGCTTGCAATTACTAAATTGATATTTAGCATTATTAACTCAATTAAAATCTGGTTTGATTTAAAAATAGAAATATACATAGCATATATATAGTATATTTCGAAATATACTATTACAATGTCAAAATGTTTTGGTTAGTTTTTTTTATGTATGAGAAGAAAAATAAAAGAAAGCTTGCATACATGAAGCCAGCGCTAAGCGAAAAACAATGACAAATGGTTCTAAAATTTTTCGCGCACCGCAGTGTGTAAAAAGGCTGCTTCGCACACTGAATACTGACACAAAAAACTGTGTTTCGCACACGGGTGTCTTAAAAAATAAATTTTTGATCTTTGTTATTTCATTATATTATGTTGCAATAATTATCGTAATGCAACGCCTCATTTCTTTGTAATATTTTTATTAACATCAAACATGTCGTCTGTTGCATCTAAAATTCGAGCAGACCGATGCTGTAATCCATTTGGTTTGGAAAACCATAAGGGGATAGGTTTAAGGAAAATAACCAAAAAAATGCTGGTAATGTATCCTCAGCACACTGGCAATGCGAAAATATGTAATTCATGTAGAAAACATAAGTCTGTAAATCTTAATGAATCTACTTTATCCGAAGAAATGGATATTAGTTTTGTAGATTCAGAAGATGAAGGTCAAGATGAAGATGAATATCCTTCTTTAGATGAGAAACTTCCTTTCTCTAGAGAACAAGAGCTGTAAGAGATGTTAGATGGCTTAAGGAAACGTTTCTCAAGTTTGCCGGCCACGAATCCACTTCGTATAATGATCTTAACAATAGCACCCAATTGCTGGGGTGTCAAAAAAACAGCAGCTGAGTTTAAAACTTCAACACGTACTGTTAGGAAACCTAGTAAACTAAAAGAATTATCTGGAATATTATCGTGGCCTACTGCAAAATGTGGGAAAACTTTACCTGATGAAACTGTAAATGCAGTAAATAACTTTTATGAGGATGATGAAAATAGTCGAATGTTGTCAAATCAAAGAGATGTAATCACAGTAAAAATAAACGGTGAAAATGTAAAAAGACAAAAGCGGTTAATGCTTTCTGATGTTAAGAATCTATACAAACAATTTAAAGAAAAATTTTCTCATTATTCTATTGGTTTTCCCAAATTTGCTGAACTCCGACCGAAGTGGTGTGTTTTAGCTGGTACAAAAGGAACCCATACACTCTGTGTGTGCACCATTCATCAAAATTTTAAGAATAAATTTGAGGCCTTAAATCTAAAAAAACTTTCCATGCAAACAGACACGCCTTTGAAATCTTACGCAGATTGTTTCCGATTTAGCTTATGTTCTGCTTCTAAATCATCATGTTATTTGCGAAAATGTGAAAATTGTCAAAATGAAAGTAAATTCTCCGATTTTTTGTTGAATTTGCTTGAAGACAATTGAATCAAGAATGGAATTTTCCAAGTAGTTTTTAGTGTATAGCAAATAACTGATAGGTGTACTTTAAAAAAAGAATGTTCATCAGCACAGGATTTCGTTGAAGAATTCAGCTCTAAGCTTGAAATACTTTTGCCTCATCATTTTCTTTCAAAAAATCAATCATCATATATAAGAAATATGCGAGAAAATTTACAGAAACATGAAGTATTGGTGCATACCGATTTTTCAGAGAATTTTGCATTTGTTGTGAAAAATGCTGCACAAGCCTTTTATTACAACAACAATCAGTGCACTGTGCATCCAGTTTTATTTTATTACAAAAATGATACAGAAATTTTGCACAAAAGTTTCATCCTTCTTTCAGATTGTACAAGTCATGATGTTACTGCAGTTTATATTATGCAGAAAAAAATTATTGAAAAAATAAAAGAAACTATGCCTGGGGTTGAAAAAATCGTTTATGTCAGTGACGGAGCAAAGCAACACTATAAAAATCGATCTTAAATGTGCAATTTGGCACATCATATTGAAGATTTTGGCCTTTCAGCCGATTGGCATTTTTTTGCCACTGCACATGGCAAAGGAGCGTGTGATGGTTTAGGAGCAATTTTTAAACGTGAAGCGACGAAAGCTAGTCTTTTTAAACCTCTGCAAATAATTCGATACTAACAGCACAATCTCTTTTCCAATGGGCAAAAAGTAAATTCGTGAATATAACGTTCTTATTTTATGATGAGAAAGAGTATAATCAGTTGAAGAAATCTTTAAATCAAAGGTTTTTACATGCACCAGCGGTACCTAAAATCTCAACTTCTCATGCCTTTTTAACGGTTAGTAATAAAATATTAAATATTATGGAATACTCAGGAATCGTACAACCATCGTCAACATTGCAATATTAAAGAAAAAGATTAACAATATAACATAATTTTTATTTTACCAACAAAGTCTGCAAATATCATTTTGTTAATTTTTTCAAAACATAGATACTTTTATTTCATCAGACAAAGCATATATTATTTTGTTCTTGGCGTAAGCTAATGATTTATTCAATTAACCGTATAGTTAAAAAAACGTTCATATTTTTCGTTCCTGGCGTAGGTGCCCCTGCTTAATGCAGGTAAGTCCTGTGATGGGTGATACCTCCACGTGGTACAGGATGGGTAATGCTAGAATCACTCAATATTTATAATTATGTTAAAAATAAGCTAGTGACGTATATCTCTACTTAAATACAAACAAACCACTGCGTTAGTACATTGCTTTCTGGGTCAAATATGATTACTTCATTACTAATTTTAAAAAATGCGTCCTCATAGATTATTACCTAAGCAATTTAATGGGGCCTTTACCGCACCCCACGGACTAAAGGTACAAAATGTTGCAAAACTGACCTCAAATTCATGATCAGTGACCCCGAGAACCCCCGAAAAGAAATTTCCAGCGCGTTAACTCAAGAATATCAAAATTAACCCCTTTAAGAGGTGCTTCACCCTCTCCCCCGCGTAATACATGTGACCTGCATGAACACTTATCCCAAATTCGTGATCAGCGACCCCAAAAACCCTTAAGTAAGACCCTAAAAATCGTAAAAAAGGAAATAATTGAATTTTGTGTCTACGAGGGTAGTTTTTACCCTTATTATAAGGGTTATTTTGATATTAATGCTGTTTTCAATTTTACATTTCATGGAAAATTGTTAGAAATGTATATTCGCATTTGCATATTGAACAAATTAATTTCTCGTGAAAAGGGGTAGTTTCCACCCCATTTTAGGGGTGTATTTTCAAGATTTTGATATTTTCTACATCTGATTTGTGTTTAGCGGTGAAAGATACATGGAAAACCTATGTTTGTACTTTCATCTGATGATAAATAAGAATTTGTAACTAAAATAGTAAATCCTTAGTAACCCTATTTCTCTAGGGGTGTTAAAAGGGTTGTAAAATTATGAGTTTTTTCAAAAGGCTACGACTTTTTTAAAAGTTTTAGTTAATACGAGTATTTTAAGCCTAAATTCACTGTCCAAAGTTTCTCCAATTTTTGGGCAAGGGGGGGGGTTCACTTGACGTGGAATGTCACATACATAGTATTAAAATAAAATAGAAAATTTTATCCTATAAAAATATAGTCAGGGAGCGCGGTAGCGCTACGGCTTTCCCTATTTACTTTGAATTTGTGATGTTTAAAGATTAAAAATTTGAATAAATGATTATGTTTCAATATTTACATATTATTTGATTACAAGTACACATAAAATGATCTAATGTTTTATCTGACAACAAAAATACATGGCCAAAAGTCAAGTTTTCATGATTTTTTTATATTGTTGTAATATGAGTTGAATGATAGAAGCTGCTAAAAGAAAAGTTGAAGATCATATTTATGTATATATATATATATATATATATATATATATATATATATATATATATATACACGATGTTCATGTAAATAAGTTAGTCTGTTTTGATTATCAGATGATTTGAGTTCGTTATAACCAATAAAGAATACTGTTATTTTGTAATAGTGTATTAGGTTATCGTGTTGAAGTATCTTTAAGTTTAATTAATAATTTAGACGTAACAATTTGGGGGCTCGTCCGGGATATCAAATAAAAAAATTTGTCTACGTGATAGAAATTATTTTTATTTGGAAGTGTCACGAAAGACGTCAATAAAACAGATAAGTCGTTTATATTTTTTATCAAAAATAAACACATTACACAAACACAAAAATTTAATACGTACACATTAAAATAAATTTATTTTATTTTCTTTTACTTCTTTAATTTTTATTATTTTTTCAAAATGATTACACGCTCACCAGTACAAACAAGAAATGCAGGCAGTGATCCTTCGGAATCAAACATAAATATGTTACAGATGATGAAGGAATTCCAATCAACCAGAGAAGCTTTTGACGTGGAACGGCGTCAATTTAGATCTAAGTTTGAGAAGGAACAACAAAAGTGCCATAACCTTGAACTGGAATTACAAGAACAAAAGGACAAATTTCGACGCTGTAATCATAATCTTAATGAAGAAAGGCGTTTACGTGAACATCGTGATGCAGAAATTATAGAACTTAAAAATAATCTACAGAAACTGCAAGAACAATTTTCAAAGATAAGTCGTCAATATGAATTAATAAATGCATGTAATACACAAACAACACAAACAAATCAGATACAAGATTCATCATCAACTATAACACAAAATATTCAAAACATTGGGGTTAGAAATAATGTATTAGATCAAATTTCCCCATCTTTATTAAATGAAACTAATAATATCGGAAAAAGGTTAGGATACCGACTCCAACCTGATTATTTTGACGGAACGTGTTCATTAAGAGAATACTTAATACAATTTAATTTCATAGCTGAGGCTCAAAATTGGAATGATCAAGATAAATGTATTGCTTTAACCTCAAGTTTGAGAGGAAAAGCAAGAACTATTTTCGATAATATTCAAGATCCTTTAAAAACTACTTTTCAAGATCTTAAAAATCAATTGGAATTAAGATTCGGAGAACATTTTTCGTCACGAACTTATTATAGTCAATTTACGAATAGAAGACAAAAATTTGGAGAAGATTTTCCTATTCTCGGAGGAGATTTAGAAAGATTATGCAGACTTGCATATCCTGAATGTACTAATCCTGAAGTGCAAGATAAAATTGCAGGATCACAATTTATTTTAGCTATTTTCAGTAATCAAATTCGCCAAACGCTTCAAGTAGAAGGAATAACATCGCTCAAGAAAGCTGTACTTAGAGCTATTCAACTTAACGATATTTTTGAAAATAATCGTCAAAAACATTTTAATCAATCTTCAAATCATGAATCAAGACCAACTTTCATCATGAAGAATGATTATCAAAAAGGAGATTTTCAAAGGAAAAATTTTAATGAATGTTGGAATTGCGGTTCAAAAGAACATTTTAGATCTGCTTGTCCTAAACAAATTAAAAAACAGGGAAACTAGGTTTCGTTGAACTTGTTGGGGCGGGTTCAACAGATAGGTTCAAAGCCCTGAACACATGTTCTCGTCTTGTAGCTAGGATTAATGGAAATTCTGATAATTTTTATTTTTTAGGAAAACTTGACGATAATAATTGTAATTTCAAGATAGATTCAGGTTCTGATGTATCTATAGTTAATTCTAAATTGATAGGATCTAATTTTAATTAAATTCCTGAACATAATATCTTTCTTAAATATCCAACTGGAGAACAAGTTCTAATTGAATGTAAAGTTATAGTTTCAATCAAATTAGGAAAAAATTTCAATGACATTACCTATGTTTGTAGCAAATATAGATGATGATTGTATTCTTGGAGATGATTTTCTAAAAGAATCTAATATTTCATGTAAAATCCATGTAACTATTAGAAATCTACTTGATTTGCCTGTAATTCAGAAATCATCTGGAAAAATTGTTACTTCATTTCAAGATATTCCTATGAATTTACAAAAAATTTTTGAGAAAAATTCAACTGCAATAAATTATTTTCAAAAAGACGATTTTGATAATTTCCTTATTGAATTTCAAGATCTGTTCCAAGATGATAATATTACTGGAGGTTGTGATATTGTTGAACACAAAATCAACCTTTCTAATCCTCAACCAATTAAACAACCAATTAGAAGAGTTCCTTTCTCTCAACAAGAAGAAGTTGATAAAATTATTCAAGATATGAAATCACAAGGAGTGATTGAAGAATTTTCGAGTTCTTGGTGTTCACCTGTAGTTTTAAAACGTAAGAAAGATGGTTCTTTTAGATTTTATATAGATTATCGTAGATTAAATGCAGTAACTATAAAAGATTCTTATCCATTACCTACACGGAAAGAAATCTTGAGTTAACACAAGTCCAACATTACTCGAAACAACACAATTCAGTGCTTGTGTTATTTCTTCGTCAAACTCGAGTTGTAAGAACTCTGAGAAAAATCAAGTTGATATAAAACAAGACATTGCATCGCTTAACTCGACGTTGAATAACAGAGATGTGTAGATTAGCATTCGCCTAATTCCAAAAAACACGAACATATAGTATCTCGAGGTTTGGAGCTCCTACATGTCCAAAGTTGAGTTGGAGAAGCATGAGGCTCGTCATCACAATACTCCGAGATATACAAACATTTCGTATGTAAAAAATGAAGTTGAATTTATTCCAACTTGACTTGACTAATTTCCGAGATTTCTCCTCTTCGTACAATTCTGTGTTCGAGTTAAAATAAATCAAAACATGAAGTCAATTCAATTTCAAATTTCTTTCCGTGTAGAATAGATCAAACTTTAGATAGTTTAGCTGGAAATTCTTGGTTTTCTACTATTGATTTAAAAAGTGGTTATTGGCAAGTAAAAATTAGAGATTCAGATAAAGAAAAGACTGCATTTTCAATTGGTCAAGGTTTGTGGCAATTTACAGTTATGCCTTTTGGACTTTGCAATGCACCAGCAACTTTTGAACGTTTAATGGAGAATATTTTACGAGATTTTATTGGTACAATTTCTTTAGTTTATTTAGATGATATTATTATTATGGGAAAAACATTTATCAAATTATTAAACAATTTAAAGATGGTATTTAATAGAATTCGTAAAGCTGGCTTAATTCTGAATAAAAAGAAATGTATTTTCTTTCAAAGAAAAATAGAATTTCTTGGACACATTATATCTGAACAAGGCATTGAAACAGATGCAAAGAAAACTTCTGTAGTAACAGATTGGCCTTTTCCACGAACGAAAAAGAATATTAGGAGTTTTCTAGGTTTTTGCTCATATTACCGCCGTTATGTAAAAGGATTTTCTTCAATTGCAAAACCTCTTTATAAATTAACAGAAAATGATACAAAATTTGAATGGTCAGATGTATGTCAAAAGGCTTTTGATGAATTAAAAAACATCCTTACATTTCCTCCTATTCTAGCTTTTCCATCACCCATAGATCAATTTATTTTAGATACTGATGCATCAGATCATGGGTGCTATACTATCACAAGTACAAAATCAAAAAGAAAGAGTTATAGGTTATTATAGTAGGGTCTTGAACAAAGCAGAAAGACATTATTGTGTTACTCGCTGTGAACTTTTAGCTGTAATTGAATCGATTAAACATTTTAATCATTATTTATTAGATCCAAAATTTACTATCAGAACAGATTATTCTGCTTTAAGTTGGTTACTTTCATTTAAAGAACTTAATGGTCAATTAGCTAGATGGATTGAAAGAATAGGTAAATATAATTATGAGCTTATACATAGAAAAGGAAATCCTCACAAAAATGCTGATAGTTTATCTCGTCGTCCGTGAGAAAATTCTTTTTGTAAATATTGTCTTAAAATAGAAGACAAATACAGTGAAAATAAAGATATTGTTAAAAATAAGGTCGGTCGAATCATTTTTACAGAAAAATCAAGTGAAGATTGGTTAAAAAGATCAATTATAAGATGAAACTATCAGTTTTATTTTGAAAAAAGAAAAGAAGGAATTAAACCTACTTATCAAGAAATTTCTTGTAAAGACTCTAAATTAAAAACTTACTGTATGATTTGTATTGCTCGGAAAGGTCCTTCTGATAAAGGACATAATGAAATGCAAATTTTTAATTCCGGAGAACCTTTTGAAAGACTTCAAATGGATATTCTTGGACAATTTCCTAAATCTTCATTAGGAAATAAATACCTTTTAGTAATTATAGATACATTCACTAAATGGATTGAAGTTTTTCCAATTTCAAATATGAGAGCTCCTACTATAGCAGAAATATTAGTTAGTCAGGTTATTTCTAGATATGGAGTTCCTTTAAGTATTCATACAGATCAAGGTAAAAATTTCGATTCGAAACTGATAAAAGAATTAGGTAATTTGTTAGGATTTCACAAGACGAGAACGACATCATTACATCCACAATCAAACGGTCAGGTTGAACGACAACACCAAAACATTCTTAATTAATTATCCAAATACATCACACAAAATCAAAAAGATTGGGACCGATGGATCTCATTTTATTTATTAGCTTACAGGTCCTCTACACATTCTACAACTGGGGCAACTCCTGCTGAGATGCTAACTGGTATCAACTTACGACTTCCAATGGATTTAATAAGGTGCTGTCCACAAAAACCAAAAGAAGTCCAATTTAATTCCAATTATGTTCAAAAACTTAAACTTAAAATTGACGAAATCCATCACAAAGCACGACAACATTTATTAATAACATCAAATAAGATGAATAATTATTATGATCATAAGGCTTGACAAGTTACTTTCTCTGAAGGTCAAAAAGTTTGGTTTTACAATCCACAAAGAAGAAAAGGAATATCACCAAAACTACAAAGTAACTGGGAAGGCCCTTATACTATACTCAAGAAAATCAATGACGTTGTGTTCTGTATAAAAAAATCAAACAGACACAAAAATAAAATTGTACATATTGATCGACTGGCAACTTTTCATAAACGCTCGACTTAACTGTTCTGCTCATGGTTCTTTTGAACTGTGGTTTTACCCATGAGCGGGAAGGTAAATACCGGAACAGGAATATGAGATAAGGTTCCACAGTAAAAAAAAATAATCCTTCCCACTCATATTCATTAAGATTTCCATTAAAACATTGTTCCTCAAAGTTGCTGTTGGAAGAAAGAAATTTGAGTTTATTTTGTGTACTCTTGTGTCAATTGGGAGTCATTCTTGTATTGGACAAGAATCCTGGAGTTGACTGTACCAAGAATGTAAGATGAAATTATTATTTATGTTTGGTGCATAAATTTCATGCTTGGTGCATGGTTATTTATTTATGAAGATGAAGTATTACTGGTCCTTTCATTGTCGGGACGCCAATTTAAAAGAGAGGGGAGCAATGTTGTAATATGAGTTGAATGATAGAAGTTGCTAAAAAGAAAAGTTGAAGATCATGTTTATGTATATATATATATATATATATATATATATATATATATATATATATATATATACACACACACACATATATATATATATATATATATATATATATATATATACGATGTTCATGTAAATAAGTTAGTCTGTTTTGATTATCAGATGATTTGAGTTCGTTATAACCAATAAAGAATACTGTTATTTTGTAAAAGTGTATTAGGTTATTGTGTTGAAGTATCTTTAAGTTTAATTAATAATTTAGACGTAACAATATTATTACAGGTTAGTCTGTCGATTTCTTTTCTATATCGGGTTGTTTCAGATTTCCGGCGGATGTTAGAAAACGACGGAGAGTTTTTCATCTGATGTGAGAGAAAGAGACAGAATACGAGTTATATCTTTTAATAATGAACGCATGTATTCAGGCGAATGCTTTCAGAACATGCTAAATGTATAAAGACATCGCGTAAATAAGCAATATAAGAATTTAGTGTCTCGTTCTATATAGCTGACGAGCTGCCGCAAAATCAAAGTTAAATATATCATTAATGTTATAAAATTAGATTATTTTTCATTGAATACTGAATTGTGAAAATTAATATATATTTTGAATTTCCTTACGAGATTTTAAAAAGTCAATCCTAAAAAATGTTTTAAATGGATGTGTGTTCACCAAGAAATAGAACTTTTGAAGGGTGGACCTGGCAAGTTTATAACTGTAATATTACTTTTATTCTTACTTTTACGTTAATTACTTATTATTTTTTTAAATTTTGTTGAAGATAGTTTTATATTTTCAATAACATTTTATATGGCTTTTTTTATACTTTATTTTTAACAAAGGAATTTTTTATTGATTCATTATTATCATCAAAATATAGGTACAATATCATTTGTAAGTATTATTTTAAATCATATTAAAACTTGACCACACATTATCGATTTCAGTATTTTTTCAAGTGTATTTTTGTTATTATTAAATTCCCACTTTTTTATTATCTATAATGTTAAAGCCTTTTTTTAAAGATATAATAGATTTTTTTATAGTTGATTGTATTAAATTAGTTTAAATTTTTGACAAAATATTTTTTATTTTTGAAATAGTGAAAAAGATTTTTAAGTTTTTTTTTCTTTAGTATTACATGTATATGTATATTTAGTATTATATGTATTATTAGTGTCATGTATTATAAGATATGAAAAATAATATTTTTGGTGCTCTTCACGTGAGAAAATAGTGTGCGCAACGCGGGAGCATATAGGTGTTTGTTGATTCGTGCGATTTGTCACTCCCGCTATGCTCAAGCGACAAACACGTACTCGTCGGCAAATACCTATTTTGCTCCCTTGTTGTACTATTTTCACTCAAATATGCAAAAACAAAGTGTATACGGAGAAATATAGTATAACAACTTTAGTTATAGATAGTAATAGAAATTACTATATTTTGTAAGAGAACTAGGACATTTAAGAATTATAGGATTTTTATTACATTTATAACAAATACTTGGGGAGACTGGGGCTAGTTGTCAATTTTTTTAAATTTGAAGTTTTTGTGCAGAAACTATAAGACTTATAAAAAATAATAAAAAGTACTTGTACAAGTACTCCGCTATAGCAAAATTTGAGAATTTTTTGAGAATCGAAAATCTAATAACAAATGAATTATGAAAGAGTTTTTTAAGACACATTTTTATACCAACTGGGCAATAAAATCTTGGGATAAATTGTCTGAGGGGTAGGTGTAAGTTGGCAAATAAACTATTAATCATAAAGTATTAATTGTGACGTTAAAAAATAAGTATTAATTATTAATTTCAACAAAATTTATTATTTTTATTATGATTGTACATTGTATATTATAAATATACAAAGCTTAATTTGATAAATATAAAAAATAGTAACGAAAATTAGAATAATTGAACACTTCACTAAATGTATGAAATAATCATAATAACAATTTATAATAGCATATGAAAATCATATGCAAAAATATAATTATTATATTTAATATGTGAATTATACATCATCATTACATTTTTTATGCAAATTGACAACTTACCCCAACCATAACCAAAAATTTAATAAATATTTTTTTCATAGTTTTTTATAATTATTTAAAAGATGCACAGTGAAAATTTAAACTATAATTGAAGCTCTACACTATAGTGTAGTCGATTTTTTTCTTCAAACTTAGAATCAAATACTAAATATAAATAATTTGAAACTTAATAATTTTACTTTGAGTATGTTAAAATATTAAAAGTGATCTTTCTAAGCATCGCTGCACTACAATTTTTATTGGTAAACTTATTCGCGATTTGCCTACATACCCCTACTAACAAATAGCCCCAGTTTCTCTTGCTATAAGATTTGATAAGGTTGGCAATATTGTTTAAAAAATGAAACTATATCTTATTAGAAAAATTGCTATGTTACACAGTAAAAATTATACTATAGTGAAATTTGATATGACAGAGTAAAAATATTTGATATCTTATGACAGAATTAATGTTATAAAAATAATAATTTTTATTATACATGTAATAAATTTTATTATGCATATAATAAATCTTACTTTTTTAAGGGGATGTAATAGGGTATACGATATATGCACAGTTACCGAAATTGCAGTTTTTCAAATATTGTAACGGTATTTTATTACTCGTTGCAAAAGAATTTAGACTTACGCTTCAGTTTAACTTTTCGTTAAGTCAGTAAATTTAATTTAGATAGAGTTGCCGCCAACTCATTAGAAAATAATCATACATCTATATTGCGCAGCAAACTCAATGTGCTAGTCAGTCAAACGTATATTGACTTGCGACAAGGCTTTATACTATATACTCGTCGCTGAGCGTCTCTCTCTCTCTCTCTCTTACCTGATCGAGAGACGCGATGCCGGTAGTTCAGCTTTCCTTATTTTACGTCAAGATATATATATATATTATATGATATAAAAGATAAGGACCGCGGAGGCGTCGGGGTAAGCAAATTGATTCAGGTCTTTAGGTTAATGCGAATTTATTAAAGAAGTAAGAAAGTGATACAGTAAAATATATTTAAATAAAAAAATACGAACAAAGTTTATTAAAGATAATTCTAAAGGGGGGACGCGACGCGAACTAAATTACGTTGAGATATTGTAATGAACGCGCGCACTCTCTGTGTTAAGATTTCTTCGAGGAAAGAAATCTCAACCAAATAGATATAACAATATGAACTTACGAATACGCGTAGAAGCTTCTATGACAACCAAAATACGTACGCTAGAAATATCCCGTCGTTGGCCAACAAAAGACGCGATACGCCGCAACCTGTTCGCTGAGGCTCGTAGAAGACAGCCAAGACCAGCACGTACAACCAGGAGGTGATGACGATCTTCTAGCAACGATCTTCCTTTATCCTTTTCTCCAAAACTATATGCGGCACTACACCAACGCGTTTATTAAGTTAAGACTTAAATAAGAGCCGAAAGCTATGGCGATGATACGTGCTTGTAGGCCGCTAAAACAATGTCTCTCGCACGAGGCAGCAATATATATAAGCCGACGTGTGCGCTTATGAACAGCCGGAAATGTTCTGTCTTGCCTCGTGGCTTTCTTGCTCCTCGCGCGCGCGCTGCTCATCGAGTTACCTGCTTCTTGACGTAACTTATACGAGGTATCTGACTGAGCGCGTGTCAGTTGATCTTACCTAAGCGCGCAAGGTTCGAACACGGTAGAATACCGTGACACCCCTCCGCCAGACGCAGCATAACCGGGTTCTGCTGCTCTGATTAGCGCGCGGAAGGTGTGCAGCTAATGCTTTAAGCAAGTTTAATGCGCTTTTTATTTTATCACTGTGTATTCATTCGTTGCGCACGCGTTTTCCTCGGTGAAAAGTCGGTTACGTTTTCGCTATTCTTTACATTTGTAGAACCTTTTGGCCTACCACGCCTACGCCTGATCGGTTCGGACTCAGCTTGACGCATACGCTTTACTGTTCGTGTTACAACGATCGCTGTTTTACGAGGACGACCTCGCTTCCTATTCGATTTTTCGGGTTGGGGAGTATCACCGCTTGCAGGCGGTCGTACATAACCTGAGCCCGAATCTCCGTCGGCACACGGAGTCGCATCGCTCGCAGGAGACGGGTCGCTCATCGTCTCATTCGCGCGTGTTTCGTCCAACGGTGGTTGAGATGGTGTTTCGTCTTCTTGCCTTGCTATGTATGGTTTTAATTGCTCTACATGAACAGGGCCGTAAGCATTACTATCTTGATCTATCAGTCTGTATGTGTTGGAGCCACATTTTGCCATGATCACATATGGGCCTACAAACTTCGGCGCAAGCTTACTTGCAATACCCTGAGCCGCTGAAGAGAGTATTTTATTCCTTTTCCATACTAAATCTCCTATATTATATACTACTTCTCTTCGGCCCGTATCGTAAGCATCAGCTTGCTTTTGTTGAGCAGTCTGTGCACGATCCACTACCTGTTCATGTAGCAAAGGTAATTTGCTTACACGATTTTGCCAGTTCGTTACTTCTTGTAACCGCTCATTTTCCTGAGCCGCTTTGTCTTCTTTCCTTTTCAGCGAACTCGGAGGTACTGGCTGTCTGCCATAATTTAGCAATGCTGGACTTGTACCAGTTGTACTTTGTTTTGCAGTGTTATATGCAAATATAATTTCAGGTAACTTCTCGTCCCATGAGCGATGATTTTCATCAATAAATGCAGTAATCATGGTTTTAACTGTTCGGTTTATCCTTTCTACCGGATTAGCCTGTGGGTGATATGCAGGAGTAGTATTATGACAAATACCTGCTTCATTTAGATATTTATCTACTACTTGATTCCTGAACTCTGATCCATTATCAGATAAGAAGATCTCAGGCGTACCAAATCTTAAAACAATCCTTTCTTTCAGTGCTTTTAAGATCGTGGGTGCATTTGCCTTTCTAATAGGTATGCACTCCACCCATTTTGTAAATACGTCCTCAAAAATTAAAGCATATTCGTAACCATGTTTACTCCTTGGAAAAGGACCTGTTATGTCACCGGCAACGACTTTCCATGGGCCTGTAATTTCTCTTTTACCCATTAAGCCTGCAGGTAATTTTTGCTCTACCTTGCATTGTTGGCAGATCTCGCAACTCTTAACATACTGTGCCACTGTTTTCTCTATATATGGCCAGTAATAATATAGTTTCACGCGAGCTATTGTTTTATCACGACCTAAGTGGCCAGCTGTCGGCTCGTCGTGACATTCACGCAGCACTTCTGCTCTGTTTTCGCTGGGAACGACGAGTTTCCATGCGTCATCGTCTCCCATTGTTGTTTCAGTGAACCTGTCCGGCAGATAGCGATACAATTGACCTCCAACTATCTTCCATCTTGGATAGTCCTCAGGATTACTCATAACCTGTTGAAGCAGAGACTTATACCACACATCATTGGTTTGCGACGCCCAACTTAGTGCACTTAAATGAGTGTCGCAGTCCATTGAATTTTCATGCATGCGTGATAGTGCATCAGGCACATAATTCAATGCACCTTTTCTGTGTTCAACAGTGTAAGAGTAACCCTGCAGCTCCAGCGCCCATCGCGCTAGCCTGCCCGTTGGATTATGTAAATTACATAACCAACGTAGACTACTATGATCGGTTATGACTTTAAAGTCATAACCTTCAATGTAGCAGCGAAACTTTTTGACAGCCCATATAACAGCTAGACATTCTCTTTCTGTTACGCTGTAGTTTCGCTCTGCACTGGACATTGTACGACTAGCGAATTCCAATACTCGCTCTTTGTCGTTGACTATTTGCAGAAGTACCGCTCCTAGGCCTGAGTCGCTAGCATCTGTCTGTATAACGAATTGCAAATCGAACTGCGGTCGATGTAATAACGGAGCAGATGCGATTAAGGCTTTTATTTGATCAAAAGCGATTTCCTGATCGCTTGACCATGCATATCTGCAGTCTTTTCTAGTTAGCCTCGTCAATGGCTCTGCTAACGTGGCGAAATTTTGCAAGAATTTCCTGTACCACGAGGCCATACCCATGAAACGCCTCAACTGTTTTAAATTCTTAGGAGCTGGGTAGTCAATGATGAGTTTTATCTTTTCTGGGTCTGGCTTAAATCCATCTCTATTCACCAGAACACCCAGATATTTGACTTCTTCTCTGCAGAATATGCTTTTTTCGTGACTGATCGTGAGACCTGCTGCCTTTATTCGGAGTAATACCTTCTTCAACCATTTCTTGTGTTCAGCAAAAGTCTCAGTTACTACGATTATATCATCCAGGTATGAGAATGCATATGGCTCGAGTTCTGGGCCTATAACCTTGTCGATCAATCGCTGGAAGGTGGCGCCAGCGTGGCTCAGGCCGTACGGCATACGTTTAAACTGGAAGAGACCCATGCCAGGCACTGTAAATGCCGTTTGAGCACGTGAATCTTCTTTCATCCTAATTTGATGGTACGCACTGCTCAAGTCCATTGTAGAGATGTATCTTGCTTTCTGCAGTTTACGCAAGATATCATCCATTCTTGGCAATGGATATGCATCAGGTTTTGTGACCGCATTAACTTTCCTAAAGTCAATACAAAATCTGAACTTGCCATTGGGTTTCTTAACACGAACCACCGGGCTTGACCAACCGCTCGTTGAAGGTTCAATAATGTCTGCTGTAAGCATTTCATTGACCTGTTCGTGCATCCACTCTTCGACCTTCTTAGACACGGGGTAATACTTCTGTTTAATTGGCCGAGCAGGTCCTGTATCGATTTCATGTTCGATCCAGTCCGTACAGCCAATAGGAGTGTCATCTTCTCCTAATATTTCTGTAACTAGTCTTTTTACCTGAGCACGATCGGCCGCTGATACGTCAGCCAAACCGACTGAGCCTAATTTAGCAACATATAATTGCCTGAGCGCAGCGATTTCTAAATTTACTTTTACATTTGTGCCTTTGAAAGAAAGTTTATTTTCGCACGGATCGAAGATAGCCTTAAATGCTCGTATAAAGTTACCACCTAGATAACATTCTTCGTCTAAGCTAGGCATAATTGCAGAACGGAGCGTTTTTGTAACTCCGCCTACAGTAAATGGTAAGTCAACATAACCTACTAGTGAGCATGATCTACCATCTGCTACTTTAGCGAATCTGCCCGTAGCTGGTATCAAAGGCACATTACATGCAGCTGCCAACTGCAAACCTATAGAATTCATCACCGTGCGTGATGCACCTGGGTCATACAAGGCCCTTATACGGTAATCTCCGATCACTACCGTGAGCCACCATCGAGCTTCATCATCAATATCTGATTGCGGATGTTCTTCCTGATCACTTGCCTCTGCCCGACAAGTGCGAGACTTGCTCTGCTCTGCTACTAGGGTTTCCGGTAACTTTCCTTCGACCATCTTTCTAGTAGAGAGTTCTGAGGTCTCGTAATCCTCGTTAGGAACAGTAGGTACCTCGTCTACTTGTTCCCTTGCCCTTTTCCCGCACATTGTGGGCAAGACCATTGTGTGTAGCCGGGTAGCCCACAACGGTAACAATTGAGGTTAGGATTTCGGTTTTTTGTACCGCCTTGTTTCCCTCCATTGGTTTTATCATTACTTGAGTTTTCGGTCTCATCTTCTTTTTGGCCTTGGCTTTGTTGCTCGGAGTTACTATGCCCTAGATTGGGTTTACGAGGTGGTCTCTTAAAATTTTGTCGTCTCTTAGGAGAATTTCCCCGCGATCCGTTAGGCAGTATAGATTTTTGTGCGTTATCCTCGTTGGGTTTTTGCTGCTTTCCAAAAGTCTCCCTAAGTTCACGCATTTCTTTCGCTAATTGGGTTAGTACCTTCCCAAGATTTAACTGTTCAGCAGATACCCGCTTATCAGATACGGCTGCTACTTGTGGCTTACTGTCTCTAGGCTTGCTCGTTGGCCGGTAAGCCACATCAGGTAATA
Organism: Anastatus disparis; assembly: GCA_017163975.1. Classification (NCBI taxonomy): domain Eukaryota; kingdom Metazoa; phylum Arthropoda; class Insecta; order Hymenoptera; family Eupelmidae; genus Anastatus; species Anastatus disparis. The sequence goes on along the minus strand of JAFFSR010000136.1, from coordinate 2,049,014 downwards.
AGGATTGTTCAGGCGGAGGCGGTGGTCTGTAGACCCTTTCTGCCTCAAGCCTCAGTTCAGCTTCTGCAGCTTTTTCCAATAATGATTCGATGTCTACTATTTCATCCCTTCTTACCATTCTCTGAATTTCCGGTAATAGGTCACGATGTAGTAGATCGAGCTGTTGGTTTATATCTGGCAAAGGCGCTTGTTTTAAAACTATAGACTGCAGGCAAGTAATATAGTCTCGCACGGGCTCGTGTTTGCCTTGCGTGCGTGCGTTAGCTTCTGCTAACAACCTTTGTTGAAAGCGTCTGCTGTGGCCATACCAACGTAATGCTGCTTCTTTAAACTGAGCCCATGTTTGCCACGAGTGTCTATTATTCCTGTACCAAGTGGCAGCAACTCTTGTTAGCAGTTCGGAGAGCGAGGATAGTAAGTCGCTCTCGCTGAGTTTAGCAAGTGCTCTGCACTCTTCGACTCTCGTTAAGAAGAGGTCTATGCTTTGGCCTCGTTCACCCGAGAATGTAACGTTCCAGCGGCGCACTATATGACCCACGTCTGTGGTTTTATTTGCGTTTGCTGTTCGGTCACTGTGCCTGCTCTGATCAACGTTAACCGTCGCACTGTTTGCAGTGTGAGGGGTCCCTCCCCCCTCGACTGTACGTGCACCTGTAGTACCAGTTGACAAATTATTGCGGCTACCATAGCTTAGTGCATTTGCGCTTGCATTGTTATTTTCTTGGTTATCTAATGGGCTGCTACAGTTAGCGTAACGTACGCTAAACGTATCCCGAAAGTTGACACGCTGTTCGGTACTTTTATTTCCTTGGAGGTTTTCCCGACTAGGTGTTACCACACCTGTAGCCTGATCGAACAGCTGTGTGCTCGAAGATTTCGGCTGTGACAACACTTCAACTTTTAGTGATAGCGAATCCACTGTAGATACCATTTTTTTTACCTTAGACGACACATCTTTTACTTGGTTATGTATTGTAGTAAGGTAGTCTAATAATTCCTTAGGTATATTTGAGACATTTACGGCTATTTCTTGCTCTTGGCGATTTTCTAGTGGTACCTGATCGTTGCGCCTTTCGTTCTGCGTAATATTACTTAACGTAGCGTTTAAATTTCTCACCACCATTTCGTCATTACGTAATACGGTGAGTGGGTGTTCTTCGTTTGGGTCTACGTTTTCGTCCAAGATCGTAGACCCTGTCTTTTCGAATATTGTCTTTTCTATGAAATCTTGCCTGACCGAAAGGCGGTGTTGTCGTGTTGCCATTTCGTTTTCAGCAGAGTTTGATTCCTCGAAGTCTACTGCTGTATAATTTCCTAACAGCCATCGTACTACTCGATGTGACTGTTCGTAAGGTAACCCTTCTTGTTTTAGTTCCAATGCTTGAAGGGATTCTAGCAAGTCATCTTCAGATAGACATGCTACCCATTTATGGACTTTTATAGCAGTAGCTTTGTGACTCTCGTCGACCGATGTTTGTTGCGTGGCCATCTTGTAGTGATTTATCTTCTTTCTTGTTAAATCTATATCTTGAAGCTGATCGCACGCAAGTACGCTATTAAACGCTTGCAGTGTGCGTGTATTCGCTATATGTATAATAAATAATGTTTGAGTTCGTATGTGTGTGGTTAGAAACTAAGCCGCGCACATACGATGAAAAAAAAACGAAAAAATATATGTATATATAATTTTTTGGAACAGTATATTTTTATGTTTTGGTTTTTGGATTTAATTATTAAACACGATAACTAATAATATTTTAGTCAACTGACCGATATAAAAATTTTCAACTTTGTTATTTTAATTTTTACTACAAAAAAAAATATCAGTTAAAACTGTTAAAATCTTCAAAATACGCGGCTAAATCCAAAAGCCTGTGCGTTTTTAAACTTTAGTTAAAAGCGCGCACCTAACTGTGTGAGCACAATTTTTTCTTTATTATACATTTGTATTTAATGTGTAGTGTAAAAAGGGTGAAAAAAAATTTTAAAGTGTAAACTTTGAGAAATTTTTAACTTTTCTCTACAACACACACTGTTGCGTTGCATCATATTTCTACGAACAGAAAGTTCGTTAAACACATTTTCGTAAAAACAGCTCTCCCGAAGGGCGCGCGGCCTGCGCAGAGAGATAACGCAAACCTCAAGTTTGTCAAATTCTAAGACGTTCGGAACAGCTTTTTGTAAAGGTATAAAAGTAGAGACACGCGTCAAGTCAGTTCAGTTCAGAGTCAGCCGCCTAACACGCAATATCTCTCTCTGTCGACCGAGCGCCACTTACGCTTACAATTAACAACTCTTGCCTTTGTACTAAAGGGCTGCTCTTGTACTAAAGAGCTGATTCATAATCAATCGCATTTGTTCTCTAACGAACAGATACACACCATAAAACAAAGCCGTGCGCGTACGCATTAACGACTTCTAAAGTCAATAAGCCAACAACGTCTTCACGTCTGTTGCACTCACAATAACATAGAAATCACAAGGTTACACGCGTGTGCCTGCGAGCGTAATATTCGTGCGTAAATACTTAGTTAATCTCAACTTGTAAGTTAGTGCAGTGTAAAAATTAATAAAAGGGTTTTTTATGCCTTTAAGGCTTTTTCCCTCAAATTGAGTTAAATTCATTTCAACCTTTCTTTTCATTATAGTGCAGTGAATTCATAAAGTAATAAGTTCAATTAGTGCAAAATCTTAAATTCCAATAGTGTTGTGTTAATAAATTTATTGAGATTTTAAATAGTAAATTTTAGTTTTTCAAATCACAGTTAAATTAAGTTTAAAGTAAAGTCAAATTTAAATTCTTTAGTTTGTAGATGATAAATGTAGAATCAAGTTTTATATTTTGTGTTAAATTCAGTAAATTTAGATACGCTAAAAAAGGGAAAATTGTGTTAGATAAAAAATAGGTTAATTTTCATAACAAAAAACATTAAATTCATTCCATTCTTTTTATTTGAAATAAGACAACCGAAATTTCGAATTTCGATGTAGTTGACGCTACATTTTGGTGCCTCTCTTTGTAAGGTTTGAACTTACGACAAAAGCGTTTACGAATTGCGCGCGTCAAAGTCACGCGCATCAAAACAACCGATTCTCAGAATCAGCCAACAAGTCAAACTCTGCATCGCCACGCTTGCCATCGTGCCCGCCAAGGAGACCTCAGCACCCAAAGGCAACAGCATAGGACACAAAGATAAGTTGTTTTATTCTTTGTTTCACAGTTGAAAAATTTAAATTAAAATTTTTTTTTTTACTTCAAAAATTTATTTCACATTAAATTCAAAGTTCATTCTTTTTTTTTACATTAAAGTCAAAGTTGATTTTTTTTGGAAATTCATTTTACATTAAATTCAAAGTTCAATTTTTTTTTGGAATTCATTTTACATTAAAGTCAAAGTTGATTTTTTTGGAATTCATTTTACATTAAAGTCAAAGTTGATTTTTTTTGGAAATTCATTTTACATTAAATTCAAAGTTGAGTCTTTTTGAAATTCATTTTACATTAAATTCAAAGTTCATTTTTTGAAATTTATTTATTAGTAAAAATTCATTTCCTTTATTGACTAAAATAATTTTACGAGGTTAATTAAATCAAAACCAATTAAATTTATCTTTGTGACAAAGGTAGGAAACAAAGGTATATAGTATAAGGTTGAAAGTGTGTAAGAGTGACCGTTTGTATTTACTAGGATTAACAAAGCTCATACATCACAGTCAAGATTAAAACTCTGTTGTCAGTAACAGAAAATTCAACATTTTTGATTCGTAAGCAAGCAATTAAGTTTCTTTTTTTTTTTTTTTGCTAAACCCCATTGAACGTCGCATTCACTAAAAAATAATTATTCAACGCAAAGAAATTACATTCTTTTAAATTCGATATTTCTTTAAGAAATCGAATTTGACATTAAATTCAAAAAATTTAGTTTGTTCAATTTTATAATTAACATTTATTTGTTCAGATTTAAAGGTCAAGTTTGTAAATTTTCATTAATTTGATTTATTTTAATTCAAGTCAAATATTAAATTTTAGTTTATTCATTTCAGAATTTACATTTTATTTGTTCAGATTAATTTAATTAAAATCTACAGGTCAAGTTTGTTCATTTTCATTAATTTCAAGTAAATAAATTAGTGGTCATTAGTCAAGTTTCAATCAATCAATTTTCAAATCAATTTCAAATTGTTTCAAATTTTGCAAATTAAATTATTCAATTTGTCCATTTTACAAAGTCAAGTCATTATTGTTTTAGCTAGAAATACCGGAACCGGCCGCTGTTTGCCGCCGCCCCAATCACGACAGCTTGTCTGCTGCACAAATTGCAGTAGACTTTCTGCCGAGTTCACAGGGGCTCGAGGGGGGAGTGCGACGGTAGCTAGTTCTGGTAGCGGGTAGGTAGACAGGGTTTAAATCGCGTTTCGCGCTCCTTTTTTTATTATAAAACAATAAAATAAGATTTTAGTAAACTTTAAACAATCTTTCAACAAAATGAATAAAGACGAGTTAGTAGCAGCTACGATCAAAGGGTATAGGAATTTTAGGGAGGAATTAAATGAATTGAGGACTTATTTAAAAACTCCTAACTTTAATCCTTTAAACGCACAACTGAGATTAAAGGATCTTTCAAGTCTGCATTCTCAATGTCAGAAATATCACAAAGCTTTAGCAGTAGTTGTGTCCGAACACGAATTACTCAGCGAATATAGGACATTAACTAACGCATATTATGAAACTTCAACCAGCGTTACCGGTCTCAGTCAACCTGTAACCACACCAGCTCCTCTCGCTAATTCAACTTTGAACAGTAGTAATATAACAATCACTCAACGACACGATGCTCCAAAGTTGCCGGAGATTAAAATTACTTCCTTCGACGGCAAAGCAGATCAATGGTTGGCTTTTAAAAATCAATTCACTGCATTAGTCCACACTCGAACTGACATTAGCGATTTCGTAAAACACACTCAATTGTTGAATTCTCTCACCGGATCGGCTAAGTTAAAAATCGTCGCTCTCGAACCAAGTGCAGACAATTACCAGAGAGCATGGAAGGCGCTCACGGATGCATACGATCACAAACGTCTCATAGTAGTTGATCATCTTAATTCATTAATAGATTTGCCTAGGGTTCCAGCAGCAACAGCCGAAGGAGTGTCTCAACTGCTTGATGCAATTCGTCAGCACTCTGCAATGCTTGAACAAATTTTAGGTACTCCAGTTTCGTTCGAACATTTTGTCATTAGAATAGCGGAACGCTGTCTTCCTCAAAGAATGCTGAGCAGATGGCAAGAGAAACTTGACGTGGATCAGCCACCTACTCTCAAGGAATTTTGTTCATTCTTGCAAACCAACATTTTTAACTTACAGGGACTTGAACACTCGTCAGCTGATTCCAGAAGCAGAGCAGATTTAAAACGAAAACCCAAACATTATTCAAACAAGGAGTGTAATAAAATAGTTAAGACTGAAGCTCGATCGTTAATCACGTCGTCCTCAACACTAGTCGTTTCTTGTCCAAAATGTCAACAACCTCACTATTTGTATAAGTGTCCTCAACTGCAAGATTTAAGTGTCCAACAGCGATGGGATCTTGTAAAGTCTAAACAACTTTGTCGTAATTGTCTAGGTAAACACAACAATACCCCTTGTCCCAGTAAAGGTAAATGCAGGAAGTGCAATCGCCTACATCACACATCATTACACACTGATAAGGAGACACAACAACACAACAGAAGCTCGACTTCTTTTACAGTAAACAAAGATTCAAAACCAAGTAACATCTGACTAGCATCTCATTCTTATGTAGCGGTCACTCACCCTTTAAATTCAAGCTTAATGACCACAGCAACTGTCAAATTTGTAACTGCGAGCAAAGGTTTTATTCTGGCACAAACTTTAATTGACTCATGTTCCACTGTAAATTTAATTACCGAATCTTTTGCAAACACGTTAAACTTACCGAAAAACACTTGTTCAGTTAACATAGGAGCAGTAAATAGTTTATGTACAGTTTCAAACAAATACATTCAAGCAACGTTTTATTCTATGTACAACACATCACACTACGAACTTAAATTTTTGGTTGTATCAAACATTGCAGACAATGTGCCTAATAAAGCTTTTCCTCGCGAATTATTCACCATTCCAAAGGGCGTTCAGTTAGCCGACCCCCAATTTCACTTACCAAAACACATTGATGTCTTATTTGCATCTGACATTGCATTAACAATCCTGACACAAGGCCAAATCCGACTTCAGCACAAAGGGGCAAATTTACTGTTACAAAAAACTAAGTTAGGATGGATTGCAGCTGGGAATTCTGATAATCTTAACAACACTCTTAAAAATCATTGTAACGTAATCAAATTAGATAAACTCATTGAGAAATTTTGGTTAATTGAAGATTTCGATCATGAACCCATTAAGTCTCGAGATGAAGTCGCATGCGAACAACACTACGTTGCTCATACTCAACGAGATGCAACAGGTAGATACATGGTTCGTTTGCCATTTAGGGACAGTAAGTTTAACTTAGGTGAGTCTAGAATGCAAGCTCTTAGGCGATTCCATTCTCTCGAGAGAAAACTTCTTTCGAACCCTAGTTTAAAGGAAGAATATTCTAAGGTATTGAATGAGTACATTTCTTTAGGACATATGACCATCTGTGATGACATCGAAGGGGGATATTATCTTCCACATCATGCAGTAATCAAAGAATCTAGTGAAACCACTAAGGTTAGGGTAGTCTTTGATGCTTCCATGAAAACTTCTACAGGAATTTCACTCAATGACACATTGATGGTCGGACCAACGTTGCAGAACACCATTTTCCAGCAATTAATTTCGTTTCGATCACACTTATTTGTCGTTACAGCTGACATCGAGAAAATGTATAGGCAAATTTTAATTCACCCAGACGATAGGAAATTTCAGAAGGTTTTTTGGTATCATGAAGGTAAAATTAGAACTTTTCAATTAAATACAGTTACTTTTGGGACAGCTCCAGCTCCATTTCTCGCTATACGTACTATTCAACAACTCGCTAGGGACGAAGCAGAAAACTTTCCCAAAGCCAGTAAATTGCTCTTGCGCGATTTCTATGTAGATGATTTTGTATCTGGGGCTAACTCATTTAATGAAATATTAGCTATTCGAGATGAAGTAATTCAACTACTAGCTCGAGGGGGTTTTGTAATTAGAAAATGGGCTTCTAATCATAAGGGGTTTTAAATAATATAGAGAAAAAATACTTCAACTTAGATTGTGTCATAACGAAAGAGTCAATTCAGAAAACCTTGGGTATCATGTGGGATACTCAAGATGATCTTTAAAATATACTGTGCAAAATATTGACATACCGGTTAGGGCGAGCAAGAGAAATTTACTGTCTGAAATCTCAAAAATTTTTGATCCCCTTGGCTTATTAGGACCAGTAGTATTGTATGCTAAGGTATTAATTCAGGAATGTTGGGCAGCGAAGGTTACGTGGGACGAACCCTTGCCAGAGAACATTTACAACAGGTGGAAAATTTTAGCTGATCAATTAACACTTTTACGAGAAGTTTTTTTTTCTAGGCATTCGTTAATTAAAAATCCAATTAAAATAGAAATTCATGGCTTTTGCGATGCGTGTTTACACGGATACGGAGCTTGTATATATGTTAAATCAGAAGATCGTTTAGGAAATATATCTATTCAATTAATTTGTAGTAAATCTAGAGTAGCACCACTTAGTGGGATAACTATACCGCGGTTAGAACTATGTGCAGCTTCTATTCTTAAAAAATTGTATGTAGAAGTTAGAGAGTCAGTTAAATTTTACAATAGATAGGACTATTCTTTGGTCAGACTCAACTATAGTATTAGCTTGGTTAAAGAAGGCCCCTCATTTATTACGACCTTTTGAATCAAACAGAGTAGCAGATATTCAGACTTTAGGTAACGAGGTTAGCTGGAGGTTTGTAAATTCCAACGATAACCCCGCGGACGCACTCTCGCGAGGCCAACTCCCCGCGGACTTTCTGAATAATTCTTTATGGGCATCAGGACCCAAATGGTTAAAACATAACGAAATTTGTTGGCCGCGTCTCACGCAGGTACCGGTGGCTGATTTACCTGGACTTACAACAGAAAACTGCTCGTTATCAGCCTACAGGGGCAGTGGAATTTATTCCTCATTTTCCAAGTTTGAACGACTTATTAGGGTAGTAGCTTATATATTGCGATGGAAGGATAAAATCTCTAAAGATAGGCAGATAGTAGAAACTCAAACTAATCAGGTAAATTTTCCATTATTAGTGTCAGAACTCATTAGAGCGGAACAAAAAATTCTTTTACTAATTCAACACGAACGATTTTCTACTGAATATAATCGTTTATCAATTCATGCCAAGGAAGCGCTAGGCACTCACAAAAAGGGAACGCCCTTCGATAACTTAAATCCATTCATTGATGATGTAGGAATCATTCGAGTAGGAGGTAGGCTCAAAGGGGCTAACATATCTCATGATCAGAAATGTCCCATTTTGTTACCTAGTAAACATCAGGTCACTGATATGATTATTAAGCGAGCCCACGAGGCTAATTTACATGCAGGCGGTCAATCAACTCTTGCAGAAATTCGTCAAAGGTATTGGATTTTAAATGGTAAGAATCAGGTACGTAGGATTATTAGACACTGTATAGAGTGTATTAGACACAGACCCAATTTGATTCATGCCAAAATGGCGGATTTACCTAAGTATAGGGTTCAGGAATCCCCTGTGTTCTGTCACACTGGAGTAGATTTTTTCGGACCAATATTAATTAAGGAAAAGAAAGATAGAAATAGGTCATTTATTAAAACTTATGGTTGCGTATTTATCTGTATGGTGTCAAAGGCAGTTCATATAGAATTAGCAACTGACCTTTCGACTGAAGGTTTTCTAGCCGCATTTCGTAGATTTATAGGACGTAGGGGTATCCCAGAACAAGTATATTCAGACAATGGAACCAATTTTGTAGGCGCTGACCGAGAACTACAAAAAATTTATGATATGATGATGACTCCTCAATTTCAGAATGAAATTGACAACTATGCTTCAACTAAAAGAATCCAATGGCATTTTAACCCATCTTTGTCACCACATTTTGGAGGTATTTGGGAAGCGGCCGTAAAGAGTTTTAAACATCACTTAAAACGAGTCCTTAAGGACCAAAAACTCACTTATGAACAAATCAATACTCTTTTAATTGAGATAGAAGCCATATTAAACTCTAGACCATTGTATGCTCTTTCGGCCGATCCCAACGACCCCCTTCCAATAACACCTGCTCACCTTCTTATAGGCAAACCTTTCAATTTCTTACCAGAACAAAATTTTGTTTCAGTTCCAGACAACAAGCTGTCCACTTACAATTTCATTACGAAAGCCAGACAGGATTTTTGGAAAAAATGGCGAAAGGAGTATTTACACGAACTCCAAACTAGACAAAAATGGCACTCTTCAACAGAAAATTTAGAACCAGGCTCTGTAGTCATTTTGATGGACGATGTAACAGTTTGTAATAAATGGCCATTGGGTGTTGTCATCGAGGTTTTTCCAGGGGACGATGGCATAGCACGAGTGGCTTCAATCAAGACTGCGAGCGGCGTATATAAGCGCAACATTACAAGGCTTTGTATTTTACCGATTTGCGAGCATTGAATAATGTAAAATTTCATATATATGTATCATTTATGTCATATCAAACTGCGACCTGATTACTCCTTTATCATGTTCGCAGCCTGCGCCGGGAGTATGTTGCGTTGCATCATATTTCTACGAACAGAAAGTTCGTTAAACACATTTTCGTAAAAACAGCTCTCCCGAAGGGCGCGCGGCCGGCGCAGAGAGATAACGCAAACCTCAAGTTTGTCAAATTCTAAGACGTTCGGAACAGCTTTTTGTAAAGGTATAAAAGTAGAGACACGCGTCAAGTCAGTTCAGTTCAGAGTCAGCCGCCTAACACGCAATATCTCTCTCTGTCGACCGAGCGCCACTTACGCTTACAATTAACAACTCTTGCCTTTGTACTAAAGGGCTGCTCTTGTACTAAAGAGCTGATTCATAATCAATCGCATTTGTTCTCTAACGAACAGATACACACCATAAAACAAAGCCGTGCGCGTACGCATTAACGACTTCTAAAGTCAATAAGCCAACAACGTCTTCACGTCTGTTGCACTCACAATAACATAGAAATCACAAGGTTACACGCGTGTGCCTGCGAGCGTAATATTCGTGCGTAAATACTTAGTTAATCTCAACTTGTAAGTTAGTGCAGTGTAAAAATTAATAAAAGGGTTTTTTATGCCTTTAAGGCTTTTTCCCTCAAATTGAGTTAAATTCATTTCAACCTTTCTTTTCATTATAGTGCAGTGAATTCATAAAGTAATAAGTTCAATTAGTGCAAAATCTTAAATTCCAATAGTGTTGTGTTAATAAATTTATTGAGATTTTAAATAGTAAATTTTAGTTTTTCAAATCACAGTTAAATTAAGTTTAAAGTAAAGTCAAATTTAAATTCTTTAGTTTGTAGATGATAAATGTAGAATCAAGTTTTATATTTTGTGTTAAATTCAGTAAATTTAGATACGCTAAAAAAGGGAAAATTGTGTTAGATAAAAAATAGGTTAATTTTCATAACAAAAAACATTAAATTCATTCCATTCTTTTTATTTGAAATAAGACAACCGAAATTTCGAATTTCGATGTAGTTGACGCTACACACACTGCACTGGTCAATTGCCACGCTACGGGCTGGCAATTTTTGATGAGAGAGAATTTATAATTCGTAACCAAAATTATAAATTTTAATTCTATTAAATCATGCACACACGAAAGAAAGAGAAGCAAAAAATTTTCTGACCCTTTAATATATATCTATAAAAATATATTTTAACTTTTATTTAATTCAAGTTTGTATTAAATATATACAAAAAAAAATTTATATTTTATGCTCTTAGTGAGGTTAGATTCTTTTATATTAAAGGGCAGTTAATAACTAATCTAATTTCAACTTCCTCGACAGTTGAAATCAATATTTCTCTCTCACCATTAAAGACAAGCAACAATGACTAACGACCTAATCGGCAATAGGGTTATATACCTAACGCACGTTTTTATTTTAAATAAATTCAAATGCTTGTTCGCTTTTTCACTTAAAGCGAACAAAAGCATGCAGAGTTTTTATTTCTTGAACTCTGTGTCTTACCAACGTCGACAATATTTGCGCGTTATCTAGAGAGAAAAAGAAAATTTTCGCTGGGACACGTGGGGACGCAATTTAATTTTTAAAGAAAATTTTGTACTATATTTCCGAAAAAAAGAATCACAAAAAGGAAAGAAAGAAAAAAAAATTTTCTCAATTTTAAATTCAATAAATTTTTGTAACACTAATTTCGTTTTACGAAAAAAAATTTTATTCAACACGTGTCGTATTTAATTTTTGCTGTAGGCAAACGCCATCTTTAATACGAAAATTTTTAAGCAACTCGAAGCCTGTTCGCTTCGACGCCGGCTACTTGCTCGACGCCATTTGCAAATTTTGGTTTATTATATAACGCGTAAAGACCTGATCCCGTTGACGCATCTATACATTGGGCGCCATTTTGTAACGGTATTTTATTACTCGTTGCAAAAGAATTTAGACTTACGCTTCAGTTTAACTTTTCGTTAAGTCAGTAAATTTAATTTAGATAGAGTTGCCGCCAACTCATTAGAAAATAATCATACATCTATATTGCGCAGCAAACTCAATGTGCTAGTCAGTCAAACGTATATTGACTTGCGACAAGGCTTTATACTATATACTCGTCGCTGAGCGTCTCTCTCTCTCTCTCTCTCTTACCTGATCGAGAGACGCGATGCCGGTAGTTCAGCTTTCCTTATTTTACGCCAAGATATATATATATATATATATATATTATATGATATAAAAGATAAGGACCGCGGAGGCGTCGGGGTAAGCAAATTGATTCAGGTCTTTAGGTTAATGCGAATTTATTAAAGAAGTAAGAAAGTGATACAGTAAAATATATTTAAATAAAAAAATACGAACAAAGTTTATTAAAGATAATTCTAAAGGGGGGACGCGACACGAACTAAATTACGTTGAGATATTGTAATGAACGCGCGCACTCTCTGTGTTAAGATTTCTTCGAGGAAAGAAATCTCAACCAAATAGATATAACAATATGAACTTACGAATACGCGTAGAAGCTTCTATGACAACCAAAATACGTACGCTAGAAATATCCCGTCGTTGGCCAACAAAAGACGCGATACGCCGCAACCTGTTCGCTGAGGCTCGTAGAAGACAGCCAAGACCAGCACGTACAACCAGGAGGTGATGACGATCTTCTAGCAACGATCTTCCTTTATCCTTTTCTCCAAAACTATATGCGGCACTACACCAACGCGTTTATTAAGTTAAGACTTAAATAAGAGCCGAAAGCTATGGCGATGATACGTGCTTGTAGGCCGCTAAAACAATGTCTCTCGCACGAGGCAGCGCTATATATAAGCCGACGTGTGCGCTTATGAACAGCCGGAAATGTTCTGTCTTGCCTCGTGGCTTTCTTGCTCCTCGCGCGCGCGCTGCTCATCGAGTTACGTGCTTCTTGACGTATCTTATACGAGGTATCTGACTGAGCGCGTGTCAGTTGATCTTACCTAAGCGCGCAAGGTTCGAACACGGTAGAATACCGTGACAATATTTAATATTTATTCACAAATTTTCCCAAATATCTCTATATTAGGCTTCTTACTAGTAAAAATGGAAGGCTGTAATATAGAGATATTTTTAAAACTTTAGAATTAAGAAGAAAAAATTTGAAAAACTGTAATGTTGGTATTTTACATTCCCTTAAATAATAATGTCCAGCTGACGATCTGTAAATTTATTTCCAACCTCAAAATTTTTTACCAAATTGTAAGTAGTTTTGTAACAGATGTAAATGATTCGAAATTTCATAAGAAACATGTCATGATGGCGTAGTCGGAAACGCTCACGCTTTGCATCATCGAGGTACCCGGTTCAACTCCAGTGCAGGTCAGATTTTTTTCAAAGGTAATTTATCTTTAAAAAAATTAAATTAATAATAAAATTAAATAACAAGTTTCGGGTTAAAAAAAGAATATAGTACATTTCGCAACTACACTGAAAAAAAAGTCAGCAAATATGACATGGTAGAGCCATGCTAAAAGATTTTTATATCATTTCAATGTAATAACTATTATGAATCTAAGGAGATAAGTTATTGTTGTATTAAATATAGTAATCAGTGAATCTTCATGGAAATAATAAATAATAAAAACTATTTCTGGAAAGTGCTTATATGTGATAGATAGTTTTGTGAAACAATATCTTATTCAATGGAATGCATCTGGATCTGTATCTAAATTTTCTAGTATATTTTTGTGCATAACCTCAAAAATTTTTTAAAACTTTTTTACAAAACGTATTTTAGTATAGATACATGTACAACAAACGTTTAAATAGAAATCTACGATTATTTAATAAAATTTTGTTAACATGATTTATTGTAAAATGATTTATTTACGATAAATCATGAATGTTACTTTTAATAAAAACGACTTGGTTGGCGCATTATGTGCGCTGTTACTGTTATATCATGGTTACTAGAATAACATTGCATGGTTCCTCAGATGATATTATTGAAATGCTACTTCCATATAGCGCCATGTTGTTTTAGTATGGGAACCGAGTTGCATTTTCTTATTTTTTTTTTCAGTGTAGTGCGCGAAATAGGTGATTCATGCACAAGCAAAGCAAGGGTGACAAAAAAGACAAGTATTTAAATAGACGAGAAACACGATTATTTTTGCGGTTATTAACCGAGAGTAGTGAGATGAGTCAATTTACCACCCGAGCGTAGCGAGGGTGACAATTAGACGAGTAAATAATAAAAAATAAATGATAAATCATAAATATTTATAGCTGCATTATTAATACAATAAATATTTTTATGATTGCGAATAAAAACTTTTATTTACATTCACTTATTAGAAGATTTCTGATTTATAATAAATTTAAAAGCGCAAATTAAAACGCTCATTATTCAGAAGATTTTTTAAAATTAATTGTTGACTAGCCAAAGTTATCAGTTATTCATTAGAACAGTTTCTGGAATTAACCGTTGCAAGAGTTGAATTTTCTTTCAAGAAAATTCTAAAATAAAAATTTAAAATTTATACTTGAAAAATTTAATTTTTTTAAAAATTTTATAATAAATGTGTGACGTGGGAAATACCACGTAATAATAAAAAATTTTCGAAATAAAATTTTCCTCCCGTTGGCACAAATCACCAACCACTCATGGGCCCGAACGCATGAGATTTTTTTTAAATTTTATTAATTCCCTTAATTTCTATTGCTTTCTCTATGAGAAAACATTGTATTGGTAAAAAAAAATTTTTTCTATTTTTTCATTAATTTGTACATATTTAGACTCAGGGAGTCGAAAAAAGTGGTTTCCAGAAAATGTCTGTATGTATGTGTGTGTATGTATTCAGTACGCCAATAAGATCTCGAGAACTACTCAATGGATTAACTTCAAATTTTGCATGCAATTTATTTTTTTGTCCAACTGGGGGGGGGAAGCTATTGAAAATTGATCTTCTTAGCTCAGTTTTTTTTTAGAGCCATTTTAAGAATTTTAAAAAAATTTTAATTTTTCATTTTTTTGATATTTTACGTAAACTACTCGAAGAATTTTCTTGAAAATTTGTATGAACATTATTTGCGACTGCCAAAAGAAAAAAAACTTTTACCAACTGATTTTCTTAGCGCACTTTTAATTTTAGAGCATTTTAAAAATTTTGAAAAAAAATTTTTTTTTTCATTTATTTTTTATTTTACGACAACCATTCGATAGATTTGCTTCTAAATTTGTATACAAGTTATTCGCTATTGTCTAAAGAAAACAAGCTTTGGAACACTTATTTTCTTAGCGTAGTTTTAATTTTAGAGCATTTTGAAAATTTTGGAAAAAATCTCTATTTTTCATTTTTTTTCTATTAAACAAAAACCATTCGATAGATTTGCTCGAATATTTTTATGGAAATCATTTGCAATGGCCTAAATAAAACAAGCTTTGAAAAACTTATTTTCTCAGTGCAGTTTTAATTTTAGAGCATTTTGAAAATTTTGAATAAAATTTTTCTAATTTTTTTTATATTTTACGTAAACTACTCGATGAAGGAGCTTCAAATTATGTATGGGAATTATTTATGATTGTCAAAATAAAATGAACTTTTGAAAACTAATTTTCTTCAATTTTCTTAGCGCACATTTAATTTTAGAGCATTTTGAAAATTTTGAAAAAATTGTTTATTTTCAATTTCTTTTCTATTGCACAAAAATCACTCGATAAACTTGCTCAAAAATTTTCATGCAAATTATTCACTACTTTGGAAAACTTATTTTCTTAGCGCAGTTTTAATTTTAGAGCATTTTGAAAATTTTGGAAAAAATGTTCATATTTCATTTTTTTTTCTATTACACAAAAGCCATTCGATAGATTTGCTCAAAAATTTTCATACAAATTATTTGTTATTGCCTAATTAAAGCAAGCTTGGAAAAACTTATTTTCTTAGCACAGTTTTAATTTTAGAGCATTTTGTAAATTTTGAATAGAATTTCACTTATTTTTTGGTATTTTACGTAGTAGCTTAAAATTATGTATAGAAATTATTTACGATTGCCTAAATAAAATGAACTTTTGAAAACTGGTTTTCTTAGCGTAGTTGTAACGTTAAAGCGTTTTGAAAATTTTAAAACAATGTTTATTTTTCAATTATTTGATATTTTTTGTAAACTATTCGATGAAAATGTTCCAAAATTTGTATGCAAGTTATTGGTTATAGTGTTAAGAAGACAAGCTTGGGAAAATTAATTTTATAAACGCATTTTTAATTTTAGAGCATCATAAAATCACATTATGCAAATGGCAAAAGTAAGAAAGAGTAAAATTCATATAGATTTCGTAGGTATTAAGACAGCCTTCAATACAGAGGATAGGGACATTTATATTAAAATCGTATTTAAAAAAATAAAATAAAAATACTCTAACTCAATGCGCTCTATGAGAAAGCATTGCGCCAAAGCACTTGGCAGCTTTTTTTTTGAACGAGATCACGAAACGACGAGTTGATTTATAGCAGACGTGCGCGGCAGCCATTACACACACATCGATAGCTACTGTTTGTGATCATCGGTGCTGCTGTAGCAGCCAGTTGAGCGACTACGTATACACCAATACCTAATAACGACCGCGCGTGCGCTAGGAGTCAATGATTCAAGAAGAAGTACAAGAGAGAAGAATGAGAAAAATTTTTAACAAAAAAAAAACCGACTTCAAAAAAAAATTGCACTAAAAATTAACAAATAATATATTATCCTTAGAAACTATACGCATAAAAAGCATCTAACACATGTGTAGTCAATATAATATAGACCATCTAATTCATACTAACACAAACAAATTATTTTTTTATTAGGTTGCTTACAAAAAATTAGTCAATAGATAAAACAATATATACATACAAAAAAATTAGAATTTTTGGAGTCGGTGCCAGCCTGAAAAAATTGTCACAAATCTAAAAAAAAATTTTGAAAAAATTGCATTAAATATAAAAAAAATATGTAAAATATATTATTGGTATACCGATAAGCCTATTCAAATCATAGTTATTTTATATAATTCCATATTTCCGTTATTATAAATTTAATATTTTGTTAATGTTAAATCTGAATACAAGTTTTAAATATTCGCGTCTTTTGCATTTGAATGACCATGCACAGACTGCCGTAGTTCCGCGTTGAGTTACTTCGTAGTTATCCAGAAAACTCCATCACGCAGGAGAAAATTTAAGACATATAAGACAGTACAGTGTGAAATTGGTGACAATTACAAATAGGTAATTAACGCGGTTGTAAGTATAAATAGTATTCTTGATATCTAAAATTTTATTAGACATTTATCGCCTCCTTTGTTCACTTTCAAAATTTTTTTTTTTTAGATTTGTGACAATTTTTTCAGGCTGGCACCGACTCCAAAAATTCTAATTTTTTTGTATGTTTATATTGTCTTATCTATTGACTAATTTTTTGTAAGCAACCTAATAAAAAAATAATTTGTTTGTGTTAGTATGAATTAGATGGTCTATATTATATTGACTACACATGTGTTAGATGCTTTTTATGCGTATAATTTCTAAGGGTAATATATTATTTGTTAATTTTTAGTGCAATTTTTTTTTGAAGTCGGTTTTTTTTTTGTTAAAAATTTTTTTATTTGTCATTTTTTAGTGCAATGTTTTTAAAATCTTATTTTTTGTAAAAAATTTTGTTTTTATTCGATACTTTTAAAGTCGGTTTTTATTTATTAAAAATTTTTGTTTATGTTTTTATATTTTTTAGTGAAGTTTCTTGCTAAAGGAACAATGGGTAGATCTACAAGTCGTGCTGCTGCCATGAGACAACGCCGTTTGAATGAGACAAGTGAAGAAAAAGAAAAACGTCTTTCTCAAGATAGAAAAAGCAAATCCAAAACAAGGTTAAACGAAAGTTGTGAACAGCGCAAGACAAGACTTTCGAAAATGCGTGCTTATATGAAGAAAGTTTCAAAGTGCGAAAATAATGAAAGACATGCCCAACGTCTCAGCTTAATCCAAGTTCGTCTATCCAACGAGACAGAAGAGCAGCGAGCCCACCGCCTTGGTTTGATTCAAGATCGTCTGTCGGAGGAGACGGAAGAGCAGCGAGCCCACCGCCTTGGTTTGATTCGAGATCGTCTGTCGGAGGAGACGGAAGAGCAGCGAGCCCACCGCCTTGGTTTGATTCGAGATCGTCTGTCGGAGGAGACGAAAGAGCAGCGAGCCCACCGCCTTGGTTTGATTCGAGATCGTCTGTCGGAGGAGACGGAAGAGCAGCGAGCCCACCGCCTTGGTTTGATTCGAGATCGTCTGTCGGAGGAGACGGAAGAGCAGCGAGCCCACCGCCTTGGTTTGATTCGAGATCGTCTGTTGAAGGAGATGGAAGAGCAGCGAGCCCACCGGCACGGCTTAATTCAAGTTCGCCTATCCAACGAGACGGAAGAACAACGAGCCCACCGGCTCGATTTAATTCACAATCGCTTATCAAATGAAACACCAAAAGCTCGCTTGATTCGTCTCAATAAAATGAAAGAAACCAATCATAGTCTTCGAGACATCACAAACGAAGAAGCTTTTGAAATGGCTATCAACGTTTTCGCAGATGTTTTTTGCGCTGTATGCAAAAAAGGTATATATCCACAACAACGGTTTAACTTACAAGTAAATTTATATGATTCACTGTTGCCCCAGGAATTGTTGGCTTTAGGTACAATAACAACCTGCTCCCGCTGTAAAAATAACATCCGTAAAAGAAAAATTCCACCAACTGCTTATTGGAATAAAATGACACCAGCAGAAATTCCACCTGAATTAGCCAATTTGACAAGCGTTGAAGAAAGGTTTTTATGCCAGATTGTGCCGTTTTTAAAAATCGTTAAACTTGATAACCGATTCTGTCAAAATTGGTGTAAGGGGCAGGTAATTTTATTTGCGAAGGACGTTGCGGAAATAGCAGAACAGTTACTACTGTCGCCACACCAAGCTGGTATCATTTTGGTTGTAGAAAGTCTCGAAAATCTTCCACGCTCTAAAGAATTCATCGTCGATGTGCAGAGATTAAATCGAGCATTAGCGTGGTTGATTTGTAACAATCATCTTTACAAAGATGTTCGACCGCATTTTGGAACTATTACGTCAGATATTATTCCGTTAATTCAAATTGCTGCTGATTCTCTTGAAAAAGAAGATGGTGTTATCTCTGTTAAGACGGCCTTAAACCATTATGTCACTTTAAACGATAACAAGGCGATACTACGAGGATCATTCCACCAAGGAGACTTGCGATTTAATACATCTCGGGACAAACAATGCACTGGGATTGCTGCTGTGGCTTGTGCAGCATTTAGTATATCAAACCCAAACGAGTGGACCAAGAGTACTATCGATTACATTGTTATAATTGGCGATAAGTACTATAATGATTGCATTACCGTCAGACAAAATCCTGCTCTCGGCGAAATAAATCCTGATTATCTAGCTGTTACAGATCTTATACCAAGACTTATTTACAACAAACGAAATGTAGCGATCACAGTTCTTGATAGAACCAATTATAATGGTCATATAGACAATGACGACAGTTTAAATGGCTTCCCTAACTTAAAAAATGCATTAGGAATTTTTTTATAGAACATTCAAATGGCATCCTTACGGCAAACGGTACATCGGTAGCAGTACATTGCAGAACTTCAACTGAAAATCAAACATACTGGTTGCTTGACTCTCATGCTCGTGGCCCTAAAGGTGCTTCGGCACCTAAAAATGGTACTGCTTGTTGCATGCAGTTCAGTGACCTGGATGATTTTTATTCCATGTTGCGACGCAATTTATTTATATCACAAAAAAAAATACCAAATGAAAACCTCAGGCACGATTTCAATTTGTTTTCATTAACGGCATTAATTATTAATGTAAACAATCAATCACATGCGCCTATATTGGAGTCATCGGAAACTTTACGGATCGCAAGCCCAACATATACACCAATCAGAAATCCCAACCAACCAATAACACAAGCTGTCGAGTTTCTCCAAAAAACGATACAAGAAAAATTGACCACAGAAATTAATGAAGAATCTGGAATAGAATTACCATTACCGGTCCCTGATGTTTTAAGCTCCATTTATGTTGAATCAACTAATATGCTCCAAAACATAGATGACAATGTACCTAATTTAGAAAGTATTATACAAATAAATGAAACTGCAAGAGATGACACAACGAAAATGGCTGCAATTACAAGGAAAACGGCACCACCTTTGAATTTGGAGCAAGAACGTCGTGCGGAAGAATTATGCTGGTACTTTCTATATCCAGATGGTAGAAATGGCTTTGGCGAGGAAAGAGAAAATTCTATCACACCACTGGATTACTTTCAAACACGGATAATGAGTGGTGACAAAAGATTCAATAGAAATGAATATTTATTTTATGCTTTATCCATCGTCGAATATTATCAAGCCAAATCAAGTGTTTCGGTATCATGTAGGATGTGACAACATAATGGAGAGCAAACACCTCAACATCTTGTAGATAACATGCATTTAACAATGCGAAATATTAGAGGCTCTGCGTCGTATTGACAGAAATGTTGCTCTGAATTGATTGCAATGGTTAGAACTTTAGGACCCCCAACGTGGTTCTTGACATTCTCCTGTGATGATTTAAACTGGCCAGATATGATAAAAGCCTTGCTAATTGCCGAAGGACGTAATATCAAAGATGTTGAAAACCTAACATTTCCAGAGCGCTTAGAACTAGTGCAAAAACATCCGGTGGTGGTAGCAAGACAGTTCACACTACGTATTAACGCTCTCATGCGATTCTTAAAACACGATCAAGATTGTTTAGGTGGTGCTATTGAAGATTTTTGGTACCGAATAGAGTTCCAAAACCGAGGTAGTCCACGTCTACATTTGTTAGTGTGGTGTAGTAATATTCCGGACTTCTCTTCTCCACAGGGCATCTCTGTGATTGAAAGAGTAGTTTCGTGTTCATTAAATTCTAACGACTCAGAGTTACGTGAGTTAGTTAAGAAATTGCAGATTCATAAACATACCGTAACATGCAAAAAAAATCGCCAAGACAATACTTGTCGTTTCGGTTTTCCAAAACCAGAAAGTGATAGGACGGTTTGTCTTGGCCCAGATGAAGCACTTGCTAATAACGGACGATTCTGTTTATTAAAAAGAACTCCAGAAGAAAGTATGGTTAACAATTACAATGCAGTCCTTTTACGTTTGTGGAAGGGAAATATTGATGTGCAACCATGTGGTAGTGTTGCCGCTGTGGCCTACTACGTCACGAAATATGCAAGTAAATGTGAACCATATGATACTGGTGATGTAATACGAGAGGCTATTTCGAAAGCTAAGAAACAAGGTGGTGATGTTTGGAAACAATTGTTTTGAGTATCAATGGCTATTTTAAATCAACGCTTGGTTAGTGCGCCGGACTGCGCATATAGATTATGCCATTTACCATTGAAAATGTCGTCACGAAAATCTGTTTTTATAAATAGTTGCAGGCCAGAAGAACGTTTCAGACTTCTAAAATTTGACGGTGACGAAACGAATATTTGCAACAACATTTTTGATCGTTATGTATTGCGTTCAAACGACTTGGAAAATTTAAGCCTTGCAGAGTTTGCGGTCCGTTATGAAACAATATCTAATACAACATGGTCAGAGGACGATGGTGATGCTGAAATGAGAGATGAAGATGTTACGTTGGAAAAATTCATCAGATTGCAGGACAATACGAGAATGCGTATTAGAAACCGGCCTGCAGTATTACGTACCCGCTATTACACGATTAACAGTGACAAAGAAGCATACTATTACAGTTTAATAGTATGTCACATACCTTTTCGTAATGAAGGCGAATTGCTTCTCGAAAATGAAACACCTGAAAATTGCTTTATAAGGCGCCAAAATGATTTTAGGCCATTGCACGGTAATGTAAACGCAGAACAATTTGCACATGCTGAACAAATTATTCAACAGGCTCTTGCGCGAGTTACAGCGCTTAATGTTGCGAATGAAACCCATGTCGAAAATGCTCCTATACTATGTGCTGATGAGCATATTATAGATAATGAAAATGATAATGATACCTTTTGCGAAGACGTAGGAAAACGTGCCGTCATGTCAGAAGAATTGTTCCTAAAGAGCGTTCAAGGATTAAATATACAACAACAAAATTTGTTTAATAAAATTTCGACAGCAATCGAAAACGATTTGCATGGGTATGAAAGTCGGCTGTTACTTTTTATCACAGGTGGAGCAGGTAGTGGTAAATCTTTCCTTTTGAAATTAATTGTGGAGCATATTAAACGTTGCTATGCACCAACAGTAGATATTCAACTGAATCCCAACTTTGTGGAAGTTGGATTATTAACTGGTGTTGCTGCTAGACAGATTTTAGGCAAAACACTACACAGCATTTTCTTACTTCCAATTGAAAAAGCAAGGACAATGACTTATAAAAAAATTACTGGACAAAGACTTGAAAATGAACGTCGTAAATGGCGCTATATAAATTGTCTAATCATAGATGAAATTTCTATGGTGTCCTATGAAAACCTAAGAATGATTCATCTTAGACTTCGGGAATATAAGAACAATGATAAATTATTTGGAGGGCTCAACATTTTGCTCTTTGGTGACATATTTCAACTACCTCCAGTAGAAGGACATTGATGTTTTATGCAGCCGCCATGGTTCTCTGCAGAGGTCAATTTATGGGATCAGTTTTCTTTTTTCGAACTGACCATAAATATGCGACAGCGCAATGATGCCGAATTTATCGATTTATTGAATAGCTTACGGGTAGGAGAAATGACAACGGCTCAATTTCGGTTGCTATGCGAACGGCGTAACGTGCCTTTAACTAACGAATTTGCAAATGGAGTCGCTGTTCGTATTTTTCCTACTGTAAGGCAAGTCAACGATTACAATGACAATATGAGCGAAAAAATGCAAAGTTGCATCAAACATATCAAATAAATGCAGTGGATGAGTCTAGGGAAATAACAACGTATGGCAAGAAACCACCAGATAATGTTATTCCCAAAGACGTCAATAATTGTGGTGGGCTTCTGTCATCTATAAAAATTGGCGTTGAATCCCGCGTAATGTTAAGGCGTAATTTATCAATTTCTGAAGGACTAGTGAATGGAGCTATGGGTATAATAAAGAAAATAAAATGGCCAGCCCTAAGGAGAAATCAACTAAAGGATGGAGAGCTACCGGAAGCTGTGTATGTTAAATTTGATGACGAAACTATTGGTCTTAAGCTAAAAGATAGCGACGGTAGTATACCTATATCTCCATCAAGCACTACGTTTCAAGCTACAAGAGGTTACGGAAATGTGGAACGCCGTATGCTGCCTTTAATATTAAGCTGGGCAGTAACAATCCACAAATTACAAGGTACTACTCTCGAAAGAGCAGTTATCGATTTTGGTAAGAAAAATTTTGCAAAAGGGCAAATATATGTTGCGCTTAGTCGAGTCAAAAGTTTGGAAGGCATAGTTTTGTCAGATTTAGATGCCAACAAAGTATTGAATCGACCCCACGATGACAGATCATTAGTGGAAATAACGAGACTACGAAATCTATGTTTCGAAAATAAAAGTCTCGCATAATAACAAAACATTGTAAATTCGCAATGTTTATTATTTATTTACTATTATTATTTATTTACCATTATTATTTATGTACCATTGTTGAATATCGTTGTTTTCTTTTTTTATTTATTTTATATTGTATTGGTGTTTAATATTGTATGAATAATTAATAAAAAAATAAGTATAATTATTTTATCATGAATCTTGTGTTATAATTTAATTTTTTTTTTCCTAGAACCATATTGCTACTTCCCGTATTCTATCATCATCATTAAACCTTTAACTTTAAATTCAAAGATAATCGAACGTTAAATTTAATGAATCCATTACAATAAAAAAAAACTTTATTTTTTTTAAATTATTATAAAAACGCATTTTTTTTAAATAAATTATTATAAATCGCATTTTTTCTTGTAATAAATATTTAGTGCAATTTTTTAAATTGTTTGGTTTTGTTAAAAAATTTTTATTTTTTATCTTCTAGTAAATCCCCTTACTAAAAACGCAAATACAGGTAGACCCACTAATGACATTAAACTTTCATTATTAATTCATAACGCATGCATTAGTACACCACCAAGCAATATATAGCAGGAAAGAAAGAAGGCTCAACAGCACAGTGTCGTTATGTGTGCATGTATACATATTCAAGCTCAGGTAAAAGAGAGAGAGAGAGAGAGAAAGAGAGAGAGAGAAGCGGAGAGGGCCTAAACAGCTAAGAGAATTCCGCCATTAGACCTTGTATAGTAAATTCATTCTCTTTGTTAAATTAAATTAAATTAAACTTTTCTTTGTTTATTAAGCGATGAGTGATTAAAAGACATTAATTAAAACTAAATTTTTTTTGGTATAGATTAAATCAAATCGAATAAAAAGTAATCAGAAAAATAAATAATTTTTTTTGTGTAATCTAAAATTTTTCTGTGTGTGTGGGATATGAGAGAGCACGAATAGGTAGAAATCTAAGCAAGGTTTATTACGACCTAATGTAAAATAAGTTTATTTTCTTTAATATAAATTGAAGTGAAGTTAAATAAAAGTTTTTTTGTGTGTGCTTTCCCCTCCCATTTCAGGCAAGAATTCTGCTCGAATAGAGCCACCTCCCGATCCAAGGCAGCTTAAGATTCGTGCTTACTGCTACCTAGTTGGTGGTGTATCTGGAGCCCTTATATATATAAATTCTTTTGATACACCGATTTTGCCTGTAAAAACCGGCTCACGAATAGACTTAATATATTTATTTAAAAGTATAGAGTATTGAATTTATTAAAATTCTCACATAGCAAATATTATATATTAAAAGTGACTAAATGATTTACAACTATTCTGCCTGTAAAAAACATTACAAATAAATATTCACTATCTAAATCAACTTAATAATTAATAAAATTAAAATCTTTTAGAAAATTTTCACTAAACCGCTCTTTTATATATGAAACAATTCCCCCTTTTTGTTTTTGATGAGGTTTTTGATGATAAAAAATTTTATTTCGAATTTCCTGTCAAAATAACCTTATATGACATAAATATAGAGTCTAAAGGCCGTTACACTCAAAAAGATACAGGTTACAGATACAGTGACAGATACAAAATTATATTGGTTGGTATATCTATATATGTGAAAAACAAATGCGTTGTCTCTTGTATTTTTTTATATATAGATATACTAGCCAATGTAATTTTGTATCTGTCACTGTATCTGTATCTTTTTGAGTGTAACGGCCTTAAGTCCGCAAAACAATTGTGAATCTTGATGCTTAAAAGAAAGCAATATGGCATACATGTTTCGCACATTATGAAAAAATATTAGGTTTGGCACACGCAAAACAAGCATGAGAAACCGTGTTTCGCGCACGGAGAGTCAAAAAAAATTTTTTCCGTATGTTCTCACAAATTTTACTATGTGACATGGTAATTTTTCTTACAACGCAGAAACGTCCCACTCTTCTTATACAATAAAGTAATTTTTAATACAATCTATAATTATATTTATGACAGTGTTTCTCTCTGTGTATGAACAGCAAGCAGTTCATTTATTCCGAATAACTATTGAAAAAAAATCAGTGTAAGCGAAGTTTTTATAAAATATCCGTAATAAAATGAATTACTTACAGCAATAGGTTAAAAATACTAATTCTTTGAATTGTCGACAAATAATTTGACTCGCTGCACTCTCATACTCCACTTGAATCTATATAAATAATCCAATTAAATTGCAAAAAAATCTCCTCTTCACGCGAATCTCCTCTTCCATTAAATGGTATAGCAGTA
Organism: Anastatus disparis; assembly: GCA_017163975.1. NCBI lineage: Eukaryota > Metazoa > Arthropoda > Insecta > Hymenoptera > Eupelmidae > Anastatus > Anastatus disparis. The sequence goes on along the minus strand of JAFFSR010000136.1, from coordinate 2,023,414 downwards.
GCACAGGGTGCACACTTGCGCTTATGCTTTAGCAAAAGCACTGATTTGAATGAGGATTTGGTCAACATAGTTTTCAACAGAGCACAGATGTTCTCGATTCTATAGGATATAGTCCACAGAAAGATACATACACATATATATACATACAACCTAAAGCCTTGATACCCCCAAGCTAAACGTGAGAACCTAAAATATGAGATTGTCCTCAGCCAGATTGAACTCTGAAATATTCAGTAGCGAACTGATTTTTTTCTTTTTTTTACTCTGCGAAGCATACTACTGAATGACGAGAGAATATATATATATATATATATATATATATATATATATATACGCAATGGCAAAAATAGCTTGCGGTTTTAAATTTTTTACTAACGATCCGACATTTCGGTTTCAGAGACAAATAATTTTGGATGAGATACACTTTCTTTTTTTCTCTTTTATTGAAAATTATTATTACGTTCTTCTAACCTCAAAATCGCAACTTCTTTTCTCATTTTCGGCTCTCAGAACGTAAAATTCATTACGTTACTTGGACAAAAAGGCTTTTTAACGAAACTCGTTACAAACCTCGCCTTCGGCTCGGCTTGTAATCTTCTCGTTTCGTAAAAAAAGCCTATCTGTCCACGGAACGTAATGTACTATTAATTAAAGCTTACAGTAATATTAAAGCTTGTTAAAAAATAACTTTTTATTTTACATTTTTCTTAATAGGTCGATTAAATTTTTTATTCTTTTTAAAAATAAAACACATGTAATTAAACTATTAAAAAATAAATATTATCTTATGTGTATTAAGGTAGTACCTCAGTTAAGGGATTGGCGGTTCAGAAAATCTGAGATTGGACACATAAGTAGATTTTAAATCAAATTAAGCACAGTTAAATTTTGGTCAACTTTTGGAACACGAGAAAAAAATTATAAGCATTTTAATTTTCATCTTTTGACGCGCGCTTTATACATATATATAGTGTATATATAATTATATACGCGCGTGCATTAAATCTAAGATGTTTATATCGTTTCAAACTCGATACTGAAAAATTTATTCTTTGGTTCTTTAATTAATTATCTGCTAAATTTGATAAAATTTTGAACCATCAGTAGCTTACAATCAAAAGTTGAAAAACAATTTCTGTGTGATTTCCATAAGAGCGCCTGTTAAAAGTGTGAAAATGAAAATGCTTATCATTTTTCTCTCATGCACCAAAAGTTTACCAAAATTTAACTGCATCTTATTTGAATTTAAATCTACTTATATACCTAATCTCAGATTTTTCTGAACCGTCAATCACTTAAGCTGGGGTACTCTGAGGGTACGCACTTCATGTCCTCTCAAAAAATCCTCTGAATTGAAAGTGTGTACTCTCATGTCCTCTCATGTCCTCCGATGTCCTCTGAATTTTTTTTCAATGTACTCGCGATTATTTTGAAAAGTAAAAAAATTGCAGAGGACAGCAAGAGTACAGAAGAGAATGAAGAGGACAATGTGAGTACATAAGAGAATGAAGAGGACAATGTGAGTACATAAGAGAATGAAGAGGACAATGTGAGTACATAAGAGAATGAAGAGGACAATGTGAGTACATAAGAGAATGAAGAGGACAATGTGAGTACATAAGAGAATGAAGAGGACAATGTGAGTACATAAGAGAATGAAGAGGACAATGTGAGTACATAAGAGAATGAAGAGGACAATGTGAGTACATAAGAGAATGAAGAGGACAATGTGAGTACATAAGAGAACTATGGAGAACAGTGAGAGTACAAAAGAGGACTCCTCAGTTCTCTTGAGTTCTCTTTTATGTCCTTTTATATCCTCTTAAGTTTTCTTTCTTTTCTTCTCAAGTTCTCCCGAGTCCTCTCAAGTCCTCCCGAGTCCTCTCAACTTCGCCCATGTACTCTAAAAAATTAAAGAGTTTATTTGTGATCTTGTCCTCTTTAAAGTCCTCTTTAGTCTCTCAATGTACTCTTTTTTGTCCTCCCGAGAGGACAAGAAGTGCGTAGCCCCTCGGGGGTACTACCTTAAAGAAATGAATGAACTTATTATTTATCAAGCTTGCACCAAAATCATATTTAAAACAACTTTAAAATGCTATTAAAATATAAAATTCATTGTGAAACATACTATAAACTGTTTTTATTGTAAAAGTAACAACATATTCACACTAATAAATTAAAACTTATTATTTTATAAAAATACTTCTAAAAAGATTTTAATCAACTTGAAGCAATTTTATTCGAAGTAGAAAATTTTTAAAATTTTGAATTCTTAAAAAGAAAAGAATTAAATTTATAACGTCAAATAGAAAATTCGATCCTTATTTGAGTTTAACGATGTCATAAAACTGCAATGACGTGAAATAATCACTCTGGCAAAGTTCCCAATGTCGTTTTCATCTTCGAGTAACTTGAAAAATTGAATCAATTTTAGCAGCCATCTTTCTTTTACATTTCTGTCAGTTAGAAATCGAAATAGTCCTCTTACTATAATTTCATAATAAAACTTTATTTTTTTCAATTAATGGAAAGATATAGAAAGTCAGTTTGAAATCAAAGAACATTGCTTCTATCCAATTAAAATATATTCTTCTAATTGCATAATATGCTTAACTCTGTTACTAATTTCTGTTATTATATAGAAATGATGATGCGAATCCAGGTAAAATTTTGAAAATAGAACAACAACGATGCTACTAATAATTTTAATATGTCATCAAAATTATAACTTTGAACATATTATACATATATCATGCCAAAACTTCGAGAAGAAGGAAAACTATAAATGATATTTCTAAAATTAGAACACAACTGCGAGTAGCACGTATCTCATTTGCATAAAAGACAATTGTCATTTCGACGTTAATCGAATGAAAAATAAACATAATAATTTCATCAAATTTTATACGTTTAGGGTTATAATTTACTAAAGTATACTGACAAATATAACAGCGGTATAGCAGTATATATATATATATATATATATATATATATATATATATTCACGTTAATGTCCATATAAGGGATTTTGATCGTAATATAGGAGAGAATATATAGTTGCGAATGATAAAATCCATACTTTGCTCGTCTAAACTTTGCTCTGATAGACTCTCACACGAGAGAAATAAGAGTTTTTACCAGAGCAAGTATATTAGAGAGATCGAAAATTCAATTTGACATTATAATACTTAATCATTAAATATTGAATTTATTCATATTCTTTGTTTGAGCGTTAATCAAGCCACCGGTGATTTTAAGTATTTTTTTTAATCAATTTTTCTCGTAACTACTGAATTTAAAAAAAAAATTTATATCATACATTTTGCTTTCTCATAGAGAAAGCATTGTATTGGTAAAAAAAATTTTTTTCTATTTTTTCATTAATTTGTACATATTTAGACTCAGGGAGTCGAAAAAAGTAGTTTCCAGAAAATGTCTGAATGCATGTGTGTGTGTGTGCGTGTGTGTGTGTATGTGTGTATGTATTCAGTACGCCAATAAGATCTCGAGAACTACTCGATGGATTAACTTCAAATTTTGCATGCAATTTATTTTTTTGTCTAACTGGGGGGGAAGCTATTGAAAATTGATCTTCTTAGCTCAGTTTTTTTTTAGAGCCATTTTAAGAATTTTAAAAAAATTTTAATTTTTCATTTTTTTGATATTTTACGTAAACTACTCGAAGAATTTTCTTGAAAATTTGTATGAACATTATTTGCGACTGCCAAAAGAAGAAAAACTTTTACCAACTGATTTTCTTATCGCACTTTTAATTTTAGAGCATTTTGAAAATTTTGAAAAAAATTTTTTTTTTTCATTTATTTTTTATTTTACGACAACCATTCGATAGATTTGCTTCTAAATTTGTATACAAGTTATTCGCTATTGTCTAAAGAAAACAAGCTTTGGAATACTTATTTTCTTAGCGTAGTTTTAATTTTAGAGCATTTTGAAAATTTTGGAAAAAATCTCTATTTTTCATTTTTTTTCTATTAAACAAAAACCATTCGATAGATTTGCTCGAATATTTTTATGGAAATCATTTGCAATGGCCTAAATAAAACAAGCTTTGAAAAACTTATTTTCTCAGTGCAGTTTTAATTTTAGAGCATTTTGAAAATTTTGAATAAAATTTTTCTAATTTTTTTTATATTTTACGTAAACTACTCGATGAAGGAGCTTCAAATTATGTATGGGAATTATTTATGATTGTCAAAATAAAATGAACTTTTGAAAACTAATTCTCTTCAATTTTCTTAGCGCACATTTAATTTTAGAACATTTTGAAAATTTTGAAAAAATTTTTTATTTTTAATTTCTTTTCTATTGCACAAAAATCACTCGATAAACTTGCTCAAAAATTTTCATGCAAATAATTCACTATTATCTGAATAAATCAAGCTTTGGAAAACTTATTTTCTTAGCGCAATTTTAATTTTAGAGCATTTTGAAAATTTTGGAAAAAATGTTCATATTTCATTTTTTTTCTATTACATAAAAGCCATTCGATAGATTTGCTCAAAAATTTTCATACAAATTATTTGTTATTGCCTAATTAAAGCAAGCTTGGAAAAACTTATTTTCTTAGCGCAGTTTTAATTTTAGAGCATTTTGTAAATTTTGAATAACATTTCACTTATTTTTTGGTATTTTACGTAAACTACTCGATGAAGTAGCTTAAAATTATGTATAGAAATTATTTACGATTGCCTAAATAAAATGAACTTTTGAAAACTGGTTTTCTTAGCCTAGTTGTAACGTTAAAGCGTTTTGAAAATTTTAAAACAATGTTTATTTTTCAATTATTTGGTATTTTTTGTAAACTATTCGATGAAAATGTTCCAAAATTTATATGCAAGTTATTGGTTATCGTGTTAAGAAGACAAGCTTGGGAAAATTAATTTTATAAACGCATTTTTAATTTTAGAGCATCATAAAATCACATTATGCAAATGTCAAAAGTAAGAAAGAGTGAAATTCATATAGTTTTCGTAGGTATTAAGACAGCCTTCAATACAGAGGATAGGGACATTTATATTAAAATCGTATTTAAAAAAATAAAATCTAAATACTCTAACTCAATGCGCTCTATGAGAAAGCATTGCGCCAAAGCACTTGGCAGCGTTTTTTCTATAATGTTTACTCTTAATTTAGATCTGCTTCCGTTTTTCATAATTTTTATTTTTTCCCAGTACTATAGAAAAAATTCGATTTCGAACGTTTTTTCAATTATATATTTACTTGACATATTTATTATTACGCAAATTAGATTTTTTAAATTTTCACAAATACAATTATTATGAAGTTTTTAATTAACACATTCAAATTACAATATAAGTCATCGAGGATTTTCAAATCGAAATTTAATCTCTAATTGACTGAGAAAAGATTCTTAAATATTTGAACGATCAATTTTTCGTTTTATTACTTCTTAGCGTCTATCCTTTTTAGTTTTCTTTTTTTCTTTATTTTTCAGATCATTTACTCTTCAAACTAATCTACATACATAGCCTTTTAGCAAGATGAATGCTTTCTGCACTTGGGAAAAAAATTCTTTTCAAAATATCCTCATGATGGTTTTGAATAAAAAGTACTTTTCATAAACTTTCTGTAAATACGCTTACGCAGATAAGTATTGAATTCTATACCCTCCTAAAAAGAAAAAACTTTACTAGTTGTTCAAATGACTTTTTAAAAATCCTATGAAAATTTAAAATAAAATGATTTTTTAGGATATTTTATTCGCCAAAATATTTAGAAAATTATGTTTGAAAATTGTTTTTTTTTATGAAACTTTATTTTAATTTCAACTGAAAATTCTCCTTGATAAAAGAACTCAAAACTTTTCCTACAAATCTCAAAATTAACAATATATATAAAAATCTACATATTCAACATAAATTAAACCTACAATTGATTTTCTTTATTTTAGCCAAAACGTATGCAATTCTTTCAAGTTCTATACGCTGCGCATGTTGAGGGTCTGGAGAAAATTAACCTCATAGTAGTAAAGGAACGCTTAATTTTCAGTTAATGAAAAAGAAGGTTAAGAAAAAAAAGGAAAGAATAATCAACTCGACAAAGAAAGAAATTTTGAGGAAAAAAAGATCTTTTATTAAAGTTGGATTATAACAGATTGTTTGTCATATAATAATAAGCCAAGTCCTACAGATGCTCTTGCGGTTTATTAAATGTGCTGAAAAATAAATTATTCGACTTACTCTTTATCAGTACACTGTAAAAAATTTTGTGTAATTCGTCAAATTTTATTTTGTACAAATATTTTTGTGTTAAAATTTTACAAACATCCTCTTTTAAAAAAATGATGGCCGGATGTTGTGAAGTATTTTATACTAAGAACGTGATTGGTGCATTGAATAGAATCATATCATTGGCGAAAAAAAATTTGAAATACTAAAATTTTTTTATATAAAATATTTGATTAAGAATTTAATAATAAAAATCATTGATAAATAATTGAATTATAATTATTGAGTCATAGTTTTATTTTTTAAATAAAATTATCAATATAAACATCGCCAACTTCCGCTTACAAAAATTTGCGTTCCTTTTGTGTGAAGATGTCGAGAGTGCGAAGCATTGTTCTATATTCATTTGTTATTTTATATTTAAAATTAGAACATGATAACAATTCTATGACATTTACTTCTGAAATATATTTTTGAAAATTGTACTACACTGATAGATCTTTAAGAGACCGCAAGCAATATTATCAGATTCAAGCGTCGTTATTACGTCTAAGAACGACACTGTCTTTCATGAAAAGAAATACAACTGGCTTAAGCTCGAGGTGACTCTATGTAAATGAACGGCTCTCTTCTGTAAGAGCACATAGCTCTTACACTTAAAGAAGCGGAACTTGTTAATACTGATAGACCAAAATCGAAAAAAAATATGCCGAAAAATTGCTACGCTCTTCCGTAAGAGCTGTAAGCTCTTGCATTGAAGCTACGAGCTCTTAAAGGAAGAACTCGCATCTCTTGAGCTAAATCAGCCTACACATTGCATTTAAGGCTGCGTCGATTATACGAAGGTGAGCATAGTTCTTATTTGATAGTTTAATTTAATGTCTAAAATATTTCTAGATTGACAGCTTGAAAATTTTTTTTCAAAAGTATAGTATAATACCATAGTTAAAATACAAACAATAAGAATTTTAATTCATATAATAATAACAGGGATCATATATATCATTAATAAATAATAATTTAAGATAAAAAACCATTTTATTTATATGCATTTTATCATTTTTATATTATTTAAAAAAATCAATGAAATACAAAATTACTTGACAATTTATATATTTTTCGGCTGAGGTGCCCGTGCTTTCATGTATTGAGCACGCTAAATATGTAAAAAGATTGATTCCGTCGGAGGACCGCTCCCCGACTATAATCACTCGCTCCTTGACTATAATCATTCCTCCTCGGCCATAATCCTCATGAAAAGGTTGAGGAGGCCCGATACCCATTGATTTAAGCTACAGAAAAAGTGCAACAGAAAGAAAAAGGAGGGATAATGCTAGAATTTCCCCTCTGCGCAGATACAAAAGCGCCCACATACACTAATAAGTACAACGACAATATAGAGAAAAACAAAGCTCTCATTCACACCAACTATTGAGTCATGCATTTTTGAAAACAAATGCATGTATTGACGTGCCTATAACATCAGCAGTAAGAACAGAAATCATTCGCTGTTAGTACTGGCTGTTCTACACATGAAAATGGATTTTTCAAATATGTTCACGTTATTAGATAAAAATAAAAATTATATAAGTGATATTGAAAGTGATAATAATTGTGATGATAAAATATATCAAAAAAAGTGTCAAAAAATACAACTGATTCTTCAACAAATAAAATACAAAAAGAAAAACCACTTTATATTTTTAACAATTGTAATATTAATATAATTAATCAATGATTTTTAAGTAATAATTTTTGTAATTTTTAATAGTTCAAAGTAATTAATAATTTTTTAAGTTTATGAAATAATGTAAAAAAATTAATAAAATAAAATGAAATTTCTTATACGATGAAAGCCCGGATACGGACACCAGAGCCGAAAAATTGTTTATGCACCATGGCCAAGAGTCACTTGATATGTCTCGGATTATTTGTAGTGAGAGGGGAATAGAATAGTCTCGGCCGCTGACGCGGCCTCGACTTTTCTATCCCCTCTCCCTACAAATACCCCTCGACATAATCAAGTGACTCCCCTAAAAGGTGCTTAAATAATTATTAAATATTATAAAGAAAGCAATACTATTCAATAATAAACTTGCCTAAAAAGTTTTTTTAAAGTTTGTTTATTTAATTTTAAAATTAAAATTGAATTATTCCTTGAATAAACAGTTTTTCTGCAAAACAAAATATAAAAATCTTTTGTTTGAAAAATAGTATAATACTATGATTAAGAAAATATAAACTAGAAGAATTCTTATTTTCATTTATATTTTAAAAATAGGAACGATATACAAATCGTTGAGAATTGAGCTATTTAATTTTTTATATATTTTATGAATTTTATATTGTTAAAAACATTATTAATTTTTAAATAAATTCATTCATTAGCTATTAAGAATTTTGTGTTCCCATGTTTTTAATCATGGACAATTTTACATGACTATGTCCAGAGATCGATTTTGGAATTCACTTATGATATATCTTGAAAATCAAAGACGATATTTATAGGTTAATAAAAAATTATGTATATAAAAAGCTATTTTTGTAAAATAACTTTTGATTTTGTTATAGTTTAAATTACTTAAATTTTGAAAATGCTTGCGCGCTTTAAAGATTTAAGAAGTCTAAATAATAATAAAAGTTTACTATTTCTTTAATTTTCTTAAATAATAATTAAAAAATGAATAAAGTAATAATATTTCTTTTGTATGGGATTTATTTTTTTCGAATTTTTTCGTGTCTCATGTATTGAATGAATTTAATTAATCGCGTATAGACTGCTCTGATACATTAGTATATAATATCAATTTCTTTACTGATGCAGGTATTAGTAGATATGCAACTATTATTTTTTAATAATAAACAGAAAATAATAAATTATATCCACAATCAATCATTAAAAATTTATAGATTTAGATTAGATATAGGGCGCGCTTGCGCGCATGGATTTTCTAGTGTTTGTAAAATCAACACAAAAAATTTTGTAATTTAAAAATGTATGTGTGCTTTTAAAATTAACACAAAAATTTTTGTAGAATTAACACACGGAGTTTGCAAATTTTACAAACATGTGTGTACTTATTAATTTTAACATAAAAAAATTTGTATTTCATCTCTAACACTTATGTGTGTTAAAATTACAAATTTTTTTTCACTGTGTAGCTTGAAATGACAATAAAAAAAGAAAAAAAGAAAGAAAGGTTTATAGCAAGAGGAGAAAAAAAAATAGAAGGATGAAATTTAGTTGGTGTACAGGGAAGCTTCTATTGCTCCCTCTTGCGCGACTTCTGACTTTCTCTGCTTTATTGAAAGCGGTAAATCTTGATGCGAATCTTCTATTTTACCTTTATGTTTAACACGCCTCCTTCTTCTTCTTCTCTTATTCTCTTTTGTATTTTTACTCTGTCTTTCTATAACTTTGTTCCTTTCTTTCTTCATTAAGGTTATTGCTTTTACTTTTTAATGATATAATCAAGTTTGAAAAACCCGAAGGCTTTAAAGTTTGATCAAGTCTTGTATTAGAGGCTCTTTTATAATTATCGTAAAATGACTTAATTTAGAAAATTTAATGTCTTAATTAAATTTAATCATATTTTATGTAGTTTTTTTTCATTTATCAGATCAACTTAATTAATAAAACTTTATAGCAATAAAAATTAAGTTTTGAAAATGACAGTAGTTTGTTAAAAAATAATCAATTGATCATTACCAGATTCTTTTATATTTTAGCCTAAATGTTAGTTAAATACCTTTTATTTATATCGTATTTCGTCTTTTTATACACTGAAAGACTATCGGCGCAGCCTGTAACCTTCAAGGTTATGTGCTACTCTGATTCGTTACGTTTCGAAGTATACGCGCAATCGGAGTAGCAGTTACTCAGATTTGAGTTTCCCTTACGCTGATCGAGGCATATGTAAAGCGCCGATTCGTCAAAACAACGTTACACACAGACGATCGGAGCAGACACAGTTCATTTTCAGTACTTTCTTTGTCGTTTTCGGCATACCGTTTGCGCCGAATGCGTGGCGCTAGCGTAGTTAGGGAGAAGGGCAACTAGCAAGCAAAAAGTTTTTCAGTGTAGGATCAACGTAAAACACACGATAATGATTTATATCCTTATATTATAGAGAATATTTTTGTGCAACTTACCGTATAAGGATATTATTTTATAAATAACTTTTGTATACAGTAATGACTTTATACTAGAATTCACTTTTGGATTTTTAATCTAATTTAATAAATTACGTTTAGTCTGTTTCTTTCGAAATTCATTTCATTTACAAGATCGTCAATTACAACAATAGTATTTCATTTATTTTCAATAATATTAATATTAAATTAATTATACAATACTCTTGTCTAATCAGTCGATCAAATGAAAATGACAAACAATCATTACTTAGATTTTTTGAAAAATCTAAGTAATAATTGTTTATTATATTATATTAATTATTAAAAATATATTGTATCGTTTCATCAATAAATAAATAAAAAACTTTTCTATATGTTCAATATCTGTATTAAAATTTCAAAAAATTCAAAGTTAGCAAAATAGTATATTGTTAGATTTGAATTTGTCCTGCCATGGAAGTAATAACATATGAACAAGTATAATTAAATTATTAAGCATTATACTATATAGCGAATCTGTAAATCTCTGATGTAGTAGGCGAATTTGAAGCTGAAGGAGGGAGAAAGAGAGAAATTGAGCTGTTATATCAACAAGTTCGGAAACAGATCGGAACAACAAGCGAACGGTTACTATATAATACTGCATCATGACACCGATTCCTTCCTTCCTCTTTCCCTCTCTCTCTTGCGTCTTATACACACTCACATTAGCTCCACCTTCTCCTTCCTTTATTTCTATATATCATATATCTAATAATAATGTATGCATACATAAATGGCAAACGCGTGGCTTTTGTATTTTATACTATAAATATTGATTGACTAAATAGATAGGATTTTAATGTAGTTAAAGGAGCCGCAGCTTATACATATGCCAATCTATTTGTACCTATATATACACGGACAGGAGAGACACAATTACAGATTTCTCTCTCTTCTATATATATATATTCTCGTTATCCACGTGCGAGTAGAGTAACGTGAATGTACGATGTATGATGATTATATCGGTTGCATTGCTTTGATCTTAGCACCCATTGGGCCTTTGATGATAGTATTTTCTGTCTGTAGGTGTGTTATGTGCAAGTTTGATAGTATTAGTTGTTTCCTTTTTAAAAAAATGAAGATTTCATGCACAGGATTTGCATCTCCATGTTTCATATTTTTTATTTCAATGAAACGTTGAATAGCCTATCACTGATATGATAAAAACAGAGACAAGATTATACATGATCTAAGATTACATTAACAGGTGACCTCAACTTAACTGAAATTATTTACGACTATAACATTATTAAAATGTTAATTAACACGTTAATTGACATACAATGTCTCTTATAGAAATACATTTTTTTTCTCCAGAATTTATGAGACATTCGACCTATGAAATTACGTAAAAACTTATAAAGATTTATGTGAGTTAATAAGTAAGCTTTATTATATTTATAAATTAAATCAATATAAATAGTGTTGAAATTTATTTTTATTTTCTTAAAAAAATTTTCCATAACAAAATATGTTTGACTTTCAGTTTATACGATTTTGATCTAAAATTATTTATAGATTTAAAGATATAATTTGTAGTATAAATAGTTCTGGTTCTACATATAAAAACATTTTCTCAAAAGCTAAATTAAATATAGATAATTTTATTTGTATTTAATTGAACCTTTGATAAAAATATTTCACGCAATTAACCAGCGTCTCTCGCGTTAATTTTTTCTCTCACTCTAAAAAAAGCAAAGCAAAAAATAAAAACTAGTCTAACATACAAGTTAAGGGTCTGTTCTGAAATTGCTGACAGTACTGGCCAGTAACACAAGTAGCAACCGTACAATAAACTTTAGCGGTGTATTTGAATCAACAAATTTAATTGAAAATGCAATTCATAAATAGTATATTTATCCTTAGTATAATAGTATAATTATGTATAGTATAGACAAACGCACGGCAGGTAGATCTAATTTATGCCTGAGTGGATAATATTACTTTTCTTTATAGCTGGCCGAAAATTCGCCACCCTAATTGATAATAAATCTAAAAAAATGTCACGCGTCTGGATATACCAACTGACGACAGCGCGCGGCCATGACTTTCTTTTCTGATTTGCTCACGCGCCATCTGCGGGCCAGCTCTGAAGAAAATTCAAAGGCGCACGTCGCGCCTTGATTCAAATACACTTTAAAAATCACGAATGATAAATCTAAGGATTCACCGAAAATACAAATGATAAATCTAAATATATATATATATTAATGATAAATCTAAAAATAAATACAAATGATAATTCTAAAAAAATATTAATGATGAATCCAAAAACAAATACAAATGATATATCTAAAAAATAATACAAATTATGAATCTAAAAATAAATACAAATGATAAATCTAAAAAAAATAAAAAGGATAAATATAAAAATTTATTAAAAAATATGAATAGTAAATCAAAAAAACGCTGCCAAGTGCTCTGGCGGAATGCTTTCTCATAGAGCTCTTTGAGTTTCATTATTTTTTTTATATTTATTTAAATATGATTTTAATATAAAAAAATTGTCTAACATTAATATTTATTAATAAATTTGTACTTTAAAAGAACGAAGTCAACATCTAAATCAGTAGTACTATTATAAATTTTCAAGAGTTACTCAGAAATCAAAAGAAGTGATTAAAAAGCTTCGCTAAGAAAATTATTTTTTTAAAACTTGGTTCATAAAGACAGTAGCAAATAACTTGTATACACATTTTAGAGCAAATCTATCGAGTACTTTACGTAAAATGGAAAAAAACTTAAATATGAAAATTTTTTAAAATGAAAACTACGCTAAGAAGATCGGTTTATAAAAGTTATCCTTCTTCTGGCAGATGCAAATTATTTCCATGAAAATCTCAAAGCAAATTCATCCAGTAACTTACGTAAAATACAAAAAAAATTAAAAATCGAAAATTTTTTCAAATTCTTAAAATGGCTCTATAAAAAAAAAAACTACACTATGAATACCAATTTTCAATAGCTTCCCGTCTAGTTATACAAAAACATAGATGGTATACAAAATTTGAAGCGAATCCATCAAGTAATTTTCGAGATCTAACTGGTTAAATAAATAACATTTTCTTTTCAAAATTTCTTTTTCTAAATTTTAAAAATGCTCTAAAATTAAAACTACGCTATGAAAATCAATTTTTGAAAATTTCCCTTCTTTTGGCAGTCGCAAATAATTTCCCTGCAATTTTTAGAACAAATCTATCGAGTACTTTACGTAGAATAAAAAAAAATAAGAAAAAAAGAATCGAAATTTTTGAAGCTATGCTTCTTACGCGACGTTACGGCAGGGGCACTAAATGTATAAAAATCGACAGTCCCAAATGTCACCCAGCGTGAATGTACGAATATGGCACAGGGTGCCATAATTCTATCAACATACAAACACTTAAATTCTTTTTTCTCTTTCTTTCTTTCCCTCTCTCCCATTCCGCTTAAGAATATGCGTGTATATACACAAGTGGATGAGAGCGTTGAATGTACTACGATTGATGCTTGTAGTGTGTGTGTGTGTATATATATATATATACACAGTAAAATTTTGAGGAAAGTATCTATATATACTAGAACGTTATAGGTAAACACAAAGCGGGTACTGTTTCTCTTTTTCTAAATATGTTTTTATGTTAACAAGGTTTCCCTATACCCTCTCACTTGCACCTACTGATTTCGTATAGGTACTTTCCTCGTAATCTTACTGTATAAATATATATATATATATATATATATATATATATATATATATTATTTGCTCAGTTAAAAAAATATAATTCTAATAAAAAAAATATTTTTTTCGCCATACCCTGCCCGAAACTACGACTTTCGTCCCGGCGCCGAAAAACAAAAGTCATAGTTTCGGCCTGGGTATGGCGAAAAATAGTATACACTCCACGGGAGGTAAAATGGCGAGCTCATAGCACATATTTGCCACCCTCGCCTTCGGCTCGAGGTGGCAATTATATGTGCTATGGACTCGCCAGTACTTTACCTCCCTTGGTGTAATATACTATTTTTTCCTAGTCTTCTTACATATCTTTATTTCTTAAATAGTTATAAATAATTGAAAAAAGTTAAAAAAATTCCACAAATTTAAAAACTATTTGATACGGTAAAAAAAATAGAAAAAAATGACAGAAAAATTTTACAGCACAAAACAAAATTGGTATTTTATCTTTATTTTAATTTCTTTTTTAATTTTTTATTCTATGTTTCTATTTGAAAAATTATTTTTTTACGAAAAATTTTTCGTAAATTTTGGTATTGTACATTTCTATATATTTTATTTGAGAAACTAGAAAGTTTTACTGCTTCGTTTTTTTATATCAATGAAACTTTATAAGCTGCGTATAAACATTTCTTTCTTAATTTTTTAATAATTGATATTAATAAACTATATTATTAATATATTTTTAAATACATAATACATTGAATGAAAAATAATCAGTTTTCATTAAAAAATAACCTATAATTTTTTAACTTCCTAGTTTCTATATATATACTGGAAGCATAGCTTCTGTCGGCCAGTCCCCACGACTGCCACTCCTGTTTTTTTTTAAATCTTTAAAATTCTCTAAAATTGTAACCACGCTAAGAAAATTCGTTTTCAAAAGCTTATTTTTTTCAGACAATAGCGAATTAATTGTATAGAAATTTTGGAGGAAATTTATAGTATGGTTTACGCCAAATAGGAAATAAACGAAAAATAAAAATTTTTTTGAAAATTTTTAAAGTGCTCGAAAATTAAAACTACGCTAAGAAAATAAGTATTCCAAAGCTTGTTTTCTTTAGACAATAGCGAATAACTTGTATACAAATTTAGAAGCAAATCTATCGAATGGTTGTCGTAAAATAAAAAATAAATGAAAAAAAAATTTTTTTTTCAAAATTTTCAAAATGCTCTAAAATTAAAAGTGCGATAAGAAAATCAGTTGGGAAATATTTTTCTTCTTTTGGCAGTCGCAAATAATGTTCATACAAATTTTCAAGAAAATTCTTCGAGTAGTTTACGTAAAATACAAAAAAAATGGAAAATTGAAATTTTTTTAAAATTCTTAAAATGATTCTAAAAAAAAAACTACACTAAGAAAACCAATTCTCAATAGCTTCCGCACCATTTGATCGAAAAATTGAATTGTATGGAAAATTTGAAGTAAATCCATCGAGTAGTTTTTAAGATTTTATTGGCTTAATAAATAGAAACATTTTTTTTTTAATTTCAAAATGCTCTAAATTTAAAACTAAGCTAAGAAAATCAGTTTTTAAAGATTTATTTTATCCAGGCAATTACAAATAATTTCCGTGCAAATTTTGAAGCAAATTCATCGAGTAGTAAACAAAAAAAAACCAAAAAACGAAAAATCTAAATTTTTTTTTTTTTTTCAAAAAAACTCTAAAATGAAAACTACGCTAGAAGAACCAATTATCAATAGCTTCCCAGCAAGTTAGTCAAAAAACTAAATCCCATGCAAAATTAGAAGCAAATTCATCGAGTAGTTCTCGAGATACAGTTTACTAACTGAATTCATACATCCACACACACACACACACACACACACACACACACACACACACACACACACACACACACACACACACACACACACACACACACACACACACACACACAACATACAGACATTTTCTGGAAACCACTTTTTTCGACTCACCGAGTTCAAATATGTACAAATTAATGAAAAAATAAAAAAAAAATTTTTTTATCGATACAATGCTTTCTCTATGAGAAAGCAAAATTAAACACTAAAAATTACGGTCAATTGTAAAGTGGCGCAGTATACACAAAAAATGTAACCTATGAAACACAATTAAAAGAACGAATGATAAATCTAAATATTCTTCAAAAATATAAATTATAAACATAAATTATTTGAAATATTAATAACAAATCAAAACATTAAAACACTATTTAAACATCGTTTTCAATACTCAGAATGTATTTCATAACGATATATTATGTATAAAAATTAACATACACACATACGACACGGCATCGACATAAAAAATAGAAAAGAAAAATATTAAAAAGATTCATATGCATGCATAAATACATTGCGTGTATTTAAATTTTAGAATTCATGTTTTAGAACTTCGAGTACGGTTATAGTAACAACAACAGCTGTTGCTATTAGCCTATACGGCGCCAGTGTCTGGCGGCCGCCGAAAGTATTTTGCTTTTGTTCTTTTATGCTATGTTAGTTGCGATAGATGTCGCCTCACCCAGCAGAAATTCTGAGTTTCTTTGCATGTCAACCTTGCAGAAACCCGAATTTTCGGCCAAGATATGAAGAAAATTTAATTATATTATTATAATAAAATTATCAAAATTATTATTTTACTTTATTATTTTTTGATTTTGCTTTCTCAAAAAATTTTTTTTCTATTGCTTTCTCATTGAGAAAGCATTGTATCGATAAAAAAAATTTTTTTCTATTTTCTCATTAATTTGTACATATTTGAACTCGGTGAGTCGAAAAAAGTGGTTTTCAGAAAATGTCTGTATGTATGTGTGTATGTGTGTGTGTGGATGTATGAATTCAGTTAGTAAACTGTATCTCGAGAACTACTCGATGGATTTGCTTCTAATTTTGCATGGAATTTAGTTTTGTGACTAACTCGCTGGGAAGCTATTGATAATTGGTTTTTCTAGCGTAGTTTTCATTTTAAAGTTTAAAAAAAAAAAAAAAAAAATCGATTTTTCGTTTTTTGGTTTTTTTTTGTTTACTACTCGATGAATTTGCTTCAAAATTTGCATGGAATTTATTTGTGATTGCCCGGATAAAATAAATTTTTAAAAACTGATTTTCTTAGCTTAGTTTTAATTTTAGAGCATTTTGAAATTTAAAAAAAAAATGTTTCTATTTATTAAGCCAATAAAATCTTAAAAAATACTCGATGGATTTACTTCAAATTTTCCATACAATTCAATTTTTTGCTGAACTGGTGCGGAAGCTATTGAGAATTGGTTTTCTTAGCGTAGTTTTGTTTTTAGAATCATTTTAAGAATTTTAAAAAAATTTCGATTTTTCATTTTTTTTGTATTTTACGTAAACTACTCGAAGAATTTGTTCGAAAATTTGTATGGAACTTAATTTCAACTGCCAAAAGTATAAAAAATTTTGTAAACTAATTTTCTTAGTGCACTTTTAATTTTAGAGCATTTTAAAAATTTTTTAAAAAATTTTAATTTTTAATTTTTTTTTATTTTACGAAAACCATTTGATAGATTTGCTCCAAAATTTGTATGCAATTAATTCACTACTGTCTGTAGAAAACAAGCTTTGGAAAACTAATTTTCTCAGCGCAGTTTTAATTTTAGAGCACTTTGAAAATTTTCAAAAAAATTTTTTTTTCATTTATTTTCTTTTTTGCGTTAACCATACTATAAATTTTCTCCAAAATTTTTATACAATTAATTCGCTATTGTCTGAAAAAAATAAGCTTTTGAAAACTAATTTCGATTCTTCTTTTCTTATTTTTTTTTATTTTACGTAAAGTACTTGATAGATTTGTTCTAAAAATTGCAGGGAAATTATTTGCGACTGCCAAAAGAAGGGAAATTTTCAAAAATTGATTTTCATAGCGTAGTTTTAATTTCAGAGCATTTTTAAAATTTTGAAAAAGAAATTTTGAAAAGAAAATGTTATTTATTTAACCAGTTAGATCTCGAAAATTACTCGATGGATTTGCTTCAAATTTTGTATAATATCTATGTTTTTGTATAACTAGGCGGGAAGCTATTGAAAATTTGTATTCATAGTGTATTTTTTTTTATAGAGCCATTTTAAGAATTTGAAAAAATTTTCGATTTTTATTTTTTTTTTTGTATTTTACGTAAGAACCTTGCAGCAGCACTTTACCCCAGAATTAGATAAGAATTACATAAATCAAGTGCAAATATATGCCCA
Source organism: Anastatus disparis (assembly GCA_017163975.1). Taxonomy (NCBI): domain Eukaryota; kingdom Metazoa; phylum Arthropoda; class Insecta; order Hymenoptera; family Eupelmidae; genus Anastatus; species Anastatus disparis. The sequence continues at coordinate 2,005,110 of JAFFSR010000136.1, read as the reverse complement.
CTAGTTATATATTAAAATCACATTTGAATAAATATAAAAAAATTAATGAAACTCAAAGAGCTCTATGAGAAAGCATTCCGCCAAAGCACTTGGCAGCGTTTTTTTTCATTAATTTGTACATATTTTTACTCAAGTAGTGGAAAAAAGTGTTTTTCAGAAAATGTCTGTATTTGTGTGTGTGTGTGTGTGTGTGTGTGTACGTGCGTGCGTGCGTGCGTGCGTGCGTGTGTGTGTGTGTATGTGTGTGAATTCAGTAGGTTAGTTAGATTTCGAAAACTACTCGATGGATTTGCTTCCAATTTTGCATACAATTTATTTTTTTTATCTAACTAGGCGGGAAGCTATTGGAAATTGGTTTTTTTAGCGTAGTTTTTTTAGAGCCATTTTAAGAATTTTAAGTAGTTTCGATTTTTTTGTATTTTACGTAAACCATTCGATAGATTTGATCCGAAATTTGTATGCAAGTTATTCTCTACTGTCTGAAGAAAACAACGTTTGGAAAACTAATTTTCTAAACGCAGTTTTAATTTTAGAGAATTTTGAAAATTTTCAAAAAAAATTTTATACAATCAATTCGCTATTGTCTGAAGAAAATAAGCTTTTGAAAACTAATTTTCTTAGCGTGGTTACAATTTTAGAGAATAAAAAAAAATTTTTTTTTAAATTTCAATTCTTCTTTTTTCATTTTTTTTCATTTTAAGTAAAGTACTCGATAGATTTGTTCTAAAATTTGCAGGAAAATTATTTGCGACTACCAAACACAGAAATTTTCAAAAATTGATTTTCCTAGCGTAGTTTCAATTTTAGAGCATTTTGAAAATTTTGAAAAAGAAATTTTGAAAAAAATGTTATTTCTTTAGAAAATTAGATCAAGAAAATTAATCGATGCATTTGCTTCAAATATTACATACTATCTATTATTTCGTCTAAGTAGGCAGGAAGCTATTGAAAATTGGTTTTCATAGAATAGTTTTTTTTATAGAGCCATTTTGAGAATTTTAAAAAAATTTTCGATTTTTCATTTTTTTGGTATTTTACGTAAATTACTTGGTGAATTTGCTTTGAAATTTGCATGGGAATTATTTGTAACTGACAAAAGAAGGATTTTTAAAAACCGATTTCCTTAGCGTAGTTTTAATTTTAGTAAATTAAAAAAATTTTTTTTTTAATTTTCATTTTTTATTTTTTTTTTATTTTACGTAAACTACTCGATAAATTTGCTCTAAAATTTGTGTACAAGTTATTTGCTACTGTCTTTATAAAACGAACTTTTAAAAAATAATTTTCTTAGCGTTGCTCTTTAATTACTTATTTTGATTTAACGCTTTTATTAACTCTTTTCTTACTTCTCGATGAATTTGCTTTAAAATTTGCACGGAAATTATTTGTGACTGCCCAAATAAAATAAATTTTAAAAAACTGATTTCTTAGCTCAGTTTTAATTTGAGAGCATTTTGAAATTTTTGAAAAAAATGTTTCTATTCATTAGGCTAATAAAATCTTAAAAACCACTCGATGGATTTACTTCAAATTTTCCATACAATTCAATTTTTCGATCAACTGGTGCGGAAGCTATTGAGAATTGGTTTTCTTAGCGTAGTTTTTTTTAGAGTTATTTTAAGAATTTTAAAAAACTTTCAATTTTTCATTTTCTTGTATTTTACGTAAACTACTCGAAGAATTTGTTTGAGAATTTGTATGAAACTTAATTTCGACTGCCAAAAGTAAAAAAACTTTTGAAAACTGATTTTTTTGGCGCACTTTAAATTTTAGAGCATTTTTAAAATTTAAAAAAAAATTTTTATTTTTAATTTATTTCTATTTTACGAAAACCATTAGATAGATTTGCTCCAAAATTTAATTACAAGTTATTCGCTACTGTCTGAAAAAAACAAGCTTTGGAAAACATATTTTCTCAAAGCAGTTTTAATTTTAAAGCATTTTGAAGAAAAAAAAAAAGTTTTATTTTTCATTTATCTTCTATTTTGTGTAAACCATACTACAATTTTCTCCAAAATTTTTGTACACTCAATTCGATATTGTCTGAAAAAAATAAGCTTTTGAAAATTAATTTTCTTAAAGTGGTTACGATTTTAAAGAATTTTAAAGATTTAAAAAAAAGTTTCGATTTTTTATTTCTTATTTTTTTTTATTTTACGTAAAGTACTCGATAGATTTGTTCTAAAATTTGCAGGAAAATCATTTACAACTGCCGAAAGAAGGGAAATTTTCAAAAATTGATGTTCATAGCGTAGTTTTAATTTTAGAGAATTTTTAAAATTTTGAAAAAGAAATTTTGAAAAGAAAATGTTATTTATTCAGCCAATTAGATCTTCAAAATTACTCGATGGATTTGCTTCAAATTTCGCATACTATCTATGTTTTTGTATAAGTAGACAGGAAGCTATTGAAAATTGGTATTCATAGAGTAGTTTTTTCTATAGAGCCATAAACATGAACTGTATTTATATATAAATATGATTGCATTTTATAAAGATTAGAAATTTTGTTGTCATCATTCTTTTTATTACTACATTATATCATTTTTTCAATAGAAAAAATTTTTTTGTATTACTTGATGATTTAAAATAAATTATAAATGTTGAAAAAGCAAACAGCTAGCATATATGTTCGAAATTTATAAAGTACAAATGAGTAAATATTAATTTTAGACAATTTTTTAATATTAAAATCACATTTAAATAAATATCAAAAAATTAATGAAACTCAAAGAGCTCTGTGAGAAAGCATTCCGCCAAAGCATTTGACAGCGTTTTAAAATTTTGAAAAAGAAATTTTGAAAAGAAAATGTTACTTATTCAGCCAACTAGATCTCGGAAATCACTCTATGGATTAGCTTTAAATTTTGCATACTATCTATATTTTTGTATAACTAGACGGGAAGCTATTAAAAATTGGTATTCATAGTGTAGTTTTTTTTATAGAGCCATTTTAAGAATTTGAAAAAATTTTCGATTTTTAATTTTTTTTGTATTTTACGTAAATTACTTGATGAATTTGCTTTGAGATTTCCATGGGAATTATTTGCAACTGCCAAAAGAAGGATAACTTTTATAAACCGATCTCGTTAGCGTAGTTTTCATTTTAGAAAATTTAAAAAATTTTCATATTTCAGTTTTTTTCCATTTTACGTAAAGTACTCGATAGATTTGCTCTAAAATTTGTATACAAGTTATTTGCTACTGTCTTTATAAAACAAGTTTAAAAAAGATAATTTTCGTAGAATAGCTTTTCGATCACTTCTTTCGATTTCCTTACTCTTTTCTTACTTCCTATTTTTCTTCCTGTCTTTCTATCTCAGATTAATCCTCATTTTTACCCTATTTTTATCCATCCTTGTCTCTTTCTTCCTATTTTCTAATCACTCTCATATTCACTAATTTTTCTTGAATACAAATTGTATTTTATATTGAAATCACATTTAAAAAAATAAAATAAAATTATTCAATTCAATGAGCTCTATGAGAAAGCATTGCGCCGAAGCACTTGACAGCATTTGTTTTTGTGTTCTTATCAGATCGCTAAAGTAATAAAATTCGTGATTTGTTTCTTATTTTTTTCATTTGTGGTTACAAAGACGAACTAAAAACAAAAAGAAAAAAGTTTCGTGAGTAATTTTAATAAATTTGTAGTTATTTTTATTCTGTTGTTTCGCGGTTGACTTTAACCTAATAGAAAAAAAATCAATCTTTTGTATAAGTTTCACTTTATAGGTTTGATAACAATCATTAAATTCTTTTTCAATTAACCAAAGAAAAATTTTTAGAGTCAGTGTGTAACTACTAACCAATATTTATGATAAAAAAATCTTTCACTAACTCTTTTCTTACTTCCTCACTTCCTCTCTGTCCTTCTATCTCATTCTCATTTTTACCCTATTTTCATCCATCCTTCATTGAAATCACATTTAAGAAAATAAAATCAAATTACTCTAACTCAATGAACTCTATGAGAAAGCATTGCGCCAAAGCACTTGGCAGCGTTTTTTTAAATTTATTAAATAAGAAAATGTCAAAAGAAAAAACAAAACACGTCGATTAAACTAACCAATTTTACGACTTCGACGATCGCTTCATAGTTAATTACTACCTTATAGTGTGACTTATAGATGACTCCATACGTCACCATGTGAGGTATGGAATTATCTATATTTTTTAATGTGAAGTATAGCAAACTGAATATAGTTGTGCTACGAATTGAAATGAATGTAACCTCAATACCCATATAACTAGCTTTTCACATACAACGCCGAATACCTGGTACGACGACATAAATATATATATATATAAATACACGTGGAAATGAAACATTTCCTTATCTTAGTAAACTCATTGCACTCGCGGTACTCTGTATATATAGAAATGCAATAAGTCATGAGCTTGGAGAGGACGTATTTTCAGTAGGTACGCTACCGTAAATAAACTGGCCCATTATTTGTGAATTGCTCTTACAATCTACTTTAACTATATACATAGGTATATACTCGTTATTATGAGCCTCTCTTTCTCAGTACATGCATATTAATGACATACAGTGCATATACAAAATTTCATTTATTGCATATTTAGACTTTTCTTAGTTTTTTAGAAGTATTAATTAATATTACTTTTAGATTTTCAGTTTAAGGTATAAACGCGAGTAAATACTTTAGGCTATAGCGGATAAATTATTGTAGAATAGAAAGTATTCGTAAGCTATTGCTTTCGATTCGTAATAATCGCGATTTACACAGCTGACTTGTTTTATTAAGATTTAGATAATAGATTGAGTATAATCAAATGTAGATTCAATTAAGGTAAAAATGCCATAACTTGGAGAACGCCAATAATGCGTCTCATACTTGGACACTATTAGATAATATTGATTATCTATATTATTTTAATATTAATTAAAATAATAAAAATAGTTCGATATTTTTTAAGGGGAATCCTCATACCGACATAGAGTTCTACCTTATCTACATTTAAATTATAAATTTTTATAAAAATTTAACTATTCATGACTGAAATTCGTAGGAGAGGCACATTCTTAACCTGCCAAAGAATTCATTGCAACGTTAAAAGACAATATAAGGGTAAAAATAAAGGCGAAAACTGCTTAATACGATTAACTTTTTAATGTAGTTATAAATAATCGTATTATGCAGTTTTTGTCTTCATTTTCACTTTTATTCTGTCTTTTGACGTTGCAATAAATTCTTTAGAATGTTAAGAATGTGCCTCTTCTATGAATTTTATTCAAAAATAGTTAAATTTTTATTAAAATGCATAATTCAAATGTAGATAAGGTAGATCTCTGTGCCGGTGTGAGGACACCCCTTAAGTTCTTATATAACCAATAAGACAATTCATTTGTATTTCAATATGATTGTACAATCTAAAATAAATCATAAAAAGTGCTAGTCATAAACTGTGCATGAGTCGAGCACAAAATTGCCATTTTTTTAAGTTTCGATAATTTTAGTCTCATTTTTGAAAGTCTATTATTGATATTATTTTAGACTCTTGTATGAAAAAATGTCTCTACTTATTTGTAATAACTGCACAAACAAAATCAAGATTTGTTTGACAATTTCGATTAAGTAGATTTTCTTAAATCAAATGTCCAGTTTTAGGAAAAATTGTTGAAGAGGTTACCCTATACTCAGACGAAATAGTGTCGTGCGTCTCAGTATCGGTGGCTTTATTCTATAAGGGATACACGTATATAGTATTTATATCGCGACATGTATCCTATATCGACGATACTGTATGATGTGCGCATGCGCATAGGTAATGTTTTTAGTTAAGTTAGTATGATTTTTTTATTACAAATGTAACGTCGGGCAATTTTGCCGACTTCTTTTAAACAAAAAAATTCATATTAATATCTTTTCACGAAAATTTCTTTTTTTAAAATACTTTCAATGTGTTTTCCTATAAGACCAACACTTTATTTTTCTGTTAATTATTTTTAAATCATTATTTTGTCCGATCTGTATATGTTTCGGTGTGAACTCATTTTCTTTTGAGACAAGTAATTATTGTACCTTTTAAATAAAATAAAGTAAAATACTTCAGCTGTGTAAACAATCGTTAAGGGATACTCTAATCTTGGGTACCTGAAAAATATTATGTAGAAATTCACACGTATTTTCGTGTATATTGAAACTGCCTGAAAAATTTTACCGTTATCAATTAGAACACCGAGACAGAAACTCATTAAGTTAGGCGCCAAGGAAAAATATACTCATAATTACCTAAGAAACTCATAATATTCTTTTGCAAATTAATAAATTTTGTTAATAATAATTTACTCATAATGTATTCTTTTTTTTTTATATATCAACACACAAATTTTATTATAATAAATAATTTCTTTTCTTCTATAAATAAAATATTTAAAAATTAATAGACATTAAAAAACAAATAAATATAAAAACAAATTGTTATTATCAAAAAACAACATTAAAGATCATACCTAAAAAGTTTTAGAAAGAGTATCCCTTTGTTTCAAAAATATGATTTCTTTTCGTTATATTTTAAATAAAACCGATATATGTATATAGATATGAAATTATTCATATAAAAAATAACTAATTCTTTTTCATGTAAAATTTTTATAAACTTCTATTCTTTTTCTTTCTTAAAAAACTAATATATATATATATATATATATATATATACATATAACAGTTTTAAATAGTATTTAAAACAATGTTTAATAATAAAAAATTGCTTATGCATCAAGCCTACACCACGCTTGAAATTAGAATATTGCGTTTCCATTATTTTAAATTTATTTGTTAAATAAAATTTAGAAATTAAGTTTAGTTTTTCAAAAGCGTTGAGCAAAAAAAAAAAACAAAACAAAAAAAAACAACAAAACCGAAAATTTTAATTAATCATAATTTTTATACGTTAAGCGTCCTTTTTTATTACCAAGCGTCTTTTTTTGTGTGAAGCATCTCTCTATTTTTTCTTTATTTTTTCTTTATTTTCTTTAACATTTATTTCACTTATATTAATTTAAACTTTAGTTTTAATTATTGAAAAGTTAATAATATTAGTATTAATTTTACCTCTTTTATTAAACCCTTTTTATTGTTAAACTTGCGTTAGCGTCTTTTTTTTTATGCGTAATTCTACTTTTGATTTTTGCGTTATATATATATATATATATATATATATATATATATATATATATATATTAAGTTAATATTAATTGATAATGTTTATTTAATTAATATCTATTTCATATTATTCCTTTGTTTTCACTTTTGCAAATAAATAATTTAAGTTACTAATTATTAGATTTATTTAAATTAGCTTATTTTAATATAGATATTAGTTGGAAAAACATTATAAATTAAAACTCTAGTTTCTAGTTTATCTTTTTTATATGAGCAATTCGTTATATTTTTAATAACAATTAGATTTAAGACAATTTATGTAGCTTAATTTCAAAAGAGAGAGAAAGAAAAGTAGAAAGAGAGAAAGGTAGAGAAAAGAGAAAGAAAGAAGAAAATAGACACTAGGACAGCCAAGTGACAGACAGAAAACAGAATTGACCAATAGGAAAATTTAAAATTTTGGAAAACTACCCAAGCGGGGGTGGTTAGTCAACGCCCCAATTCCAGGGTATATAATCCCCAACTAGGGCCCAAAATCTTTAGTGCGCCTTTGAGCGTGTCTCATAAACACGCTCTCTACTCTCTTCAGGAACTTCAAATCAACAGCAACTCTCAGTTTACTACAAGTCAACAGCAACTCTCAGTTCACTACAAGTCAAGAGCAACTCTCTATACATTTCTTTCTCTACCCTTTTTTTGAAAGTAAGTAAAATTTATCTTTTTTTCATTAAATTCAAAATTAAAATCAAAATCTTTTATTCTTATTTTTGATCATCCAAATAATAAACAAATTTCTATTTTATTATAATATTTTTTTTTTTAATTTAATTTTTTATATATAATTTTATATCTATCTATCTTTCATTAATATATATATATATATATATTTCATATATTTCTTTTTTAAATATAACGCGACCCCGACTTTGAGGACCGTCCTCATCAGACCCCAAGCAGAGCGATAGAGACATGTTGCTTTGCTTGGCTAGGGGTATAAAAAATTAATACTCAATTTAAATAAAAATTAAAATCGTGACGCGGAAAGGACTCGATATAGGTCCCCGCATTTCAAGGACCAAATTAGACTCTCGCCCCGCGTAAGTAACACGTGGCCAAACTCGACAACAACCCACTAAAGCGCGACGCTGCGTAAAAGAATTTACGCGTGTAGCGGCGATTAATGAGTTATTAATTTAATTCATTTCTCGACGTTACACAAACATTCAACAACGATACGTTAAACTTGTTATAAACGAAAAGATGTTTGAAATGATTGATAATTATATCGCTAAGTATAAAATTTAAATTGTACTTAGCGATATTATTACCTAAAATGAACTAATGTTATATAAGAGGTGATATTAATGTGCGTTATATGTATTAAATAATATTTATTTAATTACATGAAAGAATACCGCAAAATATGAATTTTAAAAATACAACGAATAAACAAATTAATAATTAATGATTATTTAATAAAATAATTTATAATAGAATACATTTAACAAGTTTATTTATATATGAAATAATTTTTTTGTTAAATTACCAAATAAGTAATTGAATAAAATCAAATTAAAAAATTTTAAATGAATTAATAATGTTGCATTTTTATAGATCAAATATATAAGTAAGAATACATTTTCAAATGCATTCCATATAAACTTTTGTCAATGTTTATTGAAAAGATGTGTACACAAACATTTAGCTATTAAACTTTATAATAATTATAATTATCTAGATATTCATTTCTTCGATTATATTCATTGCAAAGTAAAGTTATTAAAATTGAGGGTTTTTCAGTTTTGTCAACAATTGATCTCTTGGATGATTATATTTATCAAAAAGTTTAGTGGATAAATGATACCTTTTTGAGAATTGCACGCGAAAAGTGTTTGTAGACTTTTTACTTTACTCTCAACTCATTACATGGTGTAAAAACCTCACTCCAGATGTAAATTTCATTCTGAAACAATCTAACCTCAACTTCAAAATTAAATGCACGTGGCTTTATTCAACCATTCCAAGCTAACCTCATCTGATATATACTTCACGTATATCGTATGTGTACTACTAAAGTAAGTGTTTTATTTTATTTTTGTATTAGAAAAGTTAATATTTGTTAGGTAAATAAAATTACCTTATGGCATTTATTTTTATTTTAAGTAATATTAATTATTTTTATTAATTATTTAATTTCATTACATTTTCGTTGTTAGAAAATTTTGACAATTTCTATGAAATTAGTTTGTTGTAGAATTATAGTCAGTATTATAACTTATACAAATTTTTAATACACTAAATTTACTTAATAAAACATACTTTTATTAAATAAAGTATTGTTTAAATTATAATTAAAGTTTTCTCGAAAAACACTTTACAAATACCTTGTTTAAATTATAAAAATTCAATTTATTACTAAAACTAGTTATTGCAAATAATTATTATGCAATTACAAAATAAAAATTATGAATTATATATTATTATGAACTAAATTTTTTAATAAATAATCGACAAAGTTTAATAAATCTCAATATAAAAAAAATGAACTTGTTAATCGTGCGTATTTGACTGACTAAATTTAATGAATAAACCATGATTAAAAAATATGTCAAAGTAATAATTGAATTTGTATAATAATACAAGGATTAAATGAGTTTTGTTTGTTTAATATTGTATAATCAATTTTACATTCTCTACCACGTAATAAATGGGGACTATGTGGAAAATAATTTATTTAAATATTTTATTGAAAAATTAATAAATTTAACCATTTTAAACAAAATTGTTGCTAAATAACGAACTTTAGATGAATAAATTATTTAAAGTTAGTAAAAAAAATTAATATGTTTTGCTAAGGATCAAAAAGTAAGATAACAATAAAAGGTAAATATTTTCTCATAGATCAAAACTAACTGATTATATAAAATATATTTTTTTAATTTGTAAAGTTAATTTATCGATCAGATAAGTGATAAGATTAATAGATTAATTATAATCTACTATTTCTTAACGAACTTTAATATTCTCTTCTACGGATATTTAAAAGTCTCCACTTTCTAAAAAGAATCAGTATTTAGAAGAAAAAAAACTAAAATGATTTTATGGTGCAATTGGAATGTTAACCTGTGTAACAAATATGTAGAAGGCAATGCATATATTTCACTGAAATAACGTGCTTGCAGTTAACCGCGACCAGTGCATTCACTTTTGAACCGATCACAATTTTTTCTCACGAGCTACCATGTGAAATTCTTTTTTTGTTTTCTGACTGAATTTTTATGTTATATATTTATTTTGGTTCGTTTTTACAAGTTTTACTATTGTGATCTTTTCACGTAATTGTTTAATCTAATATTTTTTTACAAATATCTAACAATAATTACGTAAAATAACATTTTTAAATACAAAATTTATGTTTCATAATAATGAATAATAATTTTATTCTTATTCCATAAAAATTTATCTGATTGCTATTAAAGATTATTTTAAATATTATAACTTCATGCATTTTATGTATTTTATACAAAACTGAAAATGTTACTATTTCAAAACTGTTAATTTTCATAATTTATCATAATTAATTATAAAATCATTGAAAAAAATTGTTTGGGGGAAATAAGATCTTAAATAAAATGCAAATATCAATAAATATTTTATAACTTACCGTAAACGTGAAAGTCAGTGCCGAAATGTCTTTGAAGTCAGTTGCAATCGAGTTCGATTTCCCAAAAAGAACTTTAATATTTCTCGCACAAAAACACACTTTTTGGCACGTTACACAAAATATTGCAATCTTTTTTTGTTTAAAAGTCTTGATAAAGAATAAAAAATTACGCGCACGTCGGAGAAAGATTGTATTTATGTATGATAAAAATAGTAACTAATGAGTGAGGCTAAGGTATAACAGTACGCGATGAGCGACAGCCGAATACTGGCGGCCTGTTTCATTTTAGTTATAAAGCAAAGACTCCGCGCAGAACGTTTTCAAACTGCTAGTACAGAATGAAAAGAGGAGGTAGGAGAGAAACCAAACAGTAAGGAGAGCGCGCGCGAATATGACCCCCTTCCGCGTGGTATGCTGTATGGGGCCGGCATGTGCGCGCGCCCGTTTTATCGTACATATTCACTATATGAAGCTTTTGCCAAATAGCCGGTCTATAAAGAAAAAAAATAGAAATGAAAAAGAAATATATACGCCTGCGCAAACTGGAAATTATTTCTAGCTACGTATTGGTAAAAAGGGATGAAGCTTAAGGATAAAAGTAAGATGGGATATGTGAAAACTGGAATGAATGTGGCTTTTACTGTCGAGAAGGATTTTGGCTTAGTATGAGATTTGTTTTTTTTTATTTGATTTTTTTTAAAGCTTCGTGGTTTTAGATTGTCATTTGTACGGTTCAATTTTTTTCTTTAAGACGATAACGACGCTCTTTGAAAGAATAAGTTTACCTAATAATTACCAAAGTCTTTTTTCATTGATAAAATTTAACTTTTTTGGGGGAAAGAAATCTTTTAAACCTTAAAAGTAGAAGCTGATCTATAATATTTTAGAGTACGAAACAATTAAAAGTCATCATTACAAAGTTTGACATAATTTTGTAAAATTTTTTTAGTAATAAAAAGACAAAAGATTATAGAACTTAATGGCTCAGTCAGCTACGACCCGAGTTTGATCCCTGCTTTACTCACTTTTTCATTAATCTTTTATCGTAGTTTGACACCTCATCAACAAATTATATCCATCTAGCTAAAATTTGTAAAAGACAAATATTGCTTTTAACATAATTTACTTTTCAAAGTTAAAATTCATTTAATTTAAAAAAATATAATTTCCTGCGATCAAAATAAATAAATTATTTATTCATAAAAATTCAATTATTTATTTATATTGTTAAATACAATAACAACGGCTTTTAATATTGATAATATAGAAACTAACATGTTTATATTTCATGTTGTGTATAATTGTTCTATGACTTTTAAAAATTTGTTTTTCATTCTTCTTCAATGTTATTTTTTCGTTTTCATTGTATAAATAATACAAAATAACTGAAATAACAAATTATAATTTTTACACAGTAAAAAATTTTGTTTGATTCGTAACAATTTTTTTTTGTACAAAAATTTTTGTGTTAAAATTTTACAAACATGTTTGTAAAATCACACTTAGAAAAAAATTTCATCAGATCTGTTGTTAATCTGACAATCCTTTTGATCTAACAGAATCTGTGCAGTTAAAATAGCCCGAATACGATCGTGCTGCCAATTTAACAGCACGGCTGTTGATATAATTGAATAACAGTTAAAATAAAAAGAACGTAAGTCAAAATAAAAGTATGACTTACATTTCAACAAAATTTTATAAATTGAACCAATAATATGTACACTTGGCGGAAAGGATATTTTTCCAAATGTGTACCTCAAATGGCAGCGCCGCATATTTTACCACAGACATAAGAAAACTTCGAATTATGCATTGAGTTTCGCATCATGATTATTTTGTTTTTTCTTATAGGTTATTCATGCAAAATTCAAATGATAACAATTTAAATTTTATTGCTCATATAATTTAAATTCACAATATTAAATTCTATATGATTATTGATCTAAGAAATAAAAATTTTATTTAATAAAATAATAATTCGAATCATGAAAAAAGAAAGTAATATTGTTTGTTTACTAAAATTATGTCATTAAGTAATGAGTAACGATGATGCGAAATTTGCTCTATAATTTGGAATTTTCTTATGCCTGTGGTAAAATATGCAATGTTGCCATTTGAGGTTAACATTCGGAAAAATATCCTTTCCGCCAAGTGTACATGCTTCAATTAACTGATAAATTATTTCAATACAAATGTTTTAATTCAATTATATCAACAGTAGGGCTGTAACAATTGAAGGACCGGATGCAATAATGAGGTATATACGCTCGGAACTGCGGCGCAGGCTCGACTAAAGCAGCCAAATATGAAAAATTCAAAAATCAATTTAAAAAAAATACTGGCATGTAGAGAATGAAAAAACACAACTTTTTTTTAAGCAAAGTTTTTTCACTAGATGTTTACTTAAAAGTGACTTTTACAAAAAGTAATTTTTAATGAGTTTTTAAAACATGAATCGCTCTATTCCAGCCAAATATGATCGGATCGTTCTGAAATTTTGTACACACACGGGGAACACTCTAGCGCTAGCAATAAGATCATAAAAGTGATAAAATTAATAATTTATTTATAACAATTTAGTTGGAAAGTGATAAAAAGCATTTATTGACATACATTAACTTCAGTGACAAAAAGTATGGAGGGAAGTTTAAGTCTCGAAGAACTTCCAGCGAGAGATTTGTTCTTTAATATGTAAAGAAGTTTTTTGGAAAGTTTCAGATTTTTATATTAAAAATTGGCTGAAAGAGAGGGATTTTTGTAATTCAGGTGTAAAGTCGCACGTGCCGTGGCACGTGCGGTAGCGCGTCAGATTTCATCGAGTACGTTAAATGTACACTGAGCGTACTGACGCGCCACAGCACGCGCGACTTTATACCTAAATTACAAAAATTGCTCTCTTTCAGCCAATTTTTAATATAAAAATCTGAAACTTTCCAAAAAACTTCTTTACATATTAAAGAACAAATCTCTCGCTGGAAGTTCTTCGAGACTTAAACTTCCCTCGATACTTTTTGTCACTAAAGTTAATCCATGTCAATAAATGCTCTTTATCACTTTCCAACTAAATTGTTATAAATAAATCATCAATTTTATCACTTTTTATGATCTTATTACTAGCGCTAGAGTATTCCCCGTGTGTGTACAAAATTTCAGAACGATCCGATCATATTTGGCTGGAATAGAGCGATTCATGTTTTAAAAACTCATTAAAAATTACTTTTTGTAAAAGTCACTTTTAAGTAAACATCTAGTGAAAAAACTTTGCTTAAAAAAAAGTTGTGTTTTTTCATTCTCTACATGCCAGTATTTTTTTAAAATCGATTTTCCAATTTTTCATATTTGGCTGCTTTAGTCGAGCCTACGCCGCCGTTCCGAGCGTGTACCTCATTATTGCATCCGGCCCTTCAATTAACATAAAAAAACATAAGTCAAAATAAAATATTTTTCATTTATGTCGTTGATAAATTTATTTTATAAAGATTTTTATGTTATTCAATAAGTATTTTTAAATTTTCAGCTTTTCAAAACAGTTACGTTTCGATAGTATAATAATAGATGGCGTATTTCTTGTAACCCGCAAGTGGTGAGATTGCACGTCAGTTAATATATAAGAACAAATGAATTTATCCGCTGTATATATAAATGCAATAGTGTATATGTAAATATCAATAGTGTAGTGTGAAATGTCTAAGAAAATGTTAAAAAAATTTCACTTCAGCAATGTATAATGATCATTGTTATAATATAAATTATGTGTTAATTAATGTCTAGAAATTGGAACGCTGTGAGCTATGAGTTTCCACTAAATAGAAAAGTTTTTATCATCTTTAAACGTATTTGTTTGATATAATAAAATGTAACAGTTATTTCGACTTACTTTGCTGTTAAATTAAAGTTAATGTTAAATTGAATCAATATTACAATATCCATCAAATTAACTTAACTCGTCTGTTAAATGAATAGAATATTTCATCGTGGTATATTAACAGAAAGATTCAGTTGATACAATCATATTTTTTTCTTAGTGCAACATAAATATTTTTGTAATTTAAAAATTTTTGTGTACTTTTAAAATCAACACAAAATTTTTTATAGAATTAACACACGGAGTTTGTTATTTTTACAAACATGTGTGTATTTAGTTATTCAAATAATCTCATACTTTTAATAATTATATATTAACATTATTATTATTATATGCAATAAAAATGCCATAAATGCAAGGTGAATTTTAGTTTGTAAATATTAATTTCTGCTAACTAGGAAAGGGTCCGACCTCTGGATTACGGATTTTGCTCAAACTTTAGGAATTAAGTTTAAGTTTTCAGGTGTCATAATATGGAGGAAGACAGAATTTTAGACCCTAATGCTCAATATTTCCCTAGTTACAGACAATCAAAGAAAGTCACTGAAAATTTACTAGATTTTGAAACGTGTAACGGCTCATATCAATTTTTGATATAATTATTAAATCCATCATAAATATGTCATAAATAAGTCTATATTATTTAAAACATAGAATAATTTTTGGTTATAATAAATTTAAATTACGTTAAAAATATAAGTATGGCTCCAAAGTTGCCGATTGAGGCCGGTAATGAAGATAACTCAAAATATATACAAATATATAGATAGAATAAAATGAATATAGAAATGGAATGTTCTATTTCTTTTAATAAAAAGTATTATCAATATTTGATTGTTAATAATAAAAGATGTAACTTCTTAAAATAATTGTGTATATAAATAGAACATTCTATTCCTATAACATGTACAAAAATGATTATTCTATTTAAAATTTGAAATTAAAATATAAAAGATTAGCTTTTTCAATTAATAAATAATAAAATTAACTATGAAAAATAGTCTTTTGGAATGTAAAGGAAATAGAATGTTTCTTTTACTAATATATTTATCTTAATTGAATGTTTCTTTTGCAAATATATAAAATAAATGTTATGAAACATTCTATTTTCTAAAATATAATTCTTTAATGAGAAATAGAACTTCATAGAAGGTTTATGAAATAATATAAAAGAGCGAGAATCCAAGCAAGCTCTCTCATTATCTTTTAGATGTTCGACTACGTAACATCTAACATGGATTCTATATTCATTTGATCTTATACTGTCAGAAGTGTTAGATCTAAGCATTCTATCTTAAAGTACTATGTAACTTTTAAATCTTTGTTAAATATATAGATATAATTAATTTTGTAATAAAAAGATTAAGTATTTCAAATTAAATGAGACTATGTTCCAAAAGTTATTTAGAAGAGTATAACTCATCTCATCTTATTTATCATTTTTCATAGAAATACTAAAGAAATTAATTATTGCACATAAAAGAGTATTGCACTTGGATATGTCATCGATAATAATTTCTTTATTCATCTTGCATTAAATAAAAGTGTTATTTATCGCACATCTAAGAGTACTGCACTCAAAGATGTCGTCGATTTAAACACTTTTCTACATATCACATAATAATAAAAAAGTTTATTATCGCACTCTTTGAGAGCGCGGTGGCGTAATGGATAGAGCTCTTGCCTTCAACGCGAAGGGCATGGGTTCGAATCCTGGCCAGGTACCTCTAACTTTTTTTTCGAAAGAAAATTAGTGTACGTGCCATTTATATCGCGACTCTTAAAAATCCAACCTCATTGGGTATCGGTTGATTGTTGGTCACAAAAGTGGCTGCACCATCCATCGGTAGTCAAAGTTTTCGGTATGGTGGGTCTGACAGTCTAGCCTAATGTAATGTGTTAAACAGGTACCGGGCGGGGACTCCCTCGACTTCACCATGAAAAAAGGTTAATCATATAGAGGATAATATCCTTTATATATTAATCTTTAAAAAAAAAAAAAAAAAAAAATTATCGCACTCTTTAGAGTATTGCACTCAATAGAGTCGTCGATAATAACGAAGTAAATTTGAATTCGGTAATTAAAATATTACCTGGCGACCGTGAATAAAGTCAAGCCCGCTTTAAACGTTTATAATTTTTCAGCATTAACAGCTAGAAGCTTAAAACTTTTTTTAAACGTAAACTGAGCTTAATCCTTTCGAAATAGCACTTATAAAATACAAAAACATCATTTTCTTCGAAATCATAGCGTAATAAAGACTGAACCCAATTTTATCATTTAATGTTTTAAAAAAGAAATTCAGGTTTTATCTTTATTACTCTATAACTGTAAGAAAAAATAATATTTTGAGATACTGTGAGTGCTATTTCGAAAGAATTTGAGCTTACTTTCCGCTTCAAAAAAGTTTTAAGCTTCTAGCTGTTAATGCAGAAGAATGATAAACGGTTAAAAATCTAGTAGATTTTCAGTGATTTTCTTTAATTGTCTGTAACTGGGGAAATATTGAACATTAGGGTCTAAAATTATGTCTTCCTCTATATTTGGACACCTGAAAACTTATCCTAAAGTTTTAGCAAAATCCGTGATCTGGAGGTCTTGATCCTCTCCTAGTAAGTCCAAAAATTTGTATACTTTTTTTTCTTCTTTAGCGCCAGTATATTTATACTATTTGTGCTAATCAGCGACGGAGCTCGTTAGTGTGTTTGTGAACAAAGCACATGTAACGTACAGTGGTGCTCTATTAATTGGTTGCCGAGAGCGGGATCAGAACTCAGAATCCCGAGATTACGAATCCAACGCTCTATCGACTGAGCCATTAATCGGCTCTATTTCTATACTTGCATGATATACTCATATTAAAAAATGATCAGCCCTTTTCGTAATCATTCGTTTACGTTCGACCTTAAAATACAATGTTATATTGTTAAATGAGTTTAGTCTGTTTATGATTTTATTGATCCACTCCAACATCCATCATTTTATCCTTTTTTTTATATTTCTTTATCTCTTTTTTTTTAAATATATTAACAGAAAGAAATACGAAAAAGTCATTATTTAATATCTAATCATTTCAATCATTATATTTTAATACTAATAAATTTGTAAAATTTACAAATTTTATTATTCAAAATTTTGTGTTATTCATAAATTTTTATGTTCAAATTTTAACTTTGAAAATTATACACAAAAAAAATTTGTAAATTTTAACACAAAAAAGTTTGTGTTTCATCTGCAACACTCATGTGAGTTAAAATTACAAATTTTGCTTTCTCATCGAGAAAGCATTGTATCAAAAAAAAAAATTTCTTTCTATTTTTTCATTAATTTGTACATATTTGAACTCGGTGAGTCGAAAAAAGTGGTTTCCAGAAAATCTCTGTATGTGTGTGCGTGTGTGTGTATGATTTCATTTAGTAAATTGTATCTCGAGAACTACTCGATGGATTTGCTTCTAATTTTGCATGGAATTTAGTTTTTTGACTAACTTGCTGGAAAGCTATTGATAATTGATTCTTCTAGCGTAGTTTTCATTTTAAAGTTGTTGAAAAAAAAAAAAAAAATTCCGATTTTTCATTTTTTTGGTTTTTTTTCGTTTACTACTCGATGAATTTGCTTCAAAATTTGCACGGAAATTATTTGTGATTGCCCAAATAAAATAAATTTTAAAAAACTGATTTTCTTAGCTTAGTTTTAATTATAGAGCATTTTGAAATTTTTGTAAATAATGTTTCTATTTATTAGGCCAATAAAATCTTGAAAACTACTCGATGGATTTACTTCAAATTTTCCATACAATTCAATTTTTCGATCAACTGGTGCGGAAGCTAATGAGAATTGGTTTCCTTAGCGTAGTTTTTTTTTAGAGCCAGTTTAAGAATTTTAAAAAACTTTCGATTTTTCATTTTTTTTGTATTTTACGTAAACTACTCGAAGAATTTGTTTGAGAATTTGTATGGAACTTAATTTTGACTGCTAAGAGTAGAAAAACTTTTGAAAACTGATTTTCTTAGCGCACTTTTAATCTTAGAGCATTTTTAAAATTTTTTAAAAAATTTTTATTTTTAATTTTTTTCTATTTTACGAAAAGCATTTGATAGATTTGCTCCAAAATTTAATTACAAGTTATTCGCTACTGTCTGAAAAAACAAGCTTTAGAAAACATATTTTCTTAGAGCAGTTTTAATTTTAGAGCATTTTGAAAATTAAAAAAAAATTTTTATTTCCATTTATTTTCTATTTTGTGTAAACCATACTATAAATTTTCTCCAAAATTTTCGTACAATCAATTCGATATTGTCTGAAAAAAATAAGCTTTTAAAAACTAATTTTCTTGGAGTGGTTACGATTTTAGAGAATTGTAAAGATTAAAAATAAAAATTTTGATTTTTTATTTCTTATTTTTACTTTCTCATAGAGAAAGCATTGTATCGATAAAAAAAAATTTTTTTTATTTTTTCATAATTTGCACATATTTAGACTTAGGGAGTCGAAAAAAGTGGTTTCCAGAAAATGTCTGTATGTATGTGTGTGTGTGTGTATATGATTTCAGTATGCCAAAAATATCTCGAGAACTACTCGATGGATTTGCTTCAAATTTTGCATGCAATTTATTTTTTTATCTAACTGGGGGGAAAGCTATTGAAAATTGATCTTCTAGCTCATTTTTTTTAGAGCCATTTTAATAATTTTGAAAAAATTTTGATTTTTCATTTTTTTGGTATTTTACGTAAACTACTCAAAGAATTTTCTTGAAAATTTGTATGGACATTATTTGCGACTGCCAAAAGAAGAAAAACTTTCATTAACTGATTTTCTTAGCACACTTTAAATTTTAGAGCAATATGAAAATTTTGAAAAAAAAATTTTCTCTTTATTTTTCTTTTATTTTATGAAAACCATTCGATAGATTTGCTCTAAAATTTGTATGAAAGTTATTCGCTATTGTCTGAGGAAAATTAACTTTGGAAAACTCATTTCTTTAGCGCAGTTTTAATTTTAGAGCATTTAGAAAATTTTTGAAAAAATGTTTATTTTTCATTTTTTTATATATATTACATTTTTTTTATTGTAACGGTATTTTACTACTCGTTGCAAAAGAAATTAGATTTTAATTCAAATTGACTTTAACTAGACTTATTAATTTTTGATTGAATACGGAGCTGCTAGAATTTATCTCAAGTATGGTAAACTAGCAATAACTCCGGCAAAGCTAGTTAGTATATTAGATTGATATGCGACGGAGTATTTTTCCGTCAGCTCGTTGCTGCGCGTCTCTCTCTCTCTCTCTCTTACCTGATCGAGAGACGCGATGCCGCTAGCACAGTTCTCCTTATTGATATGAAATTTAACTTTCCCAGTTAAATTTATTAGGAAACATATATATCTTTTGATAAAATAAATAAGGACCGCGGAGGCGTCGGGGTAAGCAACAGGATAGGCTTTTTTTTATCGCGAAGAGGCCTCTTATCTCGTGTAGCAAAAGACGACCGACGTTGACCAATAGAGACAATATATATCTCGCCTGAACGCTGCGGCTCGTGTATCCAGCCCAACGAAAGAAACAATTTCCAGGTTGCTGCGACTCCTCGTGGACAGCCAAGACAGGTTGAACGCAGCCTGGATAAGATGCACGTGCGACTTTCAATCGGAGATCTCCTTTTCCCTTTTTCTTACACAAAATTACGAACGGCACTACACCAGCGAATTAATCGAGTAAAATTCGAATAAAGTCGAGAAATTAGATTAAGTTGCGCGCTTGTAGGCCGTTGAATCAAGTCTGAAGCGCCGCGGCTTCTCTTCCTTCTCGTGCGCGTCGATTGACGCCTTATTATACTAGTATATGACGGCGCTCGTGACAGCACCCCGAGTTAACTTAATTACAGCAGCGCGCGAGATTCGAACACGGTAGAATACCGTGACATTATATTACACAAAAACCATTCGTTAGATTTGCTCTAAAATCATTATGCAAATTATTCGTTATTGCCTTAATAAAACAAGCAAAACTTATTTTCTTAGTGCAGTTTTAATTTAAGAGAATTTTAAAAATTTTTTTTAAAAATTTTTCATTTTTTTTGGGTCTTACGTAAACTACTCTAAGATTTTGTTTAAAAATTTATATAGTAATTATTTGCTACTGTTAAAATAATAAAAACATTTGAAAACTGATTTTCTTGGCATACTATTAATTTTAGAGCATTTTGAAAATTTTTAAAAAATTTGTCATTTTTTATTATTTTTCTATTTTACGAAAACCATCCGATTGATTTGCTCCAAAATTTGTATGCAAGTTATTCACTATTGTCTAAAGAAAATATGATTTGGAAAATTAATTTTCTCAATGCAGTTTTAATTTAAGAGAATTTTGAAAATTTTCATATAAATTTTTATTTTTCATTTATCTTCTTTCTTAGCGTGGTTACGATTAGAAATTTCGTTGTCATCGTTCTTTTAATGTACAAATTTATAAATAAATATTAATTTTAGACAATTTTTTTATATCAAAATCACATTTAAATAAATATAAAAAAATTAATCAAACTCAAAGAGCTCTATGAAAAAGCATTCCGCCAAAGCACTTGGCAGCGTTTTTTTATTTTACGTAAAGTACTCGACAGATTTGTTCTAAAATTTGCAGGGAAATCATTTACAACTACCGAAAGAAGGGAAATTTTCAAAAATTGATTTTCATAGGGTAGCTTTAATTTTAGAGCATTTTTAAAATTTTTTTTTAAAAATTTTGAAAAGAATATGTTATTTATTTAGCCAATTAGATCTCGAAAATTACTCGATGGATTTGCTTCAAATTTCGCATACTATCTATGTTTTTGTATAAGTAGACGGGAAGCTATTGAAAATTGGTATTCATAGAGTGGTTTTTTTATAGAGCCATAAACATGAACTGTATTTATATATAAATATAATTGCATTTTATAAAGATTACATTTTAAAATTTTCAATTCTCTAATTCAAAGTATAAGAGAAGCGTCTCGACGTTTTAGTATTAGTAACTCTTGAAAATTTATAATAGTACTACTGATTTAGATGTTGACTTGTATTATTACATTAAATTAAGTCTTTAATTATAATCATTATAATATTATAAATTAAATTGTTTTTTAATAAATGGAAAAAATATTAGAAGAAGAAGAAGAAAAAATTACATATATTAATAATTACGAAGTTGAACAAGTAAAAAAAACGCTCACTCAAATATATCCATAAAACATTTCTCTCTCTCGCGATTAACGTAATAATAAATCTATCAGTTTTTCTATTTCACGAAAACCATTAGATAGATTTGCTCCAAAATTTGTATGCAAGTTATTTGCTACTATCTGAAGAAAAAAAGATTTGGAAAACTAATTTTCCCAGCGCAGTTTCAATTCAAGAGCATATTGAAATTTTTCATAAAAATTTTTTTTTCATTTTTTTTTGTATTTTACGTAAACTACTAAAAGAATTCGCTTAAAAATTTGTTTGAAACTTATTTTTGATTACTAAAAGAAAAAAATTTTTTGAAAACTGATTTTCTTAGCGCACTACCATTCGATAGATTTGCCCCAAAATTTGTATGCAAGTTATTTCTGAAGAAAATAAGCTTTGAAAAACTAATTTTCTCAGCGCAGTTTTAATTTAAAAGCATTTTGAAAATTTTCATAAAAATTTTTATTATATATTTATCTTCTTTCTTAGCGTGGTTAAGATTAGAAATTTTGTTGTCATCATTCTTTTTATTATTACATTATATCATTTTTTCAATAGAACAAATTTTTTTTTATTACTTGATAATTCAAAATAAATTATAAATGTTGAAAAAGCAAACAGCTAGCATATATGTTCGAAATCTATAAAGTACAATATGAGTAAATATTAATGTTAGACAATTTTTTAATATTAAAATCACATTTAAATATATATAAAAAAATTAATGAAACTCAAAGAGCTATATGAGAAAGCATTTCGCCAAAGCACTTGGCAGCGTTTTTTTCCATTGTGTAGCTTTAAATTCTAATGATAAAAAGTAGTTATAAAAAATAGATTACATTATCAAACTATTTCATATTTGATGTTAATAATTTATCTAAATAAAATTAAAAGTTTCAAAATTAATTCAATCATAAATAAGACAATATGTAATTTTGCTATGTAAAATTTGAAGATTCGTAAAATAGTATATTACAACCCATGGCTAGTAAAAAAAAGAATGTCTCAGATCACGTGTAATTGTTAACCGAGGCGAAGCCAAGGTTGACAAACATGTGATCTGAGGCTTTCTTTTTTACTGGCCATAAGCTGTAACGCACTTTTCATTCTGACGAAGCCGGAAAGCGGCAACTTTGTTTTGGGCAGCGGCCAGGAAGATGCCGCTTTCCAGCCGGAGGGCAGAAAAAT
This sequence comes from Anastatus disparis, assembly GCA_017163975.1. NCBI lineage: Eukaryota > Metazoa > Arthropoda > Insecta > Hymenoptera > Eupelmidae > Anastatus > Anastatus disparis. Next base: position 1,982,051 of record JAFFSR010000136.1, on the reverse strand, counting down.
TTTTTTTTGAATTTACTTTTTGGTGAATGCAGATAGGCTAATGCAGTTTACACAAAAATTTAAATTTTTGGAACTTCGTAAATTTTAGACCATTAATTTATAATAACTTTAAAATTTTCATGGATGCAAGAGTTATAACTTTGGAAACTTGAACTTGACATAATCTTATATTAAATGAAGTAGAATTTTCTATACGATATGTATATTAACATTAATTACTTTTCTTATGAATATTCACATACATTTTTTTTATATATTAATAAAAAAGTTTATTTTTTAGTAATTAATATTTTTTTATTGTCAAAATAAAGAGACTTGTGAAGTTAGCGCCTGTAAAAATAAAATATTAATATTTTTTAGCAATTAAAAGCTAAAACGTTTGCTCCTCATTTGCGGAAATAGTCTCCGTGCAAATTTTCATTTGCGGATTTTTCATTTTCAAGTTATTGGAAAAACAAATTTTCCGATATAAGCGCGGCGCTAAAAATGTTTTCCTTATTATTTCATTGAAAACTCCTGTAAAATAATATTCTTTCTAGACTAATTGATTCCTCCTTTCTTGCGGATTACATAAATATTTTCATTTAATTAATTGTTCAATAAAATAATTAGATAAATCAATTTATAATTATTTAGTGGAAAGCAGTTTAAAATCTAGTTATTTTTTAGGGATTCCTGTTCCGCTCGTTCCTATATTCTAATTTTAATATCGCGGGCGCTAAAATTATGGAAATAAATTGAATATATTGATTATTATTCAAGGAATTTAGTATATTTAATAGCATAAATTGTTTTCTCCTCGTATGCGGATTTATTTATAAGTAATAAATTTGCATAACTTCGAATAATTAAAATTTTTAAGAAAATCAAAATTAGTCAAAGGTAGAGTCAGCTGTTATAAGTTTACAAGGTTATAAAATTTAAAGGGACAATTTTAATTTTTGCAGACGCGTATAAATAATAAAAAAGTAACGTAAGTAAATTATATTCTTAAATAATCAAAACGATGCAACAATTAAGAATAAAAGGATTTTAACATAGTTTAGAAATTGCAATGTTTTGCTTCTCATATTTATATCTCGATATCTCGAATAATCTTACTCATAAATAAATCAGCATACGAGGAGAAAACAATTTATGCGATTAAATATACTAAATTCCTTGAATAATAATCAATATATTCAATTTATTTTCATAATTTTAGCGCCCGCGATATTAAAATTAGAATATAGGAACGAGCGGAACAGGAATCCCTAAAAAATAACTAGATTTTAAACTGCTTTCCACTAAATAATTATAAATTGATTTATCTAATTATTTTATTGAACAATTCATTAAATGAAAATATTTATGTAATCCGCAAGAAAGGAGAAATCAATTAGTCTAGAAAAAATATTATTTTACAGGAGTTTTCAATGAAATAATAAGGAAAACATTTTTAGCGCCGCGCTTATATCGGAAAATTTGTTTTTCCAATAACTTGAGAATGAAAAATCCGCAAATGAAAATTTGCACGGAGACTATTTCCGCAAATGAGGAGCAAACGTTTTAGCTTTTAATTGCTAAAAAATATTAATATTTTATTTTTACAGGCGCTAACTTCACAAGTCTAAAATAAAGAAGGAAAAAGAATATTAGACCCTAACGCTCAATATTTCCCTAGTTACAGCCAATTTAAAAAAAATCACTAAAAAAGTTACTAAATTTTCAAACGCTTATATTTTTATAGCTATTATAGTTAGAAGCTTGAAACTTTTTTAAATGAAAGTGTTAAGGGTGGAATATTCTATAAAATAATAAAACTTAGAAGTATAAGAAATATATTAAACTAAATGAATAAACCAGTAAGAAAGCGCTGACTAGACGTCTGAAACCAGCTAGCAACAACTCGTGACCGAAAGAAATGATGACGAACTAGCCAACAAGTTAAGACCTGTAGGGAACGAACAAAGTAAATCATGGAAAAACAGAAGCCACGAGGTAGAAGCTTCTGGAAGAATAGAGAAGTGTGAAACAACGAACCAGCAAGTATAATTACGACCGGGCGAACCACGCCGGGCCCTACTAGAACCCAAACAGAGCATAGAGAAGCACGAATCCACGATCGATGCAACGAGGACGTATCAGCGATTTTACACCAGTAGTACAGTAGACATTTCTCTCTCTCGCGATTAACGTAATAATAAATCAATCAGTTTATTTTAATTATCGTCTTATTAAATCAATTACCTTTACACAAATTGACTACTTGGATTTACCAAGCTTAGTCGTGATAAAAAGATACCCACGATATAATAAATCAATAACGTAAAAACGTAACAAAAGCTAAGTTCTAATCCTTTCGAAATATTACTAACAGTATACCAAAATATTATTTTTCTTCCAAAGTTATAGCGTTATAGAGCAATTTTTCGATTTCCTACACACTGTGAAAATTCTAATATGGAGCAAGTAACATTTGATATTGAAACATAACTAAAATTTAAATATTACAGACTTTATGAAATTCTTTATATGTGAATCATATGTATGTACAGTTGGAATTGCATAAGAATCGTAAACTCACCCATCTCCGTTTCATAAGGAACTAGGATTATGTAAAATATTGAAACCCAAATGTCTCTATGCAGCCCCGCCACATAAACTATATTTTTTACTTCACCTTCTATAAGAAAATATATTTTATACTCACCATTTAATTATTTATTGTGAAAATAATAAGGTTATAGATATAGATATAGATATTTATTTATTTTGTAATAAGAGTACAAAAAGGCGTGTAATACATGAAATGGTAAGTAATAATTCTATAAAAAGTATTGCACATAATAAGATAAGATATCACAGTCAATTATTAAAATTAATATATAATACTGTATCAGTAAGTCACCATGTAAAAGTGATATCACAGACTATTCTAAATACACGCAGAAAACATAAATTACAATAAAAAACAGTCTTAAATATCTATCAGTCATTGAATTAAAATACATAATTTAAAAGAGGAATCACTGTCATGACATCAATAAAAATAAAATTGGACAATACTATAAAAATAAAATTGAACAATACAATAACAAAATAATAGTAAATAATTAAAAAATAAAATAATAATTACATTTAAAAACAATACCGAAGATGTCATGACTTCTAATAAAAACAGAACCACTCATACTTTCCGCATACATTCATCCATCATTCACGCTAATAAATACATTTACACCTTAAATCTATATATAGGACAAAACAAAATAAATTAACACAAAAATTAAAATACTTAAAATTAATTTCACTCGAGGTCGAGTAAGTACGTCCTCAAAGCCGACTTAAACCTGCCGAGCGATGGAAGATTTTTTATATAAGCAGGCAGGGAGTTCCAAAAATGCACACCTTGAACTTGAAAGGAATTTCTTCCAGTCTCAGTACGCATGAAGGGCACCGCGAAGTCCTTGATCTCTCCCCTAGTGGCTACCCTAGGTACATATCTAGTGAAGAGACTCACTAGATACTCGGGAGTATTCATGCGCACGATTTTGTACATAAGTACAGCCATAAAATACTGTCTCCTTGAATCAGTACGCAGCCAACCAAGCGCAGCTCTATGAGGAGAGATATGACCGCCCAATCCTACGCCTAATACATATCTCACACATGAATTTTGTAGTCTTTGTAATTGTCTTCTCAACCCCTGCGAAGCATCAAGCAGAACTACTGAGCAGTAGTCCAGGTGCGGAAATAGCAAGGCGGCTACGAGTTGTTTACGCAGGGCCTCAGTGGTGTACCGACGAAAGAACCGTAAACTATAAATTATCCTATTAAATTTTTTAGTCACCATATTAATATGCGGCTCCCAAGACAACTTAGCGTCAAGCACAATACCAAGGCTCGTAACGGTATCAGAGAAAGATATGCCGACACCTCCCTGAAGCTCAATCGTTCTTGGCTCACCAGCATAAAAGTCATTAATAAAACGACTACTGCCAAAAACGATAGCCTTAGTTTTGCTTGCATTTAATGAGAGAGAAGCATCGACAGCCCATCCCGACAACGCCCTGGCCGCCCTCTGCATAATACGAATACCTTCATTCAGATGTTCATAAGGGACCTGAGTATAGATTTGGAGGTCATCAGCATATAATATGTGCTTGACACAACAGGGGTCGAGCGTGTCACGTATGTTATTAATGTAAAGGCAGAACAACAGAGGCCCCAGCACTGAACCCTGTGGAACTCCTAGATTGGTTGTTAGCCAATCCGAATCCTCTTTTAAATGTGTAGAAACCATTTGTTTCCTACCTGATAAATAGGAGTTGATCCACTCGAGTGCAGCCCTAGAAAACCCCATCAATCTAAGTCTCGCAAGCAATTTGGAAGGGGAGATCGTGTCGAATGCCTTACTAAAGTCAAATAGGAGTAGTATCGTGGCAAGTTTCTTGTCAAGACCTGATCTTATGTCGTCTGTAAGTTTAAGTATGGCAGTCTGCGTAGAATGATGCTTCCTGAAGCCAGTCTGCAAAGAGTCAAGTATTTTGTGTGTCATAATATACTCCTGCAGTTGGTCATGGGCAATCTTCTCAAGAACCTTTGAAAGAAAACATAATATTGCTATGGGCCTAAAATCTTTAGGCATTTTAGGTGCAGGGCACTTCTTTAAAGGCACAATACGTGCGCGCTTCCAAAGGCAAGGGAAGACCCCCCGTGCAAAAGAGGAATTGAACAGAGTCACAAGATGCTCTCCAATAACCGGAAGTGCTTTAAGTATCACACTCTGCGGGATGCCATCCTCGCCACAAGCCTGTGATGAAAAATGCGAAATCGCAAGTATTACATCATTAATATTAATTGGCTTAAAGACAAAACCACTTTCACTACACTCAGAAAGAATCCTTTTACGTTCCGCAGTATCATCGTGTGGCGAGACCGACACCCCCGCAAAATGTGCATTAAGCTCATCTGGAGTGAATCCATTCAAGTCCCCTTGAGGTCCGGATAGGAGTCCCAGGTCTTTTAACTCCTTCCAGACATTACCTCCAGCAAGAGCATCGAATAGTCTATTATGATAATAATTTGTTTTAGCTTGTTCCGTCCGTTCATCTATTGTTTTACACAGCTGCAAAAATTCGGAGAGATATCGCTCCTCCTTCGTCCGTTTAAATCTACGATACGTGGTATCTCTCTTGTGCCGCATCTGCGACAACTCTTTATCAATCCAAGGAAATTTATCTTTACCAATTTTAAGTGTTTTTAGTGGCGCTAGATTTTGTATTGCCGCCGAAAGGTTGTCACAGAGGCAGCCAAGTGCAGATTCTGGGTCAACTGTACCAACTGTAAATGGCGTCCAATCACAGCCGGCCAAACTCTGTACCAATAAGTTTGGACAGATATCTTTGTAATTTCTATACTTAATTATTTTATTATCTGTCTTGATGTGATGACAAGAAATACATACATCAATTAAGTTGTGCCGACTGTGAAAATTCGCCGGTAAGTTGCGTGCGTCAAGTACTGTGTCATTATCGTCAACAAGAATCAGGTCAATCCACGTGTGAGACGTTGGAGTGTGATGCGTGGCACCGTGCTGAACCAACTGTAACGAAAGCTCAGCCGACAATTTATTAATAAATTTGGCATCACTGCTCTCACGCAGGAGATCGGCATTCAGGTCTCCCATTATAATTTTATGAGAGTATTCGGAAGCAAAATTTCTCAAGTTATCCAAAAAATCGGTAGTTTTAAAAAAGGAAATTGCAGGAGGTCGATAAATAACAGAAACCAACACGGCTTCGGAGCTGCCCAATTGCACGGAACAAAAAATATACTCAGGTACCTTCGGTTTACCTTCACTATGATTAGTTTGAGTATCCGAAGTAGCCAAAATAGTGCACTTTAAATTGTCTTTAACATACAAAGCAACTCCTCCTCCACGCAAGTTTCTGTCCTGTCTGAATACTTTATACCCTTTGACCCGAATGACGTCATCCGAAACAGATGGACCCAGCCAGGTCTCAGCCACTCCAAATATGTCGCAAGAAGGACCATCACTCAGAAACTCACGTACCTGCCCAATGTGAGCCCTCAACGAAGTCACATTCAGAAAGCACGCTCGCAGTTCACCCCTCCTCCCTGTACGACTCTCAGAGGAGGCCCGGTGCAGTCATTGGGGAGAGGCCACACTCGACGTTACTCCATTATTTGTACCTAATAATTGGTTTGTCGACATATTTCGTTGATGTTCAGAGGCTTTATTATTATCACATATATTATTATTATTACACTTAATATTCGATGGAGTTTCAGAATTTACATTAATTACATGCACACCGTCTTTTAATTTCTTACTTTCTGTCAATAAATTATCTAAATCATTTTCATTAAAAAATTTGTGAGCTCTCTCCCCTCTCTCCCTCCTTACCAGAAATTTACCATGTCTGTGCCAAACAAATTTAAAGCCTTTTTCTTTGGCATACTTTTTTAACTTTTTGAAATTAACATATTTTTCTTTAGGCAAAAATTCATTAATAAATATCAGGCCGTGGCGTTTGATGGCTGGAAGACTGCCAAGGAGGGAGGGATTAAGATCCGCTGTCGAAAAACCAGTGAATTGTCGTTTAGCCTCAAACACCTTATGCACCAGGTTCTCCTCAGAAAGTCTAACCAGCAATGAGAACGGACCCCCCGGGCCGCCATTGATCCCACGATCTGTAGACACCTCGTTTACATCATCATGTTTAGCGATTTTCTTAACTGAGATTACATTTGTACGCTTGATTGTCGGAAGAATGGTACCAAGAACGGCACAGGCGTAATCATCGGGCCCAACATTAACTGCTGAACAGTCAAACTCGCCAGAGATCACCAATGTACCGCTCCCAGAGCCACACTCCGTCTCAACTTGACGAGGTGCCTCCTCACTAATTACAGTATGAGTGTGTGGTGTTTGTGGTTGATTATGATAAAAATAATTAATTTTTCTTATTTTCTTAAAATTTTATTTTCTAATTTTCATTTCTGCGAAATCATCTATAATATCATCATAGTCTGTTGTTTTCGCTATATCTTTTTCAGCTGACAACATCAAACAACGATTTAAACGAAATTCGATGGTACAGAATCTAAAAAAAGTTTTTTACTTTTGCTAATTTGCTAAATGTTTGTTCACCACTAGCAACGCTAACAGATCTACTGTATGAAGTTTTTGAATATATTAATATTATAATTTATTTTTTTAAATATCGATGTTATCATAATTTTCACAAATATTTTTAATTTTTTTGTTCATTTAGTGCTTCACAAGAATTAATATTATATAAATATAATATTAATTTTTGTAAAGCACTAAATATAATATTAATATTAACTGTTTATTCATAAACTTTGAATGAAAATATTATTAAGAGGGGGGAAAAGAAAAATATAAAGATTAATGGTTTACTTACTCTGAACACCAGCTGTGCACTTTTATCTCTTTGTATATTTAATTAAAAAGTTTAGTGAATTAACAAAGACAGAATAAATTGCGTTCAAAATAAAAACACTTTTACAAAACAAAAATCTTAACACTACTTTTATTATGTTAAGGTGGCTTTAGCGTTGGGTGCCGTATCAAGCAGAGGCCCCGACAAAAAGAATTATAAAACTTTCAAAATTGAATAGAAATTAAATTTTTTTATTAAATTTTGATATTAGACCATTGTTAAGGAACAAAGCACAATATGCAACTCGGGAGTAAAATCTAATTTCTCCCTCCGGAATTTTCTCCCCTCACTTCACTTCATTTACTTGGGTCGCTAACTTCCCCTTTGGAAAAATATGGGACTTTGCTCCCTAGTTGCATAACGTACTTTATTCCCACCTCAACAGAAATAGCCACTTTATCAACTCGAAAAGCAGGCCGAAAGAAAGCCATATCTAACGTCTAAAATTTTACGGGCGATAAAAACTTATCTCCCGCAAAATTCATTTCTCCCAAATTTAACGCGAAATAAGTTTTTCTCCCACAATTTTAACAGGAGATAAGTTCTTTTTTCCAGCTAAATTTCATTTCTCCTGTAAAATCAAAAGTTTATCAAATTTAATATATTATTAAAAATTTCTAGAAAAAAAATTTAATTTAAATTTTTTTCAATTAAGCCAGTTTTTTTTAAGTTAATAAAGTGACCACAGTTGAGGTAGGAATAAAGCACCTTATGCAACTCGGGAGAAAAGTCTATTTCTCCCTCAGGAGAAATATACGACTTTACTCCCTAGTTGTATAATGTACTATTTTTCTTTTTCGTACAACTTTTACAAGGTTAGACAGAGCCACTTAATTAGCGATGCGTTCTAGCACGTTTTATGTTATCTTTTAAAAGCGAACGTCGAACAAAAAGTCTCTTTAAAAACAAAAGACCACCTACATTCATCTACTTTTCCAACATTTCCTCTGATTTTCTTTGTCTGCAATTGATTTGTAAGAAAAAATAATAAAAGAAAAAGTACATTCCTCTAACCGTTATTCCCAATAACGAAACTTTATTTCTGCTTCTTTAACGAACCATCTTTTCCTTTTTTTTTATGGTTATTCATTATTTTTGATTTGGTTAAAAATAAAATTTTTTTCTTCCCACTTTGTTGGAGTACCGTTATATTACATTTTATTAAGATCACTTTTTATTTCTTTCATCCAATTTTAATTTAATATTTGCATAATTCTTTGATTTTAATTGTTCAAAACGAAAGAGTATTAATTGTACAAGCTCATTACAGTCCTAATGTTTTAAATTTTTGATATATTGCTTTATGAGCTTATAAATATGATAAAAGGATTGGATGTATTTTCAATTTTTTTCTTTTTAGTTCTTTCTTTTAAAATTGATGTTATTTGAAACAAAATTTGCTTAGTTTTATCTTCGTAGAAGCATTCATGTTTATATGGAAAAAATTTCAAAAGGCTATTTTCTTATAGGATTAAAAAATTGATGGAAATACGAATTTTCCAAATCATAAAATATAAGTTATCATTCTAACACAGAAAATTTAATTATGTTTATTTAAATGTCATTTTCATATACAAACATGCAGAAGACCGAAATTTAGAAAAATATTTGATAAAGAAAAGATACGTGATAATTTAAAATATGTTTTTCAATACCATTTTAAAAAATTTTATTGAAATACTCCACGAGAAAGTTATATTTCAATTAAAAATATTATTTTAATAAATCAATCAATTTCTAAATTTTTGCTCACATCGCGTCAATCATTTTATCATATATAATTTAATAAACCTTTTACAGACGATTTGATCTAATATAAATATTCATTATGATCATAATTTACATACAATTTGAGAACTTTTATCTGATTTTATTTTATTATTTCATTTTAATTAAATTATTCATTTTCTATCACATTTAATAGAGATCCAGCAGATACGTTTAAATAGTAAGAGATTATTAATTATTACTTTAAAAAATATAGAAAAGTTAAAAAATTGTTGTAATTTCACTAGTCATTAAACTTTATCTAGATAGAAGATAATGATCTATTGAAAAAATAATAAATGGATCATTGATTTATAAATTTCAATATTTTTTAAATTTCTGTAAATATTACATTAATTAAATAATCTTTAATAAAAAAAACTTTAAAAATTCAATCGATATTACAAAAAGCTACTATATTCAATGGAAAAAAAGTTACTCTCAACTACATATTCTTAAACTCAATTCATATTAAAAAAAATAAGGAAAAAATAGAAAACAATAAGTATACTAAAAATCTAAAGAAATATTTTAGTTGATAATCTGCGTTACACAAACAGTTCAACAGGTCGAATTTTAGTTTAAAACTATACTACTCTTAAAGTTTAGCGCTGAAACATAAGCAGCATTCTTAGGTGCTTCGAGGCGTTTTACAGCAAGAAGATCGAAGATCCGTTCGCGCTAAACTCATTCATTCATTCACTGTATACATGTATATATATATATATATATTTATGTCGCCGTACCAGGTATTCGGCGTTGTACGTGCAAAGCTAGTTAAATGGGTATTGGGGTTACATACATTTCAATTCGTAGCACAACTATATTCAGTTTGCTATACTTCACATAAAAAAATATAGATGATTCCATACCTCACATGGTGACGTATGGAGTCATCTATACGTCACGCTATAAGGTAGTAATTAGCTATGAAGCGATCGTTGAAGTCGTAAAATTGGTTAGTTTAATCGGCGTGTTTTGTTTTTTCTTTTGACATTTTGTTCTTTAACAAATTTAAAAAATATGAAAAAAATAAAAAAAATTGATTAATTATAAAACAAAATTAGTGCAAATAATGAAAAAAATTAGTACAAATAACAAATAAATAATAATTATAGTGAAAGTAAGACAGTGAAGAAAAAAAATTAAATATAAAATTTGCGTGATATGCGTGGACAGCTTGTCAAATTTGTGACACATCAATGACGGTTCCGCAGACGATCCGCGTTCACACTGTAACCATACGTTTATTCAAATTCAAATCAAAAGAAAGAAGCATTGCAAATTTGCACATTTATAATTTTATAGTCCCTCATACCTGCTACAACGACATAAAATCATCTACGTCATTTGGGAGTAAGAAGGATGAATACGGGGCGAATTTGTTGCTCGAACAGCAGTCAATCTCGGGCGCGCTTCGCGCGCTCTCGACTGTCTACTGTTCTCGCAACAAACTCGCCCCGTATTCATCCTTTTTACTCCCAAATGACGTATATAACTAATATTACACGGTAGTAGTAGGCAAAAAGGCCCTAGTGACCGACATTCCCCGTTTTCCTTTCTTCCTTGATCCTCCTTCGCCAGATGCTTTTATACACAATATATATAGGTATATATATATATGTTAGTGTGTATGTGTGTGTGTAAAGATATACTCTTTCTTTTGTTATTGTGTTAAAAGGCGCGGTGGCGGATGCTTATACTTTACTCGAATTATTGGAGTCAACGATCGGACTGTTCCACCGACGCTCATATATATATTTATGTCATCGTACCAGGTATTCGGTGTTGTACGTGCAAAGCTAGTTAAATGGGTATTGAGGTTACATACATTTCAATTCATAGCACAACTATATTCAGTTTTCTATACTTCACATAAAAAAATATAGATAATTCCATACCTCACATGGTGACGTATGGAGTCATCTATACGTCGCACTATAAGATAGTAATTAGTTATGAAGCGATCGTCGAAGTCGTAAAATTGGTTAGTTTGATTGGCGTGTTTTGTTTTTTCTTTTGACATTTTTTTCTTTAATAAATTAGAAAAAATACACAAGAAAATAAAAATTTGATTAGTCATAAAAAAATATTAGTGCAAATAATGAAAAAAATTTGTACAATTAACAAAAAATTAATTATTATAGCGAAAGTGAGACAGTGAAGAAAAAACATTAAATATAAAATGTGCGTGATATGTGTGGTCAGCTTGTCAAATTTGTGACACATCAATGACGGTTCCGCAGACGATTCGCGTCTACACTGTTAGCATACTTTTATTGAAATTCAAATAAAAAGAAAGAAGCATTGCAAATTTGCACATTTATAATTTTATAGTCCCTCATACCTGCTACAACGACATAAAATCATCTATGCCATTTTGGAGTAAGAAGGATGAATACGGGGCGAATTTGTTGCTCGAACAGCAGTCAATCTCGGGCGCGTTTCGTGCGCCCTCGACTGTCTACTGTTCTCGCAACAAATTCGCCCCGTATTCATCCTTCTTACTCCCAAATGGCGTATATGTAACTTGGAAGTACGAAGGATGAATACAGGCGAGACTAATGTTTCTCTCTTGAGTAGCAGCCAATCGACCGACTGCTACTCAAGCGACAAACAATCAGTCAAGCCTGGATTCATCCTTCGTACTCCCAAGTTACGTAGATAATTTGATGTCACCATAGGTCATATGAGGAACACTACGCAAATATTATTAAAAAATTAATAATTTTTATTACATTAAAAATAAATCAATAATATTTATTTTAAAATAAAAATAAATTAATAATAATATTTTTTTTTAATTAAAAAAAACCAATTGAATTAATAATTCAAATATTTGACGCTTAAGTTTCAAAACTTTGATACAAATTTGATGAAATACGTGAGAGGTTATTTAGTTTATGAATGAATATATATATATATATATATATATAATATACTTTTCTAGGACGATTTGTAGTATACATCATGGCTTTCTAGGATTATCGAGTTTTTCTAGGACGTCCTAGAAAATTTTAGCATGGAACGTATTTTTCTAGGATCCCAGAAAACATGAGATAATATTCCTGGGATCGAGCCAAAATCGAAATAATTTGATTTCTGGGATCCCAGAAAAATAAAGTATTAATTTTTCTAGGATTAAAAAAAAATTTTTTAATTTAAAATAGTTAAGAGTTGGCCGTATCGTTCTGTCCTTGTCTAATCTAAATTTTCTTTATATTTAATAAATATTTATACACAAATGTAAGAGATGAGCGCTCTAGAGCAAAAAAACGAGCGAACAATTCTATTTTATGAAAATGAAATTTCTCTTATTTTTCAAGTAAAGCACGAAACGAAAAAAATTAAGTTGAGTTTAACTGTGTTTTCCGTTTCATACTTTATTTGAACAATAATGGCAATTTCATATTTTTTCATAGAATAGAATTGGTTGCTGGTTTTTTTATCTACAGCGCTCATCTCTTACAATTTGTATATAAATATTTAATTTATTTATTATAACAAAAATTTAGATTAGACAAGGACAGAGCGATACGGCCGGCTTTTTAATCATCGAACTGTCTTTAGCACCCCTTAGTGATTCAACCTAAAAAATATCCACGAAAATTAAAATAATAGGTGGTCGAGGTGTCCCGTAAAAAGGTTGTAAAACCTGTACGGGTATAGTACTTGAAAGATTATCTGAGATATATTACGATATGTGCGACTTAAATCATTTATTGTTACACGGCGGAGTTGGCACTCTCGCTTTGCTTGAGTGCTAACTTCGCCGTGTAATAACGGGTCCTCTTCAATATAATTTAACTCTTAACTATTTTAAAATAAGTCGCGAGTATTGCGCATACGATTTTATAGCTCGTGTGACATTAATCCGCCGTGCTACATCTACAGTCTTTAATTCAATAACAAAGACTATGCACTTTACGAATGATAATTCATAAAAAAAACATATGCCATATAGCAGCAAAACTATAGACATCCCACGAATGATAAATCGAAAAAGAAAATTGAAATCTAAGCACTCCGCAAATAATAATTAGAGTAAAAGCTAAAATTATAATTAAAAAAATATAATTAATATTATAGTATATTACGACACATGTGATTTAAGTGACCCATTATTGCACGACGTGAATAATCACGTCATGTGATGGGTCACTCAAGTTCCATACATAGTATATTATTTCATAGCACAAGTATTCACTCTACGAATGACTATTCATAAAAAAATTATAAAAGAGCAAATACTAGGCATTCCGTAAGTTATGAATCAAGAAAGGAAAGCAAAAACAGTGTTATATAAAAAATGGTATATTACGATACACGTAACCTTAAGTGGCCCACTATTGCACGGCGATAGTCGCATCGTGCATCGGACCACTTAAGAGTCGGCCGTATACCTTTGTCCTTGTCTAATCTAAATTTTCGTTATAATTCATAAATTAAATATGTATATACAAATGTAGGGGCTGAGCGCTGTAGAGCAAAAAACGAGCAAAAGAATTCTATTCTATGAAAAAATATAAATTTTTATTATTTTCCGAGTATAGTCCGAAACGGAAAAAACAGTTGAACTTGATTTCATTTTTTCCGTTTCGGATTATACTCGGAAAAATAATAAAAATTTTATATTTTTTCATAGAATAGAATTCTTTTGCTCGTTTTTTGCTCTACAGCGCTCCAGTCCTACATTTGTATATACATATTTAATTCATTAATTATAACGAAAATTTAGATTAGACAAAAACCGCTATACGGCCGACTCTTAAGTCTCAAGTATCGTATATTATTTTATAGCACAAGTGTAATAAACCCGCCACATTACACGTGTACTCTTAAAAATCAATAATTAACAAAAACTATGCACTCTACGAATGATAATTCGTAAAATAGAAACGAAAACTGTAAAAGAGCAAACACTAGGCATTCCGTGAATAATGAAAGCAAAGCAAAAACTATAAACGAAAAAAAATTGAACATTTTATAAATGATAAATCGAAACAGAAAAAAATAAAACTATACTTTCCAAAATTTACTTAAATCGTATAATAATGATAAATTTTTATCAATATCATCAATATTACTTAAATTTCACGTGCTTATTATCGTTATTTAATTTAAAAAATGTACCGGCACATTGGTTGGGGTTACGGAAAGTAGCGTTTGAATCCGAACTGTTAAACTGTTAAGATCGACGCGTAGGCCGGTTTCTGCTGATGAATAAACTTAAATAAAGATTTAATCTTTTTTATTTATTTCTGTTGCAGAACATTCCTTAACCTTCCCGAACACGCATTTTATCCAGGTTTATAGGTCCTGGATATGTCACTACCGAAGTTATTAATTAACCCTTTTAGTCACAGGAGCCACTATAGTGGCACCCTTTTTCATTTTCTTTTTTTTTATTGTTTAATTAGCACTTTAAGTTTAATCTTTATTCTTTTTGCATTTTCATATAAATAAGTGTTCATTTTATAAGTATCATATGATATATTTTGAATATATGATTGTAAATAAATCTAAAAAATTAATGTATGATAGAAAATACGTGTTTTTGCGGAAATAATTCGTGACTGAAAGGGTTAACACACCTATCTAACCTATAACTATACCTCTTATGCCCATATTGTATCTGCTATAGAACATGCATAACCTATGGACATAACAGGCATAAGAGGAATTAGCGGTGCATAAGGACCCTTATGTTCACCTTCATGTGAGAAAAAGTCAGAAGCAGATCTAATGCATGCTTTCTCTCTCTCTCTCTCTCTCTCTCAATCTAAACTAGAAAAATTACACAGGCTGGAAGTTAAAGTCATTACTCATTCCTCAGTTATCCTATTCTTGTCCTTCATATGAAAATAGAGTGAGAATAACAATGATAGAATACTTGAGGATTGAGAAATGAGTAACAAGTATAGTTCGAATTTGTAGTCGACACTCAACACTCAGCACTCACCCTGTTGAAAATGTATATGTATTTAAGTTACGTATCTCAGATACGTAACAAAATTACGTAATCCATACGTAACAAAGCGTTCGAATTTGTTACGTATTATGAGATACGTATTTTATATTGATGATACGTAGTTTCAATACGTATTCCAAGGGAGCATACGTAATTAAGCAAGATTCAATGATCAATCAATTAAACTTTGATACATATTCCATACAAGAGATATGTAATTTCTCACACAATATATGTATCTACAAAACAGGTTTTGTAGTAAAGGTACGTAATTTTTTCCACATAATACGTATTCTGAACACATCTTCCAATTGAAATACGTACACAGTGGAAAAAAATTTTGTAATTTTAACACACATAAGTGTTAGAGATGAAATACAATTTTTTTTGTGTTAAAATTAATAAGTACACACATGTTTGTAAAATTTACAAACTCCGTGTGTTAATTTTACAAAAAGTACGCATATATTTTTAAATTACAAAATTTTTTGTGTTGATTTTACAAACATGTTTGTAAAATTTTAATACAAATATATTTGTACAAAATAAAATTTCACGAATCACACAAAATTTTTTACAGTGTAATTTTTATAAATACTTCTGCTAGATATATGTATTTTTGATACGTATTCCATGCGCGTAATACGTAATTTTCGATTCGAAATTCTGGCTTGAATGCACATTGATTCTAGGAATACGTAATTTCGAGAACTAGATACGTATTTACGAGTCAGGGTTCATATTTAGAATACGTAATTGTAGGCTGCACACATGTAAAAATGGAATATTTAATGAGAAAAATACGTAATTTACAATCGCAGTTTCACGCTCGAATATGTATCGCCAGAACAAATACGTAATTCCAAGCATAAGATACATATCTACAAGGCAGGTAGTGAAGATACGCAATATTTGCCACATACGTATCCCGAACACATGCCGTAATTAAATTACGTAATTTTAAATCGCAGTTCTGGGCGTGACTATATCGTTTGCTTGGAGGAAAAAAAGGACACGTCAAATTATAGTTGAAAAACCGGACACGTCAAATTATTCTTGAAGAACCGGACACGTCAAATTATTGTAGAAAAACCGGACAAGTCAAAAAGCATTTTTTTTTTTAAATTTTGAGTTGGTACTACTGATTTCAAATGAAAAATTTTTAAATATGATAAGTAAGAATTCTTTTGATGTTTTTTTGATCGCTGATTGGAAATTTGAGGCCAAATAAAGATTATGTCATTTGTCAAAGAATGCATATAGCTTACTAAAAGCATTATTTAAATGAATTCAAATAATAAATTCATTCAAAAAAATAACTCACCATTGACAATCAGGAATAAACAATTTGAAATTATTAAAAATGATTGTCAGAGTTTATAATTTCTATGGTAAGTCAATTCTCCATTAAAATTATAATTAAAGAATAAACTTTGCTCGATTATTGTCTTTGTCTTTAGATTTTTTCTCAATGAATGTACAAACATAAAATAATTTATTTTCTTACTGAAATAAAATTTATTTTTATTTTATTAATCAGTCAATGAATAATTAAACATTTAAATAAAATATTAATTAATAATAATTTTTAAATACACAATTATTATCTTACATATAAAAGAAATTTTTTCTTAAAATAAAATTTTTATTAATAAGTAATAAGAAAAAATTTTCATTGATTATTTTTTTGTGCAATCATGTTGAGTTATTTTATTTTTACGAAAAAGAATTTATAATTGTATGAAGTTGAACTTTTTTTTTAAATCAGTAGTACCAACTCAAAATTAAAAAAAAAAAACCTGTTTTGACGTGTCCGGTTTTTCTACAATAATTTGACGTGTCCTTTTTTTCCTCCAAGCAAATGATATATTGTCAGTACAATCACGTAATTTCGAGCACAAAATACGTATTTATAAGGCGGGATTCGTATTCAGAATACGTAATTGTAGGCCACTCACATGTCAAAAGTACGTATTTAATGCAAAAAATACGTAATGTTCGATCGCAGTTTTAGGCTCGAATACGTATCTTGTGCTCGAAATTATCTATTTATTCAGGCGATACGTATTCGAGCCTGCTATTAAAATTAAAAATTACGTATTATTCGCATTAAATACATATTATGAATCCATATCTCATGCATAAATATCGATGAAAAATACTTATTCCAATAACAAAAATATACATATTGGGCATATATATAAATGAAAATTACGTATTTTAATCACAAGATCTTTGCAAGATGAGTATTTTGTGGTAGGATTACGTGTTCTGACTGCGAAACCTGCTTCATAGATACGTATCTTTTGCTTTAAATCACGTATTTGTACTGGTAATACATATTAAAGTCTGAACCAGCGATCGTAAATCACGTATTTTTTGCATTAAATACATAGTTTTGACACGTGTGTGGCCTACAATTACGTATTCTGAATACGAACCCTGACTCGTAGATACGTATTTTGTGTTTAAAATTACGTATTTCTAGAATCAATACGTATTCAAGCCTGAAATTCGAATGAAAAATTAGGTATTATGCACTTTAAATACATATGTCTGGCACATGTATTTATAAAAATTACGTATTCCAATTGGAAAATGTGTTCAAGATGTGTATTATGAGGAAAAAATTAGGTACCTTAACTACGAAACCTGTCTTGTAGATACGTATATTGTGCGAGAAAATACTTATTTTTTGTATGGAATATGTATCAACATTTGATTGATTGATCGTTGAACCGAACTTAATTACGTATGCTCCCTTGGGATACGTATTGAAACTACGTATCATCAATTTCAAATACGTATCTCATTATGCGTAACAAATTCGAACGCTTTGTTACGTATGGATTACGTTATTTTATTACGTATCTGAGATACGTAACTAAAATACGTATATATTTTTAACAGGGCAGTTTACAACCCTTAGATCTTAAAGTTTAATTGTTCCGTGTTCCTATGAACAAAACTTTGAGATCTGAGGGTTGGGATCTGAGTGCTAAGTGTTGAGTATCGACAATAAATTCGAGCCATAACTCCCAACCACACAGAAAAAAAACCGTTGCGTTTACTCAAGTCAGTTCAGTAACTTCCAGAGGGTACTTCCTCAGTTACAGCCACTGAAGACTTCAGTTAATTTGATTTAAGTTTAAAAACGTTAAAATAACATAAAAGAGACAGTAAAATTATCAACTTGTAAAAGACGTGGATTATGTGCGAGTATTGTTTCACTTGAGATTTAATGCACCATGAAATGTTTAATGTAAATATTATAATAATTCTAAATTATTTTTTTTCAATTATTGTATTTATATTTATAAAACTTTGTAAGTAAGGTTAGAATATTCTGTCGACCATAATATCAATACAAATCCATGTAATGTGGGTTGTATTGTGATTTCATTTTTTAAAAGTTGGTGGAAAGTTTAATTTTTGGTCTAGCGATAAATAAAATATATAATAGTACATATGTTAGACTATTTGTTTTAAAATTCTGGCACTTAAAGTTCCAAAATTTTGCAAATAATTTTAAAATGTCCTGCTGTAACATAATGACTATCCAAATCAATGTAATCGAGATTGTATTATATAAGTTAATATTGAGTTCTATAATTTTAAAAGAAGTAGTCTGGTACGTATCATATAAGAGGACTTATCACAGACTGAATCAAATATGAAACCGGTTACCAACTTTTTTAAACAAAATAACAGTACAATCTAAATTACATTTATATGCATTGATACCATATTAGAGAAAGATATTTTAAAGCAATATACAGAGTATTAAGAGAATTATGCTAATTTTCGAAATTGAGAGTAATTATTTCACTACACCGAAGAAAATATTGTTAGTATGTTCTGTTAAATGAAAAAGTGCAAAAAATGTATGGACATTTTACGTCAACTCGAACGGTCAAAAAGTAAAAAATGCTAATAGTCTCAAAATATGTTTTTTTTTAGTACCAAAAATATATAAAAAAAAATTTTAAAGGTTCAAGAATAAAAAGTGAGATGTAATAGAATGTTTCAAATTTTTTAAATTTTTTGTTAAAATAATTGTCTAAATTTTTTATTCGAAAACTATTAACTTTTGGTAAAAACTTGATAGTTTTCTTTTTTTTGAAATAATACATAGAATATACACAAATTCTTGTAAATTACAATATGCCGATTTTTCAGCTTATTCGATTGATGGCAGGATACTATTTAAAACATCCAAAATATGATCAGGTTATTTTGCTTTTTAAGAGTCGGCCGTATTGCTTTTTTCTTGTCTAATCTAAAATTTCGTTATAATTAATAAATTAAATATTTATATACAAGTGTAAGGGGCTGAGGCGCTATAGAGCAAAAAACGAGCAAAGGATTCTATTCTATGAAAAAATATAAAATTTTTATTATTTTCCGAGTATAGTCCGAAACCGAAAAAAATGAAGTCAAGTTCAACTGTTTTCTCCGTTTCGGACTATACTCGGAAAATAATAAAAATTTTATATTTTTTCATAGAATAGAATCCTTTGCTCGTTTTTTGCTCTATAGCGCCTCAGCTCTTACACTTGTATATAAATATTTAATTTATTAATTATAACGAAAATTTAGATTAGATAATGACAAAGGTATACGGCCGACTCTTAAAAGAGGAGATAATTAACAACCGTTACATTTCAATTTAAAAAGTAGATGAAAGTGCGTGCTCTTTGTGCGCCACGTTATTGTTTCCCCCTCTTTAGCTTGATAAGTGATGCTTTACGTAGAAATAGGAATAATTAACAACCGTTTAACTTCACTTCGATTAATAGATAACATTCAGTTCGGTCAATTGTTTTATCAAATCATAGTTAAAATGTACGAAAAAATAAAAAGTATTTAATTTTTTTAATACTACTATTTCCTCCATTTTCATTGGTCGAACTTTGCGAAACTTGTTAGGAAAAATAATGTACGCTACACGTGCAAAAAGCAAACGATAGCTGCACGCGCGTTGCCGCTCTCGCTTCGCTCGAGCGGCTATCGCCTACTTTCTGCACTGGTAACGTAAACTACTATTCGTAGAATAGAATCCTTTGTTCGTTTTTTGCTCTACAGTGCTCAACCCCTACATTTGTAAATACATATTTAATTTATTAATTATAACGAAAATTTAGGAAAATATAAGAAAACTTTTTTAATTGCAAAATAGTCTAAAAAAATAGTCTTTTTTTATCTATTCATGAGGTTTATAATTTTTTTAGCATATTATAACATTGTCAATTTAAAATAATATTGAACGATCAAACGATCTTACCTGTACGTTAAGTTTGATCGCAATTATATGAAGAAGCCTCGTTCGAAGAAATTATGGTGTAGTTCCCCTTTCGCCTGCTCGAATCCACAGCGCTCTTAGAATAAGTAAAGTTTTCTCCCCACCGCTCGTTTGTCGTTGTCGTTTGCGGCCGGGGAGCTCTCATTTTTAGAGAGTAAAAAATTGCTGTACTTTGGGATAATACATCGGGAATAATTTTATATTATTGGGTGGGTGATAATCTCTTTGAACGAGGCTTCTTCATATAATAGCGATCGAACTTCACGTACAGGTTAATTCGTTTAATCGTACAATTATATTTCATCAGCCTCGTTCTTGAGATTATGGTGTAGTTATTCAGAGTTAGCAATTTTTCTTTCAGTTAAGTGTTTTTAATAAATTTTTACATTAACTTTGTGAACAATTAAGGATGTCTAAACTAATGATACATTAAAATAAACGAGTTATTACTTTACTATTGCTTTAGCAAATTCTTGTCTATCTTGCATTATAGGCTTATTATAAAATTTTGCAAATACATGCGATTTCTCTGACCAGTTTGCTGTACGAAATATTGTACTGAGCTCAACACCTTTGGCTAACGCCGCAGATGTAGATGCATGTCTAATGGAATGCGCAGAGTAAATCGATACATCTATACCGCTTTTAAGAAGACTATCTTAATCCATTTGCTCAAAGTTTGTGAGCCAACTGCTTTAAATGGTTTCCTAAATGATATAAACAGTTTTTCCTTCTGATTTCTAATATTTTTCGTTTTTTTGATGCATTCCAAAATACAAGATTTTACACATAGCCTGGGCTTTTGGCTGTTTTCTGGTATAATTAAGAGAGGTTGATAACGCCCTGGTCTAGATGTTTTTAATACATCTGGAATTTTAATCTCCAAACTGTTATTTTTAAATATAATATTTTTTATTTTTATACTACTTAAGATTTGTATTATGTGTGCTGTAATTAAAGCTAATAAAGTTACAGTTTTCTTTGACACTAATTCTAATCTATCAGTCTCGCAATATTTTAAATAATCTAACACTACAGCTACATTCCAAGTGTAGTCGTACTTTGGTTTTGTTGGTTTTAATTATGATACGCCTTTAAAAAATCGGCTTATTAATAAATCTTCACCTATCTTGTCCTAGCTTAGCGAAGAGATTGCTGATCTATAAGTATTTAGTGTTGAGTATGACGCCCCTATATTATAATTTCCTGTTAAGAAGGCTAATAAACTTTCTCGCATAAGAATATAAATTTCTTTCTTAGATTAACAACAGAAAATTTGCCACTTTTTCAGTCCTGTTTCGTATTGTTTATTGGTTGAATCTGTTATTGACGAGAGCAGGATTTCTGCAGTATCTGTAAGCACGTTTATTCTTCTAAAGTCTTCCTGATACTTTGCCGACCATTAATGATAGCGATTCTGCTTTCGGATGATGTTTCAGTTTGTAGGAAGAAAGCAGTAAATTAATATTTGGTTCAAATTTCAGTGGTTTTACTATTAACATTGATATAAATAGCGGGTACCATGGTTGGTTTGCCCAATCTGGTACTACAATTAAGCCTGTTACTTGTTCATGTTTAATTTTTACAAGTGTTTTTAAAATTAAATTAAACGGTGGGAATGCATAGACCAAAAAATTTTTGCTAACTTGTCGTAAACACATCTGCTTTAATTGCTTTTTATCTGGCATCCACGAAAAAAACTGTTCGTATTTTACATTATGTTTATTAGCAAATAAATCTACGTCTGGTTGTCCGAATGTTTCGACTATTTCTTTGAAGAAATTATCCGCTAGTTCCCATTCCGTATCTTCGTTGTTAAGTTGAGATAACCAGTCTGCCTTTTTTTTTTCTGCTGATGTTATGTATGAAGCGCAAAGAAAAATGTGACGCACTTCTGCCCATAGCCATATTTTTGTTGCTAATTTTAAATATTCTACGTATTTTATGCTACATATTTTATTAATATACGATATGGCAGAAGTGTTATCAACTTTAAGTAGAATCTGGCAATCTTTTTCTTTTTCGGCTGATTTCTCTAACCCTTACTTAACGGCTAGTAATTCTAATAAATATGTTTTTATTGGGTTTACGGTTGATTCTATAGAGTTTCTCCACCATATCAAATCTAATTGTATACTATTTGGTATTTGTATTTTTTCTTATAATCAAAATCGTTGCCTATTAGTGCTAGTAGCTTTTCCCTTTCCATATTTTTAGTGTATAATATTCCGTTGTGAGGCATCGCTTTAATCGGTTCTCGAACGAGAACCGAACGCGCTTTCACGTGCGTGCAGATACCCCCATACGTCCTACTATTACCAACGCGCTGTACATTTAAGATATATGATGTACACGTTATATCCCTTCTCTAAAGCGTTAGAGAAGGAGAATAACATCGTCGACGGCTAAAATGCGAGGTGTCCTGAAGCGAAAAGTAATGTTGAGAGCTCACTCTCATCCTTGGTCTAGTTAAATAAACATTTAAAATAAAAATAATTGTTCTGTTTGAGTTTCTTTCGTTCAAGTAGACGTGTGACGGCGAAGCAGTCGAATTAATCTTCAATTACAAACCCGTTGTCTACTTGAATGGTGTTAATTAAATTCAGTGCTAGTGCATTTATAAAATCTTGAATTTATTGGTTATTCTTGCAGGGGTAATAGTGGTTTCTTTACTTATTGCCTTTGCAAGTTCAAATTAACGTAGTTTATAGTATTAAGTGGTGAGAGGCATTTAAGCAGGACCTTTTTCTGTTTTCCTATCCTTTTACTTTGATCCTTCCTTGAGCATACGATCTCGAAGCAGTCAGGCATGGCGTCCTGGCTGCAAACGGATTAGCTCTCGCCCTACACTTATGAACATTACAATTTACAATAATATGACACATTAAATTTATTGATAATACGTGTAGTTGTAACCGCGTATATAAAAATAAATCGATCATTTTCTCGTGACGGCTTCACCGCACGGTTCGATATATTTAGGAATTTTGATAAATTTACATTTGAATCATACTAGTAAATTTAATTATATCTTATTTTTCAAATTAATTTTAGTTATCAAATTAATAGAGATACAACGTATCGTTCTCTTGATCATTAGAGAAACGGCGTTTCTACAAAACGAGAAGTTTAAATTTCTTGAAAAAAAGGCGAGGGTCGTAACGAGTTTCGTAAAAAAGTCTTTTGTTTTGTAATTCTATACCGATCACGAAATTTTATTAGGAAATTCCCTACATATTCTATCATTTTATGACGTAATTACATATGAGCTACGTAATTTCGTATGAATTTCGTAGCTTTGTTACGTAATTTCAAAACAATAACTTTATTTTACGACATAACGAAATTACGTAATTTTCTAGAAATTGGGTAATTTTCTTACGTAATTTATGATAAAAATGACGTATTTAAATATACGTAATTTTCTAATTTTGTGAAATAATTTAAAAATATTAAATTAATGTGGTAATTGTTAGTTCTTTTAAATTGGTAATTATTATCATAAATAACGTAACAAAATGACCTCATTCATGGAAATAACATAATTTCCTTACGTAATAAAATTACGTAATCATTTCTAAATTATATAATAGAATTACGAAACCTATACGAAATCACGTAACTCATATCGAACTATATCACAGAATTACGAAATCCGAACGAAATTTCTCAACAAAGTTTCATAAAAAGTAGGAAATTACAAAAAAAAATTACATAATTTATACAAATAGGCGTTCGAATTTGTTACGTAACACAATATATACAAAATATATGATCATTTTTATTATTCACACGGAAAGATTACATAACGGAACAAAGTTATGTAATTTATGCGAAATTACATAACAAAATTATGTAATAGAATTAGAATTGTTACGTAACTGAACATTTAAATTTTCTTCATAACGAGTACGTAAATTTGGTGTATAACAAAATCACATAACATACACTACCCTCCAGTCACATTTGCCCACCCTACATGAAAATCGATAAAACTTTAAAGGTTTTGTGGCTCAGTGAAAAATAGTCGTAATTAAAAATTCCGACGGGGTTTTAAAAAGGGTTTAAAAACCTTTAGTTTAAGCCGAGTTGAGCAAGGAAAAAATTAAAAATGCATGCCTTATGCGTAAAAAACTAACTAAAAATATTCAATTTTTTTTGTCCCTATTCAAATGCCTGCCATTTTTGCGGAAATTATTGAATCATAGAAAAACAAAATGGAGGTAAAAGCTAAAGGAGTCACCTTTAAAATGAGCTATAGAAAGCACATTTATGATCGATTTTAAGGTAGTTATGGTCATTTTTTATGAAAAAAACGATTTTTTTAATAGCTATTATCTCAAAAAATACGCACGATGTAAAAAATTTTTAATAAAAAAGTTGTTTATTTTTGAGTCAAAAAAATAAATATTCAGGTTGAACTGAGAATCAGTAAAAAAGATTTTATTCATTTTTGATCCTATTGAAAAAAAATCCATTTATTCAATATTTATATTTTGATGAATTTAAAAAAAAAATTTTTTCTCCCGGATTTCAGTTAAATCTAAATATTTATATTTTTGACTCAAAAATAAACAGTTTTTTCATTAAAAATTTTTTTATATCATGCGTATTTTTTGAGATGATAGCTATTAAAAAAAATCGTTTTTTTCATAAAAAATGACCATAACTACCGTAAAATCGATCACAAATGAGCTTTCTATAGCTCATTTTAAGGGTGACTCCTTTGGCTTTTACTTCCATTTTGTTTTTCTATGATTCGATAATTTCCGCAAAAATGGCAGGCATTTGAATAGGGGCAAAAAAATTGAATATTTTTTAGTTAGTTTATTTTTTTTACGCATAAGCCATGCATTTTTAATTTTTTTTTTGCTCAACTCGGCTTAAAACTAAAGGTTTTTAAACCCTTTTAAAACCCCGTCGGAATTTTTTTAATTTCGACTATTTTTTACTGAGCCACAAAACTTTAAAAGTTTTATCGATTTTCATGTAGGGTGGGCAAAATGGTAGGAGGGTAGTGTAATTACGTCATCATTTTCAATAGGGAGAAGAATATTAAATACTTGATTGACAATTTATTTTTTTGTTTTGACATTTTTTAAATTGGTTTTTTGGTTTCATGAATTTTTAATTGTTTTTTTCAACATGTTTGTGAAAC
Source organism: Anastatus disparis (assembly GCA_017163975.1). NCBI lineage: Eukaryota > Metazoa > Arthropoda > Insecta > Hymenoptera > Eupelmidae > Anastatus > Anastatus disparis. Next base: position 1,956,378 of record JAFFSR010000136.1, on the reverse strand, counting down.
TTATAAAATAATATATTTTATTCATTTAAAATGTACTAAAAGCTAGTGTTAAGAGTCGGCCGTATAGCTTTTATCCTTGTCTTATCAAATTTTCGTTATAATAAATAAATTAAATGTTTTTATAAAAATGTAAGGGGCTGAGCGCTGTAGAGCAAGAAACGAGCAAAGGATTCTATTTTATGAAAATTTTATATTTTTTCATAGAATAGAATCCTTTGCTCGTTTTTTGCTCTACAGCGCTCAGCCCCTACATTTTTATTAAAACATTTAATTTATCAATTATAACGAAAATTTGATTAGACAAAAACAAAGATATACGGCCGACTCTTAATAGATCAAATACAATCAAGTTTTCCATGAATATGCAATATATTATGTGTTTATCTATTATTTATTTCTTTCTAATTATCTCATAAAAATCATTGAAATTTTCAAATTTCATGTGGTTTTTCTCTCTGAAACCAACCTCACATATAAGTACAAACTAATATAATGATAATGTATTTCTAGGATCCTAGAAATCAGAAATTGATTTATTTCTCCCTTCATCCCAGAAAAAGTTCAACTGTTTTCTAGGATCCCAGAAAAAAGGTACTAGATATTTTCTGGGATCCTAGAAACAAACGTTATATACTCCTTCCGATCCAAAAAATATATGTCCTAGAAAAGTACAAAGCACAAATATATATATATATATATATATATATATATATATATATATATATATATATATATATCTATATCTGTATTATAAAAAGATTTCGCCACCACCGCTGCCGCTGTGTATAAGAATTCGATTTATCCTTGGTTAGCTAGAATTTAGCTAGAATCTAGCTGAAATAAAGATAAAAGTAAGCTAAAAATTGGCTAAAAATTAGATGAAAATTAGCTAAAAGTTAGCTACATTAAATCAAAAGTTAGCTTAATTTACGCAAAATTTAGATGGAAATTAGCAAAAATTTATATTAATTTTAAGCGATTTTAGGTAAATTTTGGTTTGATTTCAGCTGAATTTTAGCTGCATTTTAGATCTCTTTATATTATATTCTCTCTATACTATTGAAAGTTTATCGCCGCTGTCGTCGCTGTTATCGTCAGAAATATGCCCCTCATTTTTGGACCTACATTACAGCGTTAAATTTAGCTGGATTTAGGCTTGTAATTAGCTAGGGAATAACTAAATTAAGCTAAATTTAGGCTTTGAAATAGCTGAAAATTAGCTGAATTTAGCTGAATTTAATGAAAATATCATTTTGAAAAAGCTAAATTGAAGTTTAATAATCAAATGATTAAATTTAAATTTTGTTAAATCAAAATTAAACACTTAAATATACTCTGTTAAAAAATATTAAATTTAATGTAAAATATGAAATTAGCTTCCAATCCGTGTCATTAATTTTAAAGATTAATTATTAATATTAATAATTTTACCTTAATTTTACCAGAAAATTCCATTAAAATTAATAATTTTATCATAATTTTAAGAATTAATTTTAAAAATTAATGAAATAGATTGGAAGCTAGTTTCATATTTTACATTGAATTTAATATTTTTTTTAACAGTGTAGTCTTTATAAATTTAATTTAATTTTTATTTAATTTTGTAAAAAAACACTGACATGACAGTTTTCCAAATTTTTTATTCTTTATCCAAAAATGTTTCAAATATTTATTTATTACTAGTAGTATAGGACCTACGATGGGGAGACGGATGACGTCATCCTCCCCATCGTAGGTTCCGTGAGTTTTAACCCAATAACCCATGATAGGTCGTGATTTTATGACTCATAAAAATTTTATGACCCATAAAAACATGACGTCAATGGGAGAGAGGGAGAGAGAGAGAGAGAGAGAGAGAGAGAGAGAGAGAGAGAGAGAGAGAAAGAGAGAGAGAGAGAGAGAGAGAGAGAGAGAGAGAGAGAGAGAGAGAGAGAGAGAATTCCCCATCGTAGGTCCCGTGATTTTTAACCCAATAACCCATGATAGGTCGTGAAACGTGAGAGAGGTGTATATATATATATATATATATATATATATATATATATATATATATATATATATATATATGAAGAGAGAGAGAGTGTATATATATTTATATATATATATATATATATATATATATATATATGAAGAGAGAGAGAGAGAGAGAAAGCACGATGTGTACTTACCGCAGGTCGAAATGAAAATGACGACTTTTATGAAATGATGGGTGATTATATATTGTGATGAAATGATAAAGTGTGAGAGAGAGAGAGAGAGAGAGAGAGAGAGAGAGAGAGAGAGAGAGAGAGAGAGAGAGAGAGAGAGAGAGAGTATGTATATATTTATGTTTATGTATTCTACGTTATTATTAAAATGGTGGTCCTGAAAAGGACCATTTAAGAATAAGTATAAAATTTATTTATATTTTTCGTATCCTTTTCTTTCAGGAAATGAGTACGTATTTATTGAATATTTTGCGGAATATTGTTTATTTTTTTCTGATTTCTCTTTCTTTATAAGAGGTTCTTTCTCTTCTGCTGTAGAGGAAACTCTATCGGAGTAAGTCGGTGCTGACGTAGATTTTCCCTGATTCTGTCCCATTTTTACACGATGTGTACTTAACGCAGGTCGAAATGAAAATGACAACTTTTATGAATTGATGGATGATTATATACTGTAATGAAATTATAAAAAAAGTTGTCGAGGAGTAGGAGAGTGAACAGGGATTGAATAGAAATAATTATTTAAATAGTTTGAAATGATTTATTTATAAAAATGCAAAAGTACAGAAAAATTTACTTTCTATTGATTGAATAATCATTAATTTTTTTTAAAAGTATAGGTTCTATTATATTTTTCATTCTTTCCACTCTCATTCTAAATCTCTCTCTGTCACGCGCGGCTTATTCCCAAAGCCCGCGTCATGCTACGCGACTCGCATAGTCCCACACATACATGATACGTATACTTGGTTCTCCTTCTTTAAAATGCACTCGCTTCATTTTATTATTATTATTATTATTGTACATTTTTACTTATAATACACAATTTTACTCTTCATACAAAAAAGCGAATAAATCGTTATATATAAAAGGTAAAGTATTAGCACTTATTTCTAATATTACAATATTTAGATCTGATTTGCACAAATCATTGTCGTCAAGCATTTTTGTTAAAACAAAAGACGTCACATCGAGAACTTTTAAACTATAGTATTGTTGAAACATTAAAAAGTTTTTCATTATATTCATTTTCACATCTTCTTCATTATCTTTCTTAATTTCATCTTTTAGATATTCTTGAATGTAGTCAATAATTCGATTTACCTTACCAGCCTGCTGCTTCAACTGCGCAATACGTTCATCGATGCAAGGCATCATCAGTTTGAGTCCGTCAAATGACACTTTTTGAAGACACGTAGTGGGTGGTTGGAATGTATGCCTTCTTCTTTTATTAGGTGATTCGTTTTCTTCATCTTCGTTTACTAATTTTGGTAGAGCCGCAGGGTTAAGTACAGCTCTCTCCTCAAATATAATACTCCTCGTACTATATGATGTTGTAAATAAGATATCGTGATTTTCTAAATATACTTTCGAAGGGTTACCGTACTCCGTCTTAAATATATGCGCTTCTTGGAAATACGCGTTAATAAGATCAATTTGGTTCTTCAATAATCGCCAAGAACTGATATCAAAAGTAACCCATCTGTAAAAATGTGCAGTCGATATTTTTACACAAGGTACGTAGTAGCCATCACGAAATTGTAATCCAACAGAAACTCGCTTACTTAGAGACTTATTGATAAAGTACGTCGTCGAGAGAAGCATGTTATTCAGTTGAATGGCGTAGTCTTTTGTAAGATTGCGTTGATTACACTTTTCACTAGTAGACTCCGCCATGTTCGTTTTTAAAATATAAAAATCTTATAACTTAGATCTGACTACGACTGCTGCTGAAAATATACTGGGTCGTATCTGGATTTTGCTGCTGACTTTATACCCAGAGCCCTCTAGAAAATTTGATATTATGACGTGTCTGTACACAATGACTCCTTTATGAAAAAAAAGCGATAAAGGATGAAGTGTTTTTAAAGAAAGAAATAATATACGATCGTAAATGTCTACAAAAGGGTGTGAACTCATTATATTTTACAGCTACACAGATCACAAAGGTTCTATTCATATCAATATATGTGTGTTTACGGTTACGTCTTTATTCGGTTAAGTGAGAAATTTAATTTTATTACTTTTCTTTTGAGATTACTTATCGATATACTTTTCTAAGAAATCTAAGCAAACATCAATAAATTAATTTGACAGATACTCATGATACTTACTTTTATGGTTTTAAGAGAGAGAGAGCAGTATGATGGGAAATTTTTTTATGATTCGAAAATAATTTTTTATGATTCGAAAATAAAAATTTAATACTTTGGCTTACAAAAAGAACTCTATTCATTATCAAGTCTAATATATTTTTAGTGTGTGTGTGTGCGTGAAGGAAAGAAAGCGGATAGGTGTTGAAGGAGGAGGGGTGTGAGAAAAAATCAACACATTAATGTACATTTTCAATTCTGTTTTATCAATCATAAATTTATTATAGAGTAATACATTCTTTTTTTAATATGACATTTTTGAAGTGTATGACTGGTTACAAAAACCAAAACCTAACGAACGTTCATTCTGAAAAGTTTCCACATATTTCTTCCGTTTAATCTTATTTCGTAAAAGAGTGTTATAAAATTTTACAACTAATTTATCGTTTTTCTTTGAATCTCTTGAAAACTTGCTACAAAACGTACGTAAATTATGAAGATGGCACATATGGTAAAGAAACATAATGCAATATTGTCCACATACTTGTGAATCGTAGCTTTGCATTTTTTGTTTATTCCACTGATAACGTCTACAGTTACGTTTGAGCCTATTGAGATGATGTGGTGAGACTGGTGGGTATCCATAGCTGTCAAAGTACGTTCCGTATCCATTATTATCTATATATATAGCGATCCAATGAGAACCACGCTTCGTATGATCATCAATGTTTGCCACAATTGCTGTTGGATGTTCTAGAACATTCGGGATTCGATCGGCCGCATACACACCTATCGTTCTAGCTTTCAGTGAGGCAATGGCTTTGCTTATTTGCTGAGTATTCATACTTTGTCGTTTTCAAGACCTTCGTCGTTTTCGTCGTCGTCGTCGTCGTCGTCGTCGCTGTTATCGCCGTTTATTTCTGAATTATGATTTACCGTGGCCTTGGTTGAAGATGACGGTGTGTCGCAGCAATCAACCTCATCTCTACCCCCTCTACGATAAAGTCTTGACAATCTGCGTGATCTTATTCGCTCCAAAAGCGCATCACTTGATTTCAAAGGTTCATCCTTACAACCGGGTCTCATACAATCCAGGAGTATCGCATGCAACCACTTTCGCAATAGGTATGCCTGAGTAAGCGCACAGATACTGCTTTTATTCTTTTCCTTGACGCAATGACTCACGCAGGAAAGAGACGTTTTTTGATATTTTTGAAAAAGTTCATGAAATGTAGGTGAATATAAATCTTCAAGATTAATTATTTCTCGTGACATATTTGACTCAAGATATTTAGCTTTTTCATATCCTCTAGTGTAAATCCTGGTTGCAATCTTGGCAATATTATATAAATGATGTTGTGATTGTGCTTTATTGATATCACCTTCAATCCAATTAATTCCATGATGATGGTTGATAACAAACTCGTTAGAACGTTTTATACCACTGGGTAAATCAGAAAAATCATGCGGTGATTTAACTATCCAATGATTAAATATTCTTGTTTTTAAACTCAGTACAGCTACCTCCTTTGGGAAAAAATTATTATTTCGATCTTTTAGACCTTGAATATCTATGACAAAATCCATGGTGTTTTATTTTAAAAATAACTATATTGACAATGTTTACGAAGCAAACTCTCTTAGAAGACTGATGTCTGATGGGAGCGCGCAATGTGGTTTTATAACTGTACCATCTACCACCAGCGCCATCACAAAATAGTTCAAGCGTTAAAATCCGTTATAATTTGACGGCTAGAGTCTATTTCAAGAACATTATCGTATTCAGCGTAAATAATACAATTTACTATTTGCGCCAAGGCGTGATCAAATTTCACTTCTATCCGCATACTACCACGCTTAACGAGGTTCCAGTGCTGGGCTGAATTCGCAGAGAGATCGGGTGTTAGATCAAATGCAAACAGACAATAACCTCTAGAATAATCTATTCGAGTAAGAGCAAGAGACTCGTTAAGGAAATGTATCCCAGTACCGGAAAATAATGTATGATAAGCCTCTATATATTGAGGGTTAGTACCTGTAAATTTAGGCTGTAGAGGTTTACTCGGTATTTGTATACCATCAATGTAGAGAGAGAGAGAGGTAATTAATAGATAAATGTTGAAAGTTGAATGGATTGAATCTTCGGTTACCATTAAACGATCTGTTGTCAACAAAACCAATGATAATTCTTTTGGGGAGCTGACCTAAAATAACGTTGTCGAGTGTATCTCCGAGAATGCCTCTATGCATAGTAAATGATTTAACTTCAACACGTGTAATAGGATATTTTGCAGTTGCCTTTGATAAAGCATTAGCATGAGCTAATAATATCCCAGGACTAATTTTTACACGGCGAATAATCAATGATGCTTCTTTAATACTGACGGTAAAAGTGTCATTTTCTGCAGCATCCATTAGGCAGAAAGCGTCTTTGCTTCGTACAAGACGTACGCGTACTTCCACACCGTTTAATAAAAATTTATTCTGATTAAAAATATCGCAATGTAAATGACCGATTAAATCAACAGTACCCGCATTACCCGTATAGTATTGACGGTTTAAAAGTCCCAAGTTAGCTTCTGGGGCATCCCGATTCAAATTGGGTAAGCCTTCCATTTTTCCAGGAGTATCCAGGTACCATAGCGATGTAGTCAAGTGCGAGTTCATTGCACCAGTTGAGTAATTTAACAAGGTTTCAATATAAGCTCTGTATGGATATGCATTATTTGGTGGAGAAATGAGTTTTTGATTGAAAAATACATCGATTTGGTTGAAAAGCGAATGAAGAAAATTATTTACCGGACCCACTTTATTATTCTCAGCAGCGATATTTGGTAAAATTTGTACGCGAACACTTAACATGGTGTGTGCTAGATCAAGATAATCCTCACCGCCCGGTACAACAAATTCAATAGGCCCATCATCGGTAAGAGATGAAACTGGTTTATAATGAATAAACTGAGAGGATTCTAAAGATGTCTGCGTCGGTGGAAGAGTGAACAAATCTAATTCGGATTTCATGCATTCACACGAGTTTACGTGTAAGAAGGCCATGTTATTATCTTGGTCAAAAAATATCTGTTACACTCCGTAAAGCCTGTTTCTTTTTCCTACCAGTCCTTTTCCTCTTCCTAATACCAGCTTTCTTCTTCTTCTTTATACTGGTACGATTTTTCTTAGCTTTGTTACGCCCTGCTGAACTGCTCTTTAGAGACTGACGCTTCCGCTTACTAACCCTTCGTTTATAACCACTACCTTTCATCATTTCACTGATTTTCTTTGCAGCTTTTCTCTTGAGATTCTCTCTTGATTCATGCATTCTCGTATTTATAGCATGCTTAAAATTAACTCCACTATTGGTGACGTCATCCAACACATGCATGTCAGCTCGAACAGCTTCTTTTCCAACCGCTTTCGCCCCACTACTTAAATAAAGTAAGACTCTACGGAAAAGTCCACCTAAAAAACTTCCTATTCCATGTCCACGTTGATAGTGTGAACCGTTATACACACGATGAACTCCCCCACCACCAATCTGTTCGCTGTAATAAGCTGTATAGTGAGTCATTTTTTTCCGTTTAGTGATTACGCTTAAAGTGAAGTGTAATCGTCAACGTCCCGTACTCAAATGGTATATGTTTACCGTGTTGATCCCTTATATCAATAATGATATTCTGAAAAGTATTATTTAGTAAAGGGATATAATTTACAGGTGAAAAATGTTTCACTATGGTTGGTCCTAGCGTATATTTTGTGTTATTGAATGTAACTATACGTAAAAGAGCTGCTTGAGTATCTCCGACAGTATAAGGCAAGCATATATCTGTGTAAATAAAGAGTTGATCGGGTATCGCTCTTGCTAAAGACGCAGGTCTGTCTCCAATAATTGAGTGCTGTTTCTTAGCATCTTTGATTTTCATCGTTTTTAAAGGGATGACGCCTGTTTTCCGATAAATTTCTTTTTCAAAACCAAAAATACGTCTGATTTTCTCATTAAAATAAAGGTAATGTGTTTCCTTACAATCGCATACGCGTCGTATTACGTAAAATCCTCTTCTTCTTTTTGCTGGTTCAATTACTATGTGCTTATTTAATTCATTTGCTTGATTGATGGCACGTGATAGGTCTGCAATGTTCTCATACACACCATATGGAAACACAAATTCTATAGCACGCGCATTATCTAAATTGATAAGGTTTTGTGATACTACTACTTCTTCTTCATCCGATGAATAAAGTAAAAAACTTGCTTCAGACTCTTAAATGTGTAAAATAGTGCAGGGAATATGAATTTCTGTCATACTGACGCTCCAGTTACCTTGTACACGAATTTCATGTGATAAATGTGTGGTATAACAGGTTGTAGTATTATCCGGAAAATATTTCATACTGCTGTTACTTGGTAATACCAGATAAAAGTCATCTTCGTCCATTTTTAATTTTTAATTGAAGTCAATTCACTCGCTTTAATCCAAGAATTGAATTTTTCTGGGTATCCGTACCACTTTACTAGAACTTTTTTGTTCGATCCTCGTCCTTTACTACGTATTATACGTTCAATTTTAAACTTTTCTGTTTCTGCTAAGCACTTTTCTCCAACTTTGACTAGCTCCTCCGGGTAAAAAAAGCCATCAATCTTTTCACCATTTAAATCCGTCAATTCGTATGTGTATAGCTGTTGTCGTCTTGATATTCGTGAAATTTTGAAAATTTCTTCGCTGTAATTTTTTTCATATCCTTTCTCGAACGTGCCTTTCGAACGACTGATGCGTACGTAAGAGCCCTGCATGTATATAGGTGCGCGTGATGGTTTTCGCTGACTAAGAGCTCTTTTTTCTAAATTTTTTCTCGCTGTAAATGCGTTATGAATAGTTACATCTGCGGACACCATTTTAATTCCCGTATGTAAAGTGTGATTATACGCATTGACGATATTTTGTATTACATCGATGTACCTGTGAGTATTTTTGTGTGTAAAATATCTAAACATTCGTTCCTTAAGCGTGCGATTTAAACATTCTACAACAGCTGCTTTGATGTCTGGATTGCGCGCTGTGCGAAAATTTATATCTCGCTTTTTTTAATACTCTTGAAAAGAAGAATTTATAAACTCTTTACCCTTGTCCGATTGTATAGTTACAGGAATCCGTCCAATTGCTCTCTTGAGAATCTTCTTGAAAGCTATGGTGACGCTACGTCCGCTTTTATCTCGGAGCGCCTCTCTACCCAAGCATATTTGCTGAGAACATCTATGACGACGAGTAGGTAGCAGTAGCCATCGTTATATTCTTTGAAAGATTGCATATCACACAAGTCTATCTCCCAGCAATCATCGATATTTGTTACGTTGTATCTTAATCTTGGAAATCTTCGATGAATAGGCTTGTGTAGCGTATAAGCATCCTGGTGACTTAACCACTCATAAATACGCTCTTTTTCTTTTTCATTTCTCCGAGTACTTTTACGAATTAAATTACGGGCGCCAGCGTATCCAGCCTCGTGTGAAGTATCGTAATATATTTTTTCAAAAGACCTTTTCATATACTAAAACTTTTCCACTTTTGCTTAAGTATTTTTTTCTTATTCCTACCTTCGGCTTTACTGTATTCGTATCGAGAGTGTAGCTCTCTCTCTAAATCTTCAATATCTGTTGAATTTTTTCGTTTTCGTTTATTATTAGACTTTTCAGCATCTAATGTCTTATACTACTGTAACACATCTGTATTACCGACAAGTTTAAACGGCGTTTCTGACAAAGCTAAAAATCTTGTCATTTGTGCTCTTCCGGCGGGTGGAGTGAGAGATTTTTTTCTTCTTATAACGTCACTGATTAGGTCTATAATATTAGAATGCGGTGTAACATTACCTTTTATCGTTACACGACCTGTGTTATCCCACTTTAAAAGGTTACCAACAGCACTTTTTTTCCAATGATTTAGTAGTAACCGTGCGCTTCTTTTATAGCTCTTGGATACGTTATCGAGAATCGAATCTTCGGAGAGTGGCGCTGTCAGCATAGCTTCACCTTCTTCGATTTCATTTTCGCTATCGACCGAGCTTTCATGTCGTTCGATATTTTTAAAATAAAGATATTTTTGGAGTATCTGCATATATTTTTGATATTTCTCTCGTTCATCGGTGATACTTTTGGAAAAAAGAATATCATGCATCTCAGCATCTAAGCGTGATAAATTATCTCCTTTTGTCTGTACTGTTTGTTCTATTTCTTTACCCGTAGACTGGTTTTTTTCAGCCACTATCGAGGATGAACGTATTCCCCGTTCATACTCATCTTCTGGGATAATTACCATTTTACGCGTACGTTCCATAGTTTAAGCGTTGTTGCCACCAAAAATTTTTGATACTAAAGCACCTATGATTGGGGCTAAAAGTAGAGGTAAAAAACCTCCACCATTTTGGATAAATACACGTTTCTTCTGATGCCAGTTGGTATTTTTACGTTGAGAATCATTCCCACCTTTTTTTCTTCTTATTATCAATTTTCGTAATATATGTTTGTACTTTTTAATCGCTCTTTCTGAGAATGTTTTAATTTTACTGTCCCGTGTAACACGTTTAATACACACTCGCATATACACTTTATTAAATTTTTATCAGCTGATCGTAGTAAAGCTACTCGCTGTTGAGTATCCGAATGACAGAGGGCGTTTAAAATTGCAACGCACTTTTTACTAAAATTAGATGGTAAACAGCCGCAATTACCAGCACCACCAGATTGACTGTTTTTATTCTTCTTTCTTTTCTTCTTTTTCTTGTTTTTCGATGTTACCTTGGCCATAGCTGCTCGTATACTGCGTCGATTCGTCTTGTTGACGCTTGTTTTATATCTTTAGCGTAGATTTGAATGATATTTCGGTAAATAGGCATACTGAACTCTATCATCGGGAAATACACACGTTCTAAAACGATATTCATCATTTGTACTTTGTTTCAAGTCCAAGAAAAGATAACCATGTGGTACACGTGTACTGTCTAAATAGGCTTCTTGCAGGAATTTCGGATCTTCGGGGTATACTTGTCGCGCAAGATACTGAATTTGAGCACGATCTCGGGGGTTTTTAAAAATTACAATGTAATTCGCGTTCAATGAAATATCTCTTTGATCACTACCTTTGTGAAATAGATTTTGAGTGATGAAAATAACACTAATATTCTTATGGTGGCTACCTTTTGTAAATAAATCTAGAATAGTATTGTTGGAAGATTCACGCATCAAATCATCGATAATTATTAATTTTTTCTTATTATCGTGTGAATAATCCGAGTTGTGTGGTAAACCTTCGTGAAATTCTATAACCTGTTGACTTGGTATTTTCAAATCATTTTTGTATGCTTCTTGCCACTCGGCGTAATAAAATAATATTCTGTCAAAGGTTACATCGCAGATACGAGGGAGGTTTGCGAGAAATCGCTTTACAAATACCGTTTTACCACACCCCGTAGGACCGCTTACGATACACGTAAACGGGTGTCTGAAACATGTATCCATCTCGTTATCTTTTTACTTACTACCATTTTGACAATGATGATGGCTGTATTTAACTAGTACAAACAAGGGTGGGGGGACGGCGGCGGGAGGCGTGATAATTAGCTATTTTTTCACGCCTCTTACTCAGCTAATTAACTCGCGCGGGCGCGAAACACACGCGTTTCATCAGCTGATTTCGCGTGTGTTTAAAAATCAGCCGCTTCACGCGGTGGAGACACGCGTGATAATCAGCTAATTTCGCGTGTCTCTCGATAATATTATTATTATTATTTTAACATTATAATTTATAATTGAAAATTTTTTGAATAAGTGTAAAGGTTGAATAAAAAATAAAATTTTATTTAATGTTTTTATTTACAATAAAATATATACATATTTTTCATTATTACATAAAATATTGCTCAAGTTTTCTTATAACCAAATGGTAGAGAAAGTCTAGGATTAATATAACGTCTCTTTTTCAGAACCACGCAACAAGTTTTAGATTCTGGACGTGTAACAACCTCATGCATATTTGTACGCCGTATACTTTTAAAATTTAATTTAATTTTTTTACATGGTTGATTTTCTTTCTCAACCTCGTCATCTATTTGATTTTCATAATCATCATCGGGATTTGATGTACTGCGAAATGCATCAATAATCAATTCATTGATGCTTTCAAAATTTATTTTCAACCCATTAGAGAAATTTAAAGTTATACCCTTAACCTTACAACATTCAAATATTTCCCCATCAAGGTTTACAGCGCGATAAGCGTAAAATTTCGGACCCCCTGAAATAAAATGTTGTATATACGCACCCTCTCCATGGGCTGTCAACTCGTCGGTCATGTCACCGAGCTTTGTACCCTCAACTGGATTATATTCCCCGATTTCATCATTTTTGGATGTAAATATACACGAGTCCGTATCGCAATATAAAACGCGTCTCCCTAATTTTTCTAGATCCTCATAAAGTTTCAATCTAGCTTGAGCCGTCGTATAAGCCGCAATAACGACATTTGTATATGCTACAGTAGGCGATGCTTCCTCTTTGTATTGCCAGTTGGCATACAAAATTTCATCATTCACAGCAAGTATATCGTACACTTCTTTATCGGCTGCTGTAAGAAGTTTCAAGAGTGCTTCTCGTGACTTTATAATATCCGTTTGCTTTAAATTACTACGCTGTCCAAATTTACCCCAGAAGGAATTGAGACAGAGTTTTGCAACAGCTCTTAACCCTGCATTTTTCTCAATTTTCTCCTTATCCATACGAATACCTTCATCTATTTCATACTGTTTGATATATTGATCTTTACTAGCATCATCGATACACCAAGAAGGCCAACCGCTAGCCTCCTGTTTGATCTTTAGAAAGGTGTTTACGTATTCAGCAAAGTGTCCACCACTTGCAGTCGCTTGATCGAACTGCGTCATTTCGTATTGCCAAATGATATATATTTCAGTTATACGATACCCTAGTTCAACGGCTTTACGCATTTCATCGACAACCCATGTACCTGTGAATTCACGATCTTTTACATTTTCATGACTGCCCTAGCGGAAAAAAAATGCAGAAAACAGTAAATATCCGAAAATATCAGAAGAAAACAGAAGAAAACTGATAAAAACTGCAGAAAACGGAAATTAACTGTTGAAAAATGTCGAGATTGAGACAAAGACAACAGTTATCTTCTGATTTCTTCTGATTTCTTCAGTTTTTATCAGTTTTCTGCAGTTATCTGCAATTATCAACAGTTTTATTCATTTTTCAACGTTTTTCTTCATTTATAAAAGCAATTTGAAAAGTGAAGAAATCCGGAAAAAACTGAAGACAATTGTTATATTCTGAAAATAACTGTTGAAAAGTGAAGAAAACTGAAGAAAACAGTTATATTCTGAAAATAACTGTTGAAAAGTGAAGAAAACTGAAGAAAACAGTTATATTCTGAGCAAAACTGTAAAAAAGTGAAGAAATCTGAAGAAAAAAGGTAATAACTGTTTAAAAATAAAGTAAAATGAAGAAAATTGGAAAAAAAATATTTTTTTACGAAAAAAGTGAAGAAAACAGAAAATAACTGAAGAAAACTGACAATATCGGCAGAAAACGGAAGAAAACAGTTAATAACTGTTGAAAAATGAAGAAAAGTGAAGAAAATTTAAAAAAAAAAATATTTTCTTACATAAAAAGTGAAGAAAACAGAAAATAACTGAAGAAAACTGATAATATCGGCAAAAAACTGAAGAAAACAGTTGATAACAGTTGAAAAACGAAAAAAAGTGAAGAAAATTGAAAGAAAAATAAATTTTCTTACATAAAAAGTGAAGAAAACAGAAACTAACTGAAGAAAACTGATAATATCGGCAGAAAACTGAAGAAAACAGTTGATAACTGTTAAAAAACGAAGAAAAATGAAGAAAATTAAAAAAAAATTTTCATTTTTATATAATAAGTGAAGAAAACAGAAGATAACTGAAGAAAACTGATAATATCGGCAGAAAACTGAATAAAACAGTTGATAACTGTTGTCTTTGTCTCAATTCCGACATTTTTCTGCTGTTATCTTCTGTTATAAACTGTTGTCTTCAGTTTTCTTCAGTTTTCTTCTTTTTTTTCCGCTAGGGTGCAATCTCCTTGACGCATTTCTTCACGGCAAGAACGACATAGAGCAAAAAGTAGTCGATTGTGCATTTTAATAGGTAGCAGCGGTATATACAAATTACGAGATGGTAGCACCTTACATTTAATTAAACCTTCGACGCCTGATAAATCGTTATTGTTACCTGATGTCAGTTTTTTACACTCTTCTCCGAGTAAAATACGCGGGTGCCCGAGAGGAAATCGCCCGCGCTTACACACGTAAGGGTAGAGAGAGCAAATATCCGTATATTTAATTTTTTCTCCCTCACCAACTCTGCAGTGAGTGACAAAATTTTCCGTTCTACCGCCGAAAAATGCGTCCCGTGGATCCAAAGTGATACGTAGCATTATGGGGTGATTACTAACGTAATTTTTAATATCGGGGTTCTCGCTTTTGATACGATCGAATTCACATTCCCATATCTCGCGAACTTCGTAGCCGAATGATTTTATTTTTTCTATTTTCCTTACTATGTTTTCAAAAACCTCGTTAAATGTGCGACCGTAAGACAATCGCTGCTCACGATTATTTGGAAAACATTTGGGACAACCGTGGATGAAGCAACCCTGATACTCGAGTACAATACCCTTTTGATTTGGTAAATTTTGATCTGCTGCTAAGAAACCGTCAACGCGAAATCTCCCTAGTAGCATGACTTCACGTGCTCTACCAGCGTGAGCTATTTCTCTATCGAGTTCGCGTTCACACTGCACTAACCATTCTAGAGATTTTTACGAGTGCTTGTCACCCCGTCGATAACCAGTGGATGGTATAACGCCGATAGTATTTTTTTGTAAATAATTTTTTCTATATACTGTTGAACACGCGGATGCTATTGTTACAACTTCCGTAAAAGGGCATGTTTTCCCGCATTCTAGAAATATCTTTCTGAAGGCTATACACGATCGCCTTAAATTTCTACGTCCATACGACAATATTCTACGATTTCACGTTTAAAATCAAATTCATAATTACCTACATTCTCGTTATACCACGTAAAGAATTCAACTCTCTCGGAAAGAGGCATTGTGTCTATACCGTAAAATTTAACATCTGGTAAAGGTCCTCTATAATTTTGATTTTCCTGTGTATTAAACAGGTGTGGAAAATAACCTTTTTTACTAGATGGTGGTAAGCCAAAAGCCTTTGGAAGCGCGCTCAACCTCATGTGGAAGTAGTTTAAACTATCGATAAACTTAGTCTTGCCACATTGAAGCATGATAATACTTTGCCCGTTTAAAATTACACCTGGCACGTGAGATGTATTTTCCACGATTTCTTTTAGAATAAATTGACCGTCGAAGCCTCCAGAATTATGCGCAATACATATTATTTGCTCAAAACCCGTTTTTTTACGAATAGCAATTTCGAGTAAACGCTTGACCGGATCATCCCAAAAAACAAACTCGCGTACACCGCATGTAGAGCAAAAAGTACCTATATTCTCGACATCCATACAGTCTTCGCATACCTGATGTACTACGCAGAGGTTTGGTACATGTATTTTTATACTAGAACTATCCCTATACGATGTGTCTTGCCGGGTTTCGAAATCGTAGAATATAAATAAATTTCTTTTCGTTTTCGATATATCGCTTAATTGACCGCTTTTCGCTTTATCAGATGGAATTGTCGGTATATAACATAAATCGTTCACATTATGTTTTCGACGACATGTGCTGCACCAATTAACCCCGCATACATGCTTATCTTTAATTTTATTAATTCTTTTACAGCAACGAGGACACGCTTGGACAACATCGCATAATTTTTTGTTATTTTTTTTGTAACTACCGACTGTTTTATGCTTGTTAAAACAAATTTGTCCAAAAAAATCTCTATTGCAATCGTTGCATTTTATTGATTCAACGTTTTTAGTTTCACAAGGTGGTGATACAAAGCAGCTAGAGCAAATTGACGAACACTTATGCATATTTACAAGAGAATATTTAATGTTACAGTATTCGCAGAAAAATTTACTTTTAGCGGAACCAGTTAAATTTAAAATAGTGTCAAAATGTCGAGTACGATTGTTATATAAAAGGTTAATGATTGAATTTTTATTGTGCTCTACATACGGCCGACCATCGAAAAATGGTGGCTCCCCACACCCAAAAGTTGATTCATCATAAATAACAATAGCTATTCCGCGCATCGTGTAGTATGTTTGAAACTTCTCTATTTCCTCTATACCGCAACCATTTTCGGGAATTTCAACGTTGGCGCTAGTTATAAGATTATCCGCGCGTTGCCTCTGTGAAGCCCCTCTACTATTTCTAATCTTTCCCCAAATATCTCGAACTTCTTTTTCCACTGAATTTTTTAATTTAATATAGGCTTCCCCCACTACCAAAGCCCTCGGTAGGCATTTATTATCATCGTTTTTTATGGAAACGAATGATCTCGACCCGACTACATCTATACAGAGATTTTTTCTTCTTACACCTCCTTCACCCCGCGGAACATTTACGATAGTTACTGTTAAAATAAAAGTATCATCTAATTGGAAATGTTCATTACTTTGAACTAGACTACCCAGTAATAACCAAAGATCATTATAAAAAAAATTATTTACAGGTCGAAGCGACAATCCTGCTGCTCCGCGAGCAAAATTATTACTTCTTATACTTATACCTATTCTATCATCTTCACTCGCCATCGACATTATGTACGCGTGTATATCCCGCATTACATCTTCCAGCCAAATAATTAAATTAACATCGGGAGGAGGTGTGAGTATTTTTAATAGAAGCTCTATACCATAAGCCCTATATTTTTTTAAATAATTATGTGTACTCTGATTTATAATAAACCTTTCGCCGGGAGGTCGCACATCGATTTCACCTGCTTCTTCTTCTTCTTCTTCTGCATTATTATTTCCCTCATCGATATTATCTTCATCCCTCTCACTATCGTTTTCGACGTTAATATTCGCTGCACCACCGCCCCTTTGCATCGTTTGAGAATCCGTTTGGGATGAACATGCAGACACATCGCCATCATAATCATAACTTTCAATACTCGGTGCAACACATCCCAATTGCATCGTTTCAGAATCTGTTTCGGATGAGTAAGTCGACACATCGCCATCATAATCATAGCCCCCGATAGAGCGTGGTGAAGAGGGGGACGCTGTATAGTGTAAAGTTAACGGTGATGAAATTGGTGTTGAATAATTGACACAAGTATTTTCACTGACTGTAAATTTATTATTATTATTAAAAATTATTTTATGATTTACAAATAAAAATTTATGGTTAGGGTCGTTCGGAAAAACATTCAGCTACGCGTGTTAATAAATCTAGTAATTCTGGCATACTATCTTCATATATAGCAGAATGTGGGTCACGAGCTAAGTCATGGATCCATCTTATTTCTTGGGCTCGTTTTGAATACATGACCCGACACGCCCCCAAGAATATATGTGATGGTAGACGGTCTATGACCTCACTATTCCGACGAAATACTTAAAAAAAAAAAAAAAAAAACGAAATGTAATAGCTGAAGGTATTTTCGGAAATATCATAATTTAAAAACTTTCTACTTACATTCATTTAAGCCGGCATCCCTGATACTGTTTTGAATGAAAGAACAATGGGGAGTCGAAATACGCTCTTCTGCAGTTTGCTGCCGGTCAACGAAACGTCTCAAAATTTTTTTTCTCAACTCTCTCTCGTCGGAATCCGGTTCATTACGTCTATCATAATGTCTTCGTATCGTCCTATCAATTAATTCAGCTATGGTGTAGTTTGGGACATAATAATTAAGCAACATATCGTCAGTTCTACGCGCCAAAGCCCTCGCACGATTCGCTGCAGACATCACATAATCATTTTCCATGTTTAGAATGTTTTGTGGTAAATTATCATCATCGTCACTGCTACTACTACTTTCATTACTATCACTATCGCTATCATCGTCATTGTTATTTTCATTACTGTTATCGCTATCATCAACATCACTATTTTCATTATCGTTATCATCACCACTATTTTCATTATCGTTATCATCATCATCATCACGGCTATCATCTCTGTCATTTTGATTATCGTTAGCATCATCATCATCATCATCATCATCATCATCATCATCATCATCATCATCATCATCATCATCATCATCATCATCACCATCATCACCATTATTTTCATTATTATCGTTATTATCAACATCATCGTCGTCGTTGTCGTCGTCGTTATCATTCTCGTTATCATCAATATTGTCATCATTACCGGCTTCCGAAATATCTGTCGGTGAATCCATTGATTCATATCCCGTACTACTACTACTATCACTCCAGTGATTAGATACTTGATCATCATCATCTTCACTACTACTACTACTACTATCCCGTAGTAATATGTCACGAGCTAAAATAAAAATTTTTTATTTTATATTTAAATGATATTATTTTTAATATAAAATATTTTCAAATTACGCACACACACATAAAAAACATATACACACGTGTGCATACGCAAAGAAACAATCACACGAGTGTTTGGACGCGTGAGTACATAAAACTCCGATTAAAATAAATAATTTTAAAACGTAAAAGTTTATGAAATTTTTACAAATAGATAATGTATTTACATAATTTTAAAATAAAATATATGAATATTTATTACTATTACAAATAAAATTGTAGAAATAATTTTGTTTTAAATTTTATAAAAAATTTATTATTTTTTAATTATATAAATAATTATTTTAAAATCGAAACATAATTTTTACAAATAAAATAAATAATTTAAAATTATATGAAAATTATATAAATGATTTTACAAATAAAAATTAAATACATAATTTTTGTTAATAGTAATAATAATATTGAATATATTTTTATAGGAGACAATTTATATGCGTAATTTTTACAAATAATATGAATAATTTAAAATATATGAAAATTTTACAAAATGGAAAATTATATAAATGATTTTACAAATAAAACTCTTCTTTTATCTCATTCCCTATCCTTTCTTCCTTATATATTCTCTGTCACTCTATTTCAACCACTATCCCTCTTATTCTCCTTCTTTCTTTCATACACACTCGTTCCCTCTCTTTCTCTCTTTCTTGTTCATTTATGAGACTCCCCATCATGCTTAGTCTCTTCTTTCGAACCTTACTTACAGACCCACGCTATATATATGTATATATATATATATATATATATATATATATATATATATATATATATATATATATATATATATATATATATACTAGGGGGTACCCCCTGCCTGCTCTGTTCTTCAACCCCCCATTGGTGATTATTCATATCCTACATATATTTTACCAATAAAAGAAAAATTAATCATTTATAAATCACATGATACATCTGAAAAACAAATAATAATTTAATTATGATTGTTTATACCTTATAAACTAAACGAGTTTCCACACCACCTTACATTTCAAACTAGTTATTATGATGAATTGCATTCATATATTTAATTTAATTGTATAAATTTTTCAATATTTAAATATAGATTTTAATTTAACTAATATATTTTAACTGTGTGAAATATAGAGGTAACGTTACGGCGCGTTAGATTTTTTGATTAGTGGAAACCCTCGCCAGGAGCCCTAAAAACCACTTTATTTTATAGATAATATTTCATAGATTAGTTATACATTTATAATATAATTTATTTTATGTATTGAATATGAATAAAAAAATAGTGATATCGTACAATATATAAGTGAAAAAATAACTTATTATTAATTAAATGATATTAATGATCAAAATTATAATAAATTTAAAACTATATGAAAATTTTTAAATAATTATTTGGTATAAAAATTTTATTAGTATTATATTTGATATATCATAATGTTTATTTATGTCTTAAGATTTATAGGATTATTTTGATATAATTCCTTTTTGATATCTTTTTGACTTATTTTTACATTTTTTAAAATATATCAATATTTTATACTAAAATTTAAAAATTTGTTTACTTTAATATTCAAAAATAAGTGATGTAATTATTATTAATATTCATAAGATCATTAAATCATTATATTATTTTAATGATTTTAATTTGTATATATATAAAATAAAATAATTTTGAAATATTAAACTTACTTTTTATTACTTACTTTTATAAATTTTGATCAAATATGTTTTTAATAATATTAACTAATCGTAATAAATATCTAGAATAAATTTGATAATTTTGATTAATATAATATTCTGTTATTGGTTCACATATTTGAATTTTATATTCTATAATTTTATTAACGTAATATTTATAATATTCTGGTACTTTATTCCAATTATTGTATTCAACTTTTTCTTCATTCCCGCCAATATATGAATTAATAATATTATTTAATTGAGAAATTTCTGTATCTTCTGAAATATTATCATTTAAGCTTTCTAAATAATATTCATATTCTTCTTCATAATTTAAGTGGTCTTCAATTTGATTATTTAAATAATCCATTAAATGTTGATCGATAATATCATTTACTTCAACATCATTTCCTTCAATCGGATTCCATTCCATCATTTTTGTTTATATGATTTATTTATGTATCTAAATTTGTATTATTAATTTTTATAGTAATTCTTTGTAGTAATTGAATCTATATTTTTCATTTTCTTTTATTATAATTATTTTTATTGTTTATTAGCAAGTAAAAAGATATTACATAGGAATTATAACAAAATAATCCTTCAAATCTTAAAAGACTTCACAAACATTATGATATATCAATTATTATATTTAAATTTTTTTCAATTTAAATTATACATTGTGATTTAAGATTTATTTAATAATTATATAAAATGTTAAACATTTTAATAAAAATATTTATAAATTTTATTGAAAAAATAATGAATTTTATGATATATCAATTATTATATTAAAATTATAAAATTTTTTCAAACACTAGTTATTTAAAACATTTTTTCAACTTTTTAATATATTACAAAATACAGTGAAACATATACAAAAACTATAAGATAAAATAATATATATTATATAAAAAGTGGTTTTTAGGGCTACTGGCGAAGGTTTCCACTATAAAAAAAATCACAACGCGCCGTTAGCGATACCGCTACATTATAAACCTATTTTTTATATATTCATTTAATATATTTATAGATTTATTGTTAATTTAAATATTAACTTTTAAAATAATAAAATTTGAATGTTAATTTTAAAAATAATTTATTATAAACATATAACAAAGGTTTAAAGTGTAAGGTGGTGTGGAAACTCGATTGTTTATTTATATAAATAAACAATCATAATTAAATTATTATTTGTTTTTCAGATATATCATGTGTTTTATAAATAGAATTACTTATTCTTCATGTAAATGTTTTAACAAGAAGTCTTAATTCATTAATTAATAATATAAAGAACAAATTTTTTTATCTATTAATAATTTTATTAATGTATAAATATAGAAGTATTATATAATAAAATTTTATTATTAAAAATATAATTTCGTTTTTCATTAAATATACCACATTATATTAATTAACATAATAATGCATGCAAGTTATAAACTGTTATACGAGTCATTACACGAGTGGGGGGGCAGGGGGTGATGTGGGGGGCCAACGGGGGCTACAGGGGAACGGGGGTGCACGGGGGGCGTGGGGGGGCACGGGGATGGGGGACCTATACAGGAAGTAAATGGTTACAAAATATCGTAGAATTACAAACAATTTTACGTTATTTTGTAGGAATTCCTTACAAAACATTATTGGGAGCTGTGGGGGGGAGTGGGGGCACGGGGGGAGTGGGGGGGCTGAAACTGAATTTTTAATATAACTATATAATATAGGATGATATATATAGCGTGAGGGAGGGTCCCTTCAAGAGGATGCTATATATATACACATGGACATACATACATATATATATATATATATACTAGGGGGTACCCCCCTGCTCGCACTGCTCGCCAACCCCCAGTTGTGCTATAAATATAATTATATATTAAACATTTAAATCATTTTTAAATTTTTAAATCATTTTTTTTTTAGTTTCGTTGATAATTTAGTATATTATTTGATATATCGTAATGATTTTCAGTTTTATAAGATTTATAGGATTATTTTGTTATAATTCCTTTTTTATATCTTTTTTCTCATTTTAAACATTTTATGAGATATATCAAAAATTCATACTAAAATTTATAAATTTATTATGATATTGTAAATGAAATTATTACATGATCACTATATCATATTTTATTTAAAATTTAGTTATTTATATAACAAATAAATAAATAAAATAATTTTAAATTATTTTATACTTACTTATATTACATTTACCTGTATAAAAGTTATGAATATGTTTTTTTATTTATTGTTGTTAGTAGTTAAATTATTTATTTATTAAAATTTCGATTTATAAATTTTAAATAATCATAACTTTTAAATATTTTAGTTAATTTTTAAATATTTTATTTTTTTTTATTTTTAATAATATTGATAATGTTTAAAATTTTTTTTAAATTTATTATTATATATTGAAATATTTATGATTTATTTTAATTTTTCATATTTTATTAATAATGTTAGCTAATCTTAATAAATATTTAGAATAAATTTCATGACTTTGATTAAAGTAATATTCTGCTATTGGTTCGCGTATTATTTTTTTAATATTTCTTTCTAAACTATGTTAGGTACAATATCTCTGTTTTTCGATTCATTTTGAATATATATTTTATTTACATTTTTACAACGTGAAAGAGTTATTTGTGCTTCTATGTTATATTTGAATAATTTAGTTATTTTTAATCGCGTTTCATTACATAATCCATTTTTATACTTAAATTTCGAATTAACATAATTATGGTATTTACTTTTAATTTCAGTTCGTGTGGAGGTAATCCTTCTCTTATGTTATTTAACATTTCTATTGAATAATTCAAATGAATATTATCATCCGTTTGATCTACACCTTTGTAAAACAAATATAAATAGTTATTATTCTTGAAAGTTATATAAATTTAAACATAAATATTAATATCAATTAATTTTAAAAGTTGTATAAATCAATACTATTAAAGGTTTATAATGTAAGGTGGTGTGGAAAATCTGAATCCTCAACACTATATGCTTATTTTTATTTTAATACAATAAAATATTTATAATATGAACAAATTATTAAAAATCATTATGTTTTCAACAAATGAATTAATTATAGTGTTGAGGAATTGTAATAGAATTAATTTAAATTTATATTTATTAATTTCAGATAAACTATGTAAAAAATGGTAATAAGATATCTGATGAGGCACATGTTTTTCATTTTAAATATAATAAATTGTAATTTTATGCAACTACTTTCGAGTTTTCAACAAAAAAAAATTAAAAATTTTTATATTTTTATGTAATATTATACTTAAAATATAATAAAAAAATATAAAACTATATTATGCAATATTTGATGGTTCTAAAAGGTTGTTGGGGGATTGTGGGGGGTTGTGGGGGATTGTAGGGGGGCAAGAGGGGGGTTAGTGGGGGTCTATGGGGGGACGTGGGGGGATGATCGATAACATAAAATAACGTAAATTTACGTTATTTAATTAATAAAAATCATGTGGGGGGCTGTGGGGGGGTGGGGGGGGATGTGGGGGCACCGACTGAATTTTTGGTTCATATAACTATATAATATAGGGAGATATATATATATATATATATATATATATATATATATATATATATATATATATATATATATATACTCACACGCACGCATACACCTACAGATCCATGCTGTATGTATATATAGTAAGGTTTCGAGTAAAGTATCCATACGAAATCAGCGAGCATTGGTAAGAGGGTACAATAGAGAAACCTCGTTAGAGTTAAAGAGAAAGACTAGCTGCTCTGTATTTACCTTTAACGCTCTAGTATATATGAATACTTTCCTTATAACTTTACTGTATACATAATTTTAAAAATAATTATGAAAAAGAAATGCACTTACCCTGTAACTCCTCAAGAGAAATCACCATTTCCATAAGAATCGGTAAATTTTGCCACCCACGATTTTAAATAAAATCTACCGCTGCTTCATGAGCGGGTCTAGATTTTTTTATTATACTGTCATATAATTGTTTGATTTTACGTGGCCCGCAAAAACTTAAAAAAAAAACGTATCTCCCGTTTGAGATGGACACACACCATTTGTTTTACGCGACGTCGCCATGCATCGTTACACCTTGTAGCGAGACGACGATCTTCGGAGCTTAACCGTGCTGCTACGGCGACGACTACCTCGCGTAAACTTTTTTCTTCCGCGTTGTACATCATGTTGATTACGACTAACGAAAAATATTTGGGTGATTGCTTTTATATACCCAACACCCCTAGAAAAATTTACACTAACAAATAAACCCATTTATTCTTTCATCTTATAATTTTCCTTATCAACTTGTCAAATTTTTCAATATTTAATTACTTTTCAAAGAACACTTTTCGAAATTATTTATAGCTGTGTGAAAATTGTAGATTTGACCGTAATAAAATTTAAAATATAACCACGATAAGAGCACGTGTTTGTGCGTATGCATTTTCGTTTTCTGTTTATGTTTCCTTTAATATATTACATCGATTCTAAAAAGGAATCATTCATTGACATTTGATTTTTGTTTTTTATTTTCTTAGTATACACCCTCAACGTTTCTCATATTATTTTTCATTTTACGATGTGATTATTTTTCATTTTTATGGTATGTGACACTAACACCTTCAAGAGGGTGCTTAAGTAATATATACATCTAAACGTTAAGTTACTCACAAATTTAGTGCATTTTGTTGATATTAATGCAGTATTGAGATTTTACGATCGAAGTAATAAATTTCTCGTTGACATATAAACACCCATGCTTTTAATTTTCCTCTGTATAGCGTTTTTAGTACGTCTTAACGCTGTAGGTCATTATACACTCATATATAGAATTTCAAAAACATGCATTCTCATAAGTATATGTATAAAAAAGACTGCTTTATTTAAAACTATTTTAAAAGAGAGAAAATTTGAAAAGGGTCTTAGCAATCATAAAACAGATAATCGAATTTCATTCCTTAGATAATTTTAATACAAAAACATCTTTGTTTTTTACCAGAACTCTCAAAAATTTTCAAAATAAGAAGTTCGATTAGAAAATAAAATCAGGAGATATTTAGTTTTAAAAATGAGTCCGCCAGAAGAACATATTACTGCTGCTGCATCTCCAGCAGAAGGGGAGGAGGCTGTTCCATGCCTCCCATCTGCGGGTCGTTGTATACCCGCAGGCCCGCAGGAGGTGTATTGGCGGAACCTTATCGCCGCACGATCACCGAGGGCTTATCCATTTCACAACGGTGAAATGATAAGTACCCGACAAAATGTCGTAGTGGAAATTTTAACGTGGCAAGAGTATTTTCGAATGTATAGTATTCAGGAGATTGCGCTGGAAGCTATAAATATCGATCGTGAAAAGATCGATTGGTTTCCAAGGAACACTTGGATTTGGCCCCAAACTCAGAAGCCACGGTATACCATTTGCTATTTTAAAAACGATTGCTGGGCTGTCCTTTACGCAAATTATCTCCGGGCTGAGGAGAGCAAAAAGGGTAGGCGCTTCCTCTACAGATAAAAAAGTGCTGTGTTGTTGTTTTAACAAAATTTATATATGAAGTGTGCGCAGTTTAAAAATGTTTGACGACAATGATTTGTAAAAATGATTTGACCAAATATTGTAATATTAGAAATAAGTGAAACGAGTGCATTTTAAACAAGGAGAACAGTGTATGCGTATAATGTATGTGTGGGACTATGCGAGTCGCGTGATAAAGAGAGTGATGTAGAATGAGAGTGAAAAGAATTAAAAATATTATACAACTTATACTTTTTAAAAATTAATAATTGTTCAATCGATAGAATGTAAATTTTTATGTACTTTTACATTTTTATAAATAAATTATTTTAAACTATTTTGAATAATTATTTCTATTAATTACAGTATATAATCACCCATCATTACACACATACACACACACACACACACACACACACACACAAACACACACACCCATGTATATATATCTTTTATAATTTTATATAATCACTATCATTTCATAAAAGTCGTCATTTTCATCTCGACCTGCGGTAAGTGCACATCCTGCTTTCTCTCTCTTTCCACACATATATTCTCTCTCTCTCTCTCTCTCTCTCTCTCTCTCTCTCTCTCTCTCTCTCTCTCTCTCTCTCTCTCTCTCTCTCTCTCTCTCTCTCTCTCTCTCTCTCTCTCTCTCTCTCTCTCTCTCTCTCTCTCTCTCTCTCTCTCTCTCTCTCTCTCTCTCTCTCTCTCTCTCCCTCCCATTGACGTCATGTTTTTGTGGGTCATAAAATTTTTATGAGTCATAGAATCACGACCTATCATGGGTTATTGGGTTAAAACTCACGGGACCTACGATGAGGAGGATGATGTCATCCGTCTCCCCATCGCAGGTCCTATACTACTATTACTGCCTTCCATTTTTACTAATAGAAAGTCTAATATAGAGAAATTTCAGGAAATTTTTTAAAAAAGATTAAAAATTTGGAAAAGTGCAATTTCGGTAGCTATGTATAAATCATATACCTTATTGAATCCCCTTCAATGATGTTTTCGATTGTGAAAATTTAATGACATAATTTACATGTATTATTAATTTTATTAACAAATACAAACTTCAATTACATGGACGTTTTAAGTGTAATTTCATTAAAACCTGAAGAAGAACAAAAAAACAAACATAAAATTAAAAAAAAACATAAAATTTTTAGTAATTCATGTTTAATTAATTAATATTAATCAATATCATTGAACGTTAAAACTACCCCCATTCAATATTATTAAATAAATCAATTATTTTTATTGCAATTCTTCTAATCGTTCTCTTTCTAATTGTTCTTGCTTTAACCGTTCTTGCTCTGATCGTTCTTGCTCTGATCGTTCTTGATCCACTCGTTCTTCCTCTTGTCTTAATTTTTCTTGATTTTGCTTTCTAGCTAGTGCTCCATTAATGACTCGATGATGAGCTTTATTCATGTCATTTAAGAAATCATCTATTTGATGTATAGTTTTATTTTTCATCCTCATGAAAGCATAGACTTTTCTTTCGATTGCAATTTTTTTTATTGGTGAGAGTACTCTTTTGTTCTTGGTGTATTTTTTTGCTTTCTCACACAACCATTCGCTAAATTATCGAGTCAATAAACACCTTGACTCAATAAAGACAGGCAATGGAAAGGATTTTTTGATTTAAAACTATCATTAAATGCTGTCTTACTACAATAAACATTTAGTTTAATGTGAACGTTCCCTGCATCATCGTATTGTAGTTCAGTCTCCTTCTCTTCTTTTTTGAACCAATAAATTTTATCGTAAACAGAAAATCGATTCAGTGTTGCAGATGTTGTAGATGTAGTGAAGTTTCTTTGCACTAAAAAAATCATGAAATATTTATTCTAAAATTTTTAATTTATTTTGCATATTACTCATTTATATTTTATTAATTATTTTATGTACCGTTCAATCTATAATTATTTTCATTTCCTGTTTCATGTAATTGCTCACACAGTTGTCCTTCATATTGTCTTCTCATACTTTGTATTTCCCTTGGAGCATTTTCTAGTTCATTTTGTAGATGCTTTACTTGAATTTAATATCCTCTTAATCCTGCATCTTGAGAATTACTTTGCATTTTATAAATATCTTTCTATATTATAAAAGATTTTCGCCGCTGCCGTTGTCAGTCTCTCAAAATCCCCCCTTAACCCCTCCTTTTTACTGATAAATTTAGCTAAAAATTTATGGTAAATTTTGCCTAATTTATCGTAAATTTCAGCTAATTTATTATGAATTTCAGCCAAAAATTTCATTTTTTAGCTAATTTTAGCTGATTTATTGAGAATTTTAGCTAAAAATTCAATATTTTAGCTAATTTTAGCTAATTTATTGAGGATTTTAGCTAATTTATTGAGAATTTTAGCTAAATTATATAAATTTTAGCTAAAAGTTTAATTTTTTAGCTGAGTTTAGCTAATCTATTGTGCATTTTAGCTAAAATTTTAATTTCTCACTTAAAATCTGATAAATTAGGTCAATTTGATTTTAATTATTATAAGATTTTTTTTAGCTAATTTTAGCTGATTTATTGAGAATTTCAGCTAAAAATTTAATCTTTCAGCTAAGTTTAGCTAATTTTATGCTAAATATATTAATTAATTATTTTATGCTAAATGTAAAGCTATTTTAGCAGATATAATATCTGGAGAAGTTTTTGATAAAGCAATTTCTTGGTTTTGGGTAATAGAATTTCAAAAAACAGGTTTTCCTCATATTCACATGATTTTTACTTTAGATTATTAATATAAAATGTCATCCCGTGAAAATATAGATAAATTCATATCAGCTGAAATTCCAGAAAATCATAAAGAATTAAAAGAATTAGTCTTAAGACATATGTTACATGGGCCACATGGTTCTGAAACACCAAAATAACAAATGTTCAAAAAAATTTCCAAAAATGTTTAGTAATACAACTACTTTTGAAGATAACGGTTTTCCAAAATACAAAAGAGAAAATAATAAAACAAAAAACTATTATTATAATAAAAAAATTAATGGACAACAAGTAAAAGTTGATAATTCAATGGCAGTACAATATAATTCAACATTGCTAAAAAAATACAATTCTTATATAAATGTAGAATATTGCGCATCAATAATGAGTATAAAATATTTATTTAAATATTTGAATGAAGGCCATGACAGAACATATGTAAAAGTTAAAAAAATTTCAGAACAAAAAATTCTGATATAATGAATTAGAAAATTATGAAAATTCAAAATATGTAAGTCCAATGGAAGCTGCTTGGAGAATAGAAGAGTTACCTTTAACAGGACGATCTCATTCAGTAGAATGTTTAGCAGTTCACTTAGAAAATTAACAAAATATAGTGTTTGAAAAAAATAATATTCAAGAAGCAATGACAAAATTTAAAACAACATTAATTTCTTGGTTTGAATTAAATAAAAAAGATAAAAATGCTAAAAATTATTTATACGCAAATATACCAGAACTTTACTACTATTCAAACAAAAAAGAATGGATTAAAAGAACAAAGTATTCAAATGTATTGGAAGATTAATAAATGTAAGCTCCAAAGACATTGAACGTTTCCACTTAAAACTTATTTTACATAGAGTAAAAGGAGCAACTTCCTATAATGATTTATTAACTTATGAAAAAGTTAAATATAATTCTTTTGGAGAAACAGCTATGGCAATGGGATTAATCGAATGCGATGGAGAAATTTATAAAATTTTTAATGAAGCTTGTGAAATAATGATGCCAAAACAATTAAGACAAAATTTTGCATGGTATTTAATATCTGATAAAAATTGTTGCTCAGCATTCAATATTTGGAATAAATATAAAAAACATTTTTGTGAAGGATTTATGAATAATAATGAAAATAGAGCTTCAAATGAAATAAATAAAATTCTGAACGTTGAAAATTTTAAATGTTCTGATTTTGGATTACAAGATCCAATTCCTATAGAAGATAATAAAGGTTTTGAAATAAAACTAAATATACAACTTAATGATGAAAAATTTAAAAATTTAATACCCTTATTAAATAATGATCAAAAACAAATTATTGATTATATTATTGATAAAAATAAAAAAGAAAAATGTATTTTTATTAATGGACCTGGAGGTACTGGAAAAACGTTATTATACAATGTTTTAATACATTATTTTTTAAGTAAAAATAAAAAAATTTTAGCAATGGCTTAGACAGGTATTGTTGTACATGCAAAGTGCTTGAAAAACGCTGCCAAGTGCTTTGGCGGAATGCTTTCTCATAGAGCTCTTTGAGTTTCATTAATTTTTTTATATTTATTTAAATGTGATTTAATATAAAAAAATTGTCTAACATTAATATTTATTTATAAATTTGTACTTTAAAAGAACGATGACAACGAAATTTCTAATCGTAACCACGCTAAGAAAAAAGATAAATGATAAATAAAAATTTGTATGAAAATTTTCAAAATTCTCTTAAATTAAAACTGCACTGAGAAAATTAATTTTCCAAATCATATTTTCTTTAGACAATAGTGAATAACTTGCATACAAATTTTGGAGCAAATCTATCGAATGGTTTCCGTGAAATAGAAAAATAATAAAATTAATAGTATGCCAAAAAAATCAGTTTTCAAATGTTTTTATTATTTTAACAGTATCAAATAATTTCTATACACATTTGTAAACAAATTCTTAGAGTAGTTTACGTAAGATCCAAAAATATGAAAAATTTAGAATAAATTTTTTTTCAAATTTTCAAAATTCTCTTAAATTAAAACTGTGCTAAGAAAATAAGTATTCCAAAGCTTATTTCCTTTAGACAATAGCGAATAACTTGCATACAAATTTTGGAGCAAATCAATCGAATGGTTTTCGTAAAATAGAAAAATAATAAAAAATAACAACTTTTTTAAAAATTTTCAAAATGCTCTAAAATTAATAGTATGCCAAGAAAATCAGTTTTCAAATGTTTTTACTATTTTAACAGTAGCAAATAATTACTCTACAAATTTTTAAACAAATTCTTAGAGTAGTTTACGTAAGACCCAAAAAAAATGAAAAATTTTTTTAAAAATTGTTCAAAATTCTCTTAAATTAAAACTGCGCTAAGAAAATAAGTTTTGTTAAGCTTGTTTTATTAAGGCAATAACGAATAATTTGCATAATGATTTTAGAGCAAATCTAACGAATGGTTTTTGTGTAATATAAAATAAATGAAAAATAAACATTTTTTTTTAAATTTTCTAAATGCTCTAAAATTAAAACTGCGCTGAAGAAATGAGTTTTTCAAAGTTAATTTTCCTCAGACAATAGCGAATAACTTACATACAAATTTTGGAGCAAATCTATCGAATGGTTTTCATAAAATAAAAGAAAAATAAAGAAAAAAATTTTGTTTTTAAATTTTCAAATTGCTCTAAAATTAAAAGTGCGCTAAGAAAATCAGTTAGTAAAAGTTTTTCTTCTTTTGGCAGTCGCACATAATGTTCATACCAATTTTCGAGAAATTTCTTCGAGTAGTTTACGTAAAATACCAAAAAAATGGAAAATCAAAATTTTTTTAAAATTATTAAAATGGCTCTAAAAAAAAACTGAGCTAAGAAGATCAATTTTCAATAGCTTCCCCCCCCCCCCCAGTTAAACAAAAAAATAAATTGTATGCAAAATTTGAAGCAAATCCATCGAGTGGTTCTCGAGCGATTTTTGGCGTACTGAAATCATACACACACACACACACACACACACACATACATACAGACATTTTCTGGAAACCACTTTTTTCGACTCCCAGAGTCTAAATATGTACAAATTAATGAAAAAATAGAAAAAAAATTTTTCTATCGATACAATGCTTTCTCTATGAGAAAGCAAAAATAATCGATAAAAGAATTTCCTGGTACATTGAGAAAGACAACCCCATATCCAATAAACAAAATGGATTTTGGCGCAATCGCTCTACTATTGACAGTCTAGTAGCTCTTCAAAGTCACATCGAACAAGCTTTTCAAAATAATCTACATTTTCTACTCACTAGTTTGGATATAGAAAAATGCTATGACATGCTATGGAGACATCGAATAGTAAACACAGTTGCAAAAATGGGTATCAAAGGCAACATGCTTCATTTCATAAATAATTTTAAAAAAAATAGAACTATTCAAGTCAATATAAATGGACACCTTTCGGAAGAACTAGTTATGGAATATGGAGTTCCTCAAGACTCACCTATTAGCGTTAGGCTATGTATCCTCACACTGAATGAGTTAATACAGGATATTAAAAAATCCGTTGAATTCACAATGTATGCAGACGACCTAGCCATTGGAGTTGCTGGAAAAAATATCGAAACAAGTAACAAGCTTTCACAAGACGCGCTTGACGAGCTCCAAGAGTTTGTCATAAACAATGGAATAAAATTCTCCACCAGCAAAAACTCTGTTACATTGTTTGAAAAAAGAGAAACCCCTCAATTAAAACTATATAACCAAACGCTGGAGGTTAAGGACAAAGTCAAAATACTAGGTATTATCTTTGATAAAAAACTTTCATGGGAACCTTACATAACATCTCTTAAAGCTGAATGTTACCAGTGACTCAACGTTCTCAGGATCATAGCAGGTAAAAACTGGGGAGCGGACCGAAAAATTCTCAGATTAACGTTTTAGTCTAGGCGCCCAGAGGGTTTCGTATGAAGTTAGAGGTCCCACCAAGCAAGCAGGTAATTTATATGTATTTTGAGCCGCTGAATCCGATTTTTCAACTTGCTTTTCGCGCAAGTAGTCGAGTAATTTGTTATAAACAAATTAATTGTTTAAATGACTATAGTTTATGAACTACAATAGATGCAGTAATTTTCTCTGCAAAAACTTGTTCTTTAATAAAAAAAAACAAAAAAAATCGTTTTTGTTGCGTTTTGATTCGATAATTAGAACCAGAGATATGGCAAATATATTGCAAAAAAACATAGAGACGTAGCGCTAGCGTGGAACGCCCTGGTAAAAAACCTTATAACTCGACTACTAATTAATATTTTTTGAAGTTCAACATGTGTTTGAAAAATGTCAGAGTCTCAGCTTTAATGATAAATTGTTATATATTACTTTCAAGTGTTAATAAATATGCTAAAATGATTTGAAGCAGAAAAAATTTTCAATTTTTCAGAATCTTGTTTGTTTATAACGAAATAATATAGGTTAGCGAACAAAATATTTCTATATTTTTGATATAGAATGATAGGAAATTTGATCTAATTTAAGAATCTGTCCGGTTTTTCAAATTCAAGTAAGTAGAACCTGAGATATCGCAAATTTAAGCTGTAGCGCCAACTCCTTGCAATACGACATATGTGTGCAATATAGCGATCGCTTTTCTTATTAAAAATTCTTTCATTATAAGGTAAGTAATCTCATCCTTTTCTAATGAAATCACTTTTGACTCGACTCTATTTTATATACTTTGTCATAATATTAATGGTGTATCTTCGAGCATATACTACTGGAGGAAGCCTCCCAGCTAATAACTACGTTACAAGGCGAAGAGAGAAAAAGCTTCTATTTTGGTACGTGCTATCTCTCTCTCACTTTCTTAGTGGGAAACAGAAGCAACCAAGCAAATCAGGTGAGAGAGAGACAGCGCGTACCAAAATAGAGGCTTTCTCTCTCTTCGCCTTGTAACGCTTTCTGCCATTCGGAGACTTCCTCCAGTAGTATATGCTCGAAGTGTATAATACATTTGAATGAAGTAGATTTAGGGTTTTAAATAATCATTGATTTTTCTACTATAATAGTAAACAATTTACTCAACTTATGGAGTATTTTTACATTTGTTTATTTTTTTGCAATTGTAAAAAGAACAACAATCTATTTTTTCTTATCCCCTGGCGAAAAGTACGTCGAAAGACGTCTACTTTCTGAGAGAGAAGTTAAGCATTATCTACGGCGGCTCGGCGCACTAGCGATGCGCAATTGTGTTGACGCTCTGTTTTTCACGGCAGTTAAGAATAGAGAGGGCTACGTCTATCCTTCTCTGTCCGCCGGCGTTAGACATTGACTCTCTCCCTCTCTCTTTCTTTTTCATACAGAATAGAGAGGGTTGCGTCTATCCTTCTCTGTCCGCCGGCTTTAAGAATTGACTCTCTCCCTCTCTCTTTCTTTCTCTTATATGTACAATAAAGGTAGCCGCGAATGGAGGGGGCTATGTCTAGCCTTCTTTGCCGGTTACAACAAGCAGTATATCTTTTTCTTTATTTTTCTTATATAGTAATTTTAAATATTTTATTATTAAAACCTAACTTGTTTTATTTTGTGAATTATAAATTGCAGTGTGTTATAAAGTGTGTAAATTATAAAATGTGAGTGAAATATTAATGGTTTATTTTAATGATTTATCATCAGTGGGAGAGGGGCAGAGAAGGATAGAGCATACTCGGTCAATAGCAGCAAGCGATTCATCGCGGTATTTTTATTTTAATGATTTATCATCAAAAACGAATTATCACAACGGGTAAGTTGGACGTACTTTTCGCCGGGAATAAGAAAAAATCGTATATTCACCTCGGGAGAGAAGTTGACCATCAATTGCTCGCGTATTTGCCCCCTCGCTGCGCTCGGGGGCAAATCTTACGCGAGCATTTAATGGTCAACTTCTCTCCCTAGGTTAATAATATACTATTATTCAAAAAATTTGTTTTACCCTTCCGATTTATTAGAGTCATCTATTTTTAGCTGAATCCTTTTTTATTAAATTTTTATTTAATTTCCTAATACAGAGTTAAAATTAATTGTATTGCAAAAAAATGAAATCACTTACCTTATGATAAAAGAATTTTTAATAAGGAAAGCGATCGCCATATTGCACACATATGTCGTATTGCAAGGAGTTGGCGCTACAGCTTAAATTTGCGATATCTCAGGTTCTACTTACTTAAATTTGAAAAACCGGACAGATTCTTAAACTAGATGAAATTTCCTATCATTCTTTATGAAAAATATAGAAATATTTTGTTCGCTAATCTATATCATTTCGTTATAAACAAACAAGATTCTGAAAAATTGAAAATTTTTTCTGCTTCAAATCATTCTAGCATATTTATTAACACTTGAAAGTAATATATAACAATTTATTATTAAAGCTGAGACTCTGACATTTTTCAAACACATGTTGAACTTCAAAAAATATTAATTAGTAGTCGAGTTATAAGGTTTTTTACCAGGGCGTTCCGCGCTAGCGCTACATCTCTATGTTTTTTTGCAATATATTTGCCATATCTCTGGTTCTAATCATCGAATTGACATGCAACAAAAACGATTTTTTTTGTTTTTTTATTAAAGAACAAGTTCTCGCAGAGAAAATCACTGCATCTATTGTAGTTCATAAACTATAGCCATTTAAACAATCAATTTGTCTATAACAAATTACTCGACCACTTGCGCTAAAACCAAGTTGCAAATTCGGATTTAGCAGCTCAAAATACATACAAATCACCTACTTGCTTGGTGGGACCTCTAACTTCATACGAAACCCTCTGGGCTCCTAGACTATTTGTTGCTCTAGTTCGAAGTAAACTAGATTATGCCTGTATAGTCTACTGTAATGTCAAACCTGAAATTCTCAGCGTGTTAGATCCTGTTAACAACTTAGGTGCCAGAATAATTTGAGGTGCCTTCAAAAGCGGCCCTACTCTTAGTGTTCTTTTCGAAGCCAATATTTCACCTCTTGAAATTAGGAGATATCAGTTGCTACTCAACTATGTAGTGAAATTGTCAGCTAATCCAAGCAACCAAAATTACTCTTTATTAAATAGTAACTCTGAACATGTCGACAAATCCTTCAAAGGTAAAATTAATTTTATTTTCACGGAAATAAACTCCAAGATACCTAGTATTTCTAACAAAATAACTCCTAACTTCCCATTCTGGCTAAATAATTTCTCTCAAGCCGATCTTGACACATACTTAAGAATAGAACTCTTCGCATCATCTACTTATCTAAATGAAGAATTTGATGATATAGTTAATAACACGTACAAAGACCACACAACTATATTTACTGTCATCTATGAAAATAATAATGATATCGTTATAGTCATTCGATCATCAGACATCTTCTGTAACTCATACGTATGCCAAGAATTCTGCTCCAAAGAAACTGCCACCGCCTTCTCGATCATAAGTGCATTAAATTATGTCAAGACCCTAGAAGGCACTAAGTTCTTATCTTCTGTAACAACAGAGAATCCCTCCAAAAAATCAACTTTCAAGATACCAACTTAAATCTGACTAACCTAATCCAAGAACATATCTTTCAACTAAGTAACACCTGTAATAAAATAATCAAATTATGCTGGATTCCAGAAGACATCAAGATACAAGAGCTAATCAAGGTTATTTCGGTAGCAAAGCAAGCGAAGACAGACTCCTGTAAAGACATTCCCTTGGTTCACTTTGCTGGCATTAAAAAATATTGGGCTAAACGTATCAAACAGTTCTGGCAGGAAAAATGGAAGAGCAATACCAGCCCCTAACTAATTGCAGCAGAAAGGAGCAGGTAGTTCTAACTTGACTACGTATTGGACACACTAACATTATGCATAATTTCCTCATGAAAAAAGAAGAGCCTCCGATTTGTGATTTGTGCAAGACAGCGATAACAGTGGAACATCTACTCCTGCAGTGTAACAAATTTAAGGACATTAGACTACATCTAAATTTGCCTTCAACTTCCCTAAAATCGGCATTTAATAGTGAAACCAATTGTAAAATAGTTCTTAAATTTCTTAAAATGTCTCACTTGTTTCCCCTCATCTAAGCTTCCAACAAAATTAAATAATGTTAAATGTAGTTATTTAAATTTATCTTCAAGAAATGTATATATTTTTATAAATATCACTATGTATAATTTACTATGTATTTTTATGTAGTCGTTAATACTCTTTGAGGCGTGCGACTTTAAATAAATAAATAAAAAAAAAATAAAATAAAAAAAAAATGATAATAATTTTTCAAAATTTTTGTTAAAAATTGGAAGTGGTTTAATTACATCATTAAAAATTCCTGAAGATTGGAAAACAAAAAATGTATATACAAAAATTTATGGTAACAATATAGAAGTAAACGAAGATTTATCTGATAAAATTAAACTTTCTTCTCATAATGAAGATTTATATAATATTAATGACAAAATATTTTTTATTTATTCTTTTTATTTTTTTTTTTTATTTTTATTTTTATTTTTATTTTTTTAAAATAAAGATTAATATATAAAGGATTTTGTCCTCTATATGATTAACCTTTTTATATGGTGAAGTCGAGGGAGTCCAGCCCGGTACCCGTTTAACACATTACATCAGGCTAGACTGTCAGACCCACCATACCGAAAACTTTGACTACTGATGGATGGTCAGCCACTTTTGTGACCAACAATCAACCAATACTCAATGAGGTCAGATTTTTTAAGAGTCACGATATGGGTAGCACTTACACTAATTTTCTTTCGAAAAAAAGTCAGAGGTGCTTGGCCAGGATTCGAGCTCGTGCCCACCGCGTTGAAGGCAAGAGCTCTATCCGTTACGCCACCGCTCTACTAATGACAAAATATTAAATAAAATGAATTCAAATGCATTGACATACATAGTATTGATTATGCCAAACATAAAGGTATTGATCAAACTGAAATAGATGTCAAATTAAAATTTCCAATTGATTATTTAAATTCATTAAGATTTCCAGGATTTTCAAAACACAAATTAATTCTTAAAAAAAATTGCATTATAATGTTATTAAGAAATTTATGTGTAAGTGAAGGACTTTGCAATGGTACGAGATTAAAAGTTATTAATTTATTTAAATTTAATGTGAAAGCTGAAATTATTAAAGGTTATAAAAAAGGTTCTATTGTATTCATACCGAGAATAACTTTAGATACAGGAGAACATACTTCATTGCCATTTATATTATATCGTAGACAATTTACAATTTGTTTAGCATTTGCAATGACCATTAATAAATCTCAAGGACAAAGTTTCGAAAAAGTAGGTATATATTTAAATAAACCTTTATTATCATATGGTCAGTTATATGTTGCATTATTAAGATCAAAGAATTGTAAAATAGTATATTATTAACCTAGGGAGAGAAGTTGACCATTAAATGCTCGCGTAAGATTTGCCCCCGAGCGCAGCGAGGGGGCAAATACGCGAGCAATTGATGGTCAACTTCTCTCCCGAGGTGAATATACGATTTTTTCTTATTCCCGGCGAAAAGTACGTCCAACTTACCCGTTGTGATAATTCGTTTTTGATGATAAATCATTAAAATAAAAATACCGCGATGAATCGCTTGCTGCTATTGACCGAGTATGCTCTATCCTTCTCTGCCCCTCTCCCACTGATGATAAATCATTAAAATAAACCATTAATATTTCACTCACATTTTATAATTTACACACTTTATAACACACTGCAATTTATAATTCACAAAATAAAACAAGTTAGGTTTTAATAATAAAATATTTAAAATTACTATATAAGAAAAATAAAGAAAAAGATATACTGCTTGTTGTAACCGGCAAAGAAGGCTAGACATAGCCCCCTCCATTCGCGGCTACCTTTATTGTACATATAAGAGAAAGAAAGAGAGAGGGAGAGAGTCAATTCTTAAAGCCGGCGGACAGAGAAGGATAGACGCAACCTTCTCTATTCTGTATGAAAAAGAAAGAGAGAGGGAGAGAGTCAATGTCTAACGCCGGCGGACAGAGAAGGATAGACGTAGCCCTCTCTATTCTTAACTGCCGTGAAAAACAGAGCGTCAACACGATTGCGCATCGCTAGTGCGCCGAGCCGCCGTAGATAATGCTTAACTTCTCTCTCAGAAAGTAGACGTCTTTCGACGTACTTTTCGCCAGCGGATAAGAAAAAAATTTTTATAGAAAATAATAATGAAAATGAAAATAATATAAAAAATATAGTATGGGAGGAAGTATTATAAAAACAAAATTTATTGTTAAAATTTATATGTATATTATATTTGTATGATTCTGTTTTTATAAATAAATATTTATATCATATGTTATATTTTATATTATGTGTACATTATTAATTATTGAAATATAAAAAATGTATAAATATATATAAGATGGTAATAACTTGAAATATCTAACTATAGGCCTATCTCTTTGATTTCCAACATAGCGAAGGTATTTGAAAAATTAATACATACTAGACTACTCAACTTTTTTGAAAAATACAAGCTCTTAGCTAGGAACCAATTTGAATTTATGAAATACAAAGGTGCTAGTTATTTAACAAGATTAGTGTATGACAACTTAGATAAAAGCAAACCCATTGCAGTTACCTTTTTGGACTTGGCTAAGGCTTTTGACACGGTGAACCATGCTATACTGCTTGAAAAACTTTATAATTACGGTATAAGAGGTAAGGCATACAAACTTATGTTGGATTACCTGACTAAAAGGAGGCAGAAAGTCAAAATTGGGACCAATGAAAGTAATTACGAAGCATTGAAGACTGGAGTTCCACAAGATACTATATTGGGTCCATTGCTATTTCTGATATATATTAATAACTTGCTAACAAGTAAAAGTGATAGCACTATTTCATATGCTGATGATAAGGTAAAGTAGCCTATTATGGAACAGTAAGAAAAGTGGCTCCGATTATGAAACACACGTGTAATATGTAATTTTATATAAAATTTGAATGTTTTTAATGCTATAGTAAAATATACGCGTTTTCGTCTACATCTCCTCTTTTTGATACAATCAAAATAAAAATCACATATAAATTACACAAATTAAAAAAATTAATATAATGAGACTGTTTAAGATAAGCACTAAATAATACTGACTGATTGACTAATCATGGACGAATGAAGCTCGTAACTATTTTATTAATTTTATTGCTATTTTATCATAACTTGACCTAAACAGTTATTTGTTTTGTAGATAAAAGACCATAGAATTGATTGATATCGTTAATTTTTGGTTTTGAAAACAATAATCTTGAAATAAACGTGTGTCTCTTAATAGGATTCAAAATTTAAATAGACTCCTATTTATGGTATATAGGAAATCCTATGTATTTTAAATCATGGAATCATAATCTAAATTTTAACCTAAAAATAGTAATACTTTTTACAACTATCTAAAATTTTAAAAATGACTAAAATAGGTTTAATCTGACATAAAAACCTTCCCAATATAAATTTTAAACGATTTTTAACGTTTTTTGACAATTTTTAATTTAAATATTAATAATGATTTGTAAATTATAAAATGAAAAGTGTTTCATAATAGGTAATGAAACAGGGGTGTCAGCAAGAAAATTGCGTTTAATAATAGGCTCCAGAAACCTTTTCACTATTTTTTAAATAAATTATTGAATATAGCATTAATTAAAAATTTAAAAAAAAGTACTTATTCTACAGAAAAAAGCGCATCCAATGAGCTATGATAGTATTCTATTTCATGTAATTTATTTATTTATATTTTGTGTTGAAAAAAAATTATCGAAAATCGTTCCATAATAGGCTATTTTACCTTACAGCAATTGTTGCTGCAGATAACTTGTGGAAAATGGTAGAAGAAAAAATGACTAAACATCTGGAGGAAGTGTCCACATGGCTCGCTCTCAACAAACTATCGTTAAACGTAAAGAAAACAACGTATATATTGTTTGGTGACTACAGTGATAGCGTTCCTGAACACATAAATATAAATATAAAGGGTAATATGTTGAGTAGAGTAGATCATTGTAAATACTTAGGTATAATTATTGACCACAATCTAAAATGGGATAGTCACATTGAATATTTGCTAAATAAAACAAGATATTTAATTTATATATTTTATAAATTGGCTAAGTACATGCAAACTGACACTTTAAGATTAATTTATTATGCATTCTTTCATAGCTTAATTACGTATGGAAATATTGCTTGGGGGTGGCGCATATCAGAGCAGCTTAGATTTGTTACAGAAATCACAGATTAGAATTTTAAATATTGTAAATAAAAATAGTTTTAGTAGCGTTAATCCATTAAATTCAAGGCAAATTTTTGCATATGAACGTGTTACATTTTGTTACAATGAATTGAAAGACTTGTATTTAACATCTACTAGTAGAACTAGAAAAAAATTAATAATTTTGCCGAAATGCTCTAAAACTGTAAGTGAAAAAAACAACTACATTAAAGCAATCAAAACATTTAATTATCTACCGACTAGTGATGTAAATTTAAAACTATTAGATATTACTAAGAAATGTGATAAAGAAAAGTTAAAACAATGGATAAATTGCAATCTATTCCAAGTCAATAATAATTTTATAATAGCGAATGATAATAGTATTAAGGTAGTTCTTAGCCAACTACGGAAGTCAATATAGAACTGAAAAAATAAATTCAGAAATATTTAATTTTCTCATCATAAAAAATCATTAAATTCAATTATAAGAATTTACAATTGTATTCTGCATAATTAAAATGAAAAATTCATTGATAATTGTTAAAAGTAGACTTTCAAGTTTCAAGTAGTAGTAAGCAATCATGAAAACGTGACAACATCGCATAATCTTACATTCATAAGATATATTTTGACGAACTCTAACCTAACATAAGCTTTTGTTGTAGCGGTTTGTACATTGTCCAAACTGCTACAAAACAACTATTCTCAAACTCAGAAATGTTAAAAAATAAACAATATAAGGATCCTATTATTTGAACACAAAATCTTTTTCTTTATGATAAGTGTAACAAAAAATGTTAATAACTTTTTCTTCTAAAATGAAAACTTTTTGAGTTAATAGTTTATAATGTGTGATAATCAGCATCGGTGATTTAAGACCAAATTTGAACTTTTTCAATATTTGAGAAAACATATTTCTAAAAATATAGCTTAGTTATTTATGTGATTTATAAAAAAAAGTCTTTTAACAACTTCTCTATAAAGCTGATAGATTTTGAGATAGAAATAATATAAAACAAAAATTTATAAAATTTGTGAATTTTTATCTCAAAATCTATCAGCTTTATAGAGAAGTTGTTAAAAGACTTTTTTTTATAAATCACATAAAGAACTAAGCTATATTTTTAGAAATATGTTTTCTCAAATATTGAAAAAGTTCAAATTTGGTCTTAAGAGCAGGCCGGATTCGCTGTCCTTGTCTAATTGGCATTTTTATTATTTACTCAAGTATTAATCGGTGTATCTGCAAATTGAAGGTTATGCGCAATAGATATTATTATTACAAATATTTATGCACAAGAAAAAAAAAATCTACCGATTTGTTTTTGAGAAAAGTAAGGAACGCCGAAGTAAAAGATTATGTTTATAATATTTTCGCGTTCCTTACTTTTCTCAAAAACAAAGCGATAGATTTTTTTTTTCTTGTGCATAAATATTTGTAATAATAATATCTATTGCGCATAACCTTCAATTTGCAGATACACCGATTAATACTTGAGTAAATAACAAACAACTCAATTGTTACTCGGTCGGTATCAGGTTCTACTCCGGCCTGCCGTTAAATCACCGATGCTGATTACCACACATTATAACCTATTAACTCAAAAAGTTTTCATTTTAGAAAAAAAGGTATTAACATTTTTTGTTACACTTATCATAAGGAAGGAGATTCCATGTTTGGATCAAATAATTTTGACAAGTTGATTTTTTTCATTTCTAAGTTCTAAAATAGGTAGTTTAGCAAAACAATTAATTTTTATTGCAAATAATAGCCAATTGTTTGACAAGAGTTTAGGTGCAATAGTAAATATAAT
This sequence comes from Anastatus disparis, assembly GCA_017163975.1. NCBI lineage: Eukaryota > Metazoa > Arthropoda > Insecta > Hymenoptera > Eupelmidae > Anastatus > Anastatus disparis. Next base: position 1,913,547 of record JAFFSR010000136.1, on the reverse strand, counting down.
ATAATAAAAAATAATAACTATTATGAATTATTAATTTTTTTTACATATCTATATTATTTTTATAATTTTTTCTAGCTTTTCTACTTATTACCGAAAAGAAAATATCCGAATAAAAAAAAATAATAAAAAATTATAACTTATACGAACACTTTTCTTGTGCTATTATATTCCATAATTCAAAAAAATATAAAAAATAATAACTAATAATAACGCTTATAAATACGCAGTGATTTAGAATAATTACTGATAAATAATATTATAGTCTCAAATCTAGACTTTATAAACTGTTATTATTTTGTACTAATTTTTATTATTTATTATTTTTTAATATTTTCTATTACTTTTTTCGATTTCCGTCTGGGATTGAATTAAAAACATAATAGCAGAAAAAACCTATGTTAAATGTTTGTAAATTCAAACACGTAGTAAAGTGTTGAGTGTATTATATATGTACATATATATATGGTGCAATGTTGCCACGTTACGCCGCTTTAGAAAAACTCTGTGAGAATCCTCGGATTATCAGTTTTTAGATTAAGATTGTTAAATAACTAGGTAGTAGATCATCTTGAAATTTTGATATAATAATCTTTAGGGTTCGAAGTAAATTTCCTCCAATTTTCAGTACAATGTCACGACTTTCGAAATACATAGAGTAAAATAACTCTCGCATTTTAGCTGCCGATGCCATACTCTCATAAGAAGCAATATTAAAAGTTATGATTTTTTGCAGATTATATTTTTTAAACCGTGTAGTGAATCACTCTAAAATTTTGCACCGTTATTTTATGATAGTTAATGTAAATTTCCTGAAAAAATGAACTTTTTTCATGACTTTCGATTTAGCTAAGAACTACCTTAAGTTTCTAGAATTTTGAATTCTAGAAAGTTGTTTTGTTTTTTAGTTATAAGGGAGTTTTAACACCGGATCTATGTACAGATAGCTTGTCTATCTCTATAGGATGTTGGTTGCTTGAAGCATGTGATAGCTATGAAGTAAACTATTCATGTATACTAATTGTATAACTCTGGTAATAAGTAATAATAATAATAATATAAGTATATGAATGTAAAATTATTACAAGGGATTATATACATTATAAAATCTATGTATTAAATTCAAAAGGGGGGTTGGCGAACGAAGCGAGCAGGGGGGTACCCCCCCCCTAGTATTATATTAAAACATTATAATATAATAAGAATCTATTAATTTCATTTTTATTTTTCTAAGATCATTTTATCTGTACTAGCGTTGCCGTGTTAGTTAGCGACAGAGATTTTCGGTTTGTTTTTCAACAAAGCACATGTTACGTACAGTGGTGCTTGCCTCAATCAAACGAGATCAGTATTAGAACTCGAGCCATCGTGTTACAAATCCATCGCTATATTGACTGAGCCACCGAAGACCTCATCATTTTCATGTTAATAGAAATTTTAAAATGGTCCTTACATGATTATACTCTTTTAAAGGAGTTGACAAATTTTTTCTAGTTATTCCAGTTTGAAAGTTAATATTTGATTCGAAAGACTCATCCTAAAAAAATGATAAATTTAATAAAAATATATCATGTTTAAAGCAGTATATAAATATTTGAGTGATAAATTTATTTATTGCACTCACTACAACAGATTTCTGTAAGTATCTATCAAGAATTTCATTATTCATTGTCCGTTTATTATTCTTTTTTGTTTTCGAAGCTTATTTTCTTTTACGTTTAATTGATTGCACAATGCCAATATCAACATTTTCGAAATTTTCATCAATCTCTTAATTATTCTCATCATCCGAAAGATTTTGCTCTTCGTTATTTTCTTAGATCGAAAAACTTTCAGTTGTACTAGAATCATTCATACTAATACTTAATGTTGGAATTGACCATATTATCTTTAAAAATGCTTTCTTGACATTATCATAATTATTTGTAACATATTTCCAATAAATATATTAAAACCGTATAAAATTATAAATGAAAATATAAGCTGTTGTTACGTGAGTTACTGTTAATTTTACGTTTATATTTGTTATTATAAAAATTTTTTAAATCATCAAAAAGTGTAACAATTATAATGTTATGAAAAGTAAGTATAACCAAAAGAACAGTATTTGAAATCAAATTTTTTAATTATTAATAATAATAATAATAATAATAGTCACACTAAATATGTAATATTTGTATATTACATACTTATAAATGAACAAATAAATTAAACTCATTTAAATAATACATTAAAAATATTTTAATGTTCAAAGTTAGGTTATTTCAGTATTTTATTAATCTATTAATAAAATTAAATTTTCGTACCTGATGTATAAAGGACGATACAAGAGCCGCGGTGGCTCAGCATCTGACTGCCATGCAGAGGGCCGGGGTTCGAACCCCGGTGAGGTCGGGATTTTTTCTCCATTTTTCAATTTAAATATTGAAAGTGGAGGATATCCCGAACTCACTGACGTCGCGGTGGACCATCCCGGAGAGACTTTTTTCGGTTTTAACAAAAACCGACGAAAGTCACTCAAGGGCCGGTAAGACAAAACGTGACTGCTCCACTATTATAGTTGAGCTGGACCGTTCTGCCGGGTAGGTGTTTGAGCTCCCGATGCGCTAAAAAGGATGGGTACGAGCAATGCTCCCCGCCTAAGTAGGCCTGCACGATAGAGCACACACCTACCGAAGTTAGGCAAACTGAGGTATGGTTTCGAACGCGAAAACACCGGAACACAAAAATAGTCGAGGTGTCACTTACTAGGCCAAATAGGCTGTAGGTGGATAAACCCCAAAGATAGATAGCATAAAGGACGATACATTTATTTTTCGTTTGTTCTGTACCACGTTTAATTTTAAAATTTTTACTCTTGTAAATATTATTGTTCTCTTGATAAGCAGTAAAATCAAATTTATCTTATAGATGATGCAAGTACGATTTCCTTAATTCCTTTTTCACCAGTTCTTGAAGGCAATACGTAAATAAGTATATAAATTTTCTGATTTTCATTCTTTCTCATCATTTTAAAAATTTCTAATACTTTCTAAATGTGTGGGAACATACATAACTCGGTTGTGATTAATTTAGAAAAACTTTTTACGCAAAGCGAAAGTGAAATAACTAATGATGATACACCGCAAGCTTCATCGATGGAATCAGTTCACACGTGTAAGCTACCGCCATTTTGGAAATCGTCACCCGAAGCTTGGTTCCTTAAAATAGAAGCAGCATTCAATTGCAACCAAATTAGAAGTGACGTAACGAAATATAACCTAACTGTTGCCGCTCTCGACAGTGAAACAGTGCAAGAACTTATCGATGTCGTACGATCGATGCCTGATGAAAATAAACACACATTCCTTAAGCAACGCATACTGGAACGTTTTGCTGACACACTGGATCAACGCCTGCAGAAACTGCTCAATACGGTGGGAGCCGACGGACGGAAGCCCTCACAATTGCTGCGACACATGCGGACACTGGCAGGTGATCAGGCGACAGACGAGCTACTTAAGGTGAGATGGTTAAATTTATTACCCGCACACGCACGAGGCATTCTAACAGTGCTCGATACAGCTACTCTCGACAAGCTAGCTGAAGCTACAGACAAGTTGCTGGCCACCAGAGCAACGTCAGTAAACGTTCTAGAATCACCGCGACATACACGCAGCCCGTCGCCTAATAATAATAAGAATAATAATGATTACAACGCCACGTCCATAACCTACAATTCTTGCTCAACTATGCATAGCAGATGTGTACAGCGTGACAGTACAAAACGCCTCACAGGAAGACCTCCAGGTAAAACAAGTCTATGACCAACTGTTAATAGACTTTGCAGATCTCAGCGGGGTCAGAAATCAACATGCAGTCAGCAAGCCCTCTCAAATGCTACACTACATCCACACTAAAAGACCACCAGTCTTCGAACGTTCTCGACGCCTATATAACGACCGATTACTTGCAGCAAAACAGGCATTCAGAGAACTGTAGAAAACAATACCTGTAATTGAGGACCTATTACATCAATGTCACGGAGGAGAAATATTTTCAGTAATCAACCTGGAAAAAGCCTTCTATCAAGTAGCCATGGCACAGGAGCATATTCAGAAAACAGCTGTAGCTATGCCATTTGGCCTGTATGAGTTCCTAGCACTACCAATGGGGCTACGAAACGCCACGCAAACATTTCAGCGATTTATGGACACAGTCTTGCGTAATTTACCATTCGCTCACTACTACATAGATGACATCATCGTTGTGTCCAAGGATCATACTAAACATGTACAGCATCTGCGCACATTGTTTAATACCCTACAACAAGAAGGACTCTCAATAAAACTCGATAAATGCATAATAGGAAAAAGAGAGGTGAATTTTCTAGGTTATGTAGTCTCAAACAAGGGTCGTAAGCCACCTGAAGCCAAGGTTGAAGCGATAACTAACTTTCGGAAGTCAACAACAATACAAGCACTACGCCGATTTCTCGGCATGCTTAATTACTACAGACGATGTATTCCTCACGCAGCCAGCATGCAAGCTCCACTCAACGACCTGCTACGTGGCAAACCCAAAACCAAGAAAGCGCCAATCATCTGGACCACAGCCACAGAGGAAGCATTTAAGCAATGCAAAGATGCACTACGAGAAGCAGCGACAGCCACTTTCCTGAGCACTGATCTACCTATGCAACTATCCATTGATGCCTCAGATACACACATAGGAGCAGCCCTGGAGCAACTTCAAAACGGAATCTAAAAGCCTATTGCATTTTACTCCAGAAAACTCTCAGACACAGAAAAAAGATACAGCGTCTACGATCGAGAACTCCTGGCAGCTTTTGCCGCAGTAAAGTACTTCAAAAGAATCCTAGAAGGTCGACACTTCACACTGCGCACGGATCATAAAACACTTATCTATGCAGGTAAACAGCCATCCGACAAGGCCTCGCCCAGACAACAGCGACAGGTGGACTACATACTACAATTCAACGTCAAGCTAGAACACATCAAAAGAGAAGATGACATCGTGACCGACACTCTGTCAAGAACATGTGCCATTGAGATGCCATCTGATCTACGTGCAGAAGATATTCAGAAAGCCCAACAAGCAGATCAGGAACTACCACATCTATTTCAGAAAGGAGTCCTGGACCTCCAAGAGCTAGACGTGGACAACACTCACATTGCATGCAACATAAGCGACAATACAGTCAGACCGTACCTTCCAAACTCACTAAGACGCAAAGCTTTTAATGTAATTCATTCATTGGCTCATCCAAGTCCTAGAGCAACAGTTAAAGCCATCACTGCTCAATTCGTATGGCCTGGCATACGGAAAGACTGCTATCTCTGGGCACAATCATGCGAGCATTGTCAACATTCCAAAGTAGGACGACACAGCCGAGCCAGCCTCAGCTCATTCACGGTTCCTGACAACAGATTCGAACACATACATTTGGACATCATCATATTACCACAAGTCAGAAATCTACGTTACTGTTTAACTATGATAGATCGCTTCACAAGATGGCCCAATGCTGTACCACTATCAGACATACGAGCTGACACAGTGGCTACAGCATTCGTACAGAATTGGATATCACAATACGGCTGTCCTCTCACAATAACCACGGATCAAGGAACGCAGTTCGAGTCAGCACTATTCTCAGCACTGGCCAGAATAACAGGTGCGACTCACATTCACACCTTATCACCCACAGTCAAACAGCATAGTGGAAAGATTACATCGCACGCTAAAAGCAGCACTCATGTGTGCACCACACACTCAATGGTCAGAAAGACTACCTCTAGCCTTACAAGGCTCACGTACTGTTTTCAAAAAAGATCTACAGGCATCACCAGCTGAGATGTTGTATGGTACAACACTCAGAATCCCAGGAGACTTCTTCATCATAAACAGCAGTCCTGCAGAACCACACATCTTCATAGAAAAGTTAAGGACACTTTTCAAACATGTTAGAGCTGTACCAGCTTCCACGCACGCCAAGTACAATGCATTTCAACACAAAAATCTCAGCAGCTGTACTCATGTTTTTATGCGAGATGACACAGTACGCAAGCCTCTTCAACCACCTTACACAGGCTCTCATCAAGTGATAGAAAGAATCAGTGATAAAGTCTACACCATCAAAGTAAATGTAATAATAAAAACGGTATCCACGGACGCTCTAAAACCTGCTCACCTAGAAACTAATGAAGAGAAATCACCAACTCAGCAACAACGATCACAAACTCAACAACAACAAGAAGAGCAAACAATCGCAGAAGACGACCAAATTGTATCAAAACCAAATGAAGAAAACACCGCACAAGAAAAAGAAAAATCTAAGCTAAAACATACTCCAAATATACTTAAGAAAAGAGTATTGTTTCTTTTCCCTGATGGCAAAGAAACTAGGAAAGGAGTACATGTGGGAACATACATAACTCCCGCGCAAGATACAAAGCGCCACAGGAAACAAAACATAGAAACGCGAATCAGGAACGAGGCGATTGCGTACATGAGGAACAACGGAGAAGCAGAACCTTACGAACCGCCATACTATTAACCTCGTGCTCGCAACCAGACTTAACACACAATATTAGTTTTAAGGAGTTTTGTTAATATTTGTGTAGATAAAAATAAAATATACTTAAAGTTATCCGTAAAGATTTATTCTGAATAAATTGTATGATACCAAAATTCCTAAAAATGATTTTAAAAACCTTTAGTCTTTCGATATGAAGTTGAATTGACGTCTAACAGAAACTACAAAAAGTAGCAAAATAGGGCCTGAATAGATTAATTTAATGTATGCTTGATCCAAACATAATAAAGGAGTAGTCGTTAATATATTTTAGCTGGTAACAAAGAGCACTTTATTAAATTTTATATAGAGAGCGTTTAAGGTCAAAATAAACAAGTAATTTTCTTTCTTTTGTATCAACATAATTGTAAAGCTATAAACTGAAGCACTATTTAAATTAATATTTGAGATTAAAGGTAGATAATATTCACTGTTTTAACAATAAAGATTCACTGAATTTACATTAATTAATAAATGAATTTAACTATAAAATCACTGTTTTGTTTCTTAGTTGTAATGAGATAAAATAATTAGAGCTTTTAATCTTGATGGCTAATTATCTTCGTTCACTGCTCTATGATGGTGAGGCGAGTAAGTAAAGTAAGAACTGCTGCTTGGTTGCTGGCTCGTATCCAAGTGAGAGAGCGTGGGTCCTCTTGCCTTAGGCACGCTAGATGGAAGCGACGTGAAGACGGTTGCGCATTAGTAAGCTAGTTCGCTTCGAGCTGAGCCGTGGGTGACGCGTATTTTGACGTAACATTAAACAATGTAGGAGGCTGCAAATTTCTTCCATATTTTTTTGCTGTTGCATTAGCTAATATAGTTAAACTTCTTATCACAGATAATACAATAACTTTTACAGATATTTTTTACAGGTATCATTATTAAAAAAAGCCTCAATCATATTTTTCGCATTCATAAAGATTTATAATCATATATTGATTTAAAAAAAACTTTGTACAAGTCAACTATTTTTATTTATCATAAATTGAAGGGCCGGATGCAAGAAGGGGACTAGCCCTCGAAAGCAGTAAAAGTGTTGTCCCCTTTCGACCAAAGCAGCTAAATATAAGAAATTGAAAAATTGATGTTTAAAGAATGCTGGCATGTAGAGAATAATAAAACTACAACTTTCTTATACGCTAAGTTTTTTTACCAGATGTTTACTGTCGAAGAAAAAAATTAAAAACAGATTTTACAAAAAATAATTTGTAACAAGTTTTTAAAACATAAATCTCTCTATTTCAGCCAAATATGATCGAATCGTTCTGAAATTTTATAGACATATGGGGAATACTCTAGTGCTAACAATAAGATCATAAAAAGTGATATAATTAATAATCTATCTATAACAAATTACTTAGAAAGTGATAAAGAGCATTTATTAATATACATTAACTTCAGTAACAAAAAGTATCAAGGGAAGTTTAAGCCTCAAAGAACTTCCAGCGAGAGGTTTGTTCTTTAATATGTAAAGAAGTTTTTTGGAAAATTTCTAATTTTTTTATTCAAAATTGGCTGATGGAGAGCGGTTTCTGTAATTTAACGCGTAAAGTCGCGCGTGCGGTAGCGCGTAAATACGCTTAGTGTACATTTGATGTACCCCATGGCATCCTTTATAGTACCTTCAAATATTTTTTGTTTTGTATCAAAAAAATGTATACTATCCATCACAAATATACTATGAATACCATTCTGCATATTATTCCTAGTAACATTAAACTTTTGTATCTCATCAATACTGTTTATATAACTGTATTATTCAAATACGTTATAAATAATTAATAATAATGACAACTGGAAGTGACTAAATAAGTACGCATATTTCTAAAGATGCAATATATCAATGACACTCTTATTCAGAATTTCAGGACCTGTTGGTACCATGGTGATACCATTCGAGTATTAGATGTCATTTGATTATCTTTTGATTCTTCAGGTTACGTTCGTAAAGAAAATATTTTTTGGTATCTATAAATAATATCTATGACTTTAACGCAAAGATATAGAACACTGTTAGTCAAGTAATATTAATAACATTGGATCTAAGCTAATAGTAGATAATTTTGAATTAAATTTACACCCGATCAGGAAATTTGATTTTATACATTCTGGACACTTCATTCAATCTGTTCAAAGTTTGCAGCCCACACAGCATGAAATATTGCAGTGAAACTTTTACTGAAATATTGCACTGAAATGTTGTCACAAGGTGGTAGCAATCTTGTCTTAACATTGCCAAAAGGTTTCACGAAATAATTCAGTGCGATATTGCTGCAACCTTGCTACAAGGTTTCATGCAACATTTACCAAAATATTGCGAGAAACCTTTCATGAAAGTTTGCAGCAAGGTTTCTGCAAGGTTTCATGAAACATTTACCAAAATATTGCGAGTACCTTTCATGAAAGGTTGCAGCAAGATTTCTGCAAGGTTTCATGAAACATTTATCAAAATATTGCGAGAAATCTCTCATGAAAGGTTGCCACAAGGTTTCTGCAAGGTTTCATGAAACATTTACGAAAATATTGCAAGAAACCTCTTATGAATGCTTGCAGCAAGGTTTCTGCAAGGTTCCATGAAACATTATAAGAAAACTTGTGGAATCTTTCTATGAAAGGTTCTAGCAAAGTTTCTGGAAGGTTTTATGAAACATTCAACAATATTTTGCAAGAAACCTTTCATACAAAGTCGCAGCAAGGTTTCTGCAAGATTTTAGAAACATTTCATGTAACATTGCGAGAAACCTCTTTTGAAAAGTGGCAGCAAGGTTTAAAGTTGAATTTGAAAAACATTTAATGAAATATTGCAAAAAAGCTTCCATTAAAGAATCCAGCAAGGTTTCTGCAAGATTTTAGAAACTTTTTACGAAATATTGCAAGAAACCTGTCATGAAAGGTTGCGGCAAGGTTACTGCAAGGTTTCATAAAATATTTACCAAAATATTGCAAGAAATCTTTTATGAAAGGTTGTAAAAAGGTTTCTGCAAAGACTTATGAAACATTTACGAAAATATTGCGAGTATCTTTCATGAAAGTTTGCAGCAAGATTTCTGCAAGGTTTCATAAAACATTTACCAAAATATTGCGAGAAACCTTTCATGGAAAGTTGTAGCAAGGTTTCTGCAAGGTTTCATGAAACATTTACCAAAATATTGCGAGTACCTTTCATGAAAGGTTGCAGCAAGATTTCTGCAAGGTTTCATGAAATATTTACTAAAATATTGCGAGATACCATTCATGAAAGGTTGTAGCAAGTTTTCTGCAAGGTTTCATAAAATATTATAAGAAAACTTGCGGAAACTTTCTATGAAATGTTGCAGCAAGGTTTCATGAAACATTTACAGAAATATTGCGAGATTCAGAAATATTACAGCTAGGTTTCTGCAAGGTTTCATGTAACATCATAAAAAAAGTTGCGGAATCTTTCTGGAAGGTTTTATGAAACATTTACCAACATTTTGCAAGAAACCTTTCATGCAAAGTCGCAGCAAGGTTTCTGCAAGGTTTTATGAAACATTATAAGAAAACTGGCAGAAACTTTCTACGAAAGGTTCTAGCAAGGTTTCTGCAAGATTTTAGAAACATTTCATGTAATGTGGCGAGAAACCTCTTTTGAAAAGTGGCAGCAAGGTTTAAAGTTAAATTTGGAAAACATTTAATGAAATATTGCGGTAAAAGTTTCATGAAAGAATTCAGCAAGATTTCCGCAAGGTTCCGTGAAACATTTTAAGAGGCGGTCGAATAGTTCCGTCCTTGTCTAATTAAAATTTTTGTAGTTATTAATAAGTTAATTATTTCAATACAAAAGTAGGACCACAGCTTAATAGAGCAAAAAACAAGCAAACGATTCGATTCTATGAAAAAATATTACATTTTTATTATCTCTTGAGTGAAGTCTGAAACGGAAAAACGGTTTAATAGTTCAACTGTTTTTCTCCATCAGACTTCACTCCAAAGTAATAAAACTTTAATTTTTTTGAAGTGCAACTTCTTTACCGACATTATATAGCTTACATAAAAGACATGTAAAAAATTTCTACGGAAGTGAATCGATCTCGTCCCGGTTGATGCAAGATGTAGATATTATATATGATATGCATACATATGTACTATTATACATTAAATATCTTAATGAATAAAGAAAGCAACAGCGGCTTGCGTTTTCCATCTTATTCTTTCTTACTTTCTTTATACATATACGTTTCATGATGAGTCCCTCTCTTTCCTAGACTGTTCTATACTTTTATGCATATATATGAGGGAATTTCTAAAGCTTTTAATTTTTAGTGTCACTTTTTTTAAACAATTTTTAAACAGCTTCTATTCCGTTAGTTTGACAAGCACGCAACTGTTTCTGGTCTCAAATTTTTCATCTAAAAAATAAACTTCATTTTTTTATAAAGCTATAAAATTTTTTACTTTTTGACTGAATTTCTAAAATATCTTTCAAAAACTAATGAAAAAAAACTGCAAGACTACTTTTTTAACTTTAAAAGAAAAAATTTGAGCCTAAATATGGTTATGTGCAACTTCGAACAACTGAGTAATAACCATGAAAGCTTGTATTAGGTCTTTTTTGTGTTTGTACACAAAAATTGCTATTTGCAAAGCTATTTCACGTCGCACAATACTCTATTTAAGCTCAATTTTTTTCCTTTTAAGTTAAAAAAAATAGTCTCACAGTTTTGTGATTAGTTTTTGAAAGTTATTTTTGAAATCCAGTCGAAAAGTAAAAAATTTAGTTCTTTTTATACAAGATTTATGCAAAATCGTGATTTTGCATAAAAAAATTAATACATTTAAACGAATTTCAAAAATAACTTTTAATATAGCTTTATAAAAAAATTAAGTTTATTTTTTAGTTATAAAACGAAAAATTTGAAACCAGAAACAGTTGTGTGCTTGTCAAACTAACAGAATAGAAGCTGTTTGAAAATTGTTTAAAAAAAGTGGCACTAAAAGTTAAAAGCTTTAAAGATTCCCTCATATACATCTATAGGTACATATGCATGCGCAGCAATCGTGGGGACTACAAATTATAATAGTTTTGATAATTGCTTATAAAAATTAAAATATTATTGTATTTTTGTAAAATAAATATCTAATAAAAATTTTCAATTAAAACAAATTAATTCTTTGAATAATCTAAATTTAAAATGATTTAAAAAAAAATAGTTGTAGAGAATAAATAGACTTTTATAAGTTCTATAATTCCTCAAAGACTGCCACACTAGTTTTTTCATAATATAGAATCATTCGCTTGTTTTCTATTCTATTGGACTGTGGTCTTACATCTGTAAAAAAATATTTAATTAATTAATAATAAGAAACATTTAGATCAGATGAGCCAGAACTGTACGGTGGCTGCTCAAAAAAGCTTGCGAAAACATTTTAGGAAAGGTTCCAGCAACTTTTCTGAAGGTTTCAGGAACATTCCACGAAATATTGCGAGAAACCTTTCATGAAAGATTTCAGCAAGGTTTCTGCAAAGTTTCATGAAACATTTTATTAAAGCTTGTGGAATCATTTTAGCAAAGGTTCCAGCAAGTTTCCTGAAGGTTTCAGTAACATTTCACGAAATATTGCAAGAATCCTTTTATGAAAGGTTGCAGCAAGCTTAAAAGTGAAATTTAAGAAACATTTTATGGACTGTTCCGAGAAACCTGTCATGAAAGATTCCAGCAAGGTTCCTGCAAGGTTTCATAAAACATTTAATAAAATATTGCGAGAAACCTTTCATGAAAGGTTGCAGCAAGGTTCCTGCAAGGTTTTATGAAACATTATAAGAAAACTTGCAGAAACTTTCTACGAAAGGTCCCAGCAGGGTTTCTGTAAAGTTTCAAAAACATTTCACGAAATATTGCGAGAAACCTTCTATGAAATCATGTTCAATATTTTCCGTAAACTATCAGAAACCTTTTAAAAATCATTGCTTAAGTATCAGATATATTATAGACGTTTACATTAAAATATAAAAACACATTATATTTGCATGCTAATACATAAATTCCTAACAACAGTAAAATTCGATGTCCATTAACATGTAAACCAACGTTCAATTACTATATAAATTATAATAAAATGAAAGTATCGCTGTCATAAATTAACTGTTACTGAAGTCTTAAAGCATTTTTCTTTCATTTAGTTTTGTTCAATATAATGTTTTAAGAGCGTCTGTGGCGTAACCGGCTAAGGCATATGCCTTATACGGTCTCTATACATTTGCTCCGAGTGGTCGGGGGTTCAATTCCCGGTGAAAACACCTGAAATTTTTTTCAGATGTTTTTCTTCGGAAAAAGAACTTTTGAGCGCGATGGGTAAATATTCCTGGCGCAGGTTTTCTCCTGGGGGAGTTTTCCCTACATCACAGGCTTAGGCCTGGGCAAATTCAGGAATCTACCGTAGAAATCTACTTACCGATTGTTCTAGGAGCGCGGCAGTCCGTGATTTCTCGGGGATCGGGTAGTTATTAAGTTAGTTGGATAAAAAAGTAAAAATCATACATCTCCAGGTAAAGCAAACACTTAGGTTAACTGTTAGGTACACCCTCACACAGAGGTGGTGTTGGGTGCCGGCGAAATGGCTTATTAGCCGACAAAAACCGGGTAGTCTAGTCGCCAGAGGGGTCACCGTGGCCTTTTTAATTTAGATGGAAACACTAAGATTTTTTTTTATGTATTTTGACTCGCTGAACACGAATATCGATAGTGTTTTATGATCTGACTCTCGAGTAATTTGTTATAAGCAATTTAAATGTTTAAAGCGTTGTATCTTTTGAACTAAAAGTGATAAAAAGATGTGACTAGGTAAGTTTTGTTCCTTAATCTATAACAAACAAATTGATTTTTTATTTATCTCGATGAAGTTATTAGAACCGAAGATATTATTAATTAGTGCAAAAAGTCGGCGCAACGTCGAGGCGCCCGGACAAATTCAACTATAACTCAGCTTCTAATGAATATTTTTCATCGGCTGAAGTCTTATTTTAAACGTAAAAGTGTATCCTACATTTATATGTGATAAAAAACCATTTTTATCGATATAGAAACAAGCGGGAACCGAAAAATGTTGATATTTTTGCTGTTTTTTTGTTAGTCTATTTGTTTATAAGTATAAATAAATATTCCGGGTCAAAAACTTACTTAAAAATTACACGTAACGACGGGGTTTTACTTCTAGATTAATACCCATTTTGATTTTTGAAAAAATATTGAATACAATTAAAGTTATCGACGTTTTAACGATCGCTCGCGCCGCGGCGATGCGTTGGTGCGCGGCATCCGCCGAGCAGCCATCATCGATGGCAATGAAACGCATCTCTCGGAGATCGCTTTTAGCCGTTCTAAATTGTCATACACTAATTTTGAGAGTGAATTGTCGATAAGTTGGTAACTTTGTTAATTATCAGCACATTGTTTTGTCAAATGTGTTCATAAAATTTTAATTTATATGATCGTTACACGAGTTCTGATAGAATTCACGGAGAAAAACTTTTATTTAATTTACGTATCAATCGAATAATTTCATTTATTACAAGATATAAACAGAAATAACATTTTTTCTAGCTACAATAATGTACATGCCGCTCTGTGGCGAACGTCTTCACCAAAGCAATGAGATTATGATACCGTAAAATCTATCTATCAGTTATAAATTCAAGATTTTCCTTTATTAATAAGTATTCACATAGGCATTTGTATACTTAAATAATATTTAAATGTTTTTTTCATTGTTTGTTGGATTTTTACAAGACTTATTTTTCATGCACGCACAGAATGAACAACATTTTAAACCTTTTTTATTACAAGGGCATGCTTTTGTGCTGCAAACTTTACAATTGCAAGGTGGCAATAATTCATCAGTCGGAGGTAGCAGGATTGTACATTTATGTATTTTCAAATTTCCATCTTTAACAAAACCAAACAAAGTCGGATCAAGTTTGATTGCTGCCTTATTAATACAAATTTGTGAATATTACGATTAATTGTGGATTATATCGTTGCATTTATTATTAGACGTTTTATAGACTATTTCAAAAACAAATGTGCTGATAATTAAAAGAGTTACTAACTTGTCGACAATTCACTCTCAAAATTAGTGTATGACAATTTAGAACGGGTAAAAGCCATCTCCGAGAGATGCGTTTCATTGCCATCGATGACGGCTACTCGGCGGATACCGCGCACCAACGCATCGCCGCGGCGCGAGCGATCGTTAAAACGTCGATAACTTCAATTGTATTCAATATTTTTTCAAAAATCAAAATGGGTATCAATTTAGAAGTAAAACCCCGTCGCCATGTGTAATTTTTAAGTAAGTTTTTAACCCGGAACATTCATTTATACTCTTATAAACAAATAGACTAACAAAAAAACAGCGAAAATATCGACATTTTTCGGTTCCCGCTTCTTTCTATATCGATAAAAATAGTTTTTTATCACATATAAATGTAGGATACACTTTTACGTTTAAAATAAGACTCCAGCCGATGAAAAATATTCATTAGAAGCTGAGTTATAGTTGAATTTGTCCGGGCGCCTCGACGTTGCGCCGACTTTTTGCACTTAATTAATAATATCTCCGGTTCTAATAACTTTATCGAGATAAATAAAAAATCAATTTGTTTATTATGGATTAAGGAACAAAACTTACCTAGTCACATTTTTCCATTATTTTTAATTCAAATCGTACAACGCCTTAAACATTTAAATTGTTCATAACAAATTACTCGAGAGTCAGATCATAAAACACTATCGATATTCGTGTTCAGAGAGTCAAAATACATAAAAAAAATCTTAGTGTTCCCATCTAAATTAAAAAGGCCACGGTGACCCCTCTGGCGACTAGACTAGGGGCTACAAGGGCGAAAAAAAACAAAAAATATAATGTTTTTAATTTATTTTAGTGGAATTTTCACTAATTTTATAAGTGATAATACGAGTCAACAGAAAAATCAATTTTATTGTTAAGTGATTAGATTTACTAATTAATTGTTAATTACATAACGGTGCTGATTATTAAGTACTGTTTTTGCGCAAAATTATATTCTCGCAAAGAATAAATTCTTTATACAAGAAAAATTCAATTTTGTAGAAATACTTCAGCAGAGTGAATACATTATTTTTCTACAATGTGTTGTAGGTCAAATTAATTTTTTTTTTTTTAAACATTTGATTAGTTTTTTAGAAAAAATAAATTACGAATAATTATATTAATTAGTTTACTTTTCCATAAACAATCATTTGATTCTATGAAAATAATTAATTTTATAATATGCGGGCCTTTATTTATTCTCAATTTTTATTAATTCTTACATTTTAATATGCTAGTATTGCTCTATTTAGGCTATTGAATATCATTTCTATACCTACAGGTTTTTACTCTATATTTTATTTCGTATTAAACATGTTACATATTTGTTACAAAATTATTCTTTTTTATTATTTGTGGAATTATCGACCAGAATATTTAATTTTATATAATTATTATATATTTTATATATTATTGAAATTGATGAAATTTAAAATCTCCCCCTCTCCGCCCGTAAGTATTCACTGACACGCTGCTTCGGCTCTGTCTTTTTGTGTGCTAATATTTTTTATTTCACTCTGCCGAGTGAATCTTTTTACAGAGAATCGTCCAGCTGGGGGTCCTCTAGGCTTGGCTTGACTTGCTTGCACTTGTGCATCTGCATCTCTCGGACCCTGGATGCTTTTTTGTCTTTGTGCATCGCTCTGCCCAGCATTTTTGTTACTTGTGCTGCTGTTGCTGATGGTTAAGGAATGGCTGGAGCATTGCTGGTTTGCTGTTTTGACTGTAAAGTGGAGTGTTGAGTGGTGGTGCAGTGGGGGGATGCAGTTGCATCTTCATAGTTTGTGCATGTGTCACATATAGGTTATGCATATTGTACATAACTTACTATATTTTTGGCGCCAAATTGACTATCTCTTAGGCGAATCTTTCAAGTCCGTCATTAGTAGCACCATCTATGGGTTACCTTGTCTACTGTCTTATCTACTCTATGGAAAAGTGACAGGTAATTACCACACTTAAGGCACGTTTCCACCTGGCCTTTTGATTTTATATATTTGACGCGCGAATCTTAAACGGCTTATTATGCTACTTTTGTACTATATTACTTATTTCTTTTATATTTAATTCTAAATGTGATATACTTGGGCGGAGAGTTTCACAAGCCGGTTTTTATCTTTATTTTTGTTTTGCTTTTAATATTATTTTTATTTCTCTGACGCTGCTATCTTTTATTTCTTCTTTATTATATCATAAGTTCTGCTTCGTCCTTGGTTCTCTCACTTCTCTTGACATCATAAGCAGCTTAAACCATGTCACAAAATACCATCAAGGACTGTTGCACCATCTGCAGTTTCCCCGCTGATAATATAAGAGGGTCAAAAAAATTAATACAGTGCTTTACATGTCGACAGCGCTGCCATGTAAAATGTATGAAGCTCGTGCCTCATGATAACGATGGTAACCCGAAATATAATTGTAAGAGATGTATAGTTGGCCGACCTATCGCTTCTCCCGCTGCCCCACTCACTAGCACTGGCGATGGACCACGCGATGCCACTATGCGAGCAGCTTCTACAGCCCGGCCTATCGTTGCTTCTACTCCATCTCGAGGATCCTCACCTGTCGCACCGATCATGAAAGCACAAGGACACTCTGTGATTAGGAAGAAGACTAATTCGCGCTGTTCTACGGTAGTTAGAGGAAAATATAGCATAAGTATTAATTTAATTAATAAAAAATTTAGAGGTGGTGCTGCATTGGTCACCCTGGATAACAATATTAGTAAGGATAAAGATAGTGGTCTAAAGCAGAATAATGATGACGCTGATTCTTCCTCAGTACAGGCAGCTGTATCTGCTTTGAAGAGCACGCTATCCTGCAGGCTCGAGCTGATTCAAAATGATCTTAATCGACTTCCGGCTCTTGAGAGCCATATTATAAATGCTGACAAGGGTCTGTAGGATATCGTGACTAAAATGGAGAGTCAAAATGAAATCATTAAGAATTTACGTGCTGGGCAGACGCAGCTGCTAGAGGAGAATCGTAAACTCAGGGGAATGATAGGTGCTTTAGAGAGGGAGTTGTTATCTACTCTAAATGGTATGCATGAAAAGTTTTTCAAGTCTCTCACGACTAATTTTAAAAATATGCATGAATTTTTAGGTAATGAATTCAATGGAGCAGACAGCAACTTTTCTCAACTTATGACCGGGGTGGCTGAGGTAGTACAGACCGTTAGTGATCTCACGGCTCAGGACGAACACTTAATCAACACCAACACTAATACCAACACTGATATGCCTGTAAATTCGAATATAATACAATTATTGGAACGCACAGATAGTCGCTCTCATAACACAGTCACTGAAGCACCTGTTGATTCGAACGATGTACAAATAGTAAAAACACATACAGATGGTAGCAGAGAGGCATCCTGTCATGCTGTGAAGAGGTGTGGTTCTGGGAATAGTGTCTTGGTGATGTCCAGCGGACTGGACTGCTCTGCGGCTAATGTCGGGCTGGAGGATTATGCTTGCGCTGTTCTGGGAACCATACTTCCGACTTTTGAACGTTCAAATATTGTATCTGTTACTGAAATCTCTAATTCTGGAAATTAAAATAAGGACAGGATGTCGGTTGGGCGTGAGATTTTTGGCGGTCCGAGTGTTGCGTTCTCATTGCTGGTTAGACTTTCTGGAGATGACTTGGCGCAGAAGGTATTTATGGCTAGGCGTAGATTAACGGGTTTTTCGACAGCGGATCTGGATCCCTCCCTCCTCGGCAGTTTTTCTACCATCAAGCACCATTCTCAAATATATATAAATGAGTATCTTGAAAAAGATAAATATATTAAATTTAAAAATCTTAAAAAGTATGCTAAAGGAAAAGGTTGCAAGTTTGTTTGGCACAGAGGTGGTAAATTTATGATGAGGAGGAAAAGAGGGGAGAGAGTACACAGATTTGAAAGTGAACATGATTTAAATGAAATATTAGATAAATCTAAATGTATTGTAAAGAAAAATGTTAACGTAACTGATATTGGGAAACACGAGGAAGTTCTGACAAATAATCTTCAAGGATCTTCTGATAATGGTAAATTTCAACCTCACAATAGTAGGATGGGCTCGAATCAAGAATTAATTAAAAATCATGCAATATCCGTAGATAGAGCCTCTCTCCAATGACTGCGCTGGTCCTCTTCGGGGAGTCGAATAGGAAGGAGGGGTGAACTGCGCGCGTGCTTCCTGAATGTGACCTCTTTGAGGGCTCATATTGGGCAGGTGCGTGAACTTTTAGGTGGTTATCATTCTTACGACATATTTGGAGTTGCTGAGACCTGGCTGGGTCCGTCTGTATCGGATGACGTCATTTGGGTCGGGGGGTACAAAGTGTTTAGACAGGACAGAAACTTGCGTGGTGAAGGAGTTGCCTTGTATATTAAGGATAATCTAAAATGCACTATTTTGGCCACTTCGGAGACGCAAGCTAGTAATAGTAGCGGTAAGCCGGAGGTGCTTGAATATATTTTCTGTTCTGTGCAAGTTGGTGACTCCGAGCCCGTGCTGGTTTCTGTTATTTATCGCCCTCCTGCTGTTTCGTTTATTAGAAACTCAAACTTGTTGAATGATTTAAGAAATTTCCGCTCAGACTATTCCCATAAAATTATAATGGGGGACTTGAATGCCGATCTCCTTAAAGAGAGCAGTGATGCCAAGTTTCTTAGTAAGCTGTCGGCTGAGCTTTTGTTACAGTTGGTCCAGCATGGTGCTACGCATCATACTCCGACGTTTCATACGTGGATTGACCTGATCTTTGTCGATGACAACGACATGGTGCTTGATGCACGGAACCTACCGGTGAGCTTTCACAGTCGGCATAATTTAATTGACGTCTGTTTGCCTTGCAACACTATAACTTTAGATCAAAAACCTATCATGTATAGAAATTATAAAAATATTTGCCCAACTGCAGTGGGAGAAAAACTTGCCGGCTGTGATTGGTCGCCACTTATGACTGACACAGTTGACCCTGAATCTGCACTTGGTTGTCTCTGTGACAATCTCACTACTGCAAGCAAGAATTTGGCACCGTTGAAAGCGCTTAAGCTTAATAAGAATAAGTTTCCATGGATAGATGAAGAATTGTCACAGATGCGGCGTAAGAGAGATGCTACATATCGTAGATACAAACGGACAGAGGACGAGCAGTATCTCCTTGAATTTTCGCAGTTGCGTAGGGTGGTAGACGAATGCACGGACCATACTAAGACTGCTTATATTCACAATAGACTGTTTGATGCTCTTGTAGGCGGTAATGTCTGGAAGGAGTTGAGAGACCTGGGACTGCTATCCGGACCTCAAGGGGATTTGAATGGATTCACTTCGGATGAGCTTATGGCACACTTTGCTGGGGTGTCAGTCTCGCCGCAGGAGAATAGTGAAGAGAGATTGAGAATTCTTTTTCAATGCAATGAAAGTGGGTTTACTTTTAAACCAATTAGTTTTAATGATGTTGTTCTTGCAATTTCACATTTTTTCTCACAGGCTTGTGGTGAGGATGGCATTCCGCAAAGCGTGATAGTTAAAGCTTTACCATTTATTGGTGAACATCTTGTGACTCTGTTCAACTCCTCTTTTGCACGGGGGGTCTTCCCTTGCCGCTGGAAGCAAGCGCATATTATACCATTGAAAAAGTGTGATGCACCTAAGCAGCCAAAAGATTTTAGGCCTATAGCCATCTCATGTTTTCTTTCAAAGGTTCTTGAGAAGATCGCCCATGACCAACTGCAGGAGTACATTACATCCAAAAAATTGCTCGATCCTATGCAGACGGGCTTTAGGAAAAACCATTCTACGCAGACTGCTGTACTTAAGCTTACAGACGATATAAGGTCAGGTCTAGACAGGAAACTTGTCACGTTACTACTACTTTTTGACTTTAGTAAGGCATTCGACACGATCTCTCACTCCAAACTTCTTGCGAGGCTTAGATCGATGGGGTTCTCCAGGGCCGCACTCGAATGGATTAACTCTTATTCATCGGGTAGGAAACAAATGGTTTCCACGCATTCAAAGGAGGAATCGAATTGGCTAACAACCAATCTAGGAGTACCTCAGGGTTTGGTGCTGGGGCCTCTGTTCTTTTGCTTTTACATAAATAACGTACGTGACGCACTGGACTCTGGTTGCGTGAGGCATCTGCTGTATGCGGATAATCTTCAAATTTATACACAGGTCCCTTATGATGATATGGATGATGGGATTCGTATTTTACAGAGGGTGGCCAGGGCGGCCAGGGCGGTGTCGGGGTAAGCTGCTGGTGTTTCTCTGACTTTAAATGCTAGTAAAACAAAGGCGATCGTCTTTGGAAGTAATCGTTTTATTAAAAATTTTTATTCGGGTGAGCCAAGGACGATTGACCTGGAGAGCGGTATCGGTATTCCTTTCTCTGACACCGTTAGGAGCCTTGGTGTTGTACTCGACTCTAAACTGTCTTGGGAACCGCACATTAATATGTTGACTAAAAAATTCAATAGAGTGATTTATAGCCTGCGGTTTTTCCGTTGGTATACCACTGAGGCTCTGCGTAAACAGCTCGCAGCCACCCTGCTGTTCCCACATCTTGATTACTGCTCAGTGGTTTTGCTCGATGCTTCGCAGGAGCTACGAAGACGACTACAGACAATGCAAAATTCATGTGTGAGATATGTACTAGGGGTGAGAATGGGTGATCACATCTCTCCCCATAGACAAGCTTTGGGTTGGCTACGTATTGATTCGAGGAGACAGTATTTTATGGCTGTACTTGTGTACAAAATCGTACGTATGAATACTCCTGAATATCTAGTGGGTCTCTTCACTAGATATATACCCAGAGCGACCACTAGGGGTGAGGTTAAAGATCTTGCGGTGCCCTTCATGCGCACTGAGACTGGAAGAAATTCCTTTCAAGTTCAAGGTGCGCATTTTTGGAACTCCCTACCTACTGGTATTAAAAATCTTTTATCAATTAGCAGGTTTAAAGCCGCTCTGAGGAGGTATTTACTCGACCTCGATTAAACAGTATTATTTTCGGACTATATCATATGTGTTAATTTATTATGTGATGTACCTTTTATAAATTTAAGGAATGACTGTATTTATTGGCGTGATTGTAGAATGTGTGTGCATAGAGTGAATGATTATATTTTTATCAGCTTGACTTGTATATTCTGCGATTCTAATTAACTGTATACTGCTGATATTTCGACTGCGCTCTTTACACGCTTGATTTTATGTAATTCTTTCGACTGATAGATATTTGAGACTGATTTTTAATTATATTATTTATACTCTTTGCGTGTATTTATTTGTATTATCTGTGATATCACTTTTATTTAATTTATTGACTTACTATTACAGTATTATTATCTCTATTATGTTTTATGACGGTGATATCATACTGTTCTTTTTTAATTTTACATATACAAGGCTATTTCAAGTATTTTATGTATTTCAACTTTATTTGTAATTTTACACGCTCTTTTTGTAATTATACAAAATAAAACAATATCTAATCTAATCTTATTTTATGTTTAATATTTTCCTAAATTGATTATTCAATTTATCACCAATTGAAATAATTATTAAGGTTCTTCAAATGTTTCCGACACGTTTCCCGAAATATTTCTATGTGGTTTTTCCCAAGATTTATACAAGGTTTCATAAAATATTTTAATAAAACATTTCAAGTATTTTAATGGATTATATCGCGCAACTTTTCTACAATATCAAAGCGATTAGGAATCGTATTTTATTACGTTGCGCATTTAAATAAGATATAAATAAGATATTTATACATTTTTTAAAAAAAGACAATGAAAATTGGGAGTGTACACCCAAACAATATTCAATGAATTTTAAAAAATAAAAGTATCTACAAAAAAATTTTTAAGGTAATAATTTAATTTGCGCAATTGAATGTCTTTTGGAAATAACAATTAGAACTCGGGGTGTCAATTTCATAAATCTCTCACAATGTTACATGTTTGTTTGGACAGCTCGCGCACACAATGATGCGTGTAGAGCTATTCAAACCGTGAGTGAGACAGTGAGAAACCAACTTTTTCCCTATAGGTAATTTGGTAAATTTGACTAAAATTATGGTTCCTGACATATTTTTATTGATAAGATTAAAAAAATTGGTAGGTTATCATTCGCCCTTGTTTCTTCTTTGCAATATAAATTATTCAAATATTTTTATATTTTTTAAATATATTGTAACCTCTCACCACCCTAACTCTGTAAAAGATAGCACAAAGTGCTCATATACAAGGAAAAGGATAAGGGAGAAAGGTTATTTTAAGCTAGACCCGTTCTTAGTGTAGCGTCATGCTACATCTAGTCCGGGGTCTCTTTGCTTTTTTGTTTAATTATATTAAGGGCCTCTTATAAGCCAGAAGACTCAAAGACTTATAGTCTTATAGGAGCCTATTCATCAACTTCAATTTATTAAAATTTAAAGTATTATAATAGTTAATTACACTATACACAACTATTCAAATAGATAATAATTATAAGGATTTAAATACTTTAACAATTTCACTAAAGGAAATATAAGTGACTGTATAATCAATTTAATTTACCAAAATAAAACTTTGATTTTAATAAGAGTATTTATTCTGTTATAATTGCTACCGGTACGGAGCTGGTGGTTATCCAGCTCCTCGAGGACCTGCAGAATAATCAGAAATAAAGACACTACATTACAACTTAATAATTTTTAGTTAAACTTTATTAGAAGAGAGCTGGCCAAAGAGTGCCGTACAAAGATTCGGCTTCGATCTGCTTAAGCGTCGATCAAGCCGCCGCGGCCGCAATCCTCTCCTACTACTAAGTAGAAGGGATACATTTACATATCTTACATTATACTATTACAGGTGCGCTTAGATGTGTGTTAGCGTACGTCACTTTATAGGCGTGGATCGGCGCACATCTAAGCGCGTACATACATTCTTATTAATATCCATCTCGCGCGCTGATTTACTTTCTAATTGCTACGTCGCGCCAACGCACAAGATAGAGATAGACTTTTAACGTGATGATTCGAATTCAAGAGAGAATAAGATTATTGCTAATTATCTTTTATTTTATTCTTTTTTCTAACTTATTCTCTCTCAAATTCTCTTTCTTTTCTTTGTATTATAAATATAATATAAGTGAGGTCACAATATACATAAACACATTAAAATTTCTTTTTAAGATTTATTTTAATTTTTTTAAGTATACATCACTTGATTGCCAGCGTTCACATCAGCAACCATTTAATGTTTTCTCTAATCTGTGATTTATAATTATATAACATAGTTGCTTGATTTAAAGTTTATGAATTATCAAATTTGATGATCCATTGATTTCATTCAGTTCGTTTTAGTTGGCAATCCATTTAGTTCAGTTTGTGATTTGAAATTGTAAAACACTAGTTGCTTAATTCAATTTTTATTTCAATTTAACGTGTCAATATTTAAACTAAAATAAAAGCATGTTCATGGAGATAATTTTTATTATATTTGAATAAAGTAAGTGCTAATAAATTGCCCACTTAATGAAATTCAAATGGTGATACAGGTTACGAAAGGAAAATGTCATGAATCTTCAAGTGAGCAATACCTACCTAAATAGTTATGAATTTCTTTTATTTTGCATTGTTTGAACACGCTATGTGTTAACTTTTAAAATACCTTAGATAAACCTTATATAAACATTATAAATTATTATTATGGTTTATATTTTATTATATATTTTAAAATTATTTAGAAAATAATGTATTCACATGTAATATTTTTAATCTTGATTTTTTATGACTGCTTGAAGTGATTACAAATTTTTTTAAATTATTTGATGACATAATAAAGCAGTACACTGTTCTCGACTGCAAATTCTCAGATGAGAAATCATTTAATTTCTCAAAAGAGATATTTTAGCAGGTCTGTGTAAATAATTTTTATAAATATTATCCTTTTTTTAAATATTTCTTTTTATGCGAAATATATATATGTATACATAGTGGGGTCCAATAAAAAAGAGTCACCCTTGAGAAAAAAAGTTCTAATTAAAAAATTTTGTATCTCAACAAATAAGGGTCGTACAGAACTCCACGACCACTCATTTTAAACGCATTTGTAAGGACTTTTTAATGGTGTATTGGCAATTTAATTTTGAGTACTTGTCTGGGAAATATTACGACTTAAAAATAGAAAAAAAATATTTTTAATTTGCCTGTGTTTAAATTCAAATCATTTTTCGGAAAATGATGGTAGAAAAATTTTACACGGCTAGTTTTAAAGGTATTTTGCTTAACTTGAAATTTATATTTTAGTTTTTTTTCTAGATTCAAAATTGACCGAGATTTAGCCATTTTTTTTGAAAAAGGGGTCTTTTTTATTTTTCCGATACCTGCTTAATGAGAGGAGATATAGAAAAACGCCAAATAAAAAAAAGTGTATTTTTGTGTGTAGAATAACCTTAAATTTTCTCAAAATTTTTTGTGCATTTTAATTTTTTTTATATTGTTGCGGTATTCTTATATACATGTATACCATACTCTTATAAGAGTACCACAACAATATAAAAAAAAATTAAAATGCACAAAAAATTTTGAGAAAATTTAAGGTTATTCTACTCACAAAAATACACTTTTTTTTTATTTGGCCTTTTTCTATATCTCCTCTCATTAAGCAGATATCGGAAAAATAAAAAAGACCCTTTTTTCAACAAAAATGGCTAAATCTCGGTCAATTTTGAATCTAGAAAAAAAACTAAAATATAAATTTCAAGTTAAGCAAAATACCTTTAAAACTATCCGTGTAAAATTTTTCTACCATCATTTTCCGAAAAATAATTTGAATTTAAACACAGGCAAATTAAAAATATTTTTTTTTCTATTTTTAAGTCGTAATATTTCCCAGACAAGTACTCAAAATTAAATTGCTAATACACCATTAAAAAGTCCTTACCAATGCGTTTAAAATGAGTGGTCGTGGAGTTCTGTACGACCCTTATTTGTTGAGATACAAAATTTTTTAATTAGAACTTTTTTTCTCAAGGGTGGCTCTTTTTTATTGGACCCCACTGTATATATATATATATATATATATATATATAAGAATTCTTTAAGTATGAATTTTATCTTTTCACTATACTGAATTGAAAATTTTTAAATGCATTTTACAACAAAATTTAAATACAATTAATTAAATTATAAATAAGAGCGTCAGTGGCGTAACCGGCTAAGGCGCACGCCTTATACGGTCTCTACACTTTCGCTCCAAGCGGTCGGGGGTTCGATTCCCGGTGAAAACCTGAAATTTTTTTCAGGCTTTTTTTCATCGGAAAAAGAATCTCTGAGTGCGATGGGTCAATGTTCCTGGCGTGGGTTTTCTCCTGGGGGAGTTTTCCCTGCGTCACAGGTCTGATAAGCCTGGGTAAATGCGGGAACCGACCGTAGAAATCTGCTTACCGACTGCTCTGGAACGCGGCAGTCTAAGATTTCTCGGGGATGTGGGTTATTAGGTAGCTTAGGAGAAAGATATGTAGGACATAAGAAAATAGGAAAAATGAAAATAGGAAATGTGTGCTAGGAAACATCCTCACACAAAGGTGGTAAGGATGCGGGTGCTAGGCCAAGTAAGGCTGCGCCCGGGCCAATAGGGCAAAAAAAAAAAAAAAAAAAAAATTAAATTATAATCAAATTTTATTGAAATTATTTCAATAAGAAAATGACAATACCTGTAAAATATTTAAATTTATCAATGTACTATTTAATTCTGAAAATAGTGAATTTTTTTAATAAAATTTAAATAAATAATAAAATTAGGTGCAGTAAGACTGTATGACAGTATGACAGTATGACAAAAAAGATTTTAAACATGTGTGTGAGGATCAGTCCATCATTACGTATCAATATCTTAAAAATACTTACAAATAAATGATTTTATATAACTAAGAAAAATCTACAATTTTATGTATTTAAATAATAAAAAGTTTGATGTTACAGTATAAATATATTTAATTCAATAGTTTCATGTAAAAATATTGTACATTGATGATAATTTACGCGATTTTGTTAGTGGTTTTATTTTTTTTAATGAATATACATTTTACATTCATCTCAATAAATATAAAAAAGTATATTATTACATCATACTTTGTTTTACAAATAATAAATGAAACCAAAGAGATCATTAGATTTATTTTATATTCAGTCACTCATGCAACCACTAATCAATATAGCTAACATTTGATTTTTAAGACATCACAAACGTACACCCTGACCAATTGATGCATTTCATAATCTTTAATAATTTTACATTAAGGTAATAACATATTCCTTTTTTGTATCCTAACATAGATGTGTGTATACTGGATCATTTGAGATCAGCTTACATGATAAAAAAATAAAAATCACTAAAATTATGTTCCATTTGGTATTAAAGATACATAAAAAAATATTTTAAAGTCTAGGTCAAAGGAATTAAAAATGAGAGGTTCTGAATTTTTGATTTTTTCACATTGTTAAACAAATGTTTAAATAAATTGATTTATTGAAAACTATCAACTTTTAGTAAAAACATAATATAATACTTTTTTTTTTGAAAATGAATTATAAAATATATAGAAAAATAAGCAAATTTTCAAATGCGTAATTCTCGGCTAATCAGATTAGTTAAATATTATTTAAAAAAAAAACCTTAGCTGAGACTACATTTGCTGGCTCTCGTTTTTTGTTTTTTTGTAACGAAAAAATAGAAAAACCAAATCGTTAACTTTAACCTCTAATATGAAATTTTTTTAAAGTTTCTTTCAAAAGGAATTGATAAAATTTATTTCTCTTCATCAAAGAAAATATTGCTTTTTATAATAAAAGATGAGGTTTTCTGCTTTATTTTTTGCTACATTTATTAGTTTTTGCAAAAATGTTGGTTCTTTCATTAAAAAAGAACTGAGATATACATATGTAGAATGTACTTGAATTTTTTTTACTCTATTACATGCTAAATTTCGTAGATTAACCTTTTAAGGACGGGACTGGTCGATATTTCGACCACTTAAGTATCATAATATTTTTGAGTGTTTTAACATAATATTATCCTCGAAATCACTCAAAAATATTATGATACTTGAGTGGTCGAAATATCGACCAGTCCCGTCCTTAAAAGGTTAAAAATGAGTTTTCTTAATTTTGCAAGTTTCTTTTTATTACATTTTTATAAATAATTAAAGAAAAAAAATGTGAAAATCATTTTATGATTATTTAAAAAAATAACGTGAAGAATTGGTCTGACCTAAATGTAAAAGAAATAAGTTTGTATCAGTGTAAATAATATTGATTTTTTTTTTATATATTTAAAATATTATTCATGTTTTAGAACTATTTTTCCCTTATTATCAATTACATGATCTTTTAAATGCTTTTTCATTTATTGCATAAGCTCCATATCCAAAAAATCTCTCAAAATTCCTCGTAGTGTGCTTCGATATTCGATAACTGTAATAAAGTTTTTTGAAATATTGCTTCATATCAAAATATTATATGTATCAGTGAAATTTCACTGCGTTCATATAATACAATTATAATACATATTTTAACAAATTTTAATAGAAATTAAACATAAATTTTATTGTATACCCTACATAAACATCTCAAATGATACATCAAATGAGATCTCAAATGAGATCTCAAATGAGATCTCATGCCAAAATCTCATTTGAAAATATATTTTGTCGTGGCGTGTTTAAAATCATCGGTTGGGAACTATTCTTAAAAAATTCGGACTTTTTTTTTTAAAAATAGTCCACAACCAATCATTTTAAACATGCCACAACAAAAAATATTGTCAAATAAGTTTTTGGCATGAGATTACATTTGAGATTTTTTAGAAGGGTATACATTCATTTTTACTGAATACATAGTGAATTTCATACGAAATAAAATATGTCCCACAGTTACTATGTGAAATAGTAATTTTACCTATAACATTTTTCTCTGTGTAACTATGAAATTATAGTTCCTCATACGGCCCATTTCGAACATAAAAACACCTATGTCCTTTGGTCTTACACTTACGCTCACACGAAGTTGCCCACCCTAATCAGTCGAGGTACACCCAACGTTAATTGATTCTTTCCGAATTTTTTAAAATGTTCCAATATAAAACAAAGAAAACAAGGGAATTGTCCAATGAAAGTTCAGGATTTCAAAACATTCGGAAAGAATTCATTAACGGTGGGTGTACAATATAAAAAGTTTTACTGTTCCGTTGGAAAATATAGAAAAAAATTTTGAAAATATGAGTTAGAAAGGTTTTTTTAGAGCTCTTTCAAATGCCGATGGTTTCATGTAAGAATATCTAGTTTTTAACTATATGTATAGAGCTAAAAGAAAGAAAAAATTTCAAAATTTCATTTATAATTTGTGATGTTTAACGAATAATTGTTTACAAAAATTTCAGTACATTGTACACATGATTTTCAATAAAAAACGTTTATATACATTATTTCCAAAACTGAAAACTTATTTAGAAAAAAAATCATAAATCTTACAATTGAGCCAAAATGACGATTTTTTAAGATTTTTTTGCAAAATTAAGTAGCTTTGAGAAGTCTACCCAACTGGTGGCTTCGTATATTTTTTCGACATAAAAAAAAAATAAGACATTAAAGAGCAAATTCAACCTGGTTGATTTTTGGATATGTTAAATAGTATGTTTCCACTAATCAGATGAACTTAAAAAGAGCATATTATAGTTTAAAAAAATTCGTGTAAATTCTAAATCTAATTTCCAACAAAAAGTATTCTATTAAGTTTTTACGAAAAGTTGATAGTTTTCGATAAAAAAATTCATTAAAAAATTTATTTAGCAAAAAAATTGAAAAATTTCATCACGGTTAACTTCTGAGCTCTTTGACCTAGACCTCTCAAATTTTTTTTGTATATTTTGGATATCTAATGGAACATTTTTTCAGACTTTCAGAAATTTTTATTTTTTGACCAGGTGAATTGATATGAAATGTCTCATATATATATCATTGTTTGCATGTACATTTTAATTTTATATAATTTTCTGCAATTGATAAAACCTTAAGATCTTATTTAAATAAAATTAATTAACAATTACAATTAATCTATTATCATATCATTTTGGGAGAGTGCGGCAGTATTCCTATCTCGCACGGA
Source organism: Anastatus disparis (assembly GCA_017163975.1). NCBI lineage: Eukaryota > Metazoa > Arthropoda > Insecta > Hymenoptera > Eupelmidae > Anastatus > Anastatus disparis. The sequence goes on along the minus strand of JAFFSR010000136.1, from coordinate 1,883,726 downwards.
CAAATGTACGTCGAGCCGCTGCTGTGCATATGCGTTTGTCCGTACGAGATAAGAACACGGAAGTGCGGTGGCGTAACGGATGAGGCTCTGGCTTTTGAATATGAATGTCTTGGGTTCAAATTCCGGCAAGGTACCTCTGACTTTTTTACAAAAAAAAATTAGTTTATTTGCCATCTATAAGGTTAATGTGTAGAGAGTATTAACCATTTACTAAAAAAAAATCTTTTCATTTTAACATTAGATACAGCGAAAACTTTTGATAAAATCGGAAAAGATTATCTTTTGCCCTTTGGACCGTTCCATAAGGTAGTTAAAGTAAAACGTATGACACCACTGCATTCTACAGAAAAAATACACAATAAAAAATTAAAAAAAAAAATTTTAAAACACGCTTTTATAACAGAGAAAATACACCAAAAAGTATTGAATAAATTAATTTACTCCCTTGAAATTACTTTTATACAGTTCATTGCAATAATTAAAAAAAAATTTTTGTTCTAAAATTTTTTTTTAATCATCGCAATGAACTGTATAAAAGTAATTTCAAGGAAGAAAATTAATTTATTTAATACTTTTTAGTGTATTTTCTCCATTATAAAAGCGTGTTTTTAAAATGTTTTTTTTAATTTTTTACGAGCAAAATTTACCTCGCTCCTGACGTCGCTCGGTTCCATTTTAATATATTATATTATTATATATAAATTTGCTAATTTCATTGACAATAGTAGTTCAATATAAAATATGTATTTAATTTTTTTTCACATATTCATATTATTATATTGTACTGTATTGAAATAAAAAATTTTTTAATTTTTTTTAAATTAATAAGCTTCAGTAAAAGTGAATAATTATTATTGACAATCATAGTATAAGAAAAATGTTTATATTACCATAAACTTTGACAGGAAGTCCGCGTTCCTTATATCAAAATTTTTTTGATCTTATGACATTAGTACGAAAAATTAGGAAACCAGATTTTTTCATTACTATGACATGCAATCCGAAATGGGAAAAAATCACAAATAAAATAGGGCAAAGTGAAGAAGTAACAGATAGACCAGATATTGTTGTTGAAGTATTTTATCAAAAACTAAAACTATTAATAGAGCAAATTTCTAAAAAACATATTTTGGGAAAATGCATTGCCTATTCATACGTAGTAGAATTTCAAAAGAAAGGATTACGGCATGCCTATATGCTAATATTTTTAAGTGAAGATGATAAAATTTACAATAGTGATGACGTTGATAAATTTATAGTAGCTGAAATTCCAAATAAAAATGAGAATTCCAGATTATAAGGAATAGTTAAACAATTCATGATCCTTGGCCCTTGTGAAGATCAGAATAAAAACTCACCTATACGGATAAAGAATCAGGAAAGTGTCCGCAAAATTTTTCGAAACGATTTAATAAAACTACAATAATGACAAATGGTTATCCTATTTATTGACGAAGAAATAATAAAAATGAGATATACACAAAAAACAAGTGAGCAGACAATAGATTTATGGTTTCTGATAACCCGTATTTATTACTAAAGTTCAACTGTCATATTAATATTGAATTATTTTCAACAATAGGAGTTAAAAAATACTTATTTAAATACTGCTTCAAAGGACATGATTGTGAATTTATCGAAATGAAAGCAAGTGAAATAAATACTGAAAGTAATACTAATGATGAAACGGATGAAACGAATAATTTGGATATGTTTTATGATGAAATCAAACAATATTTAAACACAAGATACGATTGCCCACCAGAAGCTATGCATTGCATATGGGAATATAATATTAGTGAACTTTCTCATACAATTTATAGATTAGCCGTTCATAATGGAAATGAACAATATGTGTACATTAAAGTAGTATCAGAACACGAAATTGATAAGAAAAATGTAAATACAACACTAATAGCGTGGTTTGAACTTGATAAAAGTGACCTAAAGGCACATAATTACTTTTGTTCTGATATACCACAAAATTATGGTTTTAATCGAATACATAAAACATGGACGAAAAAAATAAAAACTATGAAACCTTTTCTAGCCAGAATGTACTTAGTTAATCAAAAACAAAGAGAAAGATTCTTTTTAAGATTACTTCTGCTTCACGTTAAAGCTGCAATATCTTTTGAAAGCTGAAAAACTTTTGATGGAATTACACACCCAACATTCTTTGAGGCAGCAAAAGCAAGAAATTTAATTGAAATCGATGATGAATGAGATAAATGTTTATAAGAATCTTGTAAATCTCGATTTCCAGAAGCTCTTTGTCAATCATTTGGTTACATTTGTACATTTCACAATCCAATTAATGCTCGAAAATTATATGAAAAATATAAAATCTATTTTTATCCTCCAAAAATGAATGAACAAAAAGGTGAAGAATATGAATTAAGCATAGTTAATGATATTTTAACTAATAATGGATTTCAATTAGGTGACTTGATTTTACCTACTTCAGAATACTATATTGAAAATAACAAAATTGAATATAGTACAGTAAATAATGTTAATAATATTCGGTCAATTATTGATACTCTAACATATGCTCAAATGACTATTTGTAATACAGTAATAAATTCATCAGATACAAATTGCACTGAAAAGTATATATAGTCTAGGCGCCCAGAGGGTTTCGTATGAAGTTAGAGGTCCCACCAAGCAAGTAGGTGATTTATATGTATTTTGAGCCGCTGAATCCGAATTTGAAACTTGCTTTTCGCCCAAGTGGTCGAGTAATTTGTTATAAACAAATTAATTGTTTGAATGGCTATAGTTTATGAACTACAATAGATGCAGTAATTTTCTCTGCAAAAACTTGTTCTTTAATAAAAAAAACAAAAAAAAATCGTTTCTGTTGCATGTCGATTCGATAATTAGAACCAGAGATATGGCAAATATATTGCTAAAAAACATAAAGACGTAGCGCAAGCGCGGAACGCCCTGGTAAAAAACCTTATAACTCGACTACTAATTAATATTTTTTGAAGTTCAACATGTGTTTAAAAAATGTCAGAGTCTCAGCTTTAATGATAAATTGTTATATATTACTTTTAAATGTTGATAAGCAAGCTAGAATGATTCGAAGCAGAAAATATTTTCAATTTTCCAGAATTTTGTTTGCTTATAACGAAATAATACAGGTTAGCGAACAAAATATTTCTATATTTTTTATATAGAATGATAGGAAATTTCATCTAGTTTAAAAATCTGTCCGGTTTTTTTGAATTTAAGTAAGTAGAACCTGAGATATCGCAAATTTAACCCTTTCGGTCACAGGAGCCACTATAGTGGCACCCTTTCTCATTTTCTTTTTTATATTGTTTAATTAGAACTTTAAGTTTAATCTTTATTCTTTTTGCATTTTCATATAAATGAGTGTTCATTTTATAAGTATCATATGATATATTTTGAATATATGATTGTAAATAAATCTAAAAAATCAATGTATGATAGAAAATACATATTTTTGCGAAAATAATTCGTGACTGAAAGGGTTAAGCTGTAGCGCCAACTCCTTGCAATACGAGATATGTGTGCAATACAGCGATCGCTTTCCTTATTGCAAATTCTTTTATTATAAGGTAAGTAATCTTATTCTTTTCTAATAAAATTACTTTTGACTCTATTTTATATACTTTGTCATAATAATAATAATGATGTATAATAATCATTGATTTTTCTACTACAATAGTAAACAATTTACTCAACTTATAGAGTATTTTTACATTTTTTTTTTTGCAATTGTAAAAAGAACAACTATCTATTTTATTCAAAAATTTGTTTAACTTTCCGATTTATTAGAGTTATCTATTTTTAGCTGAATCCTTTTTTATTAAATTTTTATTTAATTTCCTAATACAGAGTTAAAATTAATTTTATTACAAAAGAATGAAATTACTTACCTTATAATAAAAGAATTTTTTATAAGGAAAGCGATCGCCATATTGCACACATATGTCGTATTGCAAGGAGTTGGCGCTACAGCTTAAATTTGCGATATCTCAGGTTCTACTTACTTAAATTTGAAAAACCGGACAGATTCTTAAACTAGATGAAATTTCCTATCATTCTTTATGAAAAATATAGAAATATTTTGTTCGCTAATCTATATCATTTCGTTATAAACAAACAAGATTCTGAAAAATTGAAAATTTTTTCTGCTTCAAATCATTCTAGCATATTTATTAACACTTGAAAGTAATATATAACAATTTATCATTAAAGCTGAGACTCTGACATTTTTTAAACACATGTTGAACTTCAAAAAATATTAATTAGTAGTCGAGTTATAAGGTTTTTTACCAGGGCGTTCTGCGCTTGCGCTACGTCTTTATGTTTTTTAGCAATATATTTGCCATATCTCTGGTTCTAATTATCGAATCGACATGCAACAGAAACGATTTTTTTTTGTTTTTTTTTATTAAAGAACAAGTTTTTGCAGAGAAAATTACTGCATCTATTGTAGTTCATAAACTATAGCCATTTAAACAATTAATTTGTTTATAACAAATTACTCGATCACTTGCGCGAAAAGCAAGTTGCGAATTTGGATTCAGCGGCTCAAAATACATATAAATCACCTACCTGCTTGGTGGGACCTCTAACTTCATACGAAACCCTCTGGGCGCCTAGACTAATATATCTAGACGGTCCAGGTGGAAGTGGTGAAAGCTACTTATTAAATAAAATTATAACTTATCTAAAAATTCATAGAATCAACTATTTAGTTGTATCATGGACAGGTATAGCGGCTAATTTATTATAAGACGGTGTGACAGTACATACAGCATTTAAATTACCGCTGAAGACACAATATGTGATATTAGTGCGAACAGCGAAATAAGAAAAAAAATGAAAACTATATCAATTTTTATCTAGGATAAAATCACAATGAAATCAAAATACGCTTTTAAAGCCGTCGATCGCATGTTTAAAGATGTATGTGATAATAATTATCCGTTTGGAGGGAAAACATTTATCATATCAGGTGATTTTAGACAAAAATTGCCAATAGTAAAACATGAAAATAGAACACAGATAGTAGAAAATTGTGTAAAAAAAAGCTATTTTTAATGTATATCTTTAAAAGAAAATAAACGTTTATCAGAATCAGGTAATAAATTTAAAAATTGGTTACTTAATATAGGAAATGGTAATTTTTATTCAAAATATGAAAACGGAAATGAAGTTATATATATTCCAAAAGAAATATTGTCAAAGCGCAATCGAATTGATGAAATTTACGGGCATAATATAAATATTGAAAATTGTGACTATTACGAAAATATTATATTAGAACCGAAAAACGTAGATGTAATAGAAATTAATGAAAAAATTTTATCAAAAATAAATGAACCAGTAATAGAGTACTTGAGCATTGACTGCGCAAATGATGTAAATGACGAAAGTTTAGACGTAATTTTGCCAACAGAATTTTTAAATTCTTTAACGCCCAACGATTCACCTCCACATACATTATAATTAAAAAAAGGTGCTATAGTAATGCTTCTAAGAAATGTTGATTTGAATGAAGGACTTTGTAACGAAACCCGATTAGTAATAACGAAATTGAAACAATTTACTATTATTGCGCAAATATTAACAGGAGGTAAAAAAAGGAGCACTATATTCTTATCACGTATGACCTTATCAGCAAATGATGAACTACCATTCCAGATGACTAGAAAACTATTTCCTGTAAAACTTGTTCATGCAATGACTATTAATAAGTCGCAAAGAAAATCATTTAAAAAAGTAGGAGTGTATTTACCAACAGCAATTTTCAGTCATGGGCAGTTATACGTGGCACTTTCAAAGACAACTTACAAAAAAAGAATTGAAAATATTAACAAAAAAATCAAGAAAAGTTAAAGATAAAATGGTCTATACAAACATCGTTTAAAAAGAAATATTATAAAACCACAATACAAAAATTAAATATAATGAATAAGAAAATAAAATCAAACATATTTGAAACTCTAATATAATATTAAATATAAAAAAATTAAAAATTATGAAGTAGAGTTTAGCGCTGTGTGGTTAAAAATCACGGTTGCTATTGTTAGTTTTGTGCCATTGAAAAACGCGATTGTTTTTTTTAAATGTTGTGTGGCTAAAAAAAATGGTTGCTATTGTAAGTGCTGTGATGGGGAAGAACGCTAAGACTACTGTAAGCGCTGTATAATTAGAAATTCGTGACTGCTTTTCAGAGCACTATCTGGTTTAAAAAACGCGGGTGCTATTTTAATAGCTAAAGATGAAAAACGCAACGACTATTGTAAGCGCTGTGTAATCAGAAATTCGCGATTGCTTTTCAGAGCACTATTCGGTTTAAAAAACACAGCTACTATTTTAAGAGCTAAAGATGAAAAACGCAACAACTATTGTAAGCGCTGTGTAATTAAAAATTCGCGGCTGCTATTATAAATGCTGCGTAGTTAAAAAACACAACAACTATTGTAAGCGCTGTGTAATAACAAATTTGCGGCTGTTATTTTGAGCGCTGTGTAGTTAAAAAAACGCGGCTGCTATTTTAAGAGCTAAAGATGAAAAACGCAACGACTATTGTAACCGCTGCGTAATCAGAAATTTGCAATTGCTTTTCAGAGCACTATCTGGTTTAAAAAACGCAGCTACTATTTTAAGAGCTAAAGATGAAAAACGCAACAACTATTGTAAGCGCTGTGTAATTAAAAATTCGCGGCAGCTATTTTGAGCGCGGTGTGGTTAAAAAAAACGCGGCTGCTATTATAAATGCTGAGTAGTTAAAAAACACAACAACTATTGTAAGCGCTGTGTAATAACAAATTCGCGGCTGTTATTTTGAGCGCTGTTTAGTTAAAAAAACGTGCCTGCTATTGTAAGCGCTGTAATTAAAAATTTACGGTTACTATTTTGAGCGCTGTGTAGTTAGAAATTCGCGGCTGCTATTTTGAGCCCTGTGTGATTGAAAAACGCAGCTGCTATTGTAAGCGCTGTTTAATTATAAATTCACAGCTGCTTTTTTGAGCGCTGTGTACACGGAGAAAAATATATAATTAAAAATTACTATATTTTTCACTAATGAGGAGACAAACTCAACATATGCAGGAAATTTAACATACTTTTATGAAAATTTACTATACTTCTACGAGTCTATGATATACGCGCTTACAAAATTTGCTATTCAGTATCGTAAAAATTATGAATACAGAGAATGACACAACGAGACTGCTGTTGCCGCGCTCAATCACTAGGTGACGACTCATTTTTTCAACCTGCGAGCTGTAAGAGAAGTACTTGGTTGGTATATAAGAGAATCTGAAACAGAGGCTTTTAATTATTTTCGCGTTCGTGATAATACGCGTTAAGTAGAATATGCGTTAGGTGTAGCGTCTGAGTGCAATTAACTTGTTGTAATGTGTGTAATTGTAATTTAGGATAAATGTAGTATATACAACTTCGAAAAAAGCGTTTCGTAATTTGCGAAAAGTGTCTTTCTAACAATAACACACAAACAAAATAATACTTCCTTAACTGAATTTGAAAACACAAGCAAAATTCTCAGAACGTCAACGAGCATTGAAAAATAATATTTTTAGAATTTAAAAAAAAATTCATTTCCATAATATTTAATACATGATATTTATAAAATCTAATATGCAGTACAGTAAAATTTGCTAAAAGGTATAGAAAAATTTGATATATAGTATAGTAAATTTTGATGCTTTGAAATTTTACTATATACATATACTAAAATTTAACACATATCGAGTTTGTCTCTCCGTTCGTATACAGTATAGTAATTTTTTCATTAAGTTTGTGCTAATATTTAATCATACATTTCTCTCCGTGTAGTTACAAATTCGTGGCTGGTATTTTGAGCGCTGTGTGGTTAAAAATACGCGGCTGCGATTGGGTCTTTGCATGAAAAAATGTATTATATCCGTCAGATAGAATACGAAAAAATGTAAATATGATGAATTGCAAAAGTTATAGCCGTTGTAAGTTAATGCGATTTTGATATATATAGATATAGCGCTATGATACATGACATCACATTAATATAATAATGTGACGTCACGTACAATTTTAATTACCTCTATTTCTTTGAGTTTTCATTTTTTTTGTAAATGAAAAAATACGTGTCCTTTATTTTTTTGTGTTCGACCTGACGGATATAATGGATTTAAAAATAATTTTTCATGCTAGGACCCAATTGTAAGCGCTGTGTAATTAAGTATTCACGGTTGCTATTTTAAACTGTGTAGTTAAGAGGATATCGTAGTTATCCCCTCCTAATAATATTTTTATTCAAAGTTCATGAGTAAACGATGCGTCAAATCATATTCTTTCACTACAGAAAGAAAATTTGTAAGATTAATCCTGAGTGCGGACAACTCAAGAAATTTATTAAAATACTACGCATAAAAAGTTATGAACAAATTTTCAATGTATAGTATTTTAAGGTTAGATTTATCGAGCTTGATATCTAATATTTTTTCAAAATTCATGAAAAAATAACAAGTTAGAGTGATTTAAAAAAAAAAAAAACGATTAAATGAATGTAGCTTTAGCGCGGACAAGTCATTATATTTGTCTAAATAGTCAATTAAAAGAGATATCAATCAGATAAAAAAAACAAAAATCGATTCTGACAACTCCGACATCCCGTTAATGGAACTCGACCGCCAATGTGAGCACGGTATTATTGATAAAACGCGACTTTTATTGTAAACATTGTATAATAAAAATAACACGACTGATATTGTAAGCGTTGGGTAATTAAAGGAACGTGGATATTAATATTAGTGCTAAGCAAAAAAGAACTGAAATTATTATCAAAAGTAACGTCTAAAGCAAGATCTGTTACAATAAAGGAGACAATCTGAATAAATCAAATAATACAAGAAAATATAATTAAAAATAATCACTATAGAATCAAGCCTTGATGCGTCCTCAATAAAAGCTTTAGTTAATGATTTCTCGAAATGCTTCTAATTAATTACAAATATAAGTTTAGAAGTGAAAATATTTATCTAGAAATTTTTTTCTTAATCAGAATAAACTATAATAATGGCTATTTATTTAGATTGTCTTATCTCACAAAGCTTTATTGATAAGTCCTATAAACAGATCTGGGACGAAAAGTAAAATTTGAAATTTATTAAACAATAAACATATCATCATCATCATCAACTCAAACATCAGCATCAATGTGTAGACGTACGTGTGTATGAACGGAAGCAAAGAAACAGAGTCAAAGGGCGGCATTGAAGTCACGGAACGATTTCATAAAAAGGAAGACAGAGAGACGGGCACGCAGACAGAAAGACAGAGACGAAAAAATGAGACACAGAACAGAGGAACGAAGATGAACAAACGGAGACAGAGAGATGGAAAGGTGGATACGGAGAGACAGAGACGGAAACAAAGAGACAAAGACAGAAAAATAGAGACAAATAGATAAACACGACAAAACGGAGACCAAGAGACAAAGATGAAAAAACGGAGACAGAAAGATGGAGACAGAGAGACAGATATATACGGAGATAAAGAAACGGAGATGGAGAGACGAAGACGGAGTGATGGAGACGGAGAGACGGAGTGACGGAAACTAAGAAACGGAGACGAAGTGACGGAAGTGGAGAGACGGAGACGGAGACGACGAAACGGAGACACGGAGACAGAGAAACGGACAGAGAGACAAAGACAAAGACGAAGAGATGGAGTGACGGATATTGTGTATGTGTGTGTGTGCATATGAGTATGTGTATGTGTTTGAATATGTGTGAATGCGTGAATGTGTATGTGTATGTGTGTATGTATATGTTAATGCTACACGTGTGTATGTGTATGTATGTATGTGACAATAATGTAAAAGATATTCACGTAAGAAAAAAAAAGTCTTAATTCTTCACTTTAATATAATAGTAGTAATTTTCTTTTTAGTTAAAATTGAATTTTCTATCAGTAATTTTTTTCAAAAACTTGTACTTAATTGTATCTTCTATACATTCCCATATCCTCTATATATCCCCCTATCCCCTATGTTACTACATCCCCTATATATTCCCCTATCCACTATGATTTCCCTATCCTCTATATTTTCCCTATACATTCGCCTATCCCTTATGCGTGCCCCTATCCCCTATGCATTTTCTACAACTATCAACTGAACAACATTCTATGAACTCGCCTCCACCCAAAGGTAACCTCCCCACTTAAACTTCCTCGGAGATGACTTTGCACACCCGTCATAGCTGACCTGACAACGGATTATTGCATTGTCATCAGTGACTAAGGTCTATATAAAATTTCAGAAATTTCCATCGACAAAAAGTGCCTCAAATCGAACGTGCAAGATTTGATTACAGACAGACGTGAAAGCCAGCTTAATAAAAGCGTGTAAACAGCGTGTAAAAAATATGTATAATTTAATGATAAGAAGATTACAAATGACTATTTAAACACCATAGAAGAAAAGATAGTAATTCCAAGTCTTGCTTAAAGCAGACTACTTTTTCGTTTTCGATTTCTAGTAAATAGTATAAAAATATTTTTAACAAGTATAGTACATATTTTCGACGTATTTTTTACCATAGAATTCAAAAATGCTATTAGATCTATTAAAATTTAGTTTCAGTGAGGCGTAAGTGATAAAAAAAAACACTAAAAAATCGTTGGAAAAGGATTTTTTTTTCGACTTTTAGATATGGCGCACCACTCCGACAAATCTGAAAAAAAATCTTACATTTTAAGATAATTTTTTTTAAACTTTTTATCAAATATCTTTTTACACCTTCAAATGGCGAGTTTTTAGAGCGATTTTAAGATTTTAGTAACTTTTTTAGGTTAGGTCGTTCAGTCAAAAATTCAAGGTAAGTATTTTTATGGGTATTTATGCAAAAAATATGTAAAAATTTTTTCAGACTGGATAATAATAATTAAGGTGTCAAAAACCAAAATTAATGAAAAAACACGTTTTTTGTAGGTGGGAAGAGGGGGGGAGGGGTCGATAATCTTAAAATTCATTATTCGCTATATGTCGACCATTCATGCAACCAAATTCCAAATCCCCGGGGGGTGTCATTTCGCCTATCTTATCCTATTATACTCTTTCTTGACCAAAACTTATAATTTTGCAAATAATTCGAAAAGATTTTTTATTTACAATCATCATTATTTATAACAAATGTATGCAGAATTTTCCAAAAACTGATATCAACGTTATTATTATTTTCGCGCGCTACCGTAGATTAAAAAAAGAAACATGTAAATCAGACCATGATTACCAGAGATATTGTTAATTTTCATATGCAATATCAATTTTAACTTTTGAAAATTGTTTTCTGTTCTTGCGTGAAGAAAAAGACATCGCCATGCGCATGCGCGCTGTCCGTTTATATACTCTGTTACCTGATATTCGCACTTAATGTGATGCAAAAAAAATTTACAAACTATGATATATATAAGAACTACTTTGTATAAATTAATGCCGTTTTACCAATAAATAATTTATATCATAAACTAGCTATTAAACTTTGAAACGAGTCAAAATGTTTAAAAACAATGGTGCAATTGTTAGTCAAAGTAAAAGCCATGTTACCCTTTTTTACATTTTTACGATAAAAAACTTTTAAGAAATTCAAATTGAAGGTCTTGAAAAGACCTTTCTTTTCCTTTTTATAAAATTAAAAAATATCAAAAATTGGCTGAAATATATGAATTTATTTATAAGAATTAAAATTGTCAAATCTTAAAACGTTAAAAAATAGTGCAAAAAAATAAAAAATTCAAATTTTATAATCGGTTATGATAAAGGTATCCTACCATTACATGCCCAAGAAGTTTGACATTTTTGGAATAATTATTGTTGACTTGGCATCAATTTAAATTTCCGACTTTTTTGTAATGAACAAATTAATTGTTGCTTTTCTTACGGGCCAAAACAGATCAGCTTGAAGAAGGATTAAAGACAATAGAAAATCTTTCTTTTCCCAAAGATTCATCGAATTTCGAATAAAATATCTGTCTTCAACTTTAATTTGAAAAATTACACATTTTCTCGGAAAAACTCCATTTTCTGAGAAAATTTGAGAATTGCAGCAAATTGCACACCCATAATCTTGAAGAAAATTTAATTCTGAACAACTTTTGTCATAAAAATTTTCCTCTAAAGTCAAAAGCAGCGCAGTTACAGAGGAAAAAAGAAAAAAAAAGTCGATTTTTCTATCTTTATTTGTTTATAAACATTTTTCCACAACTTTTTGAGATAGCGCACATCGATATTCTTATTATACATATTATCTACAATATATTTCTGCAAAAAACAGACCTGCAGCACGTTTTGCAATGAAATTGATGAAAATGAATAAATTTGACTGGACTATAAGTGAACAAAACATAATTAAGAACCTGATCGATAAGAGGGGTATATGCGACAACGTATGTATCTATGCTAAATAAATTCCTTATTGCCTATTCCCTTTTTTTCTTAAAGCAAACTATTAGGCATACAGAGATTTATTTCTTAATCTCTGTGTTTATTCTAATAGACATTGAAAATTTTTGTGCTCTACTGAGAGAAAAAAAAAATTCTGGCGGGACACATGGAGACGCAAATTTGTAATTTCAAACAAATGTTTGTATATAAATTTCGCATAACCAATTTTAATATATAAAAAAATTTTATTTTGCTGTTATTTTTTCGAAAGACAAAAAAAAATTCACTTCGATTTTAAATTCGATTTACAGAAAAATTATCTTGACACCTGCTATTTCAGATATTAAATTTTAACTATAGCAAAACTAGTCCAGGCGGGATCTGTTTTGGTTTGGATGTTTCGTATGTAGTCGCTAATTTTTACTTAAATGTCTCCAAAATAATGTTAGATATGATAATTTCGATATGCGCCAGTTGAAAAAGTTGTGCTAAATTCGCTATTAAACAAATAGTAAAAAAATCTCGGAAAATACAATTTTTTTCATCCTTTTTTTATTTATAGCTCCTTAAATATACATTTTATAGAAAAATGTAAAAGGAAAAAAAAGTTAGATAATAAAATTTTACATGAAATAGTAAACTTGTGAAATAAAAAATTTCATTTTTTATGTTAGAAAAACGACAACAATTGCGAAAAAACTGACCAAAAATTAATGTTTTCTTAAATGATTTTTTTAATTATTTAAATTTATCATATGATTTTACGATTGGGCCACAGAAACCTTTTTGATATTATAAAACAGCCCAGCAAATTTCATTAGAATCGGTTTGTTCATTGTTTCTCAATAATTTAACAATTAAGCGTCCCGCAAAAAAATGCAAAAATTTCAAAACTTCATTGCAAATAAAATAATGCTTTCAGATGGGTGCTGATTTTTTTACATATAGCAGACTATTAAAGCTTTCAAATGCACTTTGAAAAATTAAAATCGGTTGATTAGGAGAGTCTTGGAAATTAAAAAAAAAAAATAGTTAAATTTATGCTTATAAACAAATTGAATATCTTTTTCAATTTTGAATTAAATGAAACCCAAAAACTTTTGTTTAAAAATACTCTGAAAGGCGCTCATTTTAAAAAAAGAAAAGTTAAATTCCGCTCAATAGTTTTTGAGCTATGACTCACCAAAGTTAACTTGTGTTTATTATTAAACAATAAACAATAGAAAGTCAATTAAAGCGTTATTAGCTTTATTTGTCCAAGCACTTTTTAGGTAAAAGTTTTCAAAACATGCGCACTTTGGAAAGACATAAAAAGTATCAATTAAAATTACTCTGATCACTCGAAAAGTCGTTGAAAACGTAGAGGGTCACGTGATGGAGCAAGCTGATTGAAAAGTTAAATCAAGATCTAAAAACTACAGCGTGCTCTAAAAATGCGATTATCTCGGCTTCTAATGGTCCGATTTTAATCTTTTTTTTTTAAATCGATGTGCTGAAAGTCAAGGAATTCAAATATTTTATGATAAATAATTAATTATGCATATAATTTGTTATATTAACATAACTTTAAATCATGAGATAAAAAATTTGTATTTTTTTAAACATTTATTCGTCTATTTTACATAAAAAGTGCTTAATCTTATGTCATTTTATCTACTAAATGAGAACTTATTTGATATTAATTTTTAATATTGTTTAAACAAATTAGAAAATTAAAAAATTGTAAATAATTGGAAAAAATGTTAAATAAATTTAAAAGTATCATCATTTCAATCGTTAATGTCTATAATGAACTAAATGAGAATTCTGTACTTATTATTAATCTTTGATAAACATTATTAATTTATTAATTAAGGAAGTTCTTCGTATGAAAGTGAAAAATTGATTTGAAAATTAAGAATTTTAAACGGATAATATAAAAGAAGAAATATGATGTGAAAAATAAATAAATTTATTATTATTTATGATAAATAAAAGGAAACGTTTTTCTATAATTTAAGATAACTTTTAATCAAACTAGATTAAATGATTGCTCTTATTTTTGAAATATTCATCTTCAAATTTTATATTATTTCCATTTAAAATTATTATATCTTCAAACAGCAGAACAATAATGTAAAAAATAAATAAAGTGACCATCGTATGCTTGAGTATTTACTTTAGATTCACTCAGATATTGTTAAGGTTATAATGTATTTCGAAAATAAATAAAAATAAAAGACTCAGCTATAGCTTGATCATAATTGAACTTTGACTTTGGCAAGGGTCAATGATTTTAATTCACTTTATACAAATGTTTCATACATTTCAAACATTTTATTTGAATTAAACAGGTGTTTCAAATTGCGTAAAAGTATGATAAATTTCTTAATAGATAAGAAATTTATCATACCCTTACGCAGTTTGAAACTCCTGTTTAATTCAAATAAAATGTTTGAAAAGTATGAAAAAGAAACATTTGAAAAAAAGCAACGAAGTTGCGATTTTGAGATTAGAATAGCAAAAAACAGTTTTTTGTTGCTATCAAAAAGCAACAATCAAATTATATCATTGTCGCTAAATAAACGGTTAGATTTTATACGAAGATATAAGGACTGAGTTTTAGCCTAAAAAATCAAATTTAAATGTAATGATAATTTTTTTTCTTATAATATTAAGTAATAAAACTTTTTTTATTTTAAATATATATATTAAATACAAGATTTTGGTCCCTGAATAATTTTAAAAATCTCATACGATGTTTAAAATCCTTTTGGTCACTCGAAAACTTGATTTTGCCTATTTCGCTGGTTGCCGCAGGCTTTCTCAGCCAATTTTTAACAAATTGAACTCAAAATTTCCAGAAATTTTCAATTTATATATCTTCACAAAATAACAGTGTTGAGATTTTAATAAGATAAGTAATTGAATGTTGAACTGAATCACATACATGAAATTGAGTTCAGTTTGAGTCGCCGAGAGGTGTAGACGTGTTTTCAATCGCTAAAGTCAAGATGCACACGTATAAAAAACAAACTCTTATAGTGCTTTCACAGTAGCGAGAAAATGAGGGAAATTTAAAAATAAGAAAATATTCTCAAAAGTTATACCAAACTGATTCAAAAGCACTTATGAGCACAGCAATAACGAGCCCCACTGAAAATTTTTATTATGCTTGAACGTAACAATGCGAAAACCCTTGGCCTGATGAGATTGTGAATACCGTGTAAAGATACGCGGCACCTAATGTTAGTTCAACGACGATCTAAATTTTTTTTAAGCCTCCATAAACTTATTAAAACCGATCTAATGAATTTTGGAAAACTGAAAGATGATTTATTTTTTAAAAGACTGGTTTTTCGAAATTTATGTAACTCATTCTAGTAAGATTGAAAATCCGTCAAAATATTTGTATGAACAAAGAATTTATAACAAACTATCCTGCAAACAGGATGAAAATCTCCCGTTATGAATGCAGTAAAGTATTCTTTTATAAAATTATGCCAAACACTAGGGAAAGGTCCTTGCAAGACCAGCTATTTCTGTAGGTCACACCCCGCTATAGCTAGAGTACAGCCAGGTTTAACTTTTTTTCAAAAGGAATTTAGTGTATGCGCCATCAATATCCCGATTTTTAAAATTTGGAATTCATTCAGTATCTGTGTTCGATAGACTTACCATACATTAACGTACTCAAAAAATAAATAAAAAAAAAAAAAACTTGGATATTACCAGACTACACCAGCGCACCTGGGTATAGCCAGGCTACACCAGCACGCCCGGGAATATAACCAAGCTATACGAGCGCGCCTGGGTATATAGACAGGCTACACCAGCGCGCCATGGTAAAGCTTGGCTATACCAGTGTACCTTGATATAGCTAGGATATACCAGAATAGCCAGGCCTCACTGGCAAATTTAATTTTACTAAGAATTGCGGCTCCCTACATTCAAAATATTTCTCCCTCTCTTAAGAAGGCGGAGCTTCTCTATAATCGACAAAAAGCATTGTCAATATAAAAATTTATACAAAAGAGCTAAAGAGTGGGATCAATTCGCAGCTTTTTTCAAAATTAACAGTAAGTTTGAACATGAAATATTTTGATTAATTTTTCACTTTTACTATTAAGAACTGCAATTTAGTTTGCAATAATACTAAAATATCATTTACTAATATCTTTTGTAAAAATTTTTATATTGACAATGCTTTTTGTCGTGTATAGAGAAGCTCCACCTTCTTAAGAGAGGGAAAAATATTTTGAAAATATGGAGCCGCAATTTTTGGTAAAATTAATTTCGCTAGTGAGGCCTGGCTATTCTGGTATATCCTAGCTATATCAAGGAACAGCGGTGTAGCCTAGCTTTACCAAAGCGCGCTGGTGTAGCTTGGCTATATATCTAGGCATGCTCGTATAGCCTGGCTATACCCAAGCGCGCTGGTGTAGCCTGGCTATATACCTAGGCGCACTTGTATAGCTTGGCTATATACCCAGGCGTGCTGGTATAACCTGTCTATACCCAGGCGCGCTGGTGTAGCCTGGCTATACCCAGGTGCGCTGGTGTAGTCTGGTAATATCCAAGTTTTTTTTTTTTATTTTTTATTTTTTAAGTACGTTAATGTATGGTAAGTCTATCGAACACAGATACTGAATGAATTCCAAATTTTAAAAATCGGGATATTGATGGCGCATACACTAAATTCCTTTTGAAAAAAAGTTAAACCTGGCTGTACTCTAGCTATAGCGGGGTGTGACCTACAGAAATAGCTGGTCTTGCAAGGACCTTTCCCTAGTGTTTGGCATAATTTTATAAAAGAATACTTTACTGCATTCATAACGGGAGATTTTCATCCTGTTTGCAGGATAGTTTGTTATAAATTCTTTGTTCATACAAATATTTTGACGGATTTTCAATCTTACTAGAATGAGTTATATAAATTTCGGAAAACCAGTCTTTTAAAAACAAATCATCTTTCAGTTTTCCAAAATTCATTAGATCGGTTTTAATAAGTTTATGGAGGCTTAAAAAAAATTTAGATCGTCGTTGAACTAACATTAGGTGCCGCGTATCTTTACACGGTATTCACAATCTCATCAGGCCAAGGGTTTTCGCATTGTTACGTTCAAGCATAATAAAAATTTTCAGTGGGGCTCGTTATTGCTGTGCTCATAAGTGCTTTTGAATCAGTTTGGTATAACTTTTGAGAATATTTTCTTATTTTTAAATTTCCCTCATTCTCTCGCTACTGTGAAAGCACCATTAGGCAATTTCGATTGGGACGATAGTGACTCAGAAAACTGTCAAAAAATGGATGAACAGTAACGAAGAATATTAATCCAAAAATAAACTTAAAATTAAAAAAAAGAGCAATTACGAAGCAAAAAATCTAAAAATAGTTTTCTGGGACTCGAGAAGCATAGTAAATAAAAAAGAAGAACTAGGAAGAAATCGGTTGTAGTATCGCAATTCGTTGACAACATCACGCTATACTGTAGTCGTGCCTCACCTTCTTCGAGCAAGAACCAAATAGTTAAATCAATAAATAAAATATTTCTTAACTTACACGAACTACACTGAGAGAAATCCTATAATAAATATAAGTATAGATTGTATTAAAAATTACTATATTATATAGTACGAGTGGGACATTTCTGCGTTACAATAAAAATTACTATATTACATAGTAAAATTTATGAAAACAGATATGTAGAAAAAAAATTTTTTTTTTTTTTTTGTACCCGAAATTTGTCATTGAAATTTTTTAAATTCATTTAATTTATTAATTCAAATTTTATTAGTCAATTTTTTAAAATAAATTACCTAAGAAAAAAACGGACCTGAAGCAGAGTCGAACCCGGGACCTCGATACTGGAAAGCGTGAACGTTACCGACTGCGCCATTATGACATGTTACTTATAAAATTTCGAATCGTCTACATATGTTACACAACTATACTTTCAATTTGGTAGAAAATTTTGAGGTTAGAAATAAATTTACAGATCATCGACTCGACATTACTATTTGAAATAGTAAAATTTATTATATTCATAATAAAATTTATTATATGCATAATGAAATTTATTATATGCATAATAAAATTTATTATTTTTATAATTAATTCCAATATAAGATGTCAAATATTTTTACTCTGTCATAACAAATTTTACTATAGCATAATTTTTACTATGTAATATAGCAATTTTTCTAATAAGATATAGTTTCATTTCTTAAATGATTGTTGCCAACATTATCAAATTTATAGTAATATTTGTTATAAATGTAATAAAAATCGTTATAATGCAGAAATGTCCCAGCTCTGCTATAAAATATAGTAATTTTTATTACTATCTATAACTAAAGTTATAATCTATTTTTCTCAGTGTAGGACTAATCCCGTATCCGCGCAAAACCACTTTCATTAGATTTAGCAAGCAAAATCATGATAACGTTGAAATTAAAGCTAGCACATCAGTTAAATTCCTCGGCATAATATTTGATAATAAATTGACATTTAAAAAACACACCTCATATATAAATAACAAATGCCTAAAATCATTGAATATCATAAAATTTATGAGGAACACCTCGTGCGGAACGAAAGTGGACACTGTTATACTGTTATATAAGAGTTTTGTGCGCTCTATCATAGACTACGGCTCTTTTATTTATTTTCCAAGTCAAAAAAAGCTTAGTTATAAACTAGAGCAAATACAACACACAGCTATAAGATACTCCTTAGGTTACAGAAGATCTACACCTACTAACATATTAACAGCAGAATCTAAACTAATGACTATAAAAGATCGAACAATACTCTTATGCAAATGCTATTTGTATAAATAATCTCACACAGAACTTCTAGTCCACAAAAACATCACTATGCTTAAAAGAAAATTGAAATTAAAAAATTTAAAAGCAATAAAAACCTTCTTCTTGAAATAATAAAGAATTTACACGGAATGGAAAATATTTTAGCCAAGAAACATTACAACATGTATCATGGGGCACGGTAGCGCCCCGAAAGGAAAGTTTTCGAAGCCGCATCGTGCGTGACGAGACCTATTTACTTTAAGTTTCAAATTTAAAAAATTGAAACTTGCAAAATATATATTAAATATATGTATTTACTTACTTGTAAATATATATATAATATAATGCTAATAAACATTTCATACCAAAAACAGCTAAAAAATGACGTATTTATTATTTTTTGTATGATATATAGGCTAGACCTGCGATTTCTTGTTTTTAATCATTTTCTCATTCAGCCAAACGTATGAGACGGAAGTTGCGCGCGCAGTCGCCTGAGCAGGCGTACGTATATAGAAAAAAGAGAGAGAGAGAGAAGATAACATGTGGCATATGCATAGAGTGAATGAGAGAGAACGAGTAATAGCAAACAGCAGTGTGTGTGTATATATATATTGTCTTGAAAGTGACGAACATAGAAAAAAGAGAGTCCATTCATATACATTAGAATGAGTATGAAAGGTAATTATAACTTTGAAATTAAAAAATGTGACGCTGATATAAATAGAGTTTGGTGGAGTGCTAGCAAAAAATAAAGACTCAAACACTATTATTATCTCTCTAATCAAAGAAAAAACGCCACCGTGATTTACACGGATGGAAGCAAATCCACAGAGTCCAATACCGTGGGAACCGCATGTATTTGTACTGAACTCAACTTAATTGTAGAAAACAGTTTAAATAAAAACGCTTCCATTTATACAGCTGAAAGCATCGCCCTACTAAACGCAGTAGAAATCGCCTTATCACACCCAAATCGAAATCACTGTGTTTTTAGTGATTCCTTAAGTGTGTTAACATCTCTTAAACGTTTTAAAAATGATATCAAAACAAATCCCTATATTTATAATATAAAAAGTAAAATACATGAGTTTAAACTAAAATCTTCCAGGAAAATATAGTTCTTCTGGATTCCAGTCCACACTGGAATCCGGGGGAATGATGAAGCAGACAAGATAGCTAAAGAGGCATCAAGCTCGATGCCAACTGATGCGTATAAAATTCCTTTCTCAGACATAAAAGAGAGCGCAAAAAAAACTACTATCAAAAACACTCATGATTTCATCTGAAATGAAAGCAATTTCAAAGAAAAAATATATTTTAAAAGTTATTATAATATAACTCCTAAACCGTGGTTTTAAAAAAAAAATTTAACAAGAAGCATAATATCTACAATAAATAAATGTCGTTTAAATCATTACAATTTAAACGTATCACTTGCACGTATAAACATTACAGAAAACCCACAATGCGAATCTAATAGCGGAATACAGGACCTTAACCATGTATTATGGCAATGTCCTTTATTCGACACTCAGAGAAATTAATTGTTGAAAAACTCAAAAAATTTCATTACACCCTACGAATGATTTCTAGCGCTCTGCTTTCCAATCCGTCTATACCAATATGTAGAATATTATACTCTTATCTTAGCGATTGTATATTACAGTATATCCAATTGTAAATTACAGTACAAGTTCCTCTAATCATGTATACACTATTAAGTAGCCATATATTGTAATCAATTACATTATAAAATGCGAAAAATAATTATACGTAAATTTATTAGAGCAAGATAATCTCTCACATGAGATTGAAATTGCATAAATAAAATAAAAAATAAACACATGAAATTCACAAAAATATCTATTTTGCGTTCTCATAAAGAAAGCATTGTATCGATAAAAAAAAAATTTTTCTTTTTTTTCATTAATTTGTACATATTTGGACTAAGGGAGTAGAAAAAAGTGATTCCCAGAAAATGTCTGTATGTGTGTGTGTGTGTGCGTGTGTGTGTGCGCGCGCGCGTGTGTGTGCGTATGTGTGTGTGTGTGTGTGTGTGTGTGTGTGTGTGTGTGTGTGTGTGTGTGTGTGTGTGAATTCAGTACGTCAATTAGATCTTGAAAACTACTCGATGGATTTGCTTCAAATTTTGCATACAATTTATTTGTGTGTGTGTATTAATTCAGTATGTTAATTAGATCTCGAAAACCACTCGATGGATTTGCTCCAATTTTTGCATACAATTTATTTGTGTGTGTGTGTGTGTGTGTGTGTATGTATGAATCCAGTACGTCTATTAGATCTCGAAAACTACTCGATGGATTTGCTTCAAATTTCGCATACAATTTATTTGTGTGTGTGTGTGTATGAATTTAGTACGTCAATTAGATCTCGAAAACTACTCGATGGATTTGCTTCAAATTTTGCATACAATTTATTTTTTTGTCTAACTAGGCGGAAAGCTATGGGAAATTGGTTTTCTTAGTGTAGTTTTTTTAGAGCCATTTTAAGATTTTTAAAAAAATTTCGATTTCTCCTTTTTTTTGTATTTTACGTAAAATACTCGAAGAATTTGCTTGAAAATTTGTATGGAACTTATTTTTGACTGCCAAAAGAATAAAAACTTTTGAAAACTGATTTTCTTAGCGCACTTTTAATTTTTGAGCATTTTACAAATTTTTTTAAAAATTTATATTTTTCATTTTTTTTTTATTTTACGAAAACCATTCGATAGATTTGCTCCAAAATTTGTATGCAAGTTATTCGTTACTGTCTGAAGAAAACATGCTTTGGAAAACTAATTCTCTCAGCGCAGTTTTGATTTTGGAGTATTTATTAAATTTTCAAAAAAATTTTTATTTTTCATTTATCTTCTATTTTGCGTAAACCACACTATAAATTTTATCAAAAATTTTCATACCATCAATTCGCTATTGTCTGAAAAAAATAAGCTTTTGAACATAGCAAAATACCATATTCCCTCACTAGTGGGAGAATGTGGTATTTTTCTGACTCAAAACAGGCGCCGAAAATCGGTTTTTGCTTACCACGTTGGAAAAAATTAATTTTAACTTCCCCCATCGATCCATAGACCTATAGAAAATGAATCATGTTATTTTAATTTTACTTTTATTAGTTCGCATACTGTTTTTATTTCGCGCCCGTTTAATTCATTTTGCGCATGCTCAATCTTTTTTAACAAAGTCAACTCATAGCGTGCCCGAATATAGTATTTTGCATACACTACAGAAACAAGAGAAATAGAATTTCGCGCACAGTGGCAAAATAGTTTGTTATTCACTTAGGGAGAAAAGTTGACTATTGAATATATTCCGACCTTCTGTGCCCCTCTCCCACTGATGATAAATCATTAAAATAAACCATTAATATTTTGCTCTTTTTACATAATTTCTTATATAATTTACTTCAATTTTTATTTAATAACAATAAAACAAGTTAAATTTTAATAATAAAATGTTTATTATATATAGACGGAGAGCTGGCAACCAAAATCTATCATGCACGGAATGTTTTACGTGAAAATGGTTCGATTGTGGCCAGTAATGCAAAATCTCGAACATCAGAAGGTGCTCCGGGAGTCACATACGAGGGTGGAAGATCAAACTTGCAAATTTTCATTCGGAATAACATTAAAAGATCTAAGACTTAAAATTTACATGAATGTTGGATATTATATTTAAAAGTAAAAAAAAATTGTCAGAATGCTAAGTGGAAGCTAAAGGGTTGTCAGAAGCTGGTAAAATTGCAAAAAATATCGGCAAATTTAAATTTCAAGAGGCATTCCTGACAATTTGCATTTGCATTATTTAAGTATAGAATGAACTATCTGCAAAATGTCAGAAACTAAAGTAGAAGTGATTCTAAGATAATCAAGTCTGAAGTGCGGAAACATATGTCGGCACGTGACGCATAAGCGTACTCGTCTCGCGGTGCAGCCCCAGTAATTTTTTTAAATTTATTTATTTATTTATTTATTCCAGGTTACATAGTAACTGTTACAATAAAAAAAATATACATAATGTACACCTTAAATGACTATAACCTACGGAAATGCTTATTGTATTTATACGTAGACTGGTACAATAGATACAAAGACTATACAAAATTAAAACTATATAATATAATATTAATATTAAAACTTTTAAACTATGTTTAATCTATAAACTTAATAGTAATCAAAAAGAAGAAGAATCCCAAAATATAATCATAAACCAAAACAGTTCAAATCAATTTTGTATCTTACGTAGGTTCATTTGCACTACTACTTATGTTAATATCTGTTATAAATTTTGTTATTTTATTCTTTAATACAATATCTTTCTTTGCACTTTTTGTCTGTGACTTGCGTTCATTGCTTTTTGTCTTCAACTCATTTGGTAGTTTATTAAAATAAACAACCGCTATGTACCGGTGGTTCCTTCTTCCTACTTCTTTCTTCACTGCAGGCAATGTGAGAGGTTTGTACCTGATATTACACCTTGAGTTTTTTGTGCTCGTTTGATTTTCCAGAAAATCATAGTGATACAGCAGAGCCTCAATGATATATTTTTTATTTAATCCTAATGGTAATTTGTAATGCTTATTCACCGATAAGACAATACTCATAATTTTTTCATGGATCCTGATTAAAGGTGTCATTGCATTTTTATAAGCTGATCCCCAAGCTATTATTCCATATGTAGCCACACTATAGTACAAGCCATATACTACATTTAGCAATTGATCTATCTATATTCAATAATTTACTTAATTTTGTTATCACATATGGGTGATTCTATTCTAGCGGGTAATCACATGTAATCGTTTAATAAACTATCAATACAAGGTTTAAATATTATTAACCACAAATTTTTCATATACTTTCAGCTTGTAACTTTATGATCCGTTGACTTTTTAATCGCTAATTTCAATGTAGCTTTTGTAGGGACCCTTAGAAAGTATAAAAAGTAATCTCCCCTGTCTGTAATCATATATAAAATTTTTTTTAAACGTTGTAGAGATACAGGATAGATGAATTAATACTTCTGAAAGATCAAAAAATATTTTTTTTCATCCGTACATACATTTCAGCAGAATGGTTGAAAAAAAAATATTTTCTTTGACCCTCTGTTATTATAAAAAAAAATGTATATTTTTTCATAGATAAAAAGCAATAATAATAAAAAATATTATATTTGAATCTTATGAAAATATAAGCTATTCCTATCACATGGAAATATTGTTATTATATGTTTATTTCGCTAAAAAATTGCTTTGTTAATCATAGAATACATTTTTATTTACGTGTAAACATCATTTCTCTTATGAAAGCTAAGTTACCTTTTCTACGATAATTCCCCTGGCTCTAAACATTTAACTGTCACAGATGATATAAGCGCATATTCAAATACGTAATAGACGTTTAAGAAAGCAGTAATGTACAACTAAAAAAGTTTGTATAGCAGTGAATGTTGGAGACTGTTTACTCGGTAAAAATTTCATTCAAATTATCAGGTAATCTCCCCTGGCATATAATTCCCCTGCCTTTTTTGAGATGCACTCACAAAATTCTAATTAAATAATAAAGTCAACAATTTTATTCATGAATTTCATACCATAAAGTGTTAAATTATTTGTACACTTGAAATTTAATATATATTATACTGCTTATAATTTTTATATATTCAAAATTGAATATATATATATATATATATATATATATATATATATATATATATATATATATATTCGTGGAGAATTTCCGAGTAAGCACATTCTCAAATCTTTTTGTAAACAATCACTGTAGTCATATTTACATACTACACTATATACTACGTATATACTACAAATAAATAAAGCGAAATCAAAGGTTACATCGTAGTATTCAAAAAATAAAAATATCAGTTTGTCATTAGCCTTGATGAAGAGTTTGTCGTTGATATCAAAGTAAGTATATAATTATTTGAATTTAAATGAAAGTCTTTGAAAAATCTGAATTAGAAAATCTATAAATTGATAATATATTATTTTAGATTGTATTGGTAATAAAATGGTTTCTACACGTGGACATGGCGAACTTCCTACTAATCCTTTATCATCAAGTACACTTAACTCCACTCCCAAACACAAAAATAATGTTATTATATATTTTGAAAAAGTAAACTTTCTCAATTATGGATATATTTGATGTAAAATGGACACTACACCTGTACTCATAAATATTCACTATCTTTACATTTTATTGCAAAATTTTCAATAAAAAAATGCATTAAGTTGTAGTATGTACCATGAAGATTATTCAGTTAAATTTTTAAATGAATTCATTCATTAGTTATTGAGAATTTTGGATTCCAAAATTATTTATTAAAATTTTTCAATTTTGTACAGGAATTCAAATATCTCAAAAGCTAATGAATGAATTTATTTGAAAACTTATCAAAATAATCATCATGGTACATATTACAAGCTAATGCATTTCTTTTCTGGAAATTCAGCAATAAAATAGAAAGGAAGCTAATATCTATAAGTACAGATGTAGTGTCCGTTTACATCTCCTTAACTTTCTTCTAATAATGTTAAAAATACAAATTTTTTATGTAACTCGTCGTTTTTTATTTTTAAAAATTTATCCATATATGGTAATAGCTAATTCTAAAGTATTTCAGATAGTTTAGAATCTTTGTTCGACATAAATATTATTAGAAAATAATATATCAAGTGATGGTAATAAAAAAAGTAATTCCCCTGGAATAAAAGTAATTTCTCTGTATCAGTATATTTTTTATCCATCAGTTTTTCTGGGAATAACCTATGGACAGCTTGGCTACTTTGGGATATTGTTCTATTAGATATAACCATAAAAAAACCTGAGTAAAATTTTTAAAATGAATACCTTTATTTTCTATTATTTCAAAATTTGAATTTGACCCGTTCGAATAGAATCACTCATATACTAAAAATTTTGTTTTTTGCACTCTATTTATTATTTGCGTTTCCCATTTAAGATGCTGGTCAATTATTATTCCTAGAAATTTTCTTTACTTCTTTTTCTCTTTTCAAAATGCAATTTCCTATTCTAATCTGGAAGCTCTCTGGGATACTGTCCACATAATTTCCAAATCTAATGTATACAATCTTATTCATATTTAGTGTTAACTTATTTTGGTCCAACCAATCTTTCACTCTGTATAGTTGAGTGGACAATGCCTTGTTGATTTCAATCCATGTTTCTTCCTGACTGACCACTACTGTATCATCCGCATACGACACAATCGAACAGTTTGAAATTTCAATCTCAAAAATATCATTAATGTATACTATAAATAGAATTGGTCCCAAAATGGTTCCCTGTGGAACTCCTGTATTTACAGTCATCATATTGCTTCTAATATCATTTAATTTGACCAATTGTTTTCTATCAATCAAATAGCTCTTTAACAGATTTCCCATAAGTCCTCTAATGCCAATATGTTCTAGTTTATCCAGCAGTTTCACATGGTCAACCGTATCAAAAGCCTTTTGCAGATCAAGAAAGGCTGCTACTATGGGTTTACTTATATCTAAACTTCTGTATATCATGTCGGTGATTTTTGCAATAGCATCTTTGGTTCCCAGACCCTGTCTAAAGCCGTATTGAGATTGAGAAATTATCTTGTGTTTATTTAAGTAAGACAAAATCCTGGTATGTACTAGCATTTTCCATATCTTAGCAAGATTTGATATCATTGATATTGGTCTGTAGTTGGACGCCAAGCATTTCTCTCCTTATTTGTAAATTGGCACTGTTTCTGCCACCTTATAGAGATCTGGACAAATTCCACTGAAAAAACTAAAATTGTTTAGATGGGTCAGCGCTATTACAAAATTGTTGTTCGTTGTCATAAGTTTAACTACTTTTGCTGGTATGCTGTTCACACCACCCATCTTATCTTTGAGCCTTGCAATAGTCCATTTCACTTCCAATTCATTTGTCAGTTTCAAGTACATAGTCCCTTGTACTCAATGATTACTTCTGCATACAGTATGGACGTCTTTTTACCTATCATTTTTCTAAGATACAGTGCCTTAAAAAATCCAGCATCCAATTGCGAAAAGTTCTGGCTGATAATTTTCTTTTCCAGCTTCCCATATGGAAATAATTTATGTGAAAAACTGTAAATAATAGTAAATAATTGTAAATAACTGTTAAAAAATGTAGGAATTGAGACATAAATAATAGTTATTTACAGTTATTTACTATTATTTATTATTAATTACTATTATTTACAGTTATTTACAGTTATTAACTGTTATTAACTGTTATTTACAGTTATTTACAATTATTTACAATTATTTACAGTTTTTTATAATTATTTACAATTATTCATAATTATTTACAGTTATTCATAATTATTTACAGTTATTTACATTTTCAAAAATTTTTGAATTAGTGGATAATTTAATGTTATTAATAATTATTTACAATTATTTATAGTTATTTACAGTTATTTACAGTTTTTTACAGTTATTTACAGTTATTTATAATTATTTACAACTATTTACAATTTTCCATAGTTTTTTACAATTATTTACAGTTATTCACATTTTTTAAAATTTTCGCCTATATATAAAATTATTGAATAAATTCGTGATAATTTTCGAAAATGTAAATAACTGCAAATAATTGTAAAAAACTATAAATAATCGTAAATAACTGTAAATAATTGTGAAAAAAGTGAATAAATGTAAATAACTGTAAATAAATATAAATAACTGTAAATAAGTGTAAATAACAGTTAATAAGTGTAAATAACAGTTAATAACTGTAAATAAGTGTAAATAACAGTAAATAATCGTAAATAATTGTAAATAACTGTTATTTATGTCTCAATTCCCACATTTTTTAACATTTTTCTACAATTATTTACAGTTATTTACATTTATTTACATTTATTTACAGTTATTATCAGTTATTTACAATTATATCCAAAAATTTTTTCCATATGGGTTACTACAGTTTCATAAAATTCTCCTACAATTTTTATCTTAGGATTAAACAACTGTTGTTCCTTGATACTATACTTATCATTTACTTTACTATTTACACTGAGAAAAAAATTTAGTTGGATTAAGTAAGGCTTAATTGAATCAATGAAATCCCTTAGGTGCGGGCGGCACATAAAATATTTTGTTACATTAATACAAATATTTTAATTGAGTCAAATAAATATTTCATTTTTTAAAATAAATATTTGATTCTACTAAACATCACAAATATTGGTTGAATAAAATTAATTTATTGTTTTAAAAAAATTTGTTATTAATTCAAATGCATATTTGTTTTTCTAATTGCTTATTTCATTACATCAATATGCATATAGTAACTGAATCAAATAATATTTTGTATTTTCAAATAAATATTTGATTTACTAAATGTCGCGAAGATTGATTCAATAAAATTAATTCATTGTTTTTATAAAAAATTTTATCAATTAAAATGCCCATTTGTTTTTCTAATTGATTATTTCATTACATTAATATACATATTGGAATTGAATCAAATAATATTTTGTATTTTCAATTAAATATTTGACTTATTAAATGTCGCGAAGATTGATTCAATAAAATTAATTCATTGTTTTAACAAAAAAAATTATCAATTAAAATGTCCATTTGTTTTTCTAATTAATTATTTCATCATAATAATGCTATATTGAAATTAAATTAGTTCAATATTTTATATTTTCAAATAAAAGTTTAATTTATTGAATATTGCAAAAATTGATTTAATAAAATTAATTCATTGTCTCAACAAAAAATTTTATTAATATAAAGACATTGATAGATTATTCGGTTTCACAAATAAAATATTTCTTCAAAGTAAAGAAATATTTAATTAATTCGATTTATAGATATTTTAATCGAACAAATACTGTCTTTAATCAACAGTATTTGCTTTCAGTGATTTATATTTATTTATTAACATCAATGAATTGATGACTCTCATTAAAGGACAGGTGAATATAATTACATTTATTAATATGGTAAAGAATAACAATTATTAAGAAGGGGCCGAACTATCTGTCTTTGTCTAATAGCGTTTTTCATCATTTATATAAACACTATCCGGTATAAAAAGAAAAAAATAGCAGCCCCCGCTAGATATTAGTATAATTAGTAAATTTTGTAACAACAACCAAATTTTTTACCGCATAGTTTTTGACTAATTAGAGACCTACTAGCAATCTAGAATATAACCTATCTTTTTTTGGTAGGTCTCTAATTATTCAAAAACTACGCAGTGAAAAAATTTGGTTGTTATTACAAAATTTACTTATTATACTAATATCTAGCGAGGGCTGCTATTTTTTTCTTGTTATACCGGATAGTGTTTACATAAATGATGAAAAACGCTATTAGACAAAGACAGATAGTTCGGCCCCTTCTTACCATACTAACATTAGTATGCTTTATACAGTGATCGCACGCGCAGTAAATCTAACATAAATTTCGTTCGCATTACAATTTACGTATTATCTTGGATTTTTAACTTCCTTATATATCAACTTGGAGGCCCTCTTACCGCTTGCGAGATCGAAAATTAACGACGCCACCAAGCGGTAGTATCATCAAACCATCGAACTAAATGATTTTGTTAAAACAATAAATGTTTCTTTTAGATCAAATATGTGTTATTTGAATGAAATAAATTATGTAGTTCAATCAAATAGTGGATTTACTTGATTTTGACAAGTATTTAATCAGATTTCTCTGTAATTTTTATTAACTTTAGTACATATTTTGCTAAGTTATTCACTTAGCAAGACACGTATTTAAAACATGAGTTTGTTTGAGTATAAAGGATGATAACTTATACAAAAAAATATTTTTCAATAATAAATATTAATTTTGACATTATATTTCATTCGATTTAGTAAATATGTTATTAAATAATAATTGATTGTTTTAATAAATATTTCATTAAGATAATCAAATAATTATTTAATCGATCTGATAAAGAAATTAATTAATACAACAAAATATTTAATTGGAACATAAATAATAAAATATTTAATTGTTAAAAGTAATAATTGATTCAATTAATCACCGATTTCATAGACGCAATATAATTAAATAATAAAAGTAATAAAATAATTTTATAGAACAAAATAAATCAAATATTTGAATCAATTAAAAATTTAATTAATTTAATGCATCCAATTAATTATAATATAGCAATGAAATTATTTGATTAAAAGACAATGAGATATTTCATAGAATCAATCATATATTTCATAAAGAGAAAAAACGCATTCATCAAAGCAACTAAATATTGAATTAAAATGATTAGGTATTTCATTGACCAGTGAAATAATTTAATATAAGTCATACAATATTTAATTGAAACAATGAAATATCTTTTTGTTACTATTCAAAATTTATTGAAAGAATAAAACAATAATCTTGAAATTATTAAATATTTCATTAATATAATTAAATATATTATTGAACAGTAAAGTAATTTAATAGAGGTGATATAATAATTAATTGAATCAATGTAATATATTTTTCTTTTAATCAAAATTTGATAAAAATAATAGAATAAATACGTTAGAATAATAATAAAATAAATATATTTGGTTTAATAAATATTTCATTAAGATAATCAAATATATTATTAAACATTAAAGTAATTTAATGGAAATGTTAATATAAAATATAATTAAATCAGTGAAATATATTCTTGATTCAATAACAATTTGATAGAAAAATAAAATAAATATATTTGGTTTAATAAATATTTCATTAAGATAATCAAATATATTATTGTACATTGAAGTAATTTAATGGAAGTGTTAATATAAAATATAATTAAATCAGTGAAATATATTCTTGTTTCAATAACAACTTGATAAAAATAATAGAATAAATATATTCGGTGTAATAAATATATCTTTAAAAAAAATTTAATATCTGATTTTACGTTGCACCTTTCTTGACTTTAAAAAAATAATTTATTGGTTTTCTTTTTGTAAATTCACTGAAATTGGATTTGTTGATTTTAAGGAACCTATTTCTTTAAATTAATTGTAATTTTTATTGAAATGCTGATCAAATTTTATGTGTTATATACAACAAAATATTTTTTTTATACAATCACATATATTATTAATTAAATGACAATGTTATTAACTTAGTGAAGCATTTATTTACAATATAAGCTTCTTTAACTTAATCGGATGACCGTTAATTCAAGCAAATATTATATTGATGATTGATCAATATTTTTTTATTGTTATTAAAGATTTTGTTAATTTTACAAACGATTTACTAAAATAAATATTTAATTACTGTAACAAAATATATAGATAATTTACAAACATATTCTATTGTTACAAATAAATATTTTATAAAATTTTATCAGCTGCCTTAATGAAATTGATTTGATTAAATCAATCGAATAATTTAACCAAAACAATAAATTTTTCTTTATTTTAAAAAAATATTTATTTTTTTTTAACTTAGGTATTAATTTTTTTTATCCCAACTAAATATTTCAGTGATTTAATAACCTTGCATATTACTTCAATCAAAATTAATTTTTATCAACAAAATATTTAATAACTAAATTTATTTCATTGACTCAACTAAATTTTTTTCTCAGTGTAGTTCCTTCTGTATTTTTATCATATCTTCCTTATTTTTACATTGTATTATTATATTACCATTGTTTTTTTCTTTGATGGTTGCAAAGTCAATTCTCAGTTCAGATAAATCGACCTGAGACCTGTACTTCCTTCTTTGTTTCAATTGAACTTTGCTTATCTACTGGAGCAATTTTAATTCAACTGGTTTATACTTTTTTTCTTGTGTAGGATATTTAATTACTTGTGCATATGTTTTCTGATTTACTTCTTTATGTATGACTTCTCGCAACTGTAGTTCTAAAGATTCAATATATTTTTTATTGCCATTCAACATATCTCTTTGCAAAGTATTTACTTCTCTCAGTAGAGTCAATTCCACAATTGTTGCATCGTTTACCATTTCATTAGAAACGGTGTTTTCCTCTTTTCCATCAGTTGAGTTATGAAGTTTTAAAGTTGGGCATTTTTGGTGTTTTTTTGTAGAAAAATGGTCAATTTTCTGAAAAAAAACACCAAAAATGCCTATCTTTAAAGCTTTATAACTTAACGAAAAATCATTGTAGAAAATTTAAAAAAAATGCAAATTAAAGCTCTTTCAGAGTACTGAAATGTATTAAAAAAGTATTTTTTTCAGATTTTTTTATCTAATACTCAAAAAATGATGTGAGTGGATCTAAAATTTAAAAAATTAGCAATAAATGTTTATTTTCAAGTAATTTTTTTAATACCATAAAAAAACTTTGAAAATAATATAATGCAGCGTTTTAAAGCTCTTGAGGAGTACTTTAAAATCGTTTTTTTAGAATTTTTCTACGACACTTTTTTTCCAAGATATGATCATTTTTTCCAAACTATTTTTTTTTACATAATGTTATCAAACGTTTGAGCAATACTGTGTTTTCATGTTATTTTTTTATTAATAAAGTAAATATTTGTTGAGAAAATATGCTAGCGACAAAGTGAAAAAATGTGCTTTAGAAGCACAATTATGTATTTTAACTAAATGGCAAGAAGAAATTGAGCGTGAACTTTTAAATGTTCAAGTCAATGTTATTCAGTCTCGCATTGAAATAAAACAAGAAAAATTGTAAATATTATTATAGCAAAAAGGCTGTTTTATCTTTAAAATTAAAAAATGTAATATATTTCATTTTCTATTCTATTTGAGAAAAAACTGTTTTAACTTTAAGATTAAAGATATAAGAATAATGAATTATTTTTACACAGGGCGCGTACAGTAGGTACTTTACTCCCTCCTAGCGAAAAGTAAGGTACCCACTGTACGCTGCCTGTGTAAAAAAATCGTATATTCTCCACGGGAGTAAATGAAAAATCCCTTAAATCGTATGTTTAAGGCTCGCCTTAAACATACGATTCGCCTTCGGCTCGGGTGACATTTAACATACGATTTAAGACATTTTTTGTTTTTACTCCCTAGGTGAATAATATACTATTCTATTTTTACGTCACGACGTATCTTTTATTTCAAAATTTGTTATTCTAAAATATGCAGTTATTGATCAATTAGACAATTTAACTTACAAGGAGAGTGCATTGCATTTGGGTCTTTGATTTCCTTCTAACTTTGGGATATTTTTTCTTACATAAAATCATGAAAAAAGCCGCGTCCATTCGGTCCAATGCTCGATTTTTTCCGAGTTATGAGTAGTTTTGTCTGTTTCGCTAAAGAATTCGCATCCGCTTTACAGTTTTATAATTCCGAACTACTTATTCTATAAGGTTTTTACTCATTGCATATTAAAGTTGAGATTAAAACCTTCCGATTAAAAAAAAACGTGTCCAAAAGCTCAAGTTGTTCAAAAGTTATAAAGCGAAAAAAATTAAAATGAAATTCAGACTAAAATACAGCATTTATTTTCTATGCATATTTTCAGCTAAATATTTGCGCTATTTTTATTCCTTTCATAACTTTTGAACAACTTGAGCTTTTGGACACGTTTTTTTTTAATCGGAAGGTTTTAATCTCAACTTTAATATGCAATGAGTAAAAACCTTATAGAATAAGTAGTTCGGAACTATAAAACTGTAAAGCGGATGCGAATTCTTTAGCGAAACAGACAAAACTATTCATAACTCGGAAAAAATCGAGCATTGGACCGAATGGACGCGGCTTTTTTCATGATTTTATGTAAGAAAAAATATCCCAAAGTTAGAAGGAAATCAAAGACCCAAATGCAATGCACTCTCCTTGTTAGTAAGAATATTGTAAAATTAAGTCATTTTTTAAGAAACAAAAGAAAGTGCAATATTTATTAATTAACAAAAAAAGAACAGTGTGAAGGCTACATGAACCAGATTTACCACATCAACTATATCATTCAACAAGAGTCAAAATGCATAATAAGCATTGCTCCATCGATTGACATCAATTCAAAATTCAAATTATATAAAACAATTATTCTTAAACAAAAGCAGGGATCATCAATATAAAAAGACAGACAAAATCAAGATTAACAGGCACTGCGCCAGGTTTCTTTTGGTAATACGTTTACAGTGCCCGTAAGTTACTATTATATTTGAGTATCAATTTTATTGTGAATTATATATTATTAACTATTATCAAATATACGCGTATAAAATAAATTGTTTTAAAGTGTTAAAAAAATATTAATAAACTCGAGTATCTATATAATTGTGCCTATTCATTTGTCTGCCTGTACTCAGCATCAATCTACTTAGGAAGCATCATAAGGTAAGAATATATTTAAAAATCTCTAATTAAAATCATTAAAAGGAAATCCTTTAACAAATTTCCAATAGTGACAGCGATCTCACTCAATCAAATATTGGTGGAGCTTTTGCCACCACTAGATTGCATACATCTTAAACAATATTTTATATTGTTTAACATTGACTTACTTTTATTATTAACAATTAAATATTTGAAATCTTATTCAATTTTACCACATTATTATTTTTTTTTAAATTATTCGCTTTTATTTAGTTCTGGTGCTAGCCAGGTCACGACACTATTAAAAAAAAAGTTATTAAACAAGTTAAAACTTATGTATTTTATTTCAAAATTACTATAAATAAATGTTTTCTTCAATAACTTACTTCAATATTTAATGCAAATATTACATTTTATCTCCCCAGCTAAATAAAACAACCTCCTATCGATTGTCCGAGTATCAGCTCTATCTATTCGGGTTTAGGATCTTTCAATAATATTGTGTCCTACTTTAGGTTAAATAGACTACACATGATAATTTATTTTTTTTTAACATATGAAAAAATATTGGAATATTTAGCTAAAGAATTTAGCTAACTATTGCAACTGTTATTTTGCCAAAATATCAATAAATTTTTTTTTAGTTCGATATATATAACTTTGTATTCCTTAAGTATCCGAATAATGGCCATTTTACCTTACTTCGCAAATGCAAAACAAGTACGAGAAAGCGAGTATCGCGCGCTCCGTTATAAAGAATTTTATTTGTTATTTTAAAAGTTATATAATGTAACAAGATTCAGACTGATTATTATTGTTTTTTGATTATTTTAATTTTAAAATTTACTGTTGTTTCAAAATTTTTTGGGAATCAAAATTTTGGACATTTATGATATTTAAAAAAAAATTATTATAATATTCATCATTAAAAAAATAGAAAATAATTTATCAAAGTTTTAAAGTTTATTTAAACGACTATATATATATATATATATATCTTCCTATATTATATAGTTATATGAACCAAAATTCAGTCGCTGCCCCCCCACATCCCCCCCACGCCCCCCACAGCCCCCCCACAGCCCCCCCACATGATTTTTATTAATTAAATAACGTAAATTTACGTTATTTTATGTTATCGATCATACCCCCCCCACAGACCCCTCACAGTCCCCCACAACCCCCCCCCCCACACACACACACACAACCCCCCCACAATCCCCCCCACAACTTTTTAGAACCATCAAATACTGCATAATATAGTTTTATATTTTTTTATTATATTTTATTTATGTATAATATTACATAAAAATATAAAAATTTTAATTTTTTTTTTGTTGAAAACTCGAAAGTAGTTGCATAAAATTACAATTTATAATATTTAAAATGAAAAACATGTGCCTCATCAGATATCTTATTACCATTTTTTACATAGTTTATCTGAAATTAATAAATATAAATTTAAATTAATTCTATTACAATTCCTCAACACTATAATTAATTCATTTGTTGAAAACATAATGATTTTTAATAATTTATTCATATTATAAATATTTTATTGTATTAAAATAAAAATAAGCATATAGTGTTGAGGATTCAGATTTCCACACCACCTTACATTATAAACCTTTAATAGTATTGATTTATACAACTTTTAAAATTAATTGATATTAATATTTATGTTTAAATTTATATAACTTTCAAGATTAATAACTATTTATATTTATTTATTGAATAGAAAAAGGTGTATAATATAGCGGTACCATTATTGGCGCGTTAGATTTTTTGATTAGTGGAAACCCTCGCCAGGAGCCCTAAAAACCACTTTTATATATTTTTTTAATATATTTTATTTTATATTATATAAATATTGATATTAAAGAAAAATAAAATAATAAATAATATAAATTATTATAAGAAATTTAAAAAAATAAACTATTTCAAATAATATTAAAAATTTTTTTAATAAGTTTATTATTAAATTAGATACATCATAATGTTTAAGTTTTAAAATTTCTAGGATTATTTATTTATAATTCCTTTTATTATTTTATTCCCTTTTTACATTATTTAAGATGTATCAAAATTTTAATAAACAATTTTTAAAATATCTTAATTATGTATTTTTTTATGTCGATTTAAAGAATCCAATCGTTGGAAACCTTTTCCACATTCACATATGTAACTATAAGAATTATTATGAATTTTTAAATGTCCTGAAGGAACAACTCCTAATGATATACCAAATATTACAGTAAGATTATTTTATGCAAAATTTAAAATGCTATTAAATGATATAATAAAAAATGAAATTTTTGGTCCTGTAATAGCTTATGTATTTTCCATAGAATTTCAAAAAAGAGGATTACCTCATGCACATATCATTATCACATTACACCATAATCATAAAATATTTACTGTAGAATCTATTGATAAGTATATTTCAGCTGAAATACCATCATCGGAAAATATATATTTACAAAAATTAGTAATTAAACATATGTTACACGGACCACATACTAGCAAATCTCCATGTTATGATGAAAATAAAAATATATGTAAAAAAAATTTTCCAAAACCATTTACTGAATGTACTAAAATTGAAGAAAATAAATATCCACAATACAAACGACGAAATAATATTTCTGATAATTATATCTACAATTTTAAAAATAACAAAAAAATTATAAAAGTTGATAATTTAATGGTAATTCCTTACAATAGTTTTTTATTAGCAAAATATGCTGCTCATATTAATACTGAACTTTGTATGTCAATACAAAGTATTAAATATATTTACGACTATATTTATAAAGGAGTAGATAAAGCATATTGCAAAATAAAAGAAAATAAAATAAAAGAAAATGAAGAAGAAGTATATGATGAAATAACACAATATATAGATGGTAGATACTTAAGTCCAATGGAAGCAGCATGGAGATTACAAGAATTACCATTATGTGGCAGAAGTCATTCTGTAATAAGATTAAGTATTCATACAGAAAATCAACAAAAAATAATTTTTAATGAAAATGATATAGATTCAGCATTAAATAAATACGAAACAACGTTAACCGCATGGTTTACTTTGAATAAAAAAGATGATTTTGCTAAAAAAATTAAATATGTTAACATACCACAATATTATATTTTCAATTCTAACACAAAATCTTGGATAAAACGATCAAAAAATAGAAAAAACATAGCTATTGGTAGATTAAATGTAGTATCTCCTAAAGATAGTGAACGTTTTTTTTTTAAATTAATATTAAATAGAATAAAAGGTGCAACATCTTATACAGATTTACGAACTCACGAAAATATTACTTATAATACTTATAAAGAAACAGCTTTAGCAATGAATTTAATTGAGCACGAAAATGAAATTTATTATATTTTTGAAGAAGCATGTCAAGTTATGTTACCAATACAACTACGTAAATTTTTTGCATGTTTTTTACTATGTGAAAATATTCAAGGTAAAATTATTTGGAACAAAGATATTATACCTAACATAGTTTGGAAAGAAATATTAGAAAAATAATTTTATTATGATTTAACAAAAATTTAATGTTATTTAAATAAATTTTTTATAAATTATTTTATTAATTAAACTTTATTTTTTTTCAGGTTATATTTATATTAATTATAAACATTAAAAATTTTTAATAATATATAAATAAAAAAAACATAATGGAATGGAATTCAATTAATGATGTTGAAATTGACAATGTTAATGATCAACAAATGATTGAGTGGGATCCAATAGAAGGTCATTATGTTGAAATTAACAATGTCAATGATCAACAATTGATGGAAAATTTAAATGATCAAATTGAAGAACATTTAAATTTCCAAGAAGAATATGAATATTATTTAGAAAGTCTAGATAATAATAGTTCAATAAGCAATACAATAATTTCTAAATTAAATAATATTATTAATTCGTATATAGAGGAAAATAATGAACAATTTGAATTTAAAAATTGGAATGAAGTACCAGAGTATTATAAATATTATGCGAATGAAATTATAAAATATAAAATAAATATAAGCGAACCAATAGCAGAATATTACTTTAATCAAAGTCATGAAATTTATTCTAATTATTTATTAAGATTAGCTAACATTATTAATAAAATATGAAAAATTAAAATAAATCATAAATATTTAAATATATAATAATAAATTTAAAAAAAATTTTTTAAATTATTAATATTATTAAAAACAAAAAAAATTAGAATATTTAAAAATTAACTAAAATATTTAAAAGTTATGATTATTTAAAATTTATAAAACGAAATTTTAATAAATAAATAATTTAACTAATAACAACAATAAATAAAAATTCATATTCATAACTTTTATACAGGTAAATATAGTATAAGTAAGTATAAAATAATTTAAAATTATTTTATTTATTTATTTGTTATATAAATAACTAAATTTTAAATAAAATATGATATAATGATCATGTAATAATTTCATTTACAATATCATAATAAATTTATAAATTTTAGTATGAATTTTTGATATATCTCATAAAATGTTTAAAATGAGAAAAAGATATAAAAAGGAATTATAACAAAATAATCCTATAAATCTTATAAAACTCAAAATCATTACGATATATCAAATAATATACTAAATTATCAACAAAATTTTCAATATATTTTAAACTAATGATCATTAATATCATAACAATAATAACACTATTTTTAAGTTATACTACATATAATTAAATATATTATAAATATTTAAAATAAAATATATTTTATAAGACTAAGTGGTTTTTAGGGCTACTGGCGAGGGTTTCCACTAATCAAAAAATCTAACGCGCCATCAAGGTACCTCTATGTTACACACCTTTTTTAAAACTTCATATATTATATAATTATATTAACAAAAAAATTTTACAAATTTATTCAAAATTAATATTGATTTAAAAAATAAATATTTATAAGTTATATTGATAAAGGTTTGAAATGTAAGGTGGTGTGGAAAGCCGAACCTCAACACTATATATCTCTTCTTTTTTTATAAAAATAAAAAAATAATGAATTAATAATAATTATATATATCTCTTCTTTTTGAAATATAATGAACAAAATAGTGTTGAGGTATTTTTATATAAAGTAACATAAATAATTAATATTAATAGAAATAGTAAAAATATTTATTTAGAGTTTAGATAAAAATTATATTATATAATAAATTAAATAATATTACATTATATAATATAATATTAATAATAAATGTTTAATATATAATTATATTTATAGCATAACTGGGGGTTGGCGAGCAGCGCGAGCAGGGGGGTACCCCCCCTAGTATATATATATATATATATATATATATATATATATTTATTCAATATAATATTTAAACACACATATATATTAGTTATATACCCAACTTGAGCTTATGAAGGATTTATATAAGCGAGACTAATGTTTTTGGCTTGAGCAGTAGTCGGTCAAGGGCTTCAGCCCGAGACTGACTGCTGTTCAAGCTATAAAACATTAGTCAAGGTCATATGTATCCTTCGTTAGCCCAAGTTGGGTAGATGATTTTATGTTATCGTTGGTCGTATGAGGAGCTATAAAAAGATTAAATACAAATAAAAAACATTATTATAAAATATAAATTTTTAGACTATTTATTTGATGAATTCTCATGAGTAACAAACTGAGCGGCGCAGGTATACTTCTGACTGTAGATGCGACAGAGAGACGACGAACTACGGAAACGAACGAACGACGTTTCTTTATCTGTCTTTGTCTTGACTACAGCAGTGTGGATAGGCGCTCTTCTTTATCTGTATTTGTCTTGACTATAACAGTGTGGCTAGGCGCTCTTCTTTATCTATCTTTGTCTTAACTATAGCAGTGCGGCTAGGCGCTCTTCTTTATCTATCTTTGTCTTGAATATAGCAGAGCGAAGAAGATTTGCCTACTTGTAGTAGCGCGCCGACTCTACTACTCTTCTAAAAACATATTTTAGTGTCTTGTTGTTCAATAAGACTGTAGAATATTTGCCAATACACTTCAATACAGTGTGGTGTATGCAATAATATTCCATACTATGGAGTATTTTAAAGTTGTATACTCCATTGTATAGTGTATTGCTAATTGAATACACTCTAGCTACAAGCAGGGCGGTATGACACCCCAATACCCATTTAGCTAGCTCCATGAGTACTCTACCGAATACGACATACTATAACATAAATAAATAAATAAATAAATATATATATATATATATGTATATATATATATATATATATACATTAGTTATATACGTAACTTGGGAGTACGAAGGATGAATACAGGCAAGACTAAAGTGTTTGTCGCTTGAGTAGCAGTCGGTCGAGGGCGCGTGAAGCGCGCCCGAGACTCGCTGCTGCTCAAGCAACAAGCACTTTAATCAAGCCTGGATTCAGAATCCTTTGTACTCCCAAGTTACGTAGATAAGTTACGTCCTTGTAGACCGTATGAGGAACTATAAGAATGATTTTTTTAAATTAATGGTATATATTTTATTAAAAATAAGTAAATAATGTCATTTACTTATTTTTTTTACATATTAACTGTTTAACTTTGAAAATTTTTTTGAACAAAACATTCTTTAAAGTTAAGATTTTATATGAAATTGTATAAGCATTGGCATATCTAACGATATTCTTTTGTTTTCACTAACCTACGAATCGATGTCACTCGCGTCATATACGGCCATGCTGAACGATATCTCGATCTGTCTATACTCCCTAAGGGAGTATTGACAGAGAGAATATCGTCGAGATATTAGCATGAACGTATGCAATGCCTATACAAATTTAGCGTGGACTATAGGTATTCCACCTAATACGGCCTGATGCGACATAAATATATATATACACGGAGCAAAAAAACCAGTTATTATACCGTGAAAAATGTTTAGGTTATATTTGTGTGCATTTTTACTCTTATAATACGATAAATTCAAGCTTATTTAACTTAAAATATTAACACGTTATATTTCTGTTTCCGACATAGCATTCTTGCGTTTCAAGTTATTTCCTGTGAGCTCACGGTAAAATCCCGTGGAAACGTAGGAAATCTAAGGTGAAACAGCGCTATATTCCTTTGGACACTATTCACGTTCTAAAAACGTGAATTCGTAGTAAAAGTAACTTAGGTCCGCGTTAAAATTCCCTGAAACAAGTTCAAGCTATTATCGCGTAAATATTTCAGTTAATATCACTAGATTTTTCGCTCCGTGTATATGATACATAATACATAATACATATAGTCTAAAATGAATAAAAAATTAAATTAAAAAAAATTTTCTCGTAATTTTTTCATTCTAGAATAAGAAAAAATTATATCAAATCTTTGCAAAGAAAGTTACTTAAAAAACAGAAAATAATGTATCCAAACACGCAACTAACAAGAAGAGGTCCCCACATCCGGAAAACGGATTCGGCTGAAACTGCAAAATATGATTTTTTCATAAATAAAAATGAACCCATGTTTCTTCTTTTCGTCGAATAGGCCTCCTAGACAAAAATATAGACATTTTTTAAAAAATATAGTAAAAAGGAGCCTTTATAAGAACTTGAATATCCAAACAACTAAGACTCTTACAAAAAAAATACACGAAAGATGAAATAAAGTGCAAATCAAATGTTTTGATTTAAACTTTGTTGCATTAAAAAAACTTCAGTGGATCAAAAGTTACAGTTAATTAAAATATGCTATTGAAATAGCATAAAAAATTGATAATTTTTTATATGCTTAAAAAATTAACAAATATTTAGTAATTTTCAATAAAGCATAACTTTTGAACCACTAAGCTTTTTTAATGCAACAGAGCTTAAATTAGAGCATTTAATTTACACTTTATTTTGTTTTCAATGTATTTTTTTTGTAAAAGTCTTAGTTATTTGGATATTCAAGTTCTTATAAAGGCTCCTTTTTACTATATTTTGGAAAAATGTCTATATACTAGTTTAGGGGGCCTATTCCACGAAAAGAAAAAACACGTGTTCATTTTTTTTCATTAAAAAATCATATCCTGCAGTTTCAGCCGAATCCGTTTCCCGGAGATGGGGACCTCTCCTTGTAAGACAAATAAAGCCACGAAGCTAAAGAGTTTGAACACTCATGCGCTTCTTCAAAAGCCAAAGTAACAAAAAAAAGATTAATACAAACAAAAAAATAACTAAATCAGACTAATAACTTTCCAAAAAATTATAAGGTAGCAAAATGTTAACAGGAGGACCGAACCTAACGGCTGCCGTCGATGGCGAAGTCACGCGTAGTACTTCTACTCTTGAGCGTTCTATTACTCACTGGAATATTATCGGACACTTTGTGCAAAATAACTTTTTATACGTAAAAAAACCTCAGCTTTGCATTAAAAATATTTTTAAAAATATTAAAAATAGACTTTTTGAGATATAACACATTTTGTGTTTTTTTAATAGAAAAATGAAAAATTTTGGAAAATCTGACCACATTGGAAAGCTGAGGAAAAAATACATCGAAATAGTGTATTAAGAATTTTTTTATATATATTTTGATACCGCAAACGCGAGTTTAAAACAACAGGATTAAACGCTCGCGCGCCGCGCTAGGAGAGTTGACGTGATTCCCCCCGTATATAGGCGCTAATGTTATATACATTAAAACACGGTATGACAAGTTTACCGTTAAGCGCATAAAAGACATGAGTATAAGAGAAGGAAGAAAGAGAAAAGGTATAACGGCTATACAACGGTTCGCACATAGCTGTAAAGTTGTTGCTATGATGCGAGCGAGCGAAAGAGATAGAGAGAGAGAGAGAGAGAGAGAGAGAGAGAGAGAGAGAGAGAGAGAGGGGGGGGCAGAAAGAGTAAGAAAATTGCAACAATGCTTCTGCGAGAGGATGATCATTCGCCTATATACCGAACTTGTGAACTTGTAGCTTCCGGTAATTCGGCAAGGGGTCCCTTTTCGCTGACTTCTGAAGAGAAAAGAGGGCGAAGGAGAGTAAGAGAGTCATCGTATATGTCTGTACTGTTCTATATACCTGTATATACAAGTTCTATAGCTTGCCATCATTGCTCGTGCTAACAGCAATTAACGGTAATTACTTTTCGTACACAGCATAGGTCTGCCTTTGGTCATCTACACACATACAAGCTTTATTGCAATACACACCTAACTAAATCTCATGAGCCGAGGAAGAGCCAGAAGAGACGAACCTATAACCAGAGGAAAATTATTGTTTATCGATCGATATAAGCCTTATATCTATATGTATATGTAAAATACATGTTTTCATGGAGAATATATCTATTCAAGCATTTCTCTCTTTGCTAAAGCACAAAACTCGGAGAATTCCTAATTGGATAATCTTATGTTGCGATACACTATATATAACTCGCTCTCGTGTTAATTACTAAATGAAACTTTGTGCAATTCCTTTGGCAAATTTTCTTGTTTTCTTTTATTATTACAAAGTTGTTTTCATGTTCATGGATTATTTTTTTTTTGTTTTCTTTCTTTGTTATTTAATTTTTCCAATATTATTTTCGATCTTTCTGATTAGTTTGCATATTGGTATAAGGAATTAAGCGAGTCGGAGAGTCAATAGAGATAAATCTTGTATAAAGAGGTAATGAATCAATTTGCTGGTCGTCTACTGTACGTTCTTGTGTACTCAAGCCTTCGTAATAGTGCAAATAGAGCACGTAGAGTATAGTTCTCGATGATTTAGTGCCATCTCTTCCTTTATTAGTGTTATTTAGAAATCATTTGATTATTAATTAATGCGTTCATGATCCTATCATTTTATTTTATTCTTCAAACTCAGACTACAAGTTTAAATTATCTATTTTCATCAACTTGATATTTTATATTAGTGTTATTTCTCATAAGTTGACTATGATTTTAGATGTTTAAACAAAAATTTAATAAAATAACACGAGCTCAAATCGATGACGAACCAAAGAAATTATATTAAACTTTACTCTGAATTCATTTATTCAACCAAGAATACTCTGATTTCTAAATTAAGATCATATATTACCTACTGCCCTACTATAC
Organism: Anastatus disparis; assembly: GCA_017163975.1. NCBI lineage: Eukaryota > Metazoa > Arthropoda > Insecta > Hymenoptera > Eupelmidae > Anastatus > Anastatus disparis. The sequence goes on along the minus strand of JAFFSR010000136.1, from coordinate 1,839,113 downwards.
ATAAGATCGCATATGCTAAAAATTTTATTTTCTGCAAGACCCGATCTTAAGTGAGATCTCAAATGGGAGATCTCATGTGCCAAAAAATTTTATTTTTCCCGACACGCAATCTCACGTGAAATCTGATGTCATTTTTTTCATTAGATTGTTTACTCTTACAGTGCGTTCATAGTAGCCCGCACGCAAGGGAATTTCAAGTATCCAACCACCATGTGCTAGATACTAGGAAATTGCATTTACAATCATTCCCGTGCGGTGGCTCTGCTGCTTGTTAACACGGAAGCAAGCGAATGATGTTTTTCCTCTCTTGTGTACTGGCGCATGCGCCTCAATCGAGAAGAATCGCTTGCACGAACGTCTTCTAGTAATTTTCCCCTTCTCCTAGGTTTTTACCTCGCGCCTGGTTATTTTGCTTAGAGTCTGGTAATTCTCCAGCGTTCAAGCGTTTTACTCAGGGCCCGAGACTTTTACCCCACGCTCTTGCGTACGAGGAAAAATTTTAGTATACACACTGAAAAGGGGTTAGAACAGTGGTTGTACTCTATGGCGGCGAGTGGCGCTAGTATCGATAGCGAACATTCATTGAAGTACGAGAGAGATGCTAGTGTTTTCTAGAGGATAATGAGTGCTCTCTGCGAGGTTTTGAGTGTTCTCCGCGATGTTTTTTGTTCGAAGAAATGAGCAGGTCTTCGCTCAGAGAATAATGAGTCTTCTCTAGAGACTACTAGTTCGCATTTCGACGCGTAGGCTGACTGTATTCTAAAAATGACACCGATTGTACCGTAGAGTACAGTCACAGTTCGCTTCCCTTTTCAGTGCAAGGTATGTCGCTCTTGAGTGTCATGCAGAAGAAAACATAACCTGATCGCGTGCTTGCATATGGGAAAAAATTCGAATATATAAGATAGATTGTGCTTGAGATAAAAGACGTGCTGAAAAATAGTGCAAATTTGTTGATTCAGATGAGTAAAATTGAATAAGAGCAGCTATTGGTTTCGTGTATTCAGCTGAAACCAGTGTTGTGGAATAAAAAACACAGTCAACACAAGAATTCACATGAATTAAGCAAAGCCTGGGATGAAGTTTGCAAAGCTACTAATCTAAAAAGTAAGTTTGTTAACAATAAATTATTAATAAGTTATAATAATATAAATTTTTGTGAATGTAATTCGTTTTTATTAATTTTTTTTTAATTACATTATTTAGTATTTATGAATACTATGCCGCGCCTTGTTTCCAAGAAAAACAAAAGTTTTATGTATATGCACAAACATAAATTAATCATTGTCATTTTTAAATTGGCTTTACTTAAGAACTAGTACAATTAATCAATGTTTTTCATTTATTTGTAATCGATTTTTAAAATTTATTATTATTATTATAATATATATATATATATATATATATATATATATATACACGCATTATCAATTTTTTTTATATATGTGTGTTGATATACATCCTTTTCTATTTTTTTTGTTCTCTTTTGTTTCAATTGAGAAAGTGAAGAAAAAAGCGTTTAACTTTTACTTTTATTATTTTTTTGTTTTTTGTTTAAGAAAATCCTTTTATAAATTTTGCTAGCATCATAATAAGCTATTCGTTTTTCAAAGTAATTACCAATTCTATTAATCATAGAAAATGAAATTATCCTAATATCAAAGATAAAGTTTCTTGAGACAATCATAAAAAAAATCTGATGTGAAAATGATTTTAATTACTCATTGATTGTATATTCAGTATAGTAATATATTTTGATTTTTGATTAATTTAATCGTCATACATAAAATTTTAGCTTTCAAGAATAAGAATACACATATACATATTTTTTCCTTTTTGATATTTCAAGATCATGAATCATATGAAGCAATTTAAATTAAATCAAACTTTTTTTTTGTTAATTGAATTTTTACATTATGTCAATTGTGTAAATATATTAGCTTGATTTACACAAATTAAATTAAGATGAGAAAAAATTTAAAAGTATTCTTTATTTAATCATCACAAACAATTTAGTATAAAATATTTCTATTAAATATTTTATATTTAAATAAAATAATTCCAAGAATGTTGAACCAGTGAAACACTAAATTCTTTTATATCTTTTTATTATACATTTTAGATCAAAATATACTATAAATAATTAATCAAATCATATTTTAATAGTTATAGAATAATTTTATTCTAATCAACATTTTTACAGTTTTATTGTATAAAACAAAAAATCAAATTAGATTTTAATTTTATTTTATAGAAATTTCAAGATTTTATATATATAATTTTAAGTTTTTTTTTGTCCATGAAATTGTATTGGGCTATCTTAGAGCTGTCGTGAAAACTATTTTGGTTAAATAAAATTGAGCTTTTGAATCAACAATATATGTGTTCAAAAGACAATATCGGTAATGTGATGTTTATTTTTTTCACTTGAAATTTGAAAAACTTTTTACGTGTAAATATAAATATGTTCATAAACTTATTGGTAAATTTAAAAATGTAAGGAACTTCGTTGATCATTTTACTTTCATAAGTTGATTATAAGATGTTCGAGATAACTTTTGAATGGGTTTCTATTATGATAAAATTCACGTACCTATATTTTTGTACTACTTTTTTGTCCAGTGATATTTTAAAAATTAACATTGTAGTTAATAACAAATTAGAAATGATAGAATATCATTTCTAATTATTAATATAATTAAATTGAAAATATGAATTAAAATAATATATATTAAAAAATTTTTTTTTAATAAAGTAAAAATTCTTCGATAATTTGTTTATTAAAAAATGATTATCCTGCATGTAATAAAATTTATTAAACGTCATAATTATAAAAATGGAAGATTTTAAAGAAAATTAAGAAATTGTCACACAATAAAATATAAATTTTATTCACAAGCCAATTATCAACATGTCACTAAAAATAAAAAAAATTTAATCAATAGGATTTTTTAAAATCCACTTATTGAGTTCATATCTAACTTCTCGTCCATGCCCTGCAACAAAATTATTTTCTCTTTCATCAGATATAAAATCATCAAAAGAAACGGAAGAAACTGAATCATCTTTGTGATAACAGTTTATAAATTCTTCTTTGTCTATAATAATATTATGCAAAATACAACATTTTACTATCATATTTGCCATTTCTGGGATTTGATCAATTCTTTGATTAAAAATTCGCCATTTTTGAGATAATAAGCCAAATGCTCGTTCAACGCACACACGAGCTCGAGATAATCTCTTATTAAATTTTTCTGCATAAAGTGGTATTTCATTTCCTGGATACAGCTTCATCATATTCTCCATCAAGGGATATGCCCCATCTCCAACAAAAAAATAAGGCAATACGATTGTAGAATTTGGTAGTTTATCATTTTCAGGAAGTTTGATTTTATTTGTTTTTATTGCAGTATACAGGGTTGAGCCTACAAAAGTTTCTCCGTCACTTTGTTGACCATAACCACCAACATTAATCGTAATGAATTTGCAATTAGCATCAACAACTGCTTGTAAAACGATAGAGAAAAAATGCTTATAATTGTAGTATCTTGAGCCTGAGTGTGCAGGTTTTTTTATTCTAATGTGTTGACAATCTATTGCGCCTATATGCAATGGGGTAAAACCCATTTTACGTAAAAATCTTTTGAAATAGATAAAAATAATTCTTCTGATGGTACCGGCATGTGTATTGGAAACATCTCATTCCATATAACTTCCATCACCTCTTTAATTATAGTACTCACAGTTGTTTTACCTACTCTGAATGTAAATGCTAAGTCGCTATACGACATTCCAGATGCTAAGAATCTAAAAAAATATTTATAAAAAAATTTAGTATGGTAAACTTTTAGCCTATAAAAGTTTTATTAACAAAAGTTTAATTTCATATAATTTTACGCTGCTGCTAACCGAGAAAATTGTTGACGCATATTTAATAACAAAATTTTTTTTAAATAGACTTTATTTCAAACATAACCTGAATGTTTTTGTAACTTTATAAATCAAATATTATATCACTATAAATATGAATAAAATATCTTCATTTAAAATAAATCAAAATACTTATGTGTTCGTTTTATTTTATTGTTATTATCGTTTATTACATATATTAACACTTTATATTATAAAATAAAATTTTTTTGAAATCAACCACTTTTAATTTTCAATTTTACTTCATTCTATAATTTACATGCTCATCTAATTATTCATTAAATATATTTTTTCTTTATATAATTCTTTATATAAATTTATATTTTCTTTATTAAAAAAAATTCTTATTTAAAACACATTTTAATGAAATTATTCTAAATAAATTTGTAAAAGCGACTGATACGAAAAAAAAATTCTTTCTTTTATATTTTATTACCATCACACGCTTTTTAATTTTTCAGAAAATAACATATGACTTACATATTTTTTAATACTTTAAAAGTTAGGTTAGTTTGAAGAAATAAATGTTATGAAAGTTACGGAAAACTACATGTCTTAAATAACATTGTTTTCATTACAATTAACAATTTTTTAGGTAATTGCATAGACTCCACGAACAGTAAAAATTATATGGATGAATTAGAGTTTGCAGGCTATACTGTTCAATTACTTTATTATTTAATACAGCAACGTTTCTATCTTACAATTGAAGGTCCTTTTCAAGCTAAATGTCGTAATAATAATATAAAACAACAGCCATGTAGTTGTAGTCAAAAGAACATATCAATTGTAAGGTAGAAACGTTGCTGTATTAAATAATAAAGTAATTGAACAGTATAGCCTGCAAACTCTAATTCATCCTTAATAATTTTTTATTAAAATAATATTCTTTTCCTTATTTTAGAAGAATAAATGGAAGTATCTAAAAAAATATATGCAAAATGAACTTCGGTTAATTGGTGTACATCGATCAGGCGATGGAGCTGATGGTTATCAATCCGATTGGCATCACTTCGAGTCGATGAAATTTGTGATTGACCATATATTGCCATATAAATCATCAGGAAATTTGACAAATCTTATTGAAAACAATAACACTATAAACTTGGACGAAAATCTTAATCAGCAGAAAGTGACCTAGAAATGGATGACTTTCAAAAAAAAATCAGATTGAACCCAACAAAATAGCTTTAGAAGCTATGAAAAGACCAACACGAAGAACTAAACAAGACAAAATAATGGATTTGGAAAATCGAAAATTTGCTCTTTTAGAAAAAGCTGTACTTAAAGAGCAAAATACCAATGTGAATGCAACTTCTACGTCTACCAAGACTGTTGAAAATGATCATATGATGTTTTTTCAAACATTGATTCCATTTGTTTTACTTATTGATTCACCTGATGATGTCCTAGCTTTTAGACAAGAAGTAACTCAATGTGTTAAAAAATATGCTATAAAAAAAACTGACGAAAAATGAGCAAACATCACAAAAAAAAACAAGAAATATAGATGATGACGATGGTAAAGTACACACACACATCAGTTTATTAAAATTTTATTTACATTATTCTCAATTGCTATATAAATTTTGTTTGAATTTCCTTAATTTAACAAAATAATGTGGTTTTACCCATATGGAAAAAATTTTTATAATTGTAAATAACTGTTAATAACTGTAAATAAATGTAAATAAATGTAAATAACTGTAAATAACTTTAGAAAAGTGTTAAAAAATGTGGGAATTGAGACATAAATAACAGTTATTTACAATTATTTAGAATTATTTACTGTTGTTTACACTTATTTACAGTTATAAACTGTTATTTACACTTATTAACTGTTATTTACACTTATTTGCAGTTATTTATATTTATTTACGGTTATTTACATTTATTTACTTTTTTCACAATTATTTACAGTTATTTACGATTATTTATAGTTTTTTACAATTATTTGCAGTTATTTACATTTTCGAAAATTATCACGAATTTATTCAATAATTTTATATATAGGCGAAAATTTTTAAAAATGTGAATAACTGTAAATAATTGTAAAAAACTATGGAAAATTGTAAATAGTAGTAAATAATTATAAATAACTTTAAATAACTGTAAAAAACTGTAAATAACTGCAAATAACTATAAATAATTGTAAATAATTATTAATAACATTAAATTATTCACTAATTCAAAAATTTTTGAAAATGTAAATAACTGTAAATAATTATGAATAACTGTAAATAATTATGAATAATTGTAAATAATTATAAAAAACTGTAAATAATTGTAAATAACTGTAAATAACAGTTAATAACAGTTAATAACTGTAAATAACTGTAAATAATAGTAATTAATAATAAATAATAGTAAATAACTGTAAATAACTATTATTTATGTCTCAATTCCTACATTTTTTAACAGTTATTTACAATTATTTACTATTATTTACAGTTTTTTACATAAATTATTTCCATATGGGTAGATTGCCAAAGTGTTGAGGCTTCAATTCCAACAAAAAAAATTAAAACGGAGAATCCGTATTCTTTTGGAGCCATTAAACAAGAATCATTAATTTCCACTGCAATCACTAACAAAAGCCAAATGAAATGAACTTCTTTAGATGAGTACAATCCTCACGGTAATAATAAAAACTTCTTTTTCTACTTGAATATGGAAAATTTTAATATTTTTTAGCATATTTATTGAATAGAATTTTCCTCTAAATGAACTATTTTATTTTATAAACATATTACGTTATTGGTTCGAATTTGATTTTAAATTAAAAAAAAATTAAAAAACTGATTTTAATTTTGTTTCAGGTTTTAAACAGCAATATGATTTCATGAGGAGTACAGATTCTATATCAAATATCAAATTTATTCCAGTACCTGTACCATAGATGTCAGATCCTTTAATACCTCCACAACTTCTACACTGAGAGAAATGTTTGTATAAATTTTACTACAAACATATATAAAATTACTATTTAATATAGTAATGCTGTGACATACTCGCTTTGTAAGAAAAATTACTATTTTAAAAAGTAAATTTTAATTGAGCAGATAATATATAGAAAAAAATTTTTATTCGTTTATTTTTTTTATCTCGAATTATTTTTATTTACGTATTATACATGCGAAACAATTTTTATTAATTATTAAATTATTTTTTTAGTTAATTAAATTTATTTAAATAATATTTTAAAGAAAACTCAGAAAAAAAATCTTACCTGTGTTGGGATCGAACCGCCGACCGCGAGGACGAGAAGCGTGAACGTTACCGACTGCGCCATGCTAACATGTTACGCAAGATACTTCGAATCGTCTTCATATGTTATAGAGGATACTTTGAATTTAGTTAAAAATTTTGAGGTTAAGTTTTCGAAATAAAAGACAGACGAATCGAATATACTACATAAAATAAAACTTTTTACTATATATGTTCCAAGGAATTTATGCTTTTTGATTTTACATTATTATTTACCATATAGGCAGTGAATTTTGGTATCTTTATAGATAAAATTAATATGTTAATCAACAAAATTTACTAACTTATGTAGTAAAAATTATTTCTACAATTTTTACTATATTATGTAGCAATTTTTGTTGAATATCAATACTACTTTTTCATGTGTTTTCTAGTAAAAAATATTACATATATAAGAATTATTTGTCAAAATGAAGTAATATTTCTCATAAAACGAGTACGTCACAACGTTACTATATTATATAGTAATTTTTCATATTTTTGCAGTAAAATTTATCCAGACATTTTTCTCAGTGTAACACAACTTCTGTTGCTGCGGAAATGCTAAGACCATCTACTGTTCAGGAACATGTTGACGCAAGAAGTGGACAAAGTTATGCTCAACCAATGCAGCCAATAACTCCACAACCAATTTATGACTTTGCTATATCAATGTCACCTCAATATAATCAATTACGAATTAAAAGAATTGATCAAGTTAATACCCGGATAATGCATCCAGTAACTGCTCATCTAGTTGACTCTACCGCATTGATGGAACATCAAATGCAATCGTTCACAACTGTGACTGGTATTAATGCTGAAATTGCAAAAAGCGCTACTGAACCAGAATCCTCAATGATGCAGCATCAAATGCAATCGTTGACAGCTGCAACTAGTATTAATACGGAATGTTCAAAAAGCGCTGCTGTTCTAGAATCCTCACTGATGCAACATCAAATGCAACCGTTAACAACTGCAACTGATATAAATACGGAATTTTCAAAAAGCGCTGCTGCACCAGAATCCTCACTGATGCAACATCAAATGCAATCATTAAAATCTGCAACTGGTATTAATGCGGAATTTTCAAAAAACGCTGCTGCACCAGAATCCTTATGTTATGATACCCAAGCAACTGATTTAAGAAAGGGACACAGTAATTTCATTGAGAATTTTGCTGCTAGCCAAGAAAATTGATAAACTTAATATATTTTTCTAAATTTATAACTTTATTTCTAATTTATATTTTCATCTAAATATTAATCTAATATATCCTGTTTATTCGTTATTATAAACTTTGATTTATAACAAAATTGTGAATTATTTTAATGCGCTTTCAATTACAAAATTTTTATTGTTCAAAATTCTTTTTTAAATTGACATTTCATACTCAATTTAAATGTTTTTCTACTTCACATCCACATCTAATTTATATGTAATTATTAATTTCATATTTTTTTTTTTCAACAATTAAAGTTCTTATTAATAGCACATTTAAATAAATCACAATTTTGTAAATAAATAAAATTTAAATTTTATAAATGTTTAATTTAATGTTAAAAAAAGTTTTAACTTTGAAAAAAAAATTAGTTTAACATTGAACCTTTATATACTTACAAGTTTACTTAACATTTTAAATATTTTGCACAAATGAAACTAGTTAGTATGATCAAGTAGACATAGAAAAATACATCTACATTTTTTAATTTTTGAAATGAATTTTTTTTCTAATTTTTACAGATATTTTTATAAGTACGAAAATGATAAAAATTAAATTCTTAGAATAATCTAATTTTGCAGCTGTTTGTTATTTTCATAACATCAAAAATTATACGTCATTTTTGTGTCATCTTAATAAAAGATTTTCATAGAAAGATCAAAATACTATTAATAAAACATGCCTCTTATTTTTTAATATAATTATCTGATTAATAGAGCATTTAGAGGGTAAGGTATGTGTTGTACACGGTACATGCGTAGACAATGACATGAAATTAATTATTTGTTATGTAACGAGGATAGCGAATTACGCGTATACTGTGTGATAGTATGCGCATATATGGGTAAATCCACCGTAGTTTTAACTTTGCATGTGACTTTTTTTAAACAATTTTTAAATAATTACTATTCTGTTACATTAAAACGCACATAACTGTATTTGAGTTTAAATTGTCCGTTTTGAATCCAAGAAATATACTCCACTTTTTCGCAAAGCTACATTGAACGGCACCTTCAAAATTTTCTAAAAAGTATCAAATTTTTTACGAAAAATCACGGTTTTTGCATAAATAGTATAAAAAGAAGTAAAATTTTTGAAGTCTTGATGAATTTTAGATCATGCCGTTCAAGTAATCTTTAAAAAAACTATAGAACTATTTTCCTAATCAAAAAACAAAAAATCTAAACCTAAGTAGAGTCATGTGCAACATCGAAGAACTCAGTAAATACAATTCAAAATATGTATATTGTCTTGAAATTAAAATCGCTATTATCAAACTTATTTGAAATTGCACGTGACTCTACTTAGGTTTAAATTTTTTGTTTTTGAGTTGAGAAAGTAGTCTCACAGTTTTTTTGAATATTATTCAAATGGCATGATCTAAAATTCATCAAGACTTTAAAAATTTTACTTCTTTTTATACTATTTATGCAAAAACCGTGATTTTTTGTAAAAAATTTGATGCTTTTAAGAAAATTTTAAAAGTGCCGTTCAATGTAGCTTTGCGAAAAAGTGGAGTATATTTCTTAGATTCAGAACGGACAATTCAAAGCCAAATACAGCCATGTGCGTTTTAATGTAACAGAATAGTAATTATTTAAAAATTGCTGAAAAAAAGTCACATGCAAAGTTAAAACTACGGTGGATTTACCCATATCTGTCCTCGTTGTTAGTCGCACAGTACAACGTATATTTCGATGCTTTATGTGCGAGTATAAGAGTGAGACAGAGAGAGTCTGTGTCAGCGGTTTGGATGGATGACTGTAGAAAGGAGCGCGCGCAATGCATGACGGGTAGACTTAGGCAAGAGAGGAAAGCGAACGGGTCGGGTAGACAGAGTTAGGCTGCCATCTTGACAAGTTGTTTGTGCTCGAGCGTCAGCTATTTTTCCTCTGTTGAGACTTGTCAAGGAAATTAATTCACTTGTGAATCGTGTTAATTGCCTTTCAAGTACAGTGGAATTCCTCGTGAAAAGTGCCGATTCTTTGTGGTCACCTTTTTCTTGAAAGCCAGGGTTAAGTGTGTCCACTGCAGCGTCAAGCGAGAAGTTGATTGGCTTTTCAGTAAGAGCGAGAAGGACAGTAGGCTGCACCGCATATCTACGGTGCCGCTTTAATCCATACCCTGGGTTGTTCGTTACGTGAAGGCAACTGTGAGAAGGCTCTACACGCATCGACTCATGAAAAATGTAAGTCTGCAGACTACCCTATTGAAAATAATGACGTCTTTGGACGTCTTTTGAAGACGTCTTTTAAATCAAGACGTCTTTTTTATCAAAATTTTTAAAAAGGTACTTACTAAAATGTTCCAAAAAAGTATTATTTTATTAGGTTATTATTTTTAATAGGGTATCTTTCTTTAAGAATATTGAAACAAAATAAGTATCAGCTCTCTGCAGACCGAAAAGCTTGAGCGAACAAACTGGAAATGTTATAACCTTATATACCCGAGTCACTAAAATTTTCGTAGGAGTTCGCGTATTAAGAAAAACGCCACCTAACATTTAAAGACAGAATTAATAGTCGATTCGAATAATTTTTTCAGTAGTTACATTTTTAACTGTGAGGTGCCGTTTTTCTTAACTTTGCAATCCCTTATCCAAATTTCAGAGATGCAGGTATATGAGGTTATAATTTTGCGTGTTTATTCACAGTTGAAAATCAGTATACATACTTCAATTACGTACTTCAAGTATATACACTTTAGCTTAAGTACGTTCTTTTTTTAAACATTTTAGTAGGTATTATTTTTTAAATATTGATAAAAAAGACGTCTTTAAAAGACGTCTTTTTTTGTTCCAAATCCGAACACGTCCAAAGACGTCTTCTAAAGACGTCTTTTGAAGACATCTTTTAAAGACGTCTTTAAAAGATGTCTTTATTTTCAATAGGGTAGTACGATATTTCTAATATGTATTTGCGATATACGCGTGGCGATGAAGACCGTCGTGTGCGCCGGTGTTAGGTAGTATAGATTAGCTTATATTCTCAGTTGTTTCTCATAATTAAATTTATCAAGTCTTACTTGCGAATTAATATTTTTATAATTTTATTTCTTTGTATTAAATTTATTTAGTGCTTATAATAAAGTAAAGTAAAGTTAAAGTAATTCTTGATGATTGCCTAACATTATTTATTGCCAATTAAGATCACGTCTTGTTTTTATATGTATATGTTGAACATAGTACACTCTCTCTTGATCAACGGTATTTAATAGAGTTCTCGGGTACACGCCGTGGGTTTCGTCGTACCAGACGTCCGGGAGGCAGAACTTCTAAGCGAAGTTCTGCAATAGTATTAAATATTGTTCAATAGATTTTCTCGTCAGTAATAGATAGTCGAAGCAGATCAGCTGTAATAAAGTAGGCTGATCGACTATAAACCGAGAATCAGTTACTTAACGGTAAGTGCATGTGTACTTAAGGTAAGTACACATGAAAGCCCACAAATATATTCGATTTTGTTTGTTTAAATATATTCCCCGTTACAGTTATTAACAATTTATTATTCGTTATAGATAATAAAATTCTTAACATAATGAATCGTTAATCCCTAATGTAACGACACATTACAGAAAATGGGCTTATGGATGCTTTAGGTCTCTTAAACTTGCATATAACTCTTAAACAAACATATAAAAAAATATTTACTTTTTAACTGGGAAAGGGGTCTCGGACACAACAGGTTAAAATAAAAAAGGAAATTTCTAAAAATTTTATTCTTTGTAAAAAAGTAAATTTGCAGTGCTAAAAATAATTCATGTTTATTTAAAATCATTTTTTTCTTCAATTTTTATTCAAACTTTTTTTCTTAATTGTCTATCAAATCGATATTTTTCCATTTATAATTTAACATTTTATCGCTCAAATATACAGTATGAATTCTTTCTTTATAGAGATTTAATTATGAATATTAGTAGATAAGCTATGCCGGTTCCAGCGCAGTGCGCCAGAACTGGCATAGCATTTCTGGGTCACTCAAGCTGGGCCGGTTTAGGGTAACCCAGGTTACCCAAGCTGGGCCGCGTAACCCAATAACCCAAGGTGGTTCACCTTTGTTGGCGCACCTCCCCCTTGCATTACTGGCGCACACGGATTTCACGCGGATATGAACGCTATGCCATAGCGGCATATCTATTATTTTAAATATAATAATTCATATTATAATTTTTATATTATAATTTCATGAAGAAGCCTGCAGCGGCATGCGATACGGGCCTATCTACTATTTTAAATATAATTATATTTAATATTCGATGATTGTGTAATGTTAGATCCGTAATTTATTTATATTAATTTATTATTAAAATTCTATTGAAATAAAAAAATTTTTAATGTAATTTTTTTTTAAAATAAATAATTACTAACGATAATTAATAATTATTAATAATAATTAATAATTATTTAAAAAATTTAATCAATATTAAATAAAAATAAGATTGTATTCCATAAATTACGGATATACAAGTTTCCAAAATTAACGAATACGACGACTCCGTGGTCAAGTGATATAAGTACCTGCCTCTCGACCAGAGAGCCGTGAGTTTGATCCCAACCCAAGTTAACTTTTTTTTCACTTTAAAAATTTCTAAATATTATTTCAAATTAAAAATTTATTTAATTTGAAATGAAAAGCAATTTAAAAAATTTATTTGCATTAAATAAAAATTATAAGTTATGTATAATACTACCGGTGATCTACATTATCGACCCATGATGGGGGTACTTTTCAACATTCGTAATAGAAGAAATAGGTAGGAATCAATGGTAGAAGAGTGGCGATACTTGAACATATACAAGCAGCTTCGCTTAAAGAAATCATTCCTTTGCACGATGGTTTGGAAAACGGATCTGTCTCTACTATAATGGCTCAGGAAGGTTGAACGAAAAAGATTCTCTGCTGCTGGGATGGATGTGACAAGATCTCTTTCTTTACCACTCTGTCTATTTATACAAACATACTACTGTTTTCTCTCTTGTACGATAGTTGATGTCAAGGATAAGATTTTCCTAACTACAACAGAGTTGAAATCATTTTTTAAAGGAGTTATAGCCAAGTCTTTGAGTCAGGCTATTTGTCTTGCACATCCACCAAGTGCCTCATCCTAAATGAACCTCTTACTGAACGGTCAGCCTTTTATAATGATTCTCCTACTTACACAAGTTTTCAAACGTTATAACTGATGGCGCTGACTATCCGATCGGGCAGATGTTCCAGCTAGAAAATATTCTCTCTATTTCAATTCCGAACGGACGTTCAGAAAGCAAAGAAACTTTTGATTTTATATCGATGATTTTTTTTATGTTCAAAAGCTCTTCAACTGATGATATTCATTTGAAATAAATTTTATAGTTCACTAATTATAAAATTTATCTTTTTGTAAGTATAAAGATTTTTATTAGTTAAAGATGTAAAAATACGAAGACGATCAACTAATACATTGGGATCATCCCATTTTATGTATGTAGAATGAAATTCATTACTACTAGAATAATCTGACGAAGTATCATCGCAGGAACTTACTTTAGCTTTTTTAAATTCATATACTGGTAAATTTTTAATGTTAGATAACATTATTTTGATAATGTTAGGTTTACGGTTTCCAAAATTAGCTTTATCGAGTTCAAAGAAAGTATTATTAGAAGAATCTGATGATGTATCACTATTAACATCGTTAGAACTGACTTTCGTTTTTTTACATCTTGATACTAATAAAGCGTTATAACGAAATTTTCTTTTACAACTTTTAAAATTAATTCTACTCTTTTGATAATTTTCTATTTCATCATCAGAGCTAGGATAACCATCTTCAAATAATTTTGATTCTGGATACCTTTGCTTATTGATGAAATCAATATCATCTCTCCTCTCGAGTTTATCATTTGTATGATGTGTATTGAGAGCATCATTAGAGTCACGTTTTCCCTTAAAAATCATATTTCTTGTTGCATTTTCTTCCTGCACAGGCGTTATTGTATGGTTATGTGATGTACAACTTACAAGTTTCATATCCTTCGTTACAGCACGACTTAAACATTGTTTTGAATAGTAAAGATGACACTTCCAGCGTATATTACCATTATTGATAGCTTTAGCCTTATAGAAAGGGATGCCATTCAAAAGAAGTTTATCTTTTCCTCTAGTACTTTTTATAAGTTGAAGAGATGTATTAGGCGTGAATTCATCAGTAATATTCGAAGCAACATCAATCTTTGAATCATTTGTAAATAGAGTTTTTTCTCTTGATTAGAATCAAATATTCGACAACTGTTTGTAGCCAATCGATTTGGAAGTTTGGATTTAATCATGTCTCTTAATTTCTCAGTTTCGAGAAATTTAGCCATGTTGATAGCTTGAGCTTATCATGCATACTGTTCGTGAAATACAAACTTAGCTGTATTTATAGTAAAATAACGGGTCATGCAAAATAATTTTAACAAGACGATTTACAAGATAATAAGATAATTTTAAAATACCAAGATGAAAAAAAAAATCCAGAAAATTGTAAGAAAGTTGATGAAAAGTCGATGAGAGTCGATGAAAGTCGATGAAAAAGTTTACTAAAGATTACCCAATGGATATAAACATAATAAACATGTACATACACCAAAAAAAACCCGAAGCCAGCGCTGCGAAGTTAATCTGAGCGGTTGCATGCGAACAACATTCGAAGCGAGTGATTACAGAAAATCGTAATGTATGAATGCGTAACCATGTCGCTGTAAATAATTACGACTTTCTGTGTAAACGATTACGCTAATCCGAGCAGAGCGCCACAACTATGTTGCGAGCACACTTGCTCCGACTCTCCGGCATCGCGCGTGCAGAAAGCCGAAACCAACCACTGCGGCAGAGCTGCGAGCTTGCTTGCTCCGACTCTCCGGCATCGCGCGTGCAGAAAGCCGAGACCAAGCACAGCGGCAGAGCTGCGAGCACAAGAGTCAAAAACTGCTATAAATATAAATCATTTTATTATTTTATTGTAATAAATAATACATTAATTTATTTTTTTATTATTAAATATTATACTAAATTATGAAAAAATATTAATATTAAATAAAATTTGTAACCACAAATATAACTTTTATCAATTATTTTTAATAAGAAACGAGTTCGATGAAAAAATTAAATTTATGTATCCCATTCACGATATTATATCAGTTAGTGTGGTTGACAAATTTTTTCTAAATCACAGTCTTGAGAACTATATCACAACTTTCTTCAACAGTTAATTCATTTTCACTGCAATCATTGTTTACACTGTTTTTACAAACCTCAAATTTTACACTTTCCTACTCTTCTCCAATAGACTTGTTAAACTTATTGACTTAATACATTAGTCTATTTTCTTCCTTTTTTTAAAATTTTCTTTTCTTATTTAAAGACTCCATACTTTTCAAAAAATGAACTACTTTATTAATTTGTGTCTGTTTTGCAGTTCTCTCAAGTTTTGGAAACTCTAACGCTTTTTCTCTCTCTTCCTTGTTTTCTCTTTCTCTCTCACTCTCTTTTAGCATACTTGCAAGGTAAGGTTAAAACAGAGTCATGGCAACCTGAACACTGACCTTAAATCTCTAAAATATTTATTTAAAGTCTCTGCCATTTTTACCATGCTGTAACATAATTTTTAGGCTTTTTGTGATCCGTTTTAACTTTATCGTATTAGCAAGTTAATTTTTGTAAAGAAATTCTCTCCATTGAAGAAAAAAATATATTTATGAATTTATTTGCATAAAGTATATATCTATATATATTAGCAATTTCACCATATTTTGGTCATTTTGTGATTGAAAAATTAGTCATAAAAAAATGACTAATAAATGACCAATGGCCATTTTTGAATGGTCTATTTTCTACCAGGGGGGTAACGACAGAGTTACAGGCTCGCTCACTTTGAATTTCTGAACATTGACGTACCAAAAGCGAGACCAAGCACTCTAAACGTTAAAAATTTACATTTAAAAAAGCAAAATTTCTTTTTCTTTTCTTTTTTTGTAAGTTTTAACACTTTATGTGAAGTATAATTTATTTAAGTAAAATTCTATAATATTATAAAAATTAAATTTTATTTCATAAAATTTTGTTTAAAATGTTTCTTAACTTAAATATTGATGTGATATTTTACTTTTACCATTATTCGCCTGAGTATATTAATGTAATAATGTAAATTTATAATTTTGATTTATTTTTAATACCTTATTTGTGCGATTATTAGTGCTTTTATACCTTTGAATTGATGTTAACTTTATTTTAATCCTTCTTATTTTTTTATATTTATAGATTTATTAGGACATATTGAAACTCAGAAAGTTCAAAGTAATTTGAAAAAAAAACAAACCAAAATGTTTTTGCTAAATTTTATTATTTAACGACTTGACTAATTTTTTTTTATTTTTAAAGAATAATTAAATTTTAGCGACAACGGGGAAATAACTGAAAACTTCTTAATTTATAAAAAAGTATGAAAAATAGTCATTTTATAATCAATCATAATAATTTTTTCTCCAAACGTATTAAATTTTGAAGAAAACAAAGTGAATATTTTATCAGATATCATGTGTGTACATATATATATAAGAGAACTACATTCGTATACGAAATTTGTAACAATACAATCATATAGTTTATAAAGAATAACTTAATAAATGACTACTTATAAATATCTAGACAAATTTTTTGTAAATTACTTTGAATTATCTAAGTTTAATTTTATAATTATTGGAATTGTAACTTTACCATCTATAAGAGAAACTGAAATCGTTACGCTTGACGAATACATTTTATTCATCATCAGCTTTATAAAAATACGA
Organism: Anastatus disparis; assembly: GCA_017163975.1. Taxonomy (NCBI): domain Eukaryota; kingdom Metazoa; phylum Arthropoda; class Insecta; order Hymenoptera; family Eupelmidae; genus Anastatus; species Anastatus disparis. The sequence continues at coordinate 1,821,903 of JAFFSR010000136.1, read as the reverse complement.
ATTTATAAAAATACGAATTTATAAAAATACGAATTTATAAAAATACGAATGATTAAAATAAAGTTAATATCAATTCAAAAATATAAAAGTACTAATAATCGCACAAATAAGGTATTAAAAATAAATCAAAATTATAAATTTACATTATTACATTAATATACTCAGGCGAATAATGGTAAAAGTAAAATATCACATCAATATTTAAGTTGAGAAACATTTTAAACAAAATTTTATGAAATAAAATTTAATTTTTATAATATTATAGAATTTTATTTAAATAAATTATACTTCACATAAAGTGTTAAAACTTACAAAAAAAGAAAAGAAAAAGAAATTTTGCTTTTTTAAATGTAAATTTTTAACGTTTAGAGTGCTTGGTCTCGCTTTTGGTACGTCAATGTTCAGAAATTCAAAGTGAGCGAGCCTGTAACTCTGTCGTTACCCTTGGTCTCGGCTTTCTGCATGGGAAATGCCGCAGAGTCAAAGAGAGCGTTCTCGCAGCTCTGCCGCTATGATTGGTCTCGGCTTTCTGCACGCACGATGCCGGAGAGTCGGAGCAAGCAAGCTCGCAGCTCTGCCGCAGTGGTTGGTTTCGGCTTTCTGCACGCGCGATGCCGGAGAGTCGGAGCAAGCGTGCTCGCAATACAGTTGTGGCGCTCTGCTCGGATTAGCGTAATCGTTTATACAGAAAGTCGTAATTATTTACAGCGACATGGTTACGCATTCATACATTACGATTTTCTGTAATCACTCGCTTCGAATATTGTTCGCATGCAACCGCTCAGATTAACTTCGCAGCGCTGGCTTCGGGTTTTTTTTTCAGTGTAAGATACATATAGAAAATTTTTAGTTGGAGGAGATTAATCCTGAGGAGTTGGCTATTTTTATATGATTTTTAAGCAATAAATAGAACGACGAAGTAACTTAATGAATATAATTTATTACATAATAAATATTTTTGATCATTAAAACTATCATTATTTCAAATTCATAAATTTTTTGTACGTAATTCAAATGAAATTTTCTAAAATTCTTTGAACAAATGATTTCACAATTTGTATATTATATTTGATCTTGCTTCACTGTTACACAATTGTCAACTTATTTAATAATTTATGCCATCATAAATATCTAAAGAATATACTTAATATTAATGAATAGTGATATTAAAAAAAAGGCTTTAATTTTGTAAAACTAAGTTCTTTTTTTTACGTTAGCTGCAATTCTCAACCTATATATATATATATATATATATATATATATATATATATATATATATATATATATATATAGAGATATCCTTTATTATAGCTGAGTATAATTAGACAGAGTCTGCTAGAGGCAAAACTTAACTATAGAGTTTTATGAGTTGTACTTCTCTGACTCCTAACAGAAACTTTGCAGTACGACTGAAGCTTTTTCTGAATTACTCACTTTTCTCTCTATCTTCTTTTTACTGTAGTGTCGATGAAAAGTCGATGAAAGTCGATGAAAGTCGATGAAAGTTGGTGAAAGTTGGTGAAAGTCGATGAAAGTTGATGAAAGTTGGTGAAAGTTGGTGAAAGTCGATGAGAGTCTATGAAAAGTTGATGAAAAGTCGGTGAAAGTCGATGAAAGTCGATGAAAAGTCGATGAAAGTCGATGAAAGTCGATAAAGATTCGATCAAATTCAATAAAGATTCGAGAAACATTCCATCAAATTCGATAAAAAATTCGATTAAATTCGATAATATTTCGATCAAATTCAATATACAACTACCTTTATATAACTCTCTGATGATGGATAGATTTCCGTCATCTTGTTCAACTTTGTCGACTAAAGTTATCAATTAAATTTATAGATGTTTTAATAGAATTGCATGATTTTTCAAAGACTTATTTAAATGCTGGATAAACGTAGTCTTGTTGATGCATAATATTTAGATATTATAGCAAGGGTTCACAAGTGACGATTCTCGGTTGTACCTCACAGGTGGAGTGCGTTAGTTGAGGCTCCTATCGCTTCCTAAAAACAAAAAATCTTTTTAGTTCGAGATTCTTAAGATATAAATACTCTTAACTTAATGTCTCTTCTACAGATTATGCATTGTTTAACATTACTGGCACATTGATAACAACAGCAACAATATCCACACAGTAAAAATGCTATCTTCATTCTTTTATTATACATTTACTATGTAAAGAATTACCTGCAGGAATATCATTGCTCCTATGTTTAAACGTGGTTGTGGTCTATTAGCGAGAAACAGGATAATGTAAGAGCATTTTTCTGCATAGGAAGGCACAAGAATGTTGATTGTTTCTATGTCTGTCAATCTTATGCTCATATACCAAAACATCTTGTAAGAGACAATGTAAATCTGTTGATAATTTTCCGTCAAGATGATGTTAACCTAAGACATTTGTACGATGATCACGTAAATTCAGACATGTCTTATGCTTAATTCAATAGTCTATGTTCACGATGTTGGACAGATGATAAGCATGGTTTCTTGATGATGAATAAAGATAGTTCAATCAATGCTGGCAGGTATAGAAAGGGCTTTGACTGTTTTGCTATAAATATAGCACACTTTTAGTTCAATCATATCATTCCATGATCGAACGTCGAATCGACAACATGGCCGACATTCGCCGAAGAAAAGATATACTGCATCAACTTATCAAAGCGAGAAATGCAGTTAAGCGTAAATACAATGTATTGAAATATGGAAAGGATAATTTCGAGAAATCAATTGGAGAAACTTTCAAACCAATAGTCGATCCTCTACAGAAACTTGTTGAGACAACTAAAAAATCTCGAAATATCGAAACCAAGGAACAAGCTACTGATGCTATGAGTGTGAATAATGACAGTATTGATGAGTCTTATGATGAACCATCTTTGAATGAAACTTTTCGACCGCATACGGATACAGAATTCAAATCAGCTCTCAGTGATGAAAATAGCGGAACGGATGATAACAAGTATATTCACAAACTCGTGAAAAATAAGACCCAGGATTTGGATAAAATAAACCGAAATAAAATCAATAAAATCCCCACTAATTAATAATAGATGATACAATAAAGAGGGGCAGCTTTCGTTCAAGCTTGGGCCTTCTGATATAAAAAGCCTAGTCCTTATATGACAGTCAGTCACTACTTTTTGCAAATTCAAACAATTATTCAAATATACAATTCGTTTTTTACTGTGCAATTTATAAATATTACCGTTCAACAATTTGTTTAAAAAGTTTAAATTATTGATTTGTTACACTCATCTCATCATGAAAAAATTAAAAGTAAGTCAAAATATTATAATTAAAAGTTTATTTTATTTCCTTAATCCTTTTCATTTTTACTAACAAATTAATGCGCATCACTTACCAACTGTAATCAGTTTGTGTAAGCGATAATTGTAAACAGTTGCCGATTAGAGCAGTTGTTTACATAGCGTTTTATTATTTTCTAACTCTGGCATTCCGTCAAATTTCCACAAAAGAGAGATTTGATAGAAAATTCTCAAAGAGAATTTGTGCTTTCCTTAATTTTATTTTTATTTTTTTGTTTATACTCTCAAAAAGATTGCTAACCAAGAAAGTATAATTTATTAAAACATCACGAGCTATTAGATAGAAATATCTAGGCTCATTAAAGAATTTCTCGCCACTAAGCAGACGTCACAGTTTGCTGGAGTTGATACTAGCAAAACAGCCTAATCAGAAAAACTTTAGCTCAAGTGATATGCAAAACTATCGACAGATTCTTGAAACTACTAGTGCTCACAAGAGATGTTACAGAAACTATGAACAGATTCGTGCTCACAGAAGCAAGAAATTTTATCACATCATTGCTGCTATGTTTAAACGTGGTGGTGGACTATTACCTCGATACAAAGTTGCTAGAAGGGATATGTTGATGGATTACGTCTATTGGGATGATCCTAATGAACTTGTCGATCGATTACGATTACTCATAGCTGAGAGAGAAGCTGAAAACCCTAGTCATACAAACGAGATTCATTCAATCATCGAAGAACTGCGAGAAGCTGGTTATATATACTGAGACACAAGCGAATACTTGAACATTATCAAGATGAGTGTCGACGTATTCAGACGTAATCTTAAACGAAACGAGGGCGGTCGTGGTCCTCCAGGCGTTGGATATAAAATCACATCTGATGGTCAGTATGACTTGGAGAATAAGAGACTTTGTAATCTCGCATCACCTAATCAACTCAATGAAACTGTAAATTTAGATACTTTACAACGTTTTGTACGTTTGGAAGTTCAAAGATTATTAGATTCAATATCTAGTTTGAGAAGTGATCTTAATAACCTAGATAAAATTATAGAGATGTATAGAGATGAACTCTTATTATCACTGCTAGTGCAAAACAGTTAATCGATAACTATAGATGGAACAACGTCAAAGAGTAGTAGAAGAGCTTCACAAACCAGCGCGTCGTAATTATCCGCGTCGAAAGCACGATGCGCGAGGTTTTGAGAGACGTGGCAAGCGGATCTAGTAGAAATGCAACCTTATTCTAAAGAGAATAAAGGATTTAAATATATGCTTACCGTAATAGATGTATTTTCAAAGTCCGCGTGGGCAGTTCCTGTTGAACGAAAAACTGGACAAGATGTCGCTGATGCTATGAAATCTATTTTACGTAAAGATCGAGTACCAAAGAATTTACAAACAGGTAATGGCAAAGAGTTCTATGATACGAATTTTCAAAGTCTTACGGAAAGATACAAAATTAATCTATACTCTACGTACAGCAATCTCAAAGCATCCATTTGTGATCGTGTCAATCGTACACTGAAAAATAAGATGTGGGTAGAGTTTAGTTTACGCGGAAACTATAAATAGCTTGATATTTGACCTAAGCTAATAATAGCTTACAATGATAGAAAACGTCGAACTATCGGTATAAAGCCCAACGAATTTACAGCTACTAACGAAGCAGAAGTTCTCAAACGTTTTAATAAAAAAATTATTCCAACTAAAAAGCCAAAGTTCAAAGTTGATGATAAAGTTAGATTTAATAACGTGAAGCAATTATTTGAGAAAGGATATACACCCAACTAGTCCACAGAGATATTTACTATAACTAAAGTGGCAGCAACTAATCCAGTGACTTATTATCTCAAAGATTATCACGATCAGCCCATCAATGGTGGATTCTATGAGCAGGAACTCCAAAAAGTAATGTATCCCGATGTATATCTTGTAGAAAAAGTCTTGAAGAAACGAGGTAATCAAGTTTATGTAAAATGGCTTGGTTTTGATGCTTTTCACAATAGCTGGATTGATAAGTTTGATGTTTAAAAAATAAATAAAGAGAAAGTGGTATGAGCCCCCACCTCCGCCCACACCTGTGAGGAACAACCAATAGAATCGTCATTTGTTAGTCTTATATAATGAAAGAATTCAATATGTAGGACTAACCCATGACTTGTTTTCCTCTCTGTGAACCTTTCTCTTTAATTTTTTGTTTTGTCTTATTTCATCCTATGGAGGGGGAGATCTGCACAGTAGCAACGGCTGAACCGCTACTTAATAGAACTCCCGAACCAGCTCGAGTCAGTCCTTCATCATTATCTGCTAAGTAAACACCGGGGTAACTCTGGCACGATAATAATTAGTTTTCTTAGCGAACAATGTTTAATTAGCTCCGTTTTCATTTGTACTACTTTAAAATCACTATTGCAAATTTTGCACCCCCCGTGAAAGTAAAAAAAATTGAAAATACCGAGATTTCGGAAAACCTATACTGTTGGCACGAAAGTTTTTGATTTTCAAAAAAATAAAAAAACAGGTAGCTTCGTTTCAATTTGTACTATTCAAAAATGCATAATTTTTAATTTGTACCCTCGTATTGGTTTTAAATTTAACTAAAGAAATAATTTCTCTCTATTTTCAAATCAATCACAGTTCACACAATTGAAAATCAATAAGAGAAGGGTATTTGTGTTTTTGGGTTATTCGATAATATAAAGAGAAATTATTTCTTTAATTAAATGCTAAAATCAGGATTTCCCACTGCGTTTGCGCAGATGATATGATCATTAGAACAAATGGGCTGCACTGCGAAAATCTTATTTTTCTCAATTTCCACAGGGGTACAAATAAAAAATAATGGATGTTTGAATGTTACAAATTGAAAAAAAGCTACCTGTATTTTTATTTTTTTGAAATTTAAAAACTTTCGTGCTAAGAGCATAGATTTTGCGAGATCTCGGTATTTTCAAATTTTTTTACTTTCCTGGGGGGTGCAAAATATGTAATAGTAATTTTTCGATGGTACAAATCTAAACGAAGCTAATTAGATGTTATTGATTAAGAAAAGTAATTATTCTCGTGTCAGAGTCATCCCGGTTAAGTAAACTTAGAATTCTTTATCAAAGAAATATGGATTTTGATAAATTCGACGAGGTAGCTCGTGGACGTGTCCGTCGTGCCATTGGGAATATATTTCCCTTGAAGAAAGATTAGACTTATTATGTGAGTGAGTTTAGACCAGTAAAAGAAAGGATAAGTTTAGATTAATGGCAGTTTTAGATGGCGAATGGCGCATTTTCATTCCATCTCGCGCATGCAGAGTCTTACAGGAGAATAAGGAGTTTTACTTCAAGTTGACAGATTCAAAATTACAAGTTGGTTGTGAAGTATTTAGATGATCACAATGGAAAAGGTCTTGAGTTCTCCTTGGCTTAAGCGCTTGGAAGTTAACGGAGAGGTATACGAGTCACGGGTGCACTTTCTACTTCTCGGAGTAAGAGGTTCACAAGTGGCGATTCTTGGTTGTACCTCACAGATGGGGGCGAAGGTTGGGGCTCCCATCACTTCGGATAAAAAGCAAACACATCGTAATTCACATTCATTTTATCGTGGTATAGACTCCAAGTCATACCACTCAAAATTGTTCAGAGTACACTCCTCTTCTTCCACCTAATAAAAAAAGGTGAAGGATAAGAAAACAAAATGGAAAGAGTACGATGAAAAATATAAATCGCAAATGCCATCTAAAGATATAAAGTATAATAAGCTATAGGGTATTTAACTAAGTAGATAAAAATGGGAACTATACTTCAAAGTCCTTCAACAGACTCCGGGACTTCCCTGAAAAATGGAATAGTCGCTGTCGCTTCCTCCAAAATATACCCACTGATATTCCTGCAGATGATTCATTACATAGTAAATGTAAAGTTTGCTATGATAAAGGAATAGAGATAGCATTTTTACCGTGTGGACATTGTTGCTGTTGTTATCAATGTGCCAGTAAAGTTAAACAATGCATAATCTGTAGAAGAGACATTAAGTTAAGAGTATTTATATCTTAAGAATCTCGAACTAAAAAGATTTTTTGTTTTTAGGAAGCGATAGAAGCCTCAACTAACGTACTCTACCTGTAAGGTACAACCGAGAATCGTCACTTGTGAACCCTTGCTATAATATCTAAATATTATGCATTATCAAGACTACGTTTATCCAGCATTTAAAAAAGTCTTTGAAAAATCACGCAATTCTATTAAAACATCTATAAATTTAATTGATAACTTTAGCCGACAAAGTTGAACAAGATGACGGAAATCTATCCATCATCAGAGAGTTATATAAAGGTAGTTGTATATTGAATTTGATCGAAATATTATCGAATTTAATCGAATTTTTTATCGAATTTGATGGAATGTTTCTCGAATCTTTATTGAATTTGATCGAATCTTTATCGACTTTCATCGACTTTCATCGACTTTCATCGACTTTTCATCGACTTTCATCGACTTTCACCAACTTTCATCGACTTTCATCGACTTTCATCGACTTTTCATCGACACTACAGTAAAAAGAAGATAGAGAGAAAAGTGAGTAATTCAGAAAAAGCTTCAGTCGTACTGCAAAGTTTCTGTTAGGAGTCAGAGAAGTACAACTCATAAAACTCTATAATTAAGTTTTGCCTCTAGCAGACTCTGTCTAATTATACTCAGCTATAATAAAGGATATCTCTATATATATATATATATATATATATATATAGGTTGAGAATTGCAGCTAACGTAAAAAAAAGAACTTAGTTTTACAAAATTAAAGCCTTTTTTTTAATATCACTATTTATTAATATTAAATATATTCTTTAGATATTTATGATGGCATAAATTATTAAATAAGTTGACAATTGTGTGAACAGTGAAGCAAGATCAAATATAATATACAAATTGTGGAATCATTTGTTCAAAGAATTTTAGAAAATTTCATTTGAATTACGTACAATATTATGTTTATATCCATTGGGTAATCTTTAGTAAACTTTTTCATCGACTTTCATCGATTCTCATCGACTTTCATCGACTTTTCATCGACTCTCATCGACTTTCCATCAACTTTCTCACAATTTTCTAGATTTTTTTTTTCATCTTGGTATTTTAAAATTATCTTATTATCTTGTAAATCGTCTTGTTAAAATTGTTTTGCATGACCCGTTATTTTACTATAAATACGGCTGAGTTTGTATTTTACGAACAGTATGCATGATAAGCTTAAGCTATCAACATGGCTAACTTTCTCGAAACTGAGAAATCAAGAGAGATGATTGAATCCAAACTTCCGAATCGATCGGCTACAAATATTTGTCGAATATTTGATTCTAATCAAGAGAAAAAACTCTATTTACAAATGATTCAAAGATTGATGTTGCTTCGAATATTACTGATGAATTCACGCCTAATACATCTCTTCAACTTATAAAAAGTAATAGAGGAAAAGATAAACTTCTTTTGAATGGCATCCCTTTCTATAAGGCTAAAGCTATCAATAATGGTAATATACACTGGAAGTGTCATCTTTACTATTCAAAACAATGGTTAAGTCGTGCTGTAACGAAAGATATGAAACTTGTAAGTTCTACATCACATAACCATACAATAACGCCTGTGCAGGAAGAAAATGCAACAAGAAATATGATTTTTAAGGAAAAGCGTGACTCTAATGATGCTCTCAATACACATCATACACATGATAAACTCGCGAGGAGAGATGATATTGATTTCATCAATAAGCAAAGGTATCCAGAATCAAAATTACTTGAAGATGGTTATCCTAGCTCTGATGATGAAATAGAAAATTATCAAAAGAGTAGAATCAATTTTGAAAGTTGTAAAAGAAAATTTCGTTATAACGCTTTATTAGTATCAAGATGTAAAAAAGCGAAAGTCAGTTTTAACGATGTTAATAGTGATACATCATCAGATTCTTCTAATAATACTTTCTTTGAACTCAAAAAAGCTAATTTTGGAAACCGTAAACCAAAAACTAACATTAAAAATTTACCAATATTTGAATTTAAAAAAGCTAAAGTAAGTTCCTGCAATGATACTTCGTCAGATTATTCTAGTAGTGATGAATTTTATTGTACATATATAGGATGAGATGATCCCAATGTATTAGTTGATCGTCTTCGTATTCTTACATCTTCAACTAATAAAAGTCTTTATACTTACAAAAAGATGAATTTTATAATTAGTAAACTACGAGACGCTGGTTATACATATTAAGTTAACTTAAAATGATATAAAATTTATTTCAAATGAATATCATTAGTTGAAGAGCTTTTGAACATAAAAAAAATCATCGATATAAAATCAAAAGTTTCTTTGCTTTCTGAACGTCCGTTCGGAATTGAAATAGAGAAAATATTTTCCAACTAGAACATCTGCCCGATCGGATAGTGAGCGCCATCAGTTATAACGTTTGAAAACTTGTGTGAGTGGGAGAATCATTATAAAAGGCTGACCGTTCAGTAAGAGGTTCATTTAGGATGAGGCACTTGGTGGATGTACAAGACAAATAGCCTGACTCAAAGACTTGGTTTCAACTCATTTCAAAAATGATTCCAACTCTGTTGTAGTTAGGAAAATCTTATCCTTGACATCAACTATCGTACAAGAGAGAAAACAGTAGTATATTTGTATAAATGGACAGAGTGGTAAAGAAAGAGATATTTTCACATCCATCCCAGCAGCAGATAATCTTTTTCGTTCAACCTTCCTGAGCCATTATAGTAGAGACAGATCCGTTTTCCAAACAATCGTGCGAAGGAATGATTTCTTTAAGCGAAGCTGCTTGTATATGTTCAAGTATCGCCACTCTTCTACCATTGATTCCTACCCATTTCTTCTATTACTAATGTTGAGAAGTATCGTCATCATGGGTCGATAATGTAGATCACCGGTAGTATTATACACGACTTATAATTTTTATTCAATGCAAATAAATTTTTTAAATCGCTTTTCATTTCAAATTAAATAAATTTTTAATTTGAATCAATATTTAGAAATTTTTAAAGTGAAAAAAAGTTAACATAGGTTGGGATCAAACTCACAACCCTCTGGTCGAGAGGCGGGTACTTATACCACTTGACCACGGAGTCGTCGTATTCGTTAATTTTGGAAACTTGTATATCCGTAGTTTATCGAATACAATCCTATTTTTATTTAAATATTGATAAAATTTTTAAAATAATTATTCATTATTATTAATAATTATTAATTATTGTTAATAATTATTAATTATTATTAATAATTATTAATTATTGTTTATAATTATTAATTATTGTTAATAGTTATTAATTATTGTTAATAATTATTAATTATTGTTAATAATTATTTATTATAAAAAAAAATTTCCATAAAAATTTTTTTATTTTAAAAGAATTTTAATAATAAATTATGTAACGGTGAATATATTTAAATAAACTTACCGTTAAATAACTGACTTTCGGTTTATAGTCGATCAGCATAATTCAATACTGCCGATCTACTTTGTCTATCTATTTCTGACAAAGAAAATCAGTTAAATAATATTTAATACTATTGCAGAACTTCGCTTTGAAGCTCTGCCTCCCGGACGTCTGGTACGACGAAACCCAAGGCGTGTACCCGAGAACTCTATTAAATACCGTTGATCAAGAAAGAATGTATTCAATTTTATTTGTGACACGGGAATAAGATGATATATAATTAGCACACTGAGAAAAAAACATAGTTGGCTTTACTACGTTAAGACCGATGAGTTTAACCAATGTACTGTTTCTCTCGTTTACTACGGTAACATAGTAAATACAACTAGATTCTCTGGTCGGCATTAAGTAGCACATGATGAATAGATCTTAACCTCAAAATCTATATAATAAATTATACTATTAATTTGCATATTGTTATAATCTACAAACGAAAGTAGATAAAATAAGAATATTTAATTATAATAAAAGCCTAGAAGACTCAAAACGAGACTTTAAAGTCTTAAAACTTCGTTTAGTATATCTTGAAAAAAGTTATCGTTACTAGAGAACGCAATAAAGCCAACTATGTTTTTTTCTCAGTGCAAGGAAATAAGATCATACTCTACTTAATAATTAAATTTAACCTTGATTTTACTTTACTTTAGTTAATCAACTTATTAGAATTTAATATAATGAAAGTAGATATATAAAATAAATAATGACGTATTAAAAGTAGAATTACACATTCTTGGTAAATAAAGAAAATAAGGTCTAACCTAACCTACAACGCAACGCGTCGACGTGGACGACAGTCTCTTACGCCGCAAGTTCGAAAAACAATACAAAAAGAAAACTAAGACACGATAAAGTCTGCAGACTTACATTTTATGCCGACGTGTAGGTCAGAGCTTCTCTTCACCTATGGATCACCTGCGAGGTCTATTTGATGCGGCACCGGATGCACATGGTGCAGCTTTCTATCTCACTCGTGTCCTTTGTGAAGTTCTCGAGAAGAATTTTGTCGAATGCAGCAAATAGCTAGACACTGATGATTGTCTATTCAATAATCACAGTGCAATCCTCACAAGACGGCGATTTACTATTCAAAAAATACTAACGGACGCTCAAGCACGTACAGCAAGTGAATTGATGGCGGCCAACCGGCTTCACGACGCGTTCGCTCTCCTATACTGCTCGAATCTTCTCGTCATGTCTTGCGCGCGCCTTCACTAACCGTCAGCCACGCAAGACGATGAAATATCCACTCTCTGTCTCACTCTTATACACATAAAGTAAGCGTAAAAGCTTACAATAGGCTGTGCGACTCACAACGAGGAGAGAGACAGAAGTATACTGACATACAGTATATGTATAATTTGCTATCCTCTTTATCATATAATATAAATAAATTACGGATCTAACATTACACAATCATCGAATATTAAATCCTCTTTTAAAAAAACGATGGCCGGATTTTGTGAAACATTTTATACTGAGAACGTGATTGGTGCATTGAATAGAATCATATGATTGGCGAAAAACGAGATTTGATTTACTATAATATGCTTAAATAAAATCATCGATTTAGAATTTAATAATAAAAATCATTGATAAAATAATTAAATTATAATTATTGAGTTATAGTTTGATTTTTTAAATAAAATTATTAGTATAAACATCGCTAACTTCCGCTTACAAAAATTCCTTTTGTGTGAAGTTGTCGAAAGTGCAAAGTACCGCTCTATATTCATTTGTTATTTCATATTTTAAATTAGAACATGGTAACAATTCTATGCCATTTACTTCTGAATTCTCTTTTTAAAAATTGTACTATAAAATAGTATATTAAGCAATAAATTTAGAAAATACAGATGTTATGAACTTTTTAGCTTATAACAATATCATAAAATATTTATCTATGAGCCTGGCAAGTAATTTGGTAAATTTAAAATAAGATTTAAAATATTTCGGAATATTTTAAAATAAATAATAAAAAAACCGATAAGTAATACAATTCCGATAATATAATTTAGTATATAAAAGATTTCTAGATTGACAGCTTAAAAATTTTTTTTTCAGAAATATAGTATAATATTTGCCTAAAATATACTATTTTTAAAAGTTTATTTATTTGATTTCAAAATTCAAATTGAATGACGCTTAGATTAAACAGTTTTTCTGCAAAATGAAATTAAAAATCTTTTGTTTGAAAGAATGATATAATTACTATAATTAAGAAAATATAAATTAGAATTTTTATTTTATTTGTGTTTTAAAAATAGGAACGATATACATATCGTTAAGAATTGATTTGAACTATTTTATTTTTTATATATTTTATGGATTTCATATTATTGAAAATATTAATTTTTAAATAACTTCATTCATTAGTTACTGAGAATTTAGGATTCCAATATTATATATTAAAATTTTTCTGGTACCAGAAATTAAAAATTCATAAATGCTAATAAATAAATTAATTTAAAATTTTATACTATTTAATGCATTTCTTTTCCTGAAATTTTGCATTAAAATGTGGAGATAGTCAATATTTATGAGTGTAGGTGTAGGCGTTTTATGTCTCCTTAAAATGTGAAATTTTAAGTGATGATAAAACTGGAAAAGTCGTTTTTATAAACCACATTACATTGTATTAAAAACAGATGTTTTTCATCATGGATAATTTTACATGACTATGTCCAGAGCTTGATCTTGGAATTCTCATATCTTGGAAACCAAATACGTTAAATTGATATTAAAAATTATGTGTATAAAAAGCTATATATTTGTTAAATAACTTTTGACTTTGTAATAGTTTACGTTATTTAAATTTTGAAAGATTTAAGAAATGTCTAAAAAATAAATTAAAAGTTTACTATTTCTTCAATTTTTTAAAATAATAATAAGAAAATGAATATAGTGATAATATATCTTTTAAATGGGATTTATTTTTCTCGAAGTTTTCCATGTCTATAAATTCATTGATGCCGCGTAAACTGCTCTGATACATTAGTATATAACATCAATTTCTTTACTGATGCAGATATTAATAGATATGAAATTATTATTATTTAATAATGAACAGAAAATAATAACACTATATTAACAGTCAATCATTAAAAATTTATATACATTTAAATTAAATATAGGACGCGCTTGCACACATGGAATTTCTAGTATAATTATATTTAAAATAGTAGATAGGCCCGTATCGCATGCCGCTGCGGGGTTTTCATAAAAATTATTATATAAAAATTATAATATGAATTATTAAATTTAAAATAATAGATATGCCGCTATGGCATAGCGCTCATACCAGAAAATAGCGCTCAAAACAGAAAAAATCCCAGATTGGGCATGTCGTAATCACAAAACCATACCACGTAACAATGACATGTTCCGATTGTCGGACTGAAAAAAATCTGCAGAAAATTTGTCGGAAATTATGATCTTATGGTTTCATAATTAATTATCAAGCAATCCTATAAAAATTGGCTATGTGGTCATCGCATAACATAACCCCGTCCTATCGACATAATTCAAATGGTAGACTCATCTAACGCAGAATTATTTTTGTCGGCCATACATTATTTGATTTTTATTATAAAAATATCTTTTAGTTCCATGTAAAAAAAAGTATGTGGTCATTGCATAAGAATACATCGTCAAATCGACATGTTTAATAATTAATTATTAAAAAACGCAGCGGTTTCGAGAGTTTGCGTAGATGAAAAGTTTGGTAGACTCGACAAAATGAAGCCGCTTACAAAGTTCTAAGTATGTGGTAATCATTTTTGAAAAAGGGTTCTGTACTGCGGACTATATGCATTCTACGAATGATAATTCGAAAAATAAAAGCGAAAACGATGAAAAACCAAATACTTGGCATTTCGTGAATGATAGATCGAAAAAGAAAAAAAAATTATAATTTTAAAAATATACTTAAAACGTGTAGTAATACTAAATTTTTATCAATATTTTTGATATTATGTGAAATCATTAGTTTAAATTACCTTCTGTAAAATCATAAATTTAAATTTGGCTTCAAATATATATTAGCGTTGCAGGAGCGGTAAGTAAGTTTTTTTTTTATTTGGTTTGCTCTATTGGCCCGGTGCAGCCTCTTGGCCTAGCTACCGACGTCCTTAACCACCTCTGTGTTAGGATGTTTGCCTATCCTTTTTAACCTTGCCTATTCTTTTCTATACCTCTATTTTTCCTATAAACCTATTTTCCTACCTCTATTAAGCTAACCATCCCCAAGAAATCACGGACTGCCAACAGTAAGAAAACAATAAATTGTAATAAATGCGGTAAAACTCATATGTTAAATAAGTGTCCTACGTTTGGTAAATATTGTAATACTAGAAACTCGTCACGCGCGCTGATATTTAGTTGTAATTTAAAATTATTTAAATTGAAACAAAAGTAAAAAATATTAAAAATAAAAAAAAAACTTTTTAATGTACCACGTTTTTATAATGAACCAAAAAGTATAAAATAATGTGTAATAAAATGAAAAATGAATAATGATTTGAAATAAAAAAACGTGGGGCGCATGTTTATTATTATGTATTGTATGCGCCCCACGTTTTTTTATTTCAAATCATTATTCATTTTTCATTTTATTACACATTATTTTATACTTTTTGGTTCATTATAAAAACGTGGTACATTAAAAAGTTTTTTTTTTATTTTTAATATTATTTTATACTTTTTAGTTCAAAAAAAAAACGTGGTAGATTGAAAATTTTTTTATTTAAATATTATCTTATACATTTTGGTATTATTATTATTATTAATAATATTATTTATCGTGTTGTCCAACAGTGCATATTATATAGCATATATATTGTTGTCAAGGGACTAAAACGTGTTTCATCTATTTTTTTTAGAGAACACGTAATCACATGGTGAGTTTCCCGCCATTTTGACGATAATGACGCCATTAGAAATTCAACCAAGATTTATTGTTTTATGCATTGTTAGACCATAAAATGAATAAAATACAGTCTCCAATTTTATATGTATAATAGAAAATGCTGTAATTTATGTCTAATTGCAATACATGACAAGTTAAAGAATTTTAAAAATTTTCGAAGATGGTTAGACACTAATGTTAAAAGTATATCTATATATAAAATCTTCAAAATTTCAATTTTTCCAATATCTCCGTATATAATTGTATTAATATATTTTTCGGTGGGAATATATATTTAATTATATTATCCAACAATGCATGCAAAAATATAATATTGAATATATTAATATATTAATATATTTGATGAGAGCGCGGTGGCGTAATGGATAGAGCTCTTGCCTTCAACGCGGAGGGCATGGGTTCGAATCCTGGCCAGGTACCTCTAACTTTTTTTCAAAAGAAAATTTGTGTATGTGCCATTTATATCGCGACTCTTAAAAAATCCGACCTCATTGAGTATTGGTTGATTGTTGGTCACAAAAGTGGGTTGCCATCCATCGGTAGTCAAAGTTTTCGGTATGGTGGGTCTGACAGTCTAGCCTGATGTAATGTGTTAAACGGTTCCGGGCTGGACTCCCTCGACTTCACCATGGAAAAAGGTTAATCATATAGAGGACAATATCCTTTATATATTAATCTTTTTTTCTAAAAAAAAAAAAAAAAAAAAAAAAAAAAAAAAAAAAAAATATATTTGATATATTAATATATTAATATATTAATATATTAATATATCAAAAGAAGATTTTTAAAATTTTCGAAGATGTTTAGACACTAATGTTAAAAGTGTATCTATATATAAAATCTTCAAATCTTCAATTTTGCCAACATCTCCGTATATGATTGAATATATTAATATATTGTTCGGTAGATATATATATTTTTTTTATAATATTGCATTGTCATCCAGTTCCGAGCTATATTTAAAATTTCAAGTCTCTAGCTCATCAGGAAGTTAGTTTACAATCGGTTGCAAAATTCGTACCGAACAGACAGACAGACAGACAGACAGACAGACACCAAAGCGAGTTAATAAAAACGTAGTAACGTAGTAAAAACGTAGTAAAATAAAAAAAAACGTAGTAAAAATGGTTTTTTTATTCAATTTTATTTATGTATACATATATATTTACAACAAATATTTTTTGTAAATATATATATAAATATGAATATTTTTTGTAAATATAAAAAAAAAGAGCTGCAAGATGGCGCCGGGGGCGGATGAGCCTCCCGATAAGCCGAAAGAAAGATTTTATAAATGCCATCCAAATCAAAAGTTTTCGGCCGTAGTGTGTATAATCTGTGAAAATGCGTACCATATAAGTGATTATAAAAGATTAAATTGTGATAATTTTGTGGGTGAAACACTAATAATATATCCAAAACATGTGAACGAAGAAAACATAATCTCAGAAAAAAACGTGGCTTTTAATGAGACAGCTAAAATGATAATTGTGAATAGGATGAAGAAACAAAAGGAAGATTTACTAAAGAAAATACTAGAAGAAATACAAGGAGATAATATGCAGGAACATAAAAAAACTATTGCAGATCTGGATGTAGAGTTTGAAAAGGTAAAAATTGAAAATGCTTTATTAAGGAAACATAATATACAATTGCAAGTTAGAAATGAATTATTTAAAGAATTATTAGAAAAAGAAAAAACAACTTTCGTGAAAAGCAAAAAATCTTTTGCAGATGTTGTTATTAAAGATAAGCCTATGCCAAAAAAGTGCCAAAACTAATAATAAAGAAGACTGGTAAAGATGATAAATTATCTACTAAACAAAATGTATTATATTACTTAAACAAAGAAAAAAATATACAAACTAATAATGTTTATATGAAAAATGATAATGAAGTGATAATTAATTGCACAAATGAGGATAGTGTCAAAACTGCTGAGAAATTATTATCTGCTAAGTTGGCATGTAATTTCGAAGTACAAAAAGAGCAATTAATGAATCCAAAAATAAAAGTCGTTGAAATAGAAAATTACTGTCAAAATGATGAAGAAGGTTATGAAAAAGATCTAAATGAAAGAAATTTTAAAAGTTTTAATTCCAAATGTAAAGTATTGAATATGTATACTAACAAAAGAACGCAATCGAAAGGTCTATTAGTTGAAGTTACACCAGAATTATACAAGTATATTAGAGAAAATAATGACAGAATTTTTGTTGGACATCAGTGTTGCAAAGTGTTTGATTTAATAAACACCAGGCCATGTTACAATAGTGGAAGATTTGGGCATAGTGGTACAAAATGTCATATAGAGCAAAGCTGTATAAATTTTCTGGAAATCATAAGACATTTACGTGAAGCAGTGATTCACTTAAGTGCCTTAATTGTATCTTCAGTAATAATGCGTATAAAACAAGTTTTGATATAAGACATGCTACAAATGATAGCAGTGCTTGTATATTGTTTGAAAGAAAAATAAAGAAGTCCATAGAGATGACTAATTATTCAGTGCAACCTAACATATCCATGTACGTTAATAAGATAGAAAACTATCAGGAAAAGAAGTCAACAACGGGTAAAGCAGCTGAAACGATTACGGAAAAGAAGACAGAAAATGGAAGAATGAAAACTGATCTACAATCAAACGAAAATAAATATAAAGCACTATTGAAACTATTTTAACAAATGTTTTTAATAAACTTTGAAACTATAAATGAATATTCCACTGTCGTACAATATCGTATAATAAGGAGTAAAAAATCACAAATGCGCAAATATATTTGCTACATCTAACCATATAACAATTACGGAAACACATACACGAATATAAAGATTATTCAATTCCATCATTTATTAGTTCAAATTTCATTTAAATAGTCCATTTCGTAATTCCTTCCAACATTTAACAAAATCATTTAGCAATTAAAAATTTCGAGATTTTCGATTCGAGACTTCCAAGATGGCACCAATCAATTTCAAGATGGCGCGCTTCAAATCGTGATGCATTTTTTATATATGGATCATTTAGCAATTAAAAATTTCGAGATTTTCAATTCGAGACTTCCAAGATGGCACCAATCAATTTCAAGATGGCGCGCTTCAAATCGTGATGCATTTTTTATATATGGATTTGTAAGATTAAAAATCACTTTGGCTAGTCAATGTTTTAAAAATCAAAATAATAATAAGGTAAATGAGGTTGTTAAAATTGAAAATAGTGATGATAATTTTTTATTTGTTGGACTATTTGATATTGATAATATTGATATATTTGAATGGACACATAAATTAAATATAAATTCAAAATATGTTGAATTTAAATTAGATTCTGGTGCTTATATTAATTATATTTTTAATCAATTAGGATTTTCAAAAAATTACATTAAAAAATCTGATGCACAATTAGTAACATACTCTGGTAATAAAATTAAAGTTATTGGAAAATGTAACTTGATTTGTAAAAATAATTCTAAAAAATATAACCTAGATTTTTATGTTTTTGAAACAGATAAAAAGCCTTTATTAGGTCTTATATCTTTAACGGCATGTCGGAGTTTCCTCCCTTTTAACAATATTTTCATTCAAAGTTTATGAATGAAAGGTGCCTCAAATCAAGTTTTTTCGCTACAATAAGAAAATTCCTAAGACTAATCCCGAGTGCGGACAAGTCAAGGCATTCACCAAAACACTATAAATAAAAAGTTATAAGCAAATTTTCAATGTACAGTATTTTGAGGTTAGGTTAATCGAACTTGCTATCTAATTTTCATTCAAAGTTCATAAAAAAATAACAAGCTGAACTGAATTTTTATTTTAACAAAAATTATTGTATTAACTTACTAGGAGAGGCCCAGGCCTCCGGATCACGGATTTCGCTCAAACTTTGGGATAAGTTTCTAGATGTCAAAATATGGAGAAAACCAGAATTTTAGACCCTAACGCTCAAAATTTCCCTAGTTATAGGCAATTAGAGAAAATCACTGAAAAAGTTACTAGATTTTCAAACGCCTATTGTTCTTTAGCATTAACAACTAGACACTTGTAGTTGTTTTTAAATAGAAGCTGAGCTCAAATCCTTTCGAAATAGTGCTTGTAGCATATCAAAATATTATTTTTTCCCATAGATACAATGTTATAAAAATTGTACTACATTTTAGCATTTATTATTAATTAATGTTTTTAAAAGGAAATTCACGTCAAAATCTTATAACGCTGTAACGTTGGGAAAAAATAATATTTTGATATGCTACAAGCACTATTTCGAAAGGATTTGAGATCAGCTTTCATTCGAAAATGGTTTTAAGCTTCTAACTGTTAATGCTAAAGAGCTATTAGCATTTGGAAATCTAGTAACTTTTTCAGTGATTTTCTTTAATTACCTATAACTAGGGGAATTTTAAGCATTAGGGTCCAAAATTCTGATTTTCTTCATATTTTGACGCCAAGAAACTTATCCCAAAGTTCGAGCAAAATCCGTGATCCGGAGGTCTGGGCCTCTCCTAGTTAGCTTTAGCGCGGACAAATCGTTATATTTGTTCAAATAATGAATTTAAATAGATATCAATAAAATAAAAATAGAAAAAATCGTTTTCAACAACTCCGACATCCTGTTAATAGAATTTAATTTAATTTAAAAAAATGATAATGTTGATTTATTAAATGTTAATTATTAAAAAAATAATTAATAATAATAAAGAAGTATTCAGTGGTATTGGATGTATAGATAAGATGTATCACATTGAACTTAAAGAAAATGTAACACCTGCAGTTCATCTAATAAGAAAAGTACCTATACATATTAAAAATAAATTAAAAAACGCATTAAATGATCTTGAAAAAAATTATATTATTGAAAAAGTTGAAGGAAGTTCAGAATGATGCAATTAGAAGAAATTATTATTTAATAGCAACAATTGATGAAATTTTACCTAAGCTTGCAGGAGCAAAATTTTTTAGTACTTTCGATGCTAAAAATGGTTTTTATCAAATTAAACTTGATAATGAAAGTACGAAATTATGTACTTTTGGAACGCCGTTTGGTAAATATAGATTCAAAAGATTACCATTTGATGTTTGTTCTGATTCTGAAGTTTTTCATAAAAATTTCAAAGAAATTTTTAATATTGAAGGTGTAGATTCATATATAGATGATATTATTATTTATAGTAAAACTAAAGTAGAGCATGATGAAAGACTTATCAAGGTATTAAAAATAGCTAAAGAAAATAATGTAAAATTTAATTTAGATAAATGTACTTTTGGTAAAAATAAAATTAAGTATGTAGGACATATAATTTTTGATAAAGGCATTTATCCAAGTGATGATAAGATTAGAGCTATAACAAATTTTCAACAACCTAAAAATAAAAATGATGTTCAAAGATTAGTTGGTATGTTAACTTACGTAAGTAAATTTGTTAAAAATTTTTCTGACAAAACATTAATATTGAGAAATTTACTAAAAAAAAAATACTGAATTTAATTGGACTGATGATCATACTAATGCTTTTAATGAAATTAAATCTATTTTATGTAGTGAGCCTGTTTTACAAATTTTTGACCCTAAAAAAGAAACTAAGATATCTGTTGATGCCTCAAAAGATGGATTAGGGGCTTTTTTAATGCAAAATAATATACCTTGTATTTATGCATCTAAAGCATTAAATGATACTCAAATTAGATATGCTCAAATAGAAAAAGAATTATTAGCTATTTGTTTTGGTTTAAATAAATTTAATGAATACATTTATGGTAAAAAATAACTGTTGAAACTGATCATTTACCTTTAATTTCAATTTTTAAAAAACCATTAAATAAGTGCCCAGCTAGATTGCAAAGAATGATGTTACAAATTCAAAAATGGGATGTTGATTTAAAATATAAGCCGGGTAAAGAACTAATATTAGCTGATGCATTGTCGAGAGCATATATAACAGATATAGAAAAAACTGAATGGGAACAAGAAATAGAATCACAAGTTTGTTTTATAATTGATCAAATAAATATTACAACTGATAAAATGAAAGAATTTGTAGATGAAACTAATAAAGATAATGAATTAATTGAATCAAAAAAGGTTATTAATAATGGGTGACCAAAAAATAATAAAAAATTGAATGAAAAAGTTAAAATTTATAGTCCATACAAATCTGAATTAACAATTTTGAATGATTTAGTTTTTAAAGGTCAGAGTCTTGTGATTCCAAAAATTTTGAGAAATGAAATGTTAAATAGAATTCATTATAGTCATTTAGGAATAAATAAATGTACAGTCGACGGAAACATATTCTATGATAGTTCTTTTTCTGTGTTTTTAAAATAACGTGATCTTACTGGATGATTCCGTTACTCTGCTCGGTTTTCTTGGTTAATTTTGAAAAAGAATTATCATAAAATATGTTACCGTTGAGTGTATATCATTAGCTAAATAATCAATATTTTGGTCAGGAATGGTGAATGGAATAAAGCGAAAAATTGAAAATTGTCATTTATGTTTAAAATATGCAAAAGCTCAAAATAAAGAACCAATTGAATGTCATAATTTTCCAAATTTTCCATGGAATAAAATTGTTTGTGATATTTTTGAATTAAATAAAAAAAATATCTTTTGTTAATTGATTATTTCTAAAAATTTCCGGAAATAGCAGATCTAGGAGATAACATTACGAGTTTTAATACTATTAATAAAATGAAGGAAATATTTTCGAGGCATGGCATTCCACGTACAGTGATATCTGATGGAGGTAGACAATTTTCATCAAATGAATTTAGTCAATTCGCAAAAGATTATCAATTTGAACATATTATGTCTTCACCAACTTATCCTCAATCTAATGGTATGGCTGAAAGATCAATTCAAACTGCGAAGCGAATGTTAAAAAAAGTAATTGAAGAAAAATCATACATAAATATTGGGATCTGACATGGGGGCGTGGTCTAAGCTAAGATGGCGCACCATAGCATACAGTTTACATTGTCATACATGGAGCAAGTACCTGTTTTTGTGAATTATGAATATTTCTGTGCTATTGAACAGATACTAATCCTTCCAAACGTAATTTTATAGAAGGTGAACAAGTTTTCAGAACAGGACATATAATAAAGTACGTTAAAAATAGCAAAAATATCGGTGATATAATAACCTTTTCACGCAAGACACACAAGAACATACGAGACGCATCAACGAACGCTTTCTGCTTGTATGCCACCATTCGTTCAGATTTTATCCATCAGAGAGCGTCTGGTCTATGTCAGATCCCAATAGCATTGTTACATTATGGAAATACACCTATTTTCGGACAAATTTCACCGGCTAAAGCATTAATGTCAAGAAATTTTAGATCAAGAAATTAGATCAAAATGACCTTATTCTGAGAAATCATTCAAACCAAAAGTAGTTACAAATCAAATGTCTCAAGTGATAAACAAATTACAAGAAAATGATCGTAAATATTATAATAAAGTAAATGTAAGATTATTACCAAGTATTCCGTTAAATACAGCTGTATATATTCAACAATACTCTAATTCTATTTGGTCTCCTGGGATTGTTATTGAATAAAAAAGGGATAGATCTTATATTGTTAAGTTAAGTAATGATTCAATATTAAGAAGAAACAGAATATTTATTAAAATAGTTAATATAGATAGTAATTTAAATTTTAATCAAAATAAAGAAAAAAAATCATGCATTCTAATGAAAAAATGATTATAGAGATTGATGAAGATAATCAATTAAATAATGAAAATAATCTATTAATTAATGAAGAAAGGATTATAGAAGAAGATAAAAAGGATGATAATCAAGAAGTCTTTGAAGATGATGAAAAATTTGAAGAAAGTGTAATTGATAATTCAAAATTAAATATTGTTGAAACTAAATATGGTAGAACGGTTAAACCAAATATTAAATATCTTTAATTATTATATTAAATATATTATTGTTAACAATTAAAGAGTTATTATTGTTTATTTAATAAAAAGGAAGATGTAAGAAAGTAAGCTTTTATATTTATATCTGTTAAGTTAGTTGATAATGAATATGTTCGTATTGATTATAAAAACAAAATAAAGTTTAGTTGATAACTGTCAATGGTCTTGTTAACTTATATTACACAAAGTGTCGCTTATTGTGTGTACGTGGCCTAAGTGAATTCGGCTTTTTGCTGTTTCAAAAAGGGCCTCCTAGGTAACAGTGGAGCGTTGTCTATGTGCAGATTTAGGTCCCGTAGTGTTTTAAAAAAATTTAGAGCGGTGTAGAACTATTGCCCTCGGTACGATAGTCAATGACCAAATCCACTAGACTACGAAGTATAATATTTTATAAATATTAAAACTCGTACGTGTTTATCGCCTCCCACCTTAATTTGTACACGGAGAAAAATTGTATGGTAATCACAGCAATAAGGATATCGCTAAACACATGCAGCGATAGTTTGGGCTAAAACGAACTAAATATTCGCTGTGAACTTCAAACATTAACTTTTTAGTTATTTTTATAGTTAATGCAACTTAATGCCGTTTGCTAAAAAAGACAAAAGAAAAAGCTAACATTTCAGCGCGAGATAATGATTTCCGCAGCCAAAAAAATTGTAATCATAGCAACAATCATTAGCTGAAAAAGGCATTCTTTTTTCTTCTATAATTTTGTGATCTGCAGCGATTAATATTGCAACTATTGTCATAATCTTGACTGAAACAGCATAATTTTGTCGTCATTTCAACTATACGTAAACGCTACATTAGCATAAAACTTTGTAAATCATTTGACAGCTAAACGATCAGTCATAACCTTGATTTTTTTTAAAGTTGACATTGATTTCATTTTTAATTAGTTTCTTATAACAAAACAAAAATAAAAGTTAAAAAATATTTAAATATTTACATACATACAATATGAAGTAAGAATATTTTTAAATATATACATACATATATAAATATATATATATATATATATATATATATATATATATATAATATATATATGTATATATGTATATAGAATAATTAATATTGCATATTATTTAAATCTTTTTTAACTACTAGAATAAAAAAAGATAAAAACGTTAAAAAGATCGCCATTTGCTTTTTTTACCAAAACTTTTAAGAATTCAAACCATAAAAAAAATTTCATTCACTCTCAAATATGCATTTATTTAATAACCATAAGAAATGTCATTGAAGATGTCAGCGCAAAACAATAGCTAATATTCACATCGATAGCAGCAAATAATGATAGTCTATTCAGCGACGAATTTTCGCTGTCTCAAACTAGCAAAAATTTTCGCTAATGGAACTATCTTTTTGTTGACTAATGCAATATATTTTTCTCCGTGTATAATAGAGTTTGTTTCCATGGTTAACTCTACTCTTCAATCGTACAAGGCTTATAGTATTTCAATAAGCCCTCTATATCCGTCGCATAAGACTCATAGGTTTTTTCGATGGGCAACTTGCGATTTTAACTGTAAACAAGTTCACGTGATTAAGGCGTAAACCGTTTGTATTTGCGCTTTGAATTCCACGTAATAGTTGCTTCAGCTTCATGTATGAAATCATCGCATGAATACTTAGTTAAATCACATTAATTAACATGCTAAAAAGCTATGGGTACGCAACCGTGCAATAAAAGCCTAATTGTTTTCTCCGCTGTTATAAATTTAACCCTTAATTCTTTGGCAGAAGAAAAATTCATTATAAAAAATGGATTTAGAGCTGCTGGTTTGATGCCTTTTGATCCTTATACCGTTAATTATAAATTTATGGATAACCCTGTTGAAAATAATGACGTCTTTCCAGTACGTCTTTGAAAGACGTTTTTGAAGACGTCTTTAAAGACGTCTTTGATCGTGTCTTAGATTGGAACAAAATAAGACGTCATTTTTTTAATGTTCAGAAAATATAGTAACCAGATTACGTCTTTTTTATAAGTAAAATAATTTCAAAGACGTATTTTTCCAATAAATAGTCATAGTAAAAGACGTAAATGTTAAAAAAAAATTCTTTTTTTAAAACGAATGATGCCTTCCCTGTTGAAAATAATAAAGAAGTCTTTGAAGACATCTTTGGTCGTGTCTTAGATCGGAACAAAAAAAAGACATCATTTTTCCAATGTTTAGAAAAGTTATTTAACAAATGACGTCTTTTTATTATTTCAAAGACGTATTTTTTTGTAAAAATGACGTCTTTCCTTACGAATTTTTATTAAAAAAATACATCTTTTTATTATTTTACGTCTTTGAAATTATAAAAAGACGTTATTTGTTAAACAGCTTTTCTAAACATTGGAAAAATGACGTCTTTTTTGTTCCAATTTAAGACACGACCAAAGACGTCATTTTCTCCAAATTTAGAAAAAACTAACGTCATTTTTCAAGAATTATGTCATTGAAAAATGACTTTACATGATAATCATTTTCCATTTAAAGCAAAAAACAAAAACGAGGTAAACCTCGTAGTTTCAACTCTTCGAAAAACGAAGAGCATTTGCGATTGAACTGAGAGCGTTCTAGCCTTATATATCTGCGTCTTTGAAATTTGTATAAGGGATCGCAAAACTTGAAAATCGCCACTTCGTGAGTTAAAATTAAATAGACGCAATCAACCATCAATTCGACTGTAAGTCACTAGGTGGCGTTTTTTTAAGTTTTCTGATCCTTGATGCAAATTTCGAAGATGCAGATGTATAAAGCCAGAATGATCTCAGCTTAATCGCAAATGCTCTTCGTTTTTCGAAGAGTTGAAACTACGAGGTTTACCTCGTTTTTGTTTTTTCCTTTAAATGGAAAATGATTATCATCTAAAGTCATTTTCTAATGACATAATTCATGAAAAATGACGTTTTTTTCCCTAAATTTAGAGAAAATGACGTCATTGAAAGACGTCTTTGAAAGACTTCTTTGAAGACGTCTTTGGTCGTGGCTTAGAGTGGAACAAAAAAGACGTCATTTTTCCAATGTTTAGAAAAGCTGTTTAACAAATAACGTCTTTTTATAATTTCAAAGACGTAAAATAATAAAAAGATGTATTTTTTTAATAAAAATTCGTAAGGAAAGACGTCATTTTTACAAAAAAATACGTCTTTGAAATAATAAAAAGACGTCATTTATTAAATAACTTTTCTAAACATTGGAAAAATGACGCCTTTTTTTGTTCCAATCTGAGACACAACCAAAGACGTCTTCAAGGACGTCTTTCAAAGATGTTTTTCAAAGACGTCTTAGAAAGACGTCATTCGTTTTAAAAAAAGAATTTTTTTTGAAAATTTACGTCTTTTACTATGAGTATTTATTGGAAAAATACGTCTTTGAAATTATTTTACTTAATGATTTCGTATAATAATTAATAATAATTAAATACTTTTGGAATGAATCGAAAAATTAATGAAATCATTAAAATTTTCGAATTTTCTCAATTTAATTAATTTAATTTACCTAAATTTCCATTAATCACGTATAGTTTAAAAAATTACTCGTCGCGCACATTTGAATGAAATTAATTAGTCATGCTGTTACATCCGCATAATCACGGATGTACGAAAAATCATTTTTATTTTTATTTTTTTTTAACCTTTTGTTATACATATAAATGTGCGTACGTATATATAATTATATATACGCATATACATTATGCATGCATATAAACATGCAATATTTGCAGTTCATTCTCCCGATAACATATATTTTTTTAACATGTATTAAAATATATTTTATATTGGATAGTTAGTAATAAAGAATATGCTGTATTAAAAAAAAAAAATTTAATTTCTTTTAGTAGTCTTAAGAGAAAAGCAGTAAGTTCGCGCGCCGTATACGCTACCTCAGCATTTTTAGGCGTGATAAGAAGATATCTTCTGTCACCGAATGTGAGATTTTAAGAGTCAGCTGTATACCGACACAGATACCTGTTTTACCGAATCTATTTAAAATTTATTTTTTATAAAACTAATAGCTTCAGGCAGAAATAAAGAGATGGTTTCGATTCGTGTAATAGAAAGCAATATTTTCTCTGATAAGAATAATTTAATTCCACCGCTTTATTTTCAAGAAAAGTTGGAATAACTTGAAAATCTCATTATTTGACACTAATTTCTAATTTTTTAAGTTATTCCAACTTTTCTTAAAAACGAAGCAATAAAATTAATTCATACTAATCAAAGAAAATATTACATTTTATTAAACACATCGAAACCATCTCTTTATTTTTGCCTCTTGTTGCTAATTTTGGGAAAAAAGTCAATTTTTTAATTAGAAAAAGACAGAGATACAGCGAACTCTTAAGGGAATGTAAAATACCGACATTACATATTTTCAAATATTTGATTCTTAATCCAAAATTTAAAAAAATATTTCTATATTACAGCTTTCAATTTTCACTAATAAAAAGCCTAATATAGAAATTTTTTGGAAAATTTTTAAATAAAAATTAAAGATTTGGAAAACTGCAATGTCGGTAACTATGTATAAATCATATACCGTATTACATCCCCTTAAAGAGTTTCTCACGGCCGAACTGACCAATGGGACTCTTTTAAATTTTGACAAACTTGCATTTTATTTCTAGATTTGTACCTTTCTTGCAGAGAAAAATAATTTTAATAAGTCAGTCCGCAGTTAGACCTCGCAAAGGTAACACCTTTTTCGACTTGCACATAAATCAAGTGTAAAATCGTAACAATAAAAACTTGTAACTCGCGCTTTATTTCCTTCTCAAATTTAATTACAAGCGAAATAACTTAATTTAGTCGCGCGCTTATTTTAACAAGTCAGTCCAATAAAAACGCGATTTTTATACAACTTACTGCTAGGGGAAAAAGTGTGTTAATACAAAGAATATTTCCTATTTTATTTTCAAATAAAAATAAATAAAAATACTAACGAGGTTTCTTCCGATTTATTATTGTAAATCTGCGCGATTCACTTATCAATAGCTTGTATAACATTTGTAATAAAATTAAATAAATATCATTTGCAAAAATATACAAAAATAATCTCTGCGAACATAAGTGCCATTAATCCAGTTCCTAAATAATTAACAAGCGGGCAACCAGAGAGGAGCACTGCGCTCTTCAGTGTAAAGTTTATTAAGTAGATAAACTCCTTTACTTTCGACCACGCAGCCAGCAGTTAAGACAAGGTAAGCGATTAAGCTCCTCTATCCCGCAGTCTTTTCAAGATAAAAAATATTTAACAATACCAACAAGAAATATCCCAAACAAACACATGTCCGAGTAAACCTATTTAAGGTGACCGGACATAACACATGCTAAACTATGATTACATTAATCATTACAAATTTATGTGTGTTAATTCACACACTGATAGTGTGTAGTTTCACACGTTTCAGTGTGTGAATTCTATTGCGTGTGTAAAAAAACGCACTTATATGCGTAAAAGTATCAGTATACACATTTTATGTATATTTTTACACACATGATCTAGTTACTGTGAAAATTTACACACATAAATCCATAAATCTACACATTTATGTGTTTAAAATTTATATTTGTAGGTTAACATATATATTGTGCTTTATTTTTATTTTTTATTAAAGTTTTTCTAAAATTATATATTTTAATATTAAATTGTATTAAGAACTACAATATTTATTATTTCAAATTTTAAATCTTTTATTTTCATTACCTTAAGTAATTGATTATAATAATTTATTATTTAATAAGAAGCTTAATTAAAATGCTTCATATGAAAAAAATAATTTTATTGAACCGAATGCATCTAAATTAGTTATTAGATTCATATATATATATATATATATATATATATATATATATATATATATATATATATATGGGACGTTTGAGGTCAACTCACCGAACAAAAAAATAAAATTCGTTGTAAATCTGTGAAAATGTTCCATTTCATACCCAAAATATACAAAAAAATTTTCAGAGGTATAGATCCAATGGATTAAGAGTAATGAGTAATGAAATATTGTGATTTTTCAAAATTTTTGGTGAATTCATCAAATTAATAATTTTTTTACTCAAAAACTAAGGGTCCTAGAGATGTACTTATGAAGACATTTCTTGTTGCAAATTAAGCGTAGAATCAGCACAAATTTTTTTTAAATCTCAAGATTGCTATCTTCTGATTGGTCCACTTTGTTATTTCATATAATTTGCAATTACTTGAGTTCGAACAGGTTGATTTCACTCCTGTTGGAGTATGTTATGTCTTCTGATAACATATTGAAGTAAGCTTTTGCTCCACTTGGCTCGAGCCCTAGGAGAGGAGCTATAGAACTTTGAATATTGAAAAATTTTTAATTTTGAATTTAACATACATACATCAACATTTTCTTCTTCGATGTTCATAGATCATACAATATACGAATGCATGATTGTCTAAATATTTTAACATTTATCTATTTCTTTATGATGCAAGTGCTTTATTAAAATATTAATTATGC
This sequence comes from Anastatus disparis, assembly GCA_017163975.1. Classification (NCBI taxonomy): domain Eukaryota; kingdom Metazoa; phylum Arthropoda; class Insecta; order Hymenoptera; family Eupelmidae; genus Anastatus; species Anastatus disparis. Next base: position 1,791,769 of record JAFFSR010000136.1, on the reverse strand, counting down.
ATTACGTACACATCATCAAGATACACTCATAAACAAGAAAATTTTATTCGTTTAACTAATTTGTCATTATAACTATTTTGCATACGTATTAAAAATTATTTAAATATACATATTTAGGAATTAAAATTAATACTATATATCTGGAAATAAAAAGGATAAAGTTAAATAAATTCTATACGGATAAAATTTATTCAATATAAAAATTTATTACAAAATGAAAGAATCTGTTATTTGTGTATTCTGTAACTTTTAACAAGTACTTCTTAATTTATCTCCACTCTAATGACATTATAATTTTAAAATACCATTTCAATTTAAAAAAAAATTTTGAGTAATTTATTTTCAGAAAAATGAGATAAATTAAGAAGTACTTGTTAAAAGTTACAGAATACACAAATAACAGATTCTTTCATTTTGTAATAAATTTTTATATTGAATAAATTTTATCCGTATAGAATTTATTTAACTTTATCCTTTTTATTTCCAGATATATAGTATTAATTTTAATTCCTAAATATGTATATTTAAATAATTTTTTAATACGTATGCAAAATAGTTATAATGACAAATTAGTTAAACGAATAAAATTTTCTTGTTTATGAGTGTATCTTGATGATGTGTACGTAATGCATAATTAATATTTTAATAAAACACTTGCATCATAAAGAAATAGATAAATGTTAAAATATTTAGACAATCATGCATTCGTATATTGTATTATCTATGAACATCGAAGAAGAAAATGTTGATGTATGTGTTAAATTCAAAATTAAAAATTTTTCAATATTCAAAGTTCTATAGCTCCTCTCCTAGGGCTCGAGCCAAGTGGAGCAAAAGCTTACTTCAATATGTTATCAGAAGACATAACATACTCCAACAGGAGTGAAATCAACCTGTTCGAACTCAAGTAATTGCAAATTATATGAAATAACAAAGTGGACCAATCAGAAGATAGCAATCTTGAGATTTAAAAAAATTTGTGCTGATTCTACGCTTAATTTGCAACAAGAAATGTCTTCATAAGTACATCTCTAGGACCCTTAGTTTTTGAGTAAAAAAATTATTAATTTGATGAATTCACCAAAAATTTTGAAAAATCACAATATTTCATTACTCATTACTCTTAATCCATTGGATCTATACCTCTGAAAATTTTTTTGTATATTTTGGGTATGAAATGGAACATTTTCACAGATTTACAACGAATTTTATTTTTTTGTTCGGTGAGTTGACCTGAAACGTCCCATATATATATATATATATATATATATATATATATATATATATGTACAGTACCGCCCTAAAGTTCGTGAAATTTTTTTTTTTAACTCAACTTCAAACTGCGATATTTTGGAAACGGCTCGATGAATTTATAATATCTGGACGGCGTTTGAAAGATCAGACAAAATACTATTTTTTTGTGTCCTGCCAAATATTTTTATCTCTTTTTTTAACTCTATTTCTAATGATAGAAAAATTTTTAAATTTTAATCAATCAAATATAACTTTTTAAGAAATTGATAAAATTAAAAAATTCGAACGCGACTGAAAAGTAGAGTGAATTTCATAAATCTTTATGTTTAATAGTTTTTTTCTATCTATTTCCTGCATGTAGCTAAAAATGCGATAAATGGAAAGTACAAGAAAATCAGTTTTAGATATGATAATATTTTCCAATGTCGCGAGTCAATTTTTGTTTATATTAGCAAGATACAAAAAGATAGTATTTTGTCTAATCTTTTAAACGCCGACCAGATTTTAGAAATTCATCGAGTCATTTCCAAAAAATCGCAGTTTGAAGTTGAGTTTATAAGAAAAAATTTTTTTAACGAACTAATGAACGGTATTGTATACTTTTAACAAAATTATCACAAATTTTATCACAATTATTATAAATGATAGAGTCCTTTTTTTGAATAAATTAAAGTTATTTACAAATTTGATTCTTCGTATGTATATACGAACTACAGATTTGAACACATGCTGAAATGTAAACAAAAATAGACTCGCGATATTGGAAAATATCATCATATAAAACTGATTTTATTGTACATTCCATTTTTGCCCATTTTTAGCTACACGCAGAAAATAGATACAAAAAAATCATTAAACATAAAGATTTAGGAAATTCACTCTACTTTTCAGTCGCGTTCAAATTTTTTAATTTTATTAATTCCTTAAAAAGTTACATTTGATTGATTAAAATTTAAAAATTCGTAAAAATAAAAAATTTTTCAATCATTAAAAATAGAGTTAAAAAAAAAGATAAAAATATTTGGCAGGACACAGAAAAATAGTATTTTGTTTGATCTTTCAAACGCCGTCCCGATTTTTCAAATTCATTGAGCCGTTTCCGAAATATCGCAGTTTGAAGTTGAGTTAAAAAAAAAAATTTTACGAACTTTTGAGCGGTACTGTAATATATATATATATATATATATATATATATATATATATATATATATTGTGACAACCCTGGGGATCAGGAGGTTGCACTAAATTTATAAAAATATATAAGCTATAATTAATTAAGTAACAAATAATAAGAGAAACTTTATTTAAGAAATATGTACAGTAATCGTACGCTCGCTCAAAATGGACGCCAGCCGCGTATAGCGTACGCGACGCCGCTTGCTCTAATTAAATAACTATTGGCACGACGAAAAGCAAATATTAAAAAAACGTAAGCTAAAAGGGACACGAGCAATAAACACACAAGAAAATAACGAATTAGAAAAGCACGAAGGGAATATATGCAATAAAACGCGCACGCGATCGCCCGGCACACACGTCGTAAAAGACAAAAATAAATTATATAAGTTTAATTAGCAATCGTGCACTCGCAACAATTTTGAGCACAATAAAATAACTTTGAGAATAGTGAATTTATCTATTCTCGCTCACTCAAGCTTACGATATTCGCACGCACAAAATTAATACTACTCGATATCGCAAGCCGAAACGCTCTTTATCGGACGCCGGCGACAGAAGGAATAATAATGGTATTCCTTCTCGTCTATGCTCAGCTTCATCTCTCTTGCTGTACGCTGCGCGCGCCGCAAGAGAGAGACAAACGATCCTAAACGGACCCAAGCTCAGCTACTCGAGTCAAGCTGCTCGCTAGCTATCTCAGTGCACATTATACGTGCTTTATAAATTCGCACATGTGTGCCAACGATTTTGGGTTATGCTCTTAAATATTTGACTCGCGTGGTCTGCTTTCCGTCTTGCCCGTAGCTAGATGCTCCCTTCTGTCGGCTATATGCGCCACAAATATACATCAAAGTAATATGGCCAATCTGCCATGTTACAATCCCCCCCCACCACACGGAAGTATACGGTGGAACCGGATACTTTCGTCAAACGAGAAAAAAAAGTCATAAGCTAAACTAAAACAAAAAAAAGAAATTTATATAGAGAAAAGAAAAGTATTAAGGCTTAAATTAAGATAACCGGTGTTATCTGCAGCGGTGTGAAGTGTATCTATAAACTTCTTCTTCTGCTGTATCTGCTGACTTTTAGCTAAATTAGGTGTAAGTGTTACACGCTGTATGAGTTTGCTTAATTTAAAACGACGCGACTGGCTTATCCATATATTATATACAAAAATTACAAATCTTAAAACTAGTTATCTTAAAGTTAAAGAAAATAACACTCATAGCCCATTCTTACATGTATTTCATTCATACACATACCAAAAAAATATTAAAATTACATTTCGTATAACAAAATTAGAAATTGAAAATAAAAATAAAAATTAAAGTGTTTACTCACTGAAAGGTGACGCTCTGATGGTATGTGTCGATGCATACTATGATTTTATAAGATTAATTATTTTATAATTAATATTTTGCAGCAATTTTTCAAATGCACAAAAAAAAATATTCTTTTTATAGATTTTGCTCTTAATTACGTAATAGTAATGCATAAAAATAAAATGTTGCACTTGCTCATGTGTCAGTGTGAATAGTTAGGAATGTCAGTACAATGTGTATAAGGGATACTTAAATAGCAAAAGAAAAGGGGTAATTTAATAAAGACGCAAATGCTCAAATAATGGATCAGCTGAATGGGTCGCGAGTTTAGTCGGTAAGGATTTTAAATAGCTAAATGTGATGCTGGAGGGTCAATATAGGCATGTTAATGATGGTATAAAAGGGTTTTGCTGAATTGGGGGCTCAGGTCGATGGGTTGCTTTTTCGCGCAATGTAGCAGAGATATACTCTGCATAGCTAAAATTTGGGAGATAGTAGTTGTGTTCTGCTCGCTCGCTCTTGCTATGCTCTGCTCGCATGCTCTCATTTAGCTCTGCTCGCTCACTCTGTTTTGGCTCTGCTCGCCCGCTCTTGCTCTGCTCTGCTCGCATGCTTTTATTTTGTTCTGCTCGCTCGCTCTTGCTCTGCTCTGCTCGCATGCTCTGGTTTGGCTCTGCTTCCTTGCTCTTGCTCTTCTCTGCTCGCTCATTTTTTACGTGCTCTGCTCGCATACTCTGATTTGGCACTGCTCGCTTGCTCTGTAAATGCTCTGCACGCTCGCTCTTACTCTGCTCTGCTCGCTTGCTTTTAGTTTGCTCTGCTCGCAGGCTCTTACTTTGCTCTGCTCGAGCGCTCTTGCTCTGCCCTGCTCGATCGCTCTGGTTTGGCTCTGCTCGTTCGCCCTTGCTCTGCTCTGCTCGCTCGTTCGGTTGACACTTGGTGCAGTTGCGGATCCGTACGTTGATTTGTCCACAGCCATAGCACTTCATAGGCTGAGAACATTCTCGCAGCCAGTGTCCTAAGCTACTGCACCTGAAGCACGGCTCTACCTGCTTTCGCCAAAAGTTTTTCCTAATTGGCGGTAGGTTCGTCTTTGGATCTCCTTTATTGGCTCGGCTCGTTATTCGAGTTTTACTCTTTGCTCTTCGTTTGGGGCGACGATTTTCCTTCTGTACGCGCTCGCTCTTATTTGACGTCTTAGCTAAAGGGGTTACAGGGTGATTGCTAGTAATTGATGCTAACACTGGTATTGGGTGTGAATGCATCGTAGCATCTTCAAAGTTAAGGGGAGAAATCAAAGCTGGCTCGCTCAAGTTAGTCGAATTTGTACCAGTGTAAGCTGTAGTGGGGAATAAGGATTCATCCGGAGCTGGAGGGGGTCGGCATACGTTTTTCTGGGCTCTGCAAGTCTCTTCTTTCTGCTTCAACCATTGCAGTTCTCTGAAATTATTAGCATAACTTGTATGCTCTGGTGCAGGGGGTTGATTTATAGGATTTAAAGGTTGTGAGACGGGCAGATATCTAGAAGGTGCTGCAATATACGGGACGTGACTCCATGGACTAGGATAACAAGGGAGATACGAGTATGGATAAAAATGAGGAGTTGGTGTGCTATTATTTCCTCCATGGTACGTCGTTGCAGTAATAGTAGGAAGGGAATTAGTTGCTCTCACAGTATGAGGTATGCTCGCTGTACTAAAAGAAGGACATGTAGTAGTGGTACACGTCGTCGATGGGTGAATAGTTGCGTTGCTATTGCTAGGAGGAATAGGATTTTCTAAGCTATTCGAGGGATAAGCGAATTGATTGCACGCACTTTGCTCTGTTGGGAGGTTAATAAATTCTAGCCGCGAATCATATGTCACCTCATCTATTATTATTTTACAAGCGGCAGCTCTTTCGCCGAGATGTCGTCTAAGCTCATATCGTGAAACTCGTTCTTTGAACATCGAAATACTTCCGGCCATGCTCACTCCTCGCTCGCTGTATCTAAAGAGCTGCTCCGCAGATAGTCGGTTTACTATTTGGACTATTTCATCCGCTGCTCTAAAAACATTATTCCTACATATATATGCTCAGAAATCCATAGGGGCTCTACATTTAACTGTTTGCTTATCATATTTACAATAAAAGTTAAACTACACAAGGGTACGCACGAAGAAAAAAAATTATTACTAGTAATTAATGCTATGATGAGCTCCTATCTCAGGAGGTTCGAATAAGAATAGCTCTGGCTTACAATAAAAGAAAAGAAAATTGTTAAATGCTTTATAACTAAACGAAAACAAAGCTAAGTTATATTAGAGATACAACAAAAAATAGAATTGTCTAATAGTTGGTCAATTTTATATAGCACGCCCGTAATACTTAAAAGCTAAAAATTAAAATTTTTGTAAAGCCAGATGCACGCTGAAGCAAAAGAAAATCATGCGTAAGCTAACGTGTACCGACACGCACTAAGGTAGCACACGATAGTGATATATTTCGCGCAAGCACAAATAGGAATATAAATTGCTCAGCACACTTGAGATATTCAATTATATTATATATACAAGAAAAACACAGCTTTGCTTAATATGGAGTTTTAAGACACGTAGTGTTAAAGGTAATGAAGCTATAAGGAAATGAGCTTTAGGGGAACACAAGTGAAGACAAATACAAGCAATAATGCAATGACGTATATGTATGTGTATCGAAATATATGTGTATGTATGTGAATTAAATGCAGTGCTATTATCAAATAAATTTAGCTTAAGGCTCACGCTCAAATAAAAAATAATGCTCTATGTATTTATAAAAAAATGCAAGGAAAACGTTTCGCACAAAACAAAAAAGAATGAAAAACAAAATATTTTATTTCTTTGCTTAATGCACGCACTTTAAAAAGATGTTGCTGCAAAATAAATTGTCGCGGTTACCTCATACCAAGCGACGCCAAGAACAAAAATGGCCGCCAGAGCGCCTCCTTTCAGCCTCGTCGTGTGTGCGTCGTTCGTAATGGCGACCACGTGGCGAAGCGGAAACGCATGAGTAGAAAATTGTTCTTTTCACTGGTATAGCCAATTGTCTTTCACTTCAAGCACAGTTTTTTTTTTTTTTCACAGCACAGTTTCTTTTTCTTTTATTTTAAACACAGTTTTTATCCTATTTTACGCACAGTTTTTTTTTCTTTTTAATTTTTAAGCACCGTTTTTTTTCTATTTAATTTCAAGCACCGTTTTTTCTATTTAATTTCAAGCACAAATTTTTTTTCTTTTCAACTTTTGATCCCGTGATTTTAAACAAAAATTTTCACCGAAATTTTTGTCGGCCCCACGTTGGTTGCGTCAGTTGTGACAACCCTGGGGATCAGGAGGTTGCACTAAATTTATAAAAATATATAAGCTATAATTAATTAAGTAACAAATAATAAGAGAAACTTTATTTAAGAAATATGTACAGTAATCGTACGCTCGCTCAAAATGGACGCCAGCCGCGTATAGCGTACGCGACGCCGCTTGCTCTAATTAAATAACTATTGGCACGACGAAAAGCAAATATTAAAAAAACGTAAGCTAAAAGGGACACGAGCAATAAACACACAAGAAAATAACGAATTAGAAAAGCACGAAGGGAATATATGCAATAAAACGCGCACGCGATCGCCCGGCACACACGTCGTAAAAGACAAAAATAAATTATATAAGTTTAATTAGCAATCGTGCACTCGCAACAATTTTGAGCACAATAAAATAACTTTGAGAATAGTGAATTTATCTATTCTCGCTCACTCAAGCTTACGATATTCGCACGCACAAAATTAATACTACTCGATATCGCAAGCCGAAACGCTCTTTATCGGACGCCGGCGACAGAAGGAATAATAATGGTATTCCTTCTCGTCTATGCTCAGCTTCATCTCTCTTGCTGTACGCTGCGCGCGCCGTAAGAGAGAGACAAACGATCCTAAACGGACCCAAGCTCAGCTACTCGAGTCAAGCTGCTCGCTAGCTATCTCAGTGCACATTATACGTGCTTTATAAATTCGCACGTGTGTGCCAACGATTTTGGGTTATGCTCTTAAATATTTGACTCGCGTGGTCTGCTTTCCGTCTTGCCCGTAGCTAGATGCTCCCTTCTGTCGGCTATATGCGCCACAAATATACATCAAAGTAATATGGCCAATCTGCCATGTTACAATATATATATATATATATATATCAATAAATTGGACATTCCTAACCTCACCAAATAAATTATTTAACAATAAATTATTGATATACACTTATTTTTTTTTTTTTTAATAATTGTTTAATTAATCAAAAAAACGCTGCCAATTGCTTTGGCGCAATACTTTCTCATAGAGCTCATTAAGTTAAAGTAATTTGATTTTATTTTTTTAAATGTGATTACAATATAAAATACAATTTCTATTCAAGAAAAATTAGTAAATGTGAGAGAGTGATTAGTAAATAGGAAGAGAGATACAAGGATAGATGAAAAGAGGGTAAAAATGAGGATCAATCTGAGAAAAAAGGACAAAGAGGAAGTAAGGAAGTAAGAAAAGAGTTAGTAAAAGCGTTAAATCAGAAATCAAAAGAAGTGATCAAAGAGCTACGCTAAGAAAATTATTTTTTAAAAGCTTGTTTCATAAAGACAGCAGCAAATAACTTGTATACAAATTTTAGAGCAAATCTATCGAGTAGTTTACGTAAAATTGAAAAAAAAAAAAATGAAAATTTAAAAAAAAAATTTTTTTTATTTAAAAAAATTAAAACTACGCTTAGGAAATCGGTTTTTAAAAGTCATACTTCTTTTGGCAGTTGCAAATAATTCCCATGCAAATTTCAAAGCAAATTCATCAAGTAATTTACGTAAAATACAAAATAAATGAAAACTCGAAAATTTTTTAAAATTCTTAAAATGGCTCTATAAAAAAAACTACTCTATGAATACCAATTTTCAATAGCTTCCCGTCTACTTATAAAAAAACATAGATAGTATGCAAAATTTGAAGCAAATCCATCGAGTAATTTTCGAGATCCAATTGGCTAAATAAATAACATTTTCTTTTCAAAATTTCTTTTTCAAAATTTAAAAAATGCTCTAAAATTAAAACTACCCGATGAAAATCAATTTTTTAAAATTTCCCTTCTTTTGGCAATTGCAAATATTTTTTTTTAAAATCCCTAAAATTCTATCAAATTGTAACCGCTATAACAAAATTAGTTTTTAAAAGCTTATTTTTTTCAGACAATAGCGAATTAATTGTAGGAAAATTTTGGAGAAAATGTATAGTATAGTTTACGCAAAATACAAGATAAATGGAAAATAAAAATTTTTTTGAAAATTTTCAAAATGCTCTAAAATTAAAACTGCATTGAGAAAATTAGTTTTCCAAAGCTTGTTTTCTTCAGACAGTAGCGAATAACTTGCATACAAATTTTGGAGCAAATCTATCGAATGGTTTTCGTAAAATAAAAGAAAAATTAAAAATTAAAATTAAAAAAAAATTTTTTAAATGCTTTAAAATTAAAAGTGTGCTAAGAAAATCAGTTTCCAAAAGTTTTTCTTTTTTGGAAACTGATTTTCTTAGCGCACGAACTTTCCATACAAATTTTCAAGCAAATTCTTCGAGTTGTTTACGTAATATACAAAAAAAATGAAAAATCGGAATTTTTTTAAAATTACTAAAATGGCTATAAAATTCAAACTACGCTAAGAAAACCAATCCTCAATAGCTTCCGCACCAGCTGATCGAAAAATTGAATTGTATGGAAAATTTGAAGTAAATTCATCGAGTAGTTTTTGAGATTTTATTGGCTCAATAAATATAAACATTTTTTTCAAAAATTTCAAAATGCTCTAAAATTAAAACTAGGCTAAGAAAATCAGTTTTTGGAAATTTATTTTATTTGGGCAATCGCAAATAATTTCCATGCAAATTTTGAAGCAAATTCATCGAATAGTAAACGAAAAAAACCAGAAAAATTAAAAATCAAAATTTTTTTTTTCACTAACGACTCTAAAATTAAAATTACGCTAGAAGAACCAATTATCAATAGCTTCCCAGCAAGTTAGACAAAAAAAATTAATTTCATACAAAATTAGAAGCAAATCTATCGAGTAGGTTTCGAGATATAATGTACTAACTGACATCATACACACACACACACAAATGCGCACACACACACACACACACACACACATGCACGCACGCACGCACACACACACACACACACATACACACACACACACACACACACACATACAAACATACAGACATTTTCTGGAAACCACTTTTTTCGACTCCCTGAGTTCAAATATATGCAAATTAATGAAAAAATAGAAAAAAATTTGTTTAAATCGCTATTTATGATCGATTATGTCGGTCTGACTTTAAGTCACTAGGTTGCGTTTTTCTAAGTTTTGTCATCCTTTATACAAATTTCGAAGACACATTAGATATAAGAAGCCAAACACTCTGGGTCGTAGAAGCTCTTCGATCTTCGAGGAGTTATTAAAAATACGAGTAGAAAAAACGTATTTTTTTAATAGTGTCGAAATAAAGTAATATAAATATTCCTTATAAGACATTTCTATTGTGATTAAAATAAAAAGTTCATTAATGAAAAATGCGTAGCTTTTAATAATAATATACAAAAAACATGTGTACAAAACACGTTAAAAAATAACAAAATACATGAATAAACCCGAAAATTTTACATGTAAAAAACACGTGTAAAAAATACGTGTTTTTTCTATATAGGCAAGAATTTTTCACAAAATTTTACGTCAACAAAAATATGTGAAAAAATAAGTGATAAAAATACATGATAAAAACACATGAAAAAACACGTGAAAAAATGACTTGAAAAAACATGCAAATTTAACATGTTTGGAACAATAGTATATTTATCTACGAGGGTAGAAATTAGATCTTTCTGCTGTGCGTGAAATTATCGCTCGCCGAGACAATTTCAAAGCCGAGAGAGACAAACGCACAGCAGGTAGATAGAATTTGTGTTCGAGTAGAGTATACTAGTTCTCTTTATACCCAGCCGAAAATTCACTAAATTATTTAATTAATAATCTTAATAATATTACGATTGATGTACAGTCAACGGAAACATATTCTATAATAGTTCTTTTTCTGTGATTTTAAAATAACGTGATATTACTGGATGATTCCGTTAGTCTGATCATTTTTATTGGTTAATTTTTAAATGTGAGAAAAAGAATTATCATAGAATATGTTACTGTCGAGTGTACATTGCTCAGCTGACTACAGCCCTTTATTTTCTGATTTGCTCGTGCGCCATTTCTGAAAAGAGCATGATGTTTGCGCGCGCGAATAATGTATTTTAAAAAATAATACGAAAATAACAATCCAAAAAACTAATAAGATAATTTATTAAAAAAAATAAAATAAATACAAAAATAACAATGTATAAAAGAATAATAATTAATACAAACATAAAAATATATAAAATAATAATAATTGATACAAAAATAACAATGTATAAAAAATAATAATTCATAAAAAAGTAACAATTTATAAGAGAATAATTCATAAAAAATAATACAAAAATAATGATTCAAAAACAATAATTAAAAAATAACAATGTATGAAAAATAATACAAAAATAATAATTCAAAAATAACAATACAAAAATAATACTTCAAAAATAACAATATAAAAATAATAATTCAAAAATAATACAAAAATAATAATATAAAAATAATATTATATAAGAAATATAATTCATAAAAAAAGAAATTTCATTGTATAAAATATCATTTATTTTTTTAATATACAATGTAATAAAAATGTATACTTTTAACACATACATAGTTATTTGAGGTTATAGAAAGTTTAAACTGTTTAGTCATGTTGACATTTTTCATCCTTATAATAATAATTATTATTAGTAATAGTACAGTTCTCATATTTTATGTTCGAATGATTCAAACAATGTGGACACGAGTCTTCTTTTCTTGATGATTTGAAATGGAGGGTTCTTGATTGTTGATAGTACTACTATTTTGCTGAAAAGAGATATTTATTGGTGGTTTGAATGAAAAATGTTTATTAGTAGTGGTATCTGATATTTTTTTATTATCAGATGGAACAAGTACTCTCGAATGATTTCCTGTGGATGCAACTAGTGTTACTGGCTTTATGTTTGATTCAAGAGCTATTTTTTATCAATATGAGATACATTTGAGTCATCTTCATCAAAATTTTCTTCAAAATCATTCCAATTTAAAATTACATTTGAATTTTCTTTGTCTGCGTTAGCTACTATTGATGGACGTACAATGTCATTTGATACTTGTGGATGTGTTTGATGACTACTAGTTGAAGCACCTCTATTTTCGAAATAATTCGAAATATTTCGAATTATTCCACTGGAATATTTCAATGGAAGCTTCCATGCAGATTATTGGAAGTCTCCACGGAATATTTCAAAATATTCTACTGGAATCTTCCATTGGAAGCTTCCAGGAATATTTCAGGAATATTTCAAAGGAATGTTCAAAAACTTTTTTGAAATATTCCATGAAATATTCACGGGAGATTTCTGAAATATTTCATGAAATATTCCATGTAATGTTTATGAAATATTCCATGTAATGTTTATGAAATATTCCATGTAATGTTTATGAAATATTCCATGTAATGTTTATGAAATATTCCATGTAATGTTTATGAAATATTCCATGTAATGTTTATGAAATATTCCATGTAATGTTTATGAAATATTCCATGTAATGTTTATGAAATATTCCATGTAATGTTTATGAAATATTCCATGTAATGTTTATGAAATATTCCAGTGAAATATTTCATGGAAGATTCCAGGAAGATTTCATAAACATTTTGCTAGAAGATTCCGAAAAACTTTTAAATCGTACAGCGAAATATTACATAAATCTTCCATAAATATTCCACGAAATATTTCACGTAAAGATTTCAGTAATCTTCCAGTGCAATATTTCATGAAAGATTTTAGAAAGATTTCATAAACATTTTGCTGGAAGATTCCGAAAAACTTTAAAATCGTACAGCGGAATATTACATAAATCTTCCATAAATATTCCACGAAATATTTCACGCAAAGATTACAGTAATCTTCCGTTGAAATATATCATAAAAGATTTCAGGAAGATTCCATAAACATTTCGCTGGAAGATTTCGATAAACTTTAAAATCGTACAGCGGAATATTACATAAATCTTCCATAAATATTCCACGAAATATTTCACAGAAAGATTTCAGAAAGATTCCATAAACGTTTCATTGGAAGATTTCGAAAAACTTTGAAATCGTACAGCGGAATATTACATAAATCTTCCAGAGATATTCCACGAAATATTTCACAAAAAGATTTAAGTAATTTTTCAGTGGAATGTTGCATGAAAGATTCTAGCATGATTCCATGAAGTTTTCATTGAAGGTTACGCGGAACGTTACGGCAGGTTTCTAGTGACACCGATAGGGGGATGTTCTTTAAATGGGAGTTTTATCCCCAAGCGGTTGGAAGATACCTCACTTACTATATAAGCGAAAGGGTATCGGCGCTTTGATGTGTACAGTCGAAGTGAATATGGAAATGCGATTTTATAACTAAATGTTTATGTATGCGTATATGTATTGATGTATAAGTTTAATGTGTTATTATATAATATATATGTACTATCCCCTCACAGCATTTCACACCTTCCAAAAATCTTCCAGGAACATTTCATGAAAGATGAGAAATTACCCAAACCTTCCATTAAAATATTCTTAAAATCTCTCAAGAATATTCCATGGAATATTCCAATGTAGGAAGAATCAAAGACATACGAATATTAAAGAAATATTTCATGCAAGATTCCCGAAATATTCCAAATCTTCTGTGCCAATATTCTGCGAATCTTCCATAAATATTCCACGGAATATTTCATGAAAGATTCCTTAAATCTTTTGTGCATATTCCATGAAAGGTTCATGAAATGTTTCAAATCTTTCGTTCCAATATTCCGGAAATCTTCCATGAATGTTCTAACGGAATATTTCATAAAATATTCCTGCAAGATTCCTGAAATATTTCAATGAGAGATCTGAGATGTCCTAAATCTTCGAATGAAATATTCTTGGAATCTTCCAACAATATTCCATGGAATATTCCAATGTAGGAAGAATTAAGGACATACGAATATTACAGGAATATTCCATGGAAGATTCCTAAAATATTTCAAATTTTCCGTGCTAATATTCCAGGAAGCTTCCATAAATATTCCATGCTGTGTGGGATAGCAGATGTTCTGCCAAAGCAGTGTACAGTATGACTCTTTGGATTATCTTAATTAAATAGAGAGCTATGATTTGAGGTATTTCACCTATTTTATTCCTACCTATGACTTGACGAGTACATTTGCCTTTATTATTTTACAATATTGCACAAAAAATCTGTCAGTGAACTCTTCGACTGGTCTTAATAGCATGTACTCTTTAACTTTGGCATAATACAAAGGTGCAATAATAAAATTTCTAGGATAATCATTTTTGTTTTTTTCAATATACACTAGGAACTTATTACCTAAATCTTCTATATTTTGCTTTTTAACATTAGTTATTTCTTCAGATCTTAGTGCACCACAGATGCCAAAGATCAGAATCATCTAAAATATACATATAGGTTAAATATTCACAATTTTTAAATTATAATTAGATTTATATTAATGATTTTTATTATTTACCTTAGCTACTAAGTATACTTGATCTGATGCTGAATTAATAAATTTTTCTATTTGATCCCAATTTAAAATAAGAGATTTCTTTGGTTTATAACCTTTGTGATTATTTCTAAGGAAACTTTTTAAATTTAAATATTTATAAATTGCCACATTTTCTTTGGTACTTAGAGTTTTTTTAATCGTAATGATAATTAAACTATTCATTGAAACTATTGAAAAGCAAAATCCAAGTTAATTGCTCTATCATCAACAAGCTATAATACTTAGAAAATAGGAAAGTGTTACCTTATAACTAATGCGTTATACACTTCCGATACATAACGAACAGATGCTGTTAACCACTTTATCAATATATATGGGTATATATAGACATATACAGGCGTTTCATTTGTAACGTTTGGCCTTTTTGCCTCGATTAGATCTTGATATCGTAGGCGTCAGACTTTTAGAGGGCGCTGCAGGTGTTGATTCTCGGAGGCCAAAGTTCAAACTTACATACTAAGCTAACCTAACCTTATTAAATTAATAAAATTAATAATAAGAAAGATAGAGAAATAAATTCAAAAATGAATTAAAATCCATTTAAATATTTGAAAAGAAAAATATAAATGATTAAGAAAAAGAAAATAATATTAATTAAAAGAAATAATAAATAAATGATCCAAAGTTAACCTATCCTTATGCACTAAGTGATAATGTTCGTGAGAGGAAGGAGGACGGGTACTGCGGACTGGTGATTAAGTTTAGACACGATAACTTCGGGTTTAAACTTAAAGTATCTTTTCTTTTATATTTATTAATAAAAAAGATAAAAAGAATAACAAAATGATTACAACGCCGATTTCAGTAATACTCAATAACAAAAACAAAAATAAAAATTATGATTGAGTGAAATGACATTTCGCACGTTGCGAAGGAAATAGAAAAAGATTTTTAGTTCTCTCCTTGACCGCTAGGTGGCGCTATGTCGTATTTATCGGCTGTAACAAATAAAAACAGAAAAGAAATACAATGGTTAATTATTTAACAAAGTAACCTCGGCGGGTAAATTCGCGACCTACTTTATCGGCGGAGTTCGGCGCGGTCGGTAACGGAGCCAGGTAAGGTAATACAGGAGAACTAGGATGGTAACCCTCTAAACCATAACTGGAGAAGAGGGGGGAGGCTTTTGGTCGAAGACCAAAGGAGGACTCTACCCCGACCAGCGATGGTGGAGGTAGTAGCTAGGAGTCAGTGTCGGGCAATCCCACCCTTACACTGACGGATAGATAGGATACTATGCCGGGCAATCCCACCCTTACATAGCTTGAGACAGGAGTATAGGAAAGGATAACTCCCACTGTGCCGAGCAATCCCACTCTTACACAGAGGAAGGGGAGAGAGTCTGATGCTGGCTCGGCGGCTCGCTTATATATGCTATGGAGCTCGCTATTCCCGTCGCGGGAGTAGCGCCTCGTAGCGGCTGAGCGCCGGTACTGCGTCTAGCGCGATTTTTGAATCGTCGCACATTATATTTATACAAAGTTTAGCGCTATTAAATTAATTTACTGATATTGTATTATATTTTAACTCCACAAAGAAAAAAGAAGAAAATACAAGTTATTTACTTTATTAAGAGTCAGCTGTATACCGACACAATTACCTGTTTTACCGAATATATTTAAAATTTATTTTTTATAAAAACTAATAGCTTCAGGCAGAAATAAAGAGATGGTTTCGATTCGTGTAATAGAAAGTAATATTTTCTCTGATAAGAATAATTTAATTCCACCGCTTTATTTTCAAGAAAAGTTGGAATAACTTGAAAATCCTATTATTTGACACTAATTTCTAATTTTTTGAGTTATTCCAACTTTTCTTAAAAACGAAGCAATAAAATTAATTCATACTAATCAAAGAAAATATTACATTTTATTAAACACATCGAAACCATCTCTTTATTTTTGCCTCTTGTTGCTAATTTTGGAAAAAAAGTCAATTTTTTAATTAGAAAAGGACAGAGATACAGCGGACTCTTAAAAAGTTTTTCGTTTCGTAATAGAAATAATAACTTCCTAAGAGTTTTAATGAAGAAAATGATAATGGATCGATTCTCGGATCTGATTCTGATGAGTTTGTTGCGCACGCGCATGCACACATACTCATCAGAAAATAGATTCAATGATATGACAGAAATTTGAAAATATACAATTTATTGAGAGTTCCTAATTTCCTGAAAGTTATCGATAAAGATAAGAGTAAACAATCTACTGAAAAAAATGACATCAGATTTCACGTTAGATTGCGTGTCGGGAAAAATAAATTTTTTTGGCACATTTTGGCACCCCAACATATAACCTTTTTAGAATTGAGGCAGCGCAGACTTCTAGCTCCTCGTCCCAGGTAACCCTCGCCTTCTAACAGTCTCGTATTAGCACCTTTGCATACAAAAGGACTAGACCAAGCAGACCTAAAGGATCGTAAATCTTTGAAACTTCTGACTAGATTGTACGTTTTGTTGATGTTTCAACAAGTTTGATTGTCCCTACTGTGTATTTTAAATTATCAAGGACTGAGTCCCATACTATACCTAATGTTTTTTTAACAGGGTTATTTGTTACTATACAATCTAAATCAAAAATTCTTTTATCAAGCCTATCTAAAACCTCTGGGTGATTGGATGACCATTTACGTATGGCGAATTCTCCCTTAATAATTCTATAATCTCATTACAAATTTTTAATTCTTCTAAAGTTTCGGCTCCTGAAATAAAATTATCTACATAAAAATCACGCAATAATAGTTTACTAGCTATTGGAAAATTTTCTGACTCGTCGCGTGCCAACTGTTAAATAGTCCTAATAGCTAAAAATGGGGCTGAAGCCACGTCAAATGTTACAGTATTTAATTGAAAAGTTCTAAGTTTGTTTTTATGGTACCATAGTACTTTTTGAAATTTCCTATCATCTTGTTGAAGTAAAATTTGCCTATACATTTTTTCTATATCAGCCGTTACTACATATGTGTGTATACGAAAACTAAGTAACTGTTGGGATATGGTACGTTGTAGTGTAGGCCCTATCATGAGTGTATCGTTCAGTGAAATGCCTGTTGATGTTTTAGCTGATGCATTAAAAACTACTCGAAGTTTAATTGCTTCACTAGATTCTTTTACTACAGCATGATGAGGAAGGTAATACCCGCCCTCAGTCTCATCACAAAGTGTCATGTGATCTAAGGCAATGTATTCATTCATTACGTTACTATACTCTAATTTTAAGTTATGATTAACTTCGAGTCGTTTTTCGAGTGCATAGAATCTACGTAATGCTTGTTGTCATGATTCACCTAAATCAAATTTACTATCTCTGAATGGAAGCCTAACAATGTACCTTCCTAAATTATCTCTTTTGGTGTGAGCAACATAATGCTGCTTGCAAGCTATGTCTTCCCTAGATCTAATTGGGTCTTGTTCAAGAGTTTCTATAAACCAAAATTGTTCTATTAGTCTATCTAATTTAGTTACATTACAGCTAACCTCTTTATTCGAAATTCTATTATTCATTCCGCCTGCTACTATCCAACCTAAACACGTTTTTTGTAATGTAATTTCAGAATTAGTGTGTTGAAGTTTGATTTGACCTATAGATAGAGTAGAAAGTGTTACATTTGATGCTAATAGAATATCTATATGTTTTGGTTTGTAAAATCGAGGATCAGCTAAAGGAATGTTTTTAGGTATGTTAAATAAGTCACGAGGAAAAACTTCATTGGGTACTGTGTCTGCTATGCTCGGTACAATTAAAAAACTAAGCTGATATTTAGACTGTAATTTGATTGAATAGTTGTTTTTATGTAATATTTTGAAAGAGTACATAACCCATTAACTGCCTTTATATTAATTGAACAAGAATATTTATTTAAATTTAAAGAATTTGCAAGAGTTTCTGTAATAAGATTGATTGTGGAACAAGAGTCTAATAATACGCGAGTCGCAATGAAGTTTCCTTCCTTATTTTGAATTTTGACTACAGCTGTAGTCATTGGATCGTGCACTCTTACTGTCACGAAGAGAATTCCGTCACTACTTACGCAACGAAACCCCCTCACGAATGGCGCGGCTTGGGCAACAGCGTCAATTTTCGAACTATCTAATGTTCAAAAAAAAGTAAAAAGATCTTATTTAAAATCTTGATTTAAAATGGAATGAATTAAATTAATTGACTCAAATTGTAAAAATTGAAAGTAAATGTTAAGAAATACAAACAATTAAAAGTAAAAATGTTGTTAAATTCAAATTTAAATTTAAATCTTGAAACATTAATGCGAAAAATTAAATTAAATCAATTTTAAAATCAAATAAATACAATGAATTGATTGAAAAATAAAAGCAAATAAAACAATAAATTAATTTGTTAAATAAAATTTAAGTGAATAATAAATGTAAAGAAATTGTTCAAAATTTAATGTACGTTGTAAATTTTAAATTTATTAAAACCGTTAAATTTCTCAATTTGCTGGTCCTTTCGCAAATTGATAAATTTATATAATATATAATTAACGTAATCTCCCTCAAGCTAGGTTGCTACACAACTTAATCTTTCATAAAATTCACCTTAAAATATTTTTTAGTTGCTACGTCTTACTTTCGTAAAATCGTAAAGCACAACTTTCTATCTCAAAGAAAGCACGTGGTTTCAACTTAAAAAAAATGTTTGCTTTGTAAGACAAAGAAAATTTTGTGTTTTGCAAAAATGAAATTTCTAAATTCTATTTCGCTGTTAAATTTTCAAAAAGAAAAGGAAAATTTATAAACTAAGTTTTTATAATGTTAAAATCTTTAATTTATAAAAAGAAAAAATTTCTGAAAATAAATTTCTAAATTAAATGTAATTTTCAAAAAGCCAATTTTTAAATTGTATGAGATTGTTTAAATACACAAAATTTTAATTTTACGTTGAATTGTAATAGAATTTTAATTTGTATAAGATTTTCTAAAAATGAACCTTTTATTGAATGCTAATTTTTGATTTGAACAATCTAACTTTCTAAAAGTCAAATTTCAGACTGTATTGAATTTTCTAGAAATTGCGAAATAAGATATTGAAATTTTCAAAAAAATAAATTTCAATTTTAACTTATGCACTGATATCACTGATATTTCTTAGAAACTGTTTTTTCAAAAAATGAAAATAAAATTTCACTTAAATGTAAAGTCTTTCAAAAATGAAATTTTAAATTAAAAATAAAATTTTAAATTAAATGTTAAGTTTTAAGTTAAGTTATCTTTGAAGAATAAAATTTAATAAAAAAAAAACATTTTCTATTTTAGACAATAAAAATTTTGTAATAAAATGATTTATGAATTTCAGATTTGAATTAAATGAAATTTTTAATTTTGTATTAATTTAAAATTATTTTTGAAGCTGAGAAAATATTATAATGTTACCTTATATACTGTATAAAGTACTTTTCTTATTTTCTTAGAAGTCCTTATATTGAAGCTCTCCTTCCTCGGGGATGGCGTTGATCGGTGGCTTGTGGCTTGTATATCTATAGCTATTGCTTGATGGCCAGCGCGTGTTTGATTTTCTGAGAATTCGCTTTGTTCGTCGAACGCTGTAGCGATTATGACTTTTCGTAAAACAGGGGGTCATGAGTTTCGACCTTTCAAGGAGGCACCATGAAAAGACGCGTGGTCTTTTCCAACGAATTTTGATTTCAAATTTGTTGGATGTTTTAGAAAGAAAAAGACCTATTCTTTTTCTTTTTGAATTTTCTGATTATGATGTTTTATTGAACTAATTTGAATGAATTTAACCTTTTATGACACACAAAATACTACTAAAATTTAATTTAACTTTTAACCTTTGAATTTATCTAATTGAATTCAACTTTACTTTTTACACTGAATTTACTTGATAGATATTACCACTTAATTTATTGCAAAATTTAGCTAATAAAACTAATACTTGATTAAAGAAAGAGAAGATTTTAATAAGTCAAATGCAATTAACCTTGCGGTTGTAGTTGCATTTGTTTGAATGAATTCGTTATTTGAACTTGTAATTTTGTTATTTGGATAAAGGATTAACTCAATAAAAACACTGATGTAAAGGGAAAAAGCCTATCGGCACAAAAGACCCTTGATTTATTGACCTATAAAATTACACACTATTTATAGTCCAGTAGAATTAGTCGAAATGCATAATGTAATTAGACCACCAAAAATGGCTTTGTTGGATGATTAGAAATGAGACTCTAAATTACCCTAAAAATTTGAGCCGTCAGGAATTAGTAAACAATGATTTAAGGTGCAAAATTCGTAAAAATCACTGTTTTTTTGAGGTAGCTTGAAATCTTTTGCGATTTAGTATATGAAAATTATACTATTTGTAGGTATTTCAAAGACGATTAATTTGAGACGTCATTGATGGAAACCGGTTAATAAATTTTATAAATAATGATAAAAAAAATCGAAAATCGCGAAATTTTAAAATATTTGTCATTTGATAAAAAAAGGATGTACATGTTTGTTATTCAACAAAAATGTGCCTCTTATTATCCTTAAGTTACCATAAAAATTTCATAAAAAAATATTAGTTATTTTAGGAGATATTCTATTTGTTTATTAAAAAGACGTCAAATGTACATTAAAAAATTCACCCAAAAACGTCATCGTAGAGACTTTACGATAATCATATAAAATTTAGATATTAACGTAAATTTTATGAATTTGATGTGCAATCGCGTCCATTTTATTATTTTCAACCTGAATATGGCAAAAAAAAAGTAAATTTTTTTCTTAATGGTTTTTTAAATATTTTTACAACTAATGAAAATATTAATATAGGGATTTGATATTCTTATTACTGGCAATTTTACGCAAATTTAAAAAAACAAAGAATGCTCTAGCTCAATTAGGAGCCAAGATAATTTTTTTTTTTATTCGCCAATTGTTTATTTATAAATATTAAGGACTGAAATTTTTATCACAGCTAGAATAATATTTGAAGTTTATGATTCCATTATATCGGAGATGAAATAAACATTTTGCAATGTAAAAATTAATATTTAAGTAATCAAGATTGCTACTAGTTAAACAGAGTAATTTTTCCTGCCTTGCAAGAAAATTGATCTGGCGAGTTATAACTCATGTTCCGATTAAAAATTCCTTATATCTCCGTTAATTACGGACCAATTTTAACGTTTTTTTTTTAAATCGGGGTAGCGCGTAAAAATAATAACAACTGTTGTATTTGTTTTAAAAAAATTATTTATTTAACAATAATTATTGCAAAAAAAAATTGTTTAAACATATTTTTTCAAATATTAATTTTAGCAAAAAGCTTTAAGAATAAAGTTTGTACGTCTTAAAAAAATAAACAATATTTCATTTTAGTGTTTTCATGATAAAATCAATATTAAGTCTGGTAATTTGGAAAACAAATTGGAAAAAATTTTTGGTTTGGAATTTAGATAGATAGATAGATATTAATTTATTTTGTAAAAGAGTACAAAAAGGCATGTAATACATCAAGCAATAAATAATAATTCTGTATAAAGTATTGCACATAATATGATAAGATATCACAGTCAAATATTAAAATTAATATATAATACTGTATCAGTAAGTCACTATGTAAAAGCGATATCACAGACTACTCTAAATACACGCAGAAAGCATGAAAACATAAATTACAATAAAAACAGTCTTAAATATCTATCAGTCATAAAATTAAAATCAAATTAAAATCAAATAACACAATTTAAAAGATAAAGCATAAAGCATAGTCATGACATCAAATAAAAATAAAATTGGACAAAACAATGCAACAATAAATAATAAAAAATAATATAATAATAAAATTCAAAGAATAAAAACTTGATACCGAAGATGTCGTCATAACTATTAATAAAAAGAAACAGAATCACTCATTCTTTCTGCATTCATTCAACCATCATTCGCGCTAATAAATACATTCACACCTTAAATCTATATATAAGACAAAACAAAATAAATTAACATAAAATTAAAATACTTAAAATTAAGATCACTCGAGGTCGAGTAAGTACCTCCTCAAAGCCGATTTGAACCTGCCGAGCGATGGAAGATTTTTTATATCGGCAGGCAGGGAGTTCCAAAAATGCGCACCTTGAACTTGAAAGGAATTTCTTCCAGTCTCAGTACGCATGAAGGGCACTGCTGTAACGTCCCACCAATTCCTTTAAAATTTTTTCGCTTTTAAATTAAAATTTTTTTTTTCCCTCCTTAGTATTATAATTACCTTTACAATATCACGCCCATAAGATATAACTACCTGGGGTAAGTGATAGGTGTTAAGGACTTGTGGTCAAAACAAACCACAAATTAGTTTAGAATTTTAGAGTCTAACGAAGGAAAATGTTTTTGAAACGAAACATAGATTCACTGAAAAATCTTGTTGTTTCCAAAGCATTCGCCTGTAGTAATATCTATATTAAGATAATATGCCAGGTACCGATCCAAGCGTCCGAAGTAATTGCATAGGACCTTTTTTTATTACTTAAGATACAGAGCCGTGCAACTACATCGAGACGTTTCTTAAAAATTTTCCCCAAATATTAAAATGCGTGTACATGTGTTTCCCAGATTATCTTTTGCTTACGTAAAAACTGCCGAAGCTGTAGACAGATTAAGAACCGTATCATAAAATAACAAACAAACCGTCTGGACAAGTAATAAACTGGCTAGACGAATGTCGCTAATACCTGCGCATCCGCATTATTAAATATTTTTATGTATTATTTAGTATTTTTATTATTCTTACATTATTTCATATTTTACATTTCCATTTTTTTGTATTTTAATATTTCTTATTTTTAAAATTTTTATATTCGCATATTATTTTTCTTATATTTTAGCAATTAATATTTTAGCTTATACTAACATTTCTATATTTTACATTTTGCGTTTATTTTAATATTTTTGTTAGTAATTATATACTTTTATTATTTTATAACATTTTTATATTTTATATTATTATCTAATATTAGGATCTTCTTATTAGTATTTAGTATTTTTATGTTTTACTATTACTTAGATTATTATTAATTGTTTTCTTAATAATAACTTAGTTTAATGGAATGACAAATTATTTGAATAAATTAAAATCAATTAAATTCACTATTTCAAGTTTTATTCTCTTTTCTTTTTTAAATGGTTCGTCATTCTCTTAAAAAAAATCGTACGTTATTTTAATTAATATTTTTTTCTTCTATTATCATATAAGATTTAAACTAGCGTATAAAACATGTATTTTTAATGTCAAATAATGAATGGTACTTCTGATAACTTTAAATCATGATTAAGATTTCATCTTTTTGTAATAAATAATTTTTCTTTTTTTTAAATAAATGAATAAGTTGTAAGAAGGACCAATCATTATATATATATTTTTTTTCCTTTTATGTTAAATCAAAATAGCGAGCGAAAAACAAGTTCTTTTTGCGTAATATTAATAATAATATTATTTTTTCAATGTATTAGGATTCCCAAAGGAAAAAGAGAGAGAGGTAAACTAAATTTCCAAAACACTCTAGGGAGTTTTCCAGTGCTTAAGTTTTCTGGTCCACCGCTGGCAAAAATTAGAGAAGGATAAGAATACTCTGAGTCCTCCCACGACAATTTTTAAATTTTCTTTAAGGAGAGAGGGAAGAAATTTCGAAAAGTGCGGGACAGCTTTTTCAAAACCCTTAAAAAGCCGGACA
The DNA here is from genome assembly GCA_017163975.1 of Anastatus disparis. Lineage (NCBI taxonomy): Eukaryota > Metazoa > Arthropoda > Insecta > Hymenoptera > Eupelmidae > Anastatus > Anastatus disparis. Next base: position 1,767,560 of record JAFFSR010000136.1, on the reverse strand, counting down.
AGGGAAGGAAAGTTCAGTTCGCCTTTGGATAGCAACTCGGGGTTGTGGTTTTTATACCCAGCTCCTCAAGCTCACTGTTTTTCCACGTCTCATCCCTCAAGGGTCAATTTGGTCAAGCTCACTGTTTTTTCACCACGCATCCCTCAAGGGTCAACTACTTCAAAGGCACAGAATTTTCAATCTACTAAATTTCTTTTCAATTACAAGGATCTCTGAATTTCTACACTGAGTTTTACATTGCAATCATTTCCACGAGGACTTAAATCTATTTTTTCCTTTTGCTTGCGGTTGGACTGTTCTGGATCACCATCTCTCTCTCTGCTTCCGAAAAGGGAATAGTAAGTTCTTTTTATTTTAATAAATTTTCAAATTCAATTTAAATTTGTTTAAAAATTTTTTTTTAATTATTACCTACCATCTTTTGATTTAATATTTTCTTTTGTTAAAATTAATATTATTTTCTTTTGATTTTTAAATTAAAATTTTCTTTATTTAATTTTATTTTTGATCTCTAAGTTATTAATTCTAATTTATTTTAAATCTAATTTTTACTTTTATTTTCTATTTTGTGATTTTTAAATTCTTATTTTATTCATTTCTCTTGATTGTGTTTTTATTAGCCATTTTATTATTATTTATTTATTTTTACGATTTTATTTTTCTATTTTAAGTGATTTTTATCTATAAATTAATATTCAATCCAGTTGAATATTTATAGTTAAACATTTATTTTTTTTAATTTTTAAAAATAATCTACACTTCTAAAAAAAATCAATTACCTCGATTCGTGTTCCGTTCGGGACACGACAGAGCACTAGGCTGCACAACTTATGTGGGCAACCAGACGGTGCGAGAGGTTTAAAACAATTTAGAACAAAAATTAATAAATCCCTCTAAGATCCGCGTAAAACTCTTTAATAAAAAAAATCTAAGCACGCCTATAGCGTCATACAACAACGCGACACAAACGAACCATCGGCGCTATAAAACCGTCAAACAATCTAGGTAATTAGGCCTTAGACGTGACACTGCGAAGTCCTTAATCTCTCCTCTAGTGGCTACCCTAGGTACATATCTAGTAAAGAGACTCACTAGATACTCTGGAGTATTCATGCGCACTATTTTGTACATAAGTACTGCCATAAAATACTGTCTCCTTGAATCAGTACGCAGCCAACCAAGAGCAGCTCTATGAGGAGAGACATGATCGCCCATTCTCACACCCATTACATATCTCACACATGAATTTTGTAGTCTTTGTAAACGTCTTCTCAACCCCTGCGAAGCATCGAGCAAAACTACTGAGCAGTAGTCGAGGTGCGGAAACAACAATGCGGCTGCGAGTTGTTTACGCAGGGCCTCAGTGGTGTACCGACGGAAAAACCGCAAACTATACATTATCCTATTAAATTTTTTAGTCACCATATTAATGTGCGGCTCCCATGACAACCTAGCGTCAAGCACAACACCAAGGCTCACAACGGTATCAGAGAAAGATATGTTGACACCACCCTCAAGCTCAATCGTTCTCGACTCACCAGTATAGAAGTCATTAATAAATCGACTACTGCCAAAAACGATTGCTTTAGTTTTGCTTGCATTTAATGTGAGAGAAGCATCGACAGCCCATCCCGACACCGCCCTGGCCGCCCTCTGCAAAATACGAATACCTTCATTCACATGTTCATAAGGGACCTGAGTATAGATTTGGAGGTCATCAGCATATAATATGTGCTCGACGAAACAGGGGTCGAGTGTGTCACGTATGTTATTAATGTAAAGACAAAACAACAGAGGCCCCAGCACTGAACCCTGTGGAACTCCTAGATTGGTTGTTAGCCAATCTGAATCCTCTTTTAAGTGTGTAGAAACCATTTGTTTCCTACCTGATAAATAGGAGCTAATCCATTCAAGTGCAGCCCTGGAAAGCCCCATCGATCTAAGCCTCGCAAGCAATTTGGAGGGGCAGATCGTGTCGAAAGCCTTACTAAAGTCAAATAGAAGTAGTGACGTGGCAAGTTTCTTGTTAAGACCTGATCTTATGTCGTCTGTAAGTTTAAGTATGGCAGTCTGCGTAGAATGGTGCTTTCTGAAGCCAGTCTGCAAAGAGTCAAGTATTTTGTGTGTCGTAATGTACTCTTGCAGTTGGTCATGGGCAATCTTCTCCAGAACCTTTGAAAGAAAACATAATATTGCTATTGGCCTAAAATCTTTAGGCATCTTAGGTGCAGGACACTTCTATAAAGGCACAATGCGTGCACGCTTCCAAAGGCAAGGGAAGATCCCCCGCGCAAAAGAGGAATTGAAAAGAGTCACAAGATGCTCTCCAATAAACGGTAGTGCTTTAAGTATCACACTCTGCGGAATGCCATCCTCGCCACAAGCCTGTGATGAAAAATGCGAAATCGCAAGGATTACATCATTAATATTAATTGGCTTGAAGGCAAAGCCACTTTCACTACACTCTGAAAGAATCTTCTTACGTTCCGCAGTATCATCGTGTGGCGAGACTGACACTCCCGCAAAATGTGCATTAAGCTCATCAGGAGTGAATCCATTCAAGTCCTCTTGAGGTCCGGAGAGGAGTCCCAGGTCTTTTAACTCCTTCCAGACATTACCTCTAGCAAGAGCATCAAACAGTCTATTATGATAATAATTTGTCTTAGCATGTTCTGTCTGTTCGTCTATAGTTTTACGCAGTTTCAAGAATTCGGAGAGATAACGCTCCTCCTTCGTCCGTTTAAACCTACGATACGTGGCATCTCTCTTGTGCCGCATCTGCGACAACTCTTTATCTATCCAAGGAAATTTATCTTTACCAATTTTAAGTGATTTTAGTGGCGCTAGATTTTGTATTGCTGCCGTAAGGTTGTCGCAGAGGCAGCCAAGCGCAGATTCCGGGTCAACTGTACCAACTGTAAATGGCGTCCAATCACAGCCGGCCAAACTCTGCACCAATAAGTTTGGACAGATATCTTTATAATTCCTATACTTAATTATCTTTTCATCTATCTTCATAAAATTACAAGAAATGCATACATCAATTAAATTGTGCCGACTGTGAAAATTCGCCGGTAAGTTGCGTGCGTCAAGTACTGTGTCATTATCGTCCACAAGAATCAGGTCAATCCACGTGTGAGACGTCGGAGTGTGATGCGTGGCACCGTGCTGAACCAACTGTAACGAAAGCTCAGCCGATAATTTATTAATAAATTTGGCATCACTGCTCTCACGCAGGAGATCGGCATTCAGGTCTCCCATTATGATTTTATGAGAGTATTCAGAGGCAAAATTTCTTAAGTTATCCAAAAAATCAGTATTTCTAAAAAAGGAAATTGCAGGAGGTCGATAAATAACAGAAACTAACACGGCTTCGGAGCTGCCCAATTGCACGGAACAAAAAATATATTCAGGTACCTCCGGTTTACCTTCACTATGATTAGTTTGAGTATCCGAAATAGCCAAAATAGTGCACTCTAAATTATCTTTAATATACAAGGCAACTCCTCCACCACGCAAGTTTCTGTCCTGTCTGAATACTTTATACCCCTTGACCCGAATGACGTCATCCGAAACAGATGGACCCAGCCAGGTCTCAGCCACTCCAAATATGTCGTAAGAGGGACCATCACTTAGAAACTCACGTACTTGCCCAATGTGAGCCCTCAAAGAGGTCACATTCAGAAAGCATGCTCGCAGTTCACCCCTCCTCCCTGTACGACCCCCCGAGGAGGCCAGGCGCAGTCATTGGGGAGAGGCCACACTTGACGTTAATCCATTATTCGCCAGTATATTTCGTTGATAATCAGAGGCTTTAGTAGTATTAGTATCACATTTATTATTATTGCACTTAATATTCGATAGAATTTCAGAATTGTCTTTATTTGCATTTACACCATGATCTAGTTTCTTGCTATCTATCAATAAATTATCTAAGTCATTTTCGTTAAAAAAGTTGTGTGCTCTCTCCCCTCTCTCCCTCCTCACCAGAAATCTGCCATGTCTGTGCCAAACAAATTTAAAGCCTTTTTCTTTGGCATACTTTTTCAATTTTTTAAAATTAGCATATTTCTCTCTAGGCAAAAATTCATTAATAAATATCAAGCTGTGGTGTTTGATGGAAGAAAGACTGCTAAGGAGGGAGGGATTAAGATCCACCGTCGAATACTCTGTGAATTGTCGTTTAGCTTCAATCACCTTTTGCACCAGGTCCTCCTCAGAAAGTCTAACCAGCAATGAGAATGAACCCCTCGGGCCGCCACTGATCTCACGCTCTGCAGACACCTCGTTTACATTGTCATGTTTAGCAATTTTCTTAACAGAAATTATATTCGTACGCTTGATTGTCGGGAGAATGGTACCAAGAACGGCACAGGCGTAATCATCCGGCCCAACATTGACTGCTGAGCAGTCAAACCCGCCAGAGATCACCAATGTACCGCTCCCAGGACCACACTCCGTCTCAACTTGACGAGGTGCCTCCTCACTAATTATATTATGTGTATGTGGTGCTTATGTTATTTCCACAGATTCAGATGCGTGTAATGTATGCTCATTTATTCCCGTGAGATCCGCAACGGCCTGCGCTACGCCAGCTACCCCGGTTGTAAGGTTGAAGAAACCCTTGTCCACTCCGTGAAACTCGTTGTTAAGAAAAGTTTGAATGTTATCAAATTTATTACTGATGATTTTATTATACGTTTCAGTTTTATTGTTTAGAGCAGACAGGAAATTCTTTTCCGAAGTGACTATTATTTCCTTAAGTTTGCGATTTTCCTCTAACAGCTGCATCTGCTTAGTTTCTAAATTTTTAATAAATTCATTTTGTTTTTCAATTTTGGACACAATATCCCGCAGGCCCTTGTCAAAATTTTGGACTTGGCTTTCAAAAGTTAAAAGTCGATCAAAAGAATTAAATAATTTATCAAGCCTGCCAGATAGTGCGCCCTCTAGAGAAGATACAGCTGCCTGCAATGAGGAAGAATCTAAGTCACCTCGGACCACATCAAAATTATTTTTCTTAAGATTATTACTATTATTATTATTCGGGGCAGCGTGCGCAGCGCCACCTCCCAATTGCTTATCAGATAAATGTATACTTAAACTACTTCTCCCTCTATCCACCGTGGCACCGCTGTTGTTGTTGATGGTTGAAGTTTGCGATGACAAAATAGTTTTCACTCTTTCAGGCTGCTTCTGAGCGGTGTTGACAGGTGTCACTTTCGAGTCAGTTCGTGAAGGTGTTGAGGCACTGATGGGCTGATTGGAAACAGCTTTGCGTGCAATCTGCGAAACTCCATTGACCTTGATGCTACCACTGGCTGATGATGTTGAATTATTTTTTATTTTTTCAATGCACCTTTTACATTCATACTTTGTGCCATTTTCCATTTTTGAACGCGTCATGCATTTCGCATGACAACGCTGCCGGCACGTGAAACACAAATGGAGCTTTGCCATGCCCCATTTATCATTAGTGGATAGCTTACAAATCGCACAACTGTCCATTACTCCGACCTCTAGTGTACACTACAGTAACTAAAACTGACCTCCTTATAGGGTAAGGTAGACTTCTATTTTATCAGTCGAAAAAATTAGCCACCAGGATCTCTGCCTGCAGATGCCAAATTGCCTCCAAACTAACCTCAAAACTGCGATAATTCTAACCTCCAAGGAACAGCACCCTGATGTTAAATACAAGATAAAATGCAAGGACCGCTGATAAAACTGATGATATATAGCTGAGACGGTTCCTTGCAAATTGAGCGTGCAAGAGTCTGTAAGAAAAACGCCCTAGGGCACAAAAATGCAGTACCAGAACAAAAATAAGAAGAGCGAAAAATAAAACGTGTTTAACTACTTACAGATGAAAAGAGATCGTGATTTCAACGTAAATTTATACTTTGTCATGAAAAATTCCTTATATCTCCGTTAATTACGGACCAATTTTGACGTTTTTTTTTTAAATCAGGGTAGCGCGTGAAAATAATAACAACTGTTGTATTTGTTTAAAAAAAATTATTTATTCAACAATAATTATTGCAAAAAAAAAATTGTTTAAACATATTTTTTTAAATATTAATTTTAGCAAAAAGCTTAAAGAATAAAGTTTGTTCGTCTTAAAAAAATAAACAATATTTCATTTTAGTGTTTTCATGATAAAATCAATATTAAGTCTGGTAATTTGGAAAAAATTTTTTCCAATTTGTTAATTTTGTTCCAAAAAATAATTTTACCTTAAATATTTTCACATAAAATAAAACATGCAAAAAATTTACGTAATTGTATTGGTAACATAACTTGACATGCTTCTTCAAAAATATAATAGATTTGATTTTCATGTTCAATTAAATTCATTGCTAAAGCTGTTTCTTTATAAGTATTATAAGTTATATTTTCATGAGTTCGTGAATCGATATAAGATGTTGCACCTTTTATTCTGTTTAGTATTAATTAAAAAAAAAAACGTTCACTATCTTTTGGAGATACTACATTTAATCTACCAATAGCTATGTTTTTTCTATTCTTTGATCGTTTTATCCAAGATTTTGTATTATGATTGAAAATATAATATTGTGATATATTAACATATTTAATTTTTTAGCAGAATCATCTTTTTTATTTAAATTGGACCATGCAGTTAATGTTGTTTGGTATTTATTTAATGCTGAATGTATATCATTTTCATCGAAAATTATTCTTTGTTGATTTTCTGTATGAATACTTAATCTTATTACGGAATGACTCCTACCGCATAATGGTAATTCTTATAATCTCCATGCTGCTTCCATAGAGCTTAAATATCCACCATATATATATTGAATTATTTCATCATAGACATAATCTTTATTATTTTCTTCAATTTTACTTTGCTTTATTTTACAATATGCTTTATTTACTCCTTTATAAATATAATCATAAATATATTTAATACTTTGTATTGATACACAAAGTTCAGTATTAATATGAGCAGTATATTTTGCTAATAAAAAACTGTTGTAAGGAATTACCATTGAATTATTAACTTGTATAATTTTCTTTGTATTTTTAAGATTATAGATATGATTCTCACAAATATTATTTTTTCGTTTATACTGTGGATATTTATTTTCTTTAATTTTGGTACATTCAATAAATGGTTTAGGAAAATTTTTTTTACATATATTTTTATTTCTATTGTAACAGGGAGATTTATCAGTATGTGGTCCGTGTAGCATATGTTTAAGTACTAATTTTTGTAAATATGTATTTTCTGATGGAGGTATTTCAGCTGAAATATATTTATCAATAGATTATTTTTTTTTTCAGATATATCATGTGATTTATAAATATGATTAATTTTTCTTCATGTAAATGTTTTAACAGTAAGTTTTAATTTATTGATTAGTAATATAAAGAAAAAATTTTTTTTAAATCTATTAATAATTTTATATAATATTAATGAATAAATATTAAAGTATAGTACAATAAAATTTTATTTTTAAAAATATAATTTCGTTTTTCATTAGATATACCACATTATATTAATTAACATATAATAATGCATAAAAGTTTTAAACTTTATCATTCTATGAGTGGAGGGGCCAGTGGGGGTGATGCGGGGGGCATACAGGGGGGCGTGGGGGGATAAAGAGGGAGTGAGTAGTTACAAAATATTGTAGAATTACAAACAATTTTACGTTATTTTGTGGAGGGTCCTTAAAAAAACATTGCTGGGGGGAGTGGGGGAACCTGGGGGGGGGGGGCATGGGGGGCTGCTGAAACTGAATTTTTCAATATGACTTTATAATATAGGAAGATATATATATATATATATATATATATATATATATATATATATATAGGACATTTCATGTCGATTGGCATGCATGCACACGCACGTTAATATACATAGGATTTTTCACGTCAATTCGAACGCACGCACATACAGGTTTATATATATGGGACATTTCATGCCAATGCGCACACACACACACAAGATTATATATATATATATATATATATATATGTATAAATGGGACATTTCATGTCAATTCGCATGCACGCACACAAACTTTAATAAATATTGGATTTTTCACGTCAATTGGAACACACGCACATACAGGTATATATATATATATATATATGAGATATTTTATGCCAATGTGCATCCATGCACACACAGGTTTATATATATATAGGAGAGTACATATCGTTGCGCATGCATGCACACACGCGTTAATATACATGGGATTTTTAATGTCAATTCAAACGCCCACAAACACATAGGTTTATATACATTGGACATTTCGTGTCAATTCGCATGCATGCACACAAACGTTAATATATATGGGATTTTTAATGTCAATTCAAACGCATACAAACACACAGGTTCATATATATGGGACATTTCATGTAAATTTGCATGCATGCACACACGTTAATATACATAGGATTTTTTACGTCAATTATTACCCACGTCCATACAGGTTTATATATATGGGACATTTCATAACAACTCTAATACATCTATCCGAGTGCCCTTAGGTTTACATATATGGGACGTATCATGTCAACACGCACGCACTGGTTTTCATATATTTGACATATCTTGTCAACTCTAACGCGCAAACACATCTAAACATGTACTTGAAATTTATATTTATACATATGGGACCGTTTCTGTCAATTCGCATGCACGCACACACATGGGCTTATGAATATATACATATACATATACATGGGATATTGAAAGCGTCTGTGGCGTAACCGGCTAAGGCATACGCCTTATACGGTCTCTACACATTCGCTCCGAGTGGTCGGGGGTTCGATTCCCGGTGAAAACACCTGAAATTTTTTCAGACGTTTTTTCATCGGAAAAAGAACTTCTGAGCGCGATGGGTAAATATTCCTGGCGTAGGTTTTCTCCTGGGGGAGTTTTCCCTACGTCACAGGCTTAGGCCTGGGCAAATGCAGGAATCTACCGTAGAAATCTACTTACCGACTGTTCTAGGAACGCGGCAGTCCGTAGACTTCTCGGGGATGTGGGAACTAATTAAGTTAAGTACTTTAGTTAGTTTATAGCAAAAATATAGTTGCGGCGAAAAAACATTGTTGTATCGCAAAAATAAAAATAGATAGGAGCACCTCCACACAAAGGTGGTAGAGGTGGCCACGCATAACAGTAAGATAGTTAGCCGTGGGCCACAGGGTAAAAGAAAGCGAAAAAAAAAAAAATATACATGGGATATTTTATGTGAATTCACATACACCCACGCACACACACACACACACACACACACGTACACAGGTATATATATATATATATATATATATATATATATATATATATAGGACGTTTTATGATAATTTTCCAAATATTTATTAATACATCTTTGGGACAGTTTATGTTATCTCGCATACATACACGCACATACGCCCAGGTTTAAATATATGTCATGTCAACTTGCTCGCATATACAGAGGTTTATATGTATATATGGAACATTTCATGTCAAGTTACCAATATACTCAGTTATATATATAGTCGTGAGCGTTTTGCAGTCCTGAGTACTCTCCTGCTCCCTTATCCTCTTATTAATAATGCCGTCAATCTGATTGTTAGTGGCTAGTTTTATGTATTTATAGAAAACTGTTCCCCCTTTCCCCCCTTCGTGATCAGCCATTGGACCCCCCTAATCATATTTCTGACCTATTTGTATATTCTCTTTTTATTATAGCTATATCGTATTGTGATTCATTTTTTATATGATTGGATTTGTTTTATAAGTTCCAATACTAAAGGAGATATATTAAATGAAATTCTCTATTACTGCATTCACAGAATAAAAGTTCATAATATATATCATTCTTATATTATAAAAATATTTTTATAATAGTATTAGAATAATAACAATGATAATTTGGTATTATTGCTAATCTTTCATATTTCTATTATATATATATATATATATATATATATATATATATATATATATATATATATATATATATATATATCATAATAAAAATATATATACATACAGTGCTACTCACGAAAATTTGGCAACCTAAGAAAAAATCGGAAAAAATTCAAAGTTTAATATCTCTGCGAAAAATGATCGAATCTTAAAAATTTTAACTGGGTTTTAAAGTTTACACTAAAAACCATCAAAAAACGTGAGTTTAGATTTAAGAAAGTCGAAATATCAACCTTTTATCCATAAAAAATGAAGCTATTTCAAAATTTTTTATTTATTTATTATATTATTAAAGCAGTTTATGTCGAAATGATAAAGTAGTGATAATTTTGTGATTATGATAATTATGGATTTTGGTAATTTATAAATATTAAGTAATATAATTGTTACATTTTTGAAAAAATTTATGTTAAAATGATAAAATGAATAGTATTGTGATTAAACTAACTTGGAACTTATAACTTATATCGATATTATTTATAAAAAAAACAAATGTCTTTATATTTATTGTTAAAATATGAATAAATCACTAATTAAACGTTTTAAGTACTAAAATATTGTTATTATTATGTTTTCTATTTTTTCACTTTTTTATTAATTTGTATTATTTTGTTTTCTTTTTCTATCATTATAAATAGACGTATTATCGATACACCACAATTTATAGAGCTGGAAATATAAAAAATATTTTACCATAGGGAAAATATGAAAAATAAAATTTTTTTGTTTAACTTTAAGATCGGATTATTTACTAAAAAACAAAACTTTTTTCTCTATGAAGTTCTTTTTTTTAAGCAACCTTTTCGAAATATCAGCTGTTGAAAAAACAAGGATTTTTTTAACGTAAATGAGTATAACTCTATTAAAAATAGACTTACAGTAGCTTTTAACCTCTCATTTTGAAGTAGAGTATTGTAGTTTTCATCTCGATTTTTAATTTTTAATCTCCGACAATTTTCGACAAAATGGGACAAATTTACAAATGGATGAAAAAAAATGACAAAAAATAGCTTCAGTTTTTATGGAATATTTTTTATCGATAAACACATTTTGAATTTTTAATATTCGATTATTTGTCGCAGAGATAGAAAACTTAATTTTTTCCAATTTTTTCTCAGGTGGCCAAATTTTTGTAAGCGACAGTGTATGTAGCTGTTGTAGCTCAATTTGAGAGATATCACATAATTAATTTTTTATATCGATGTATCTGTGGTTGATGTCTTACGGTACTTGGATGTTTATGGACACCTTGGTGTCATCTGCAGTATCATTATTTATTATTTATCAAATTCATATTTGTTCTTGTGGATGCCTATCAATCTTCTTGGAAATCTGAATGTCAGTTAGGGGAATAAATTTTGAAATTTTTCATATCGTCTATTAATTATAAAGAAATTTTCATGGAATCTAAGTTTCTGATTATTTCTGCTAATCTTAAGAGGCGGTCGGGACTATTTGCCGCATGGGGGCGCTGCGGTCAGGTGAGAGAAAAATGTTAAATAATTTTATATTCTTCTCTCACCTTAGAAAAAGAAAAGTTTAAAATATTGTTGTAGAGCGAAAAATGCAGCGCGAGATAGAACCGGCGTGAGCAAATGTATTCATCATTCTTTAGTATTACTTTCTCTGAGCACCTTTGTGTGAGCACTATTGCGTGATCCTCTCTGAATAAGCGGTTCAATTCTTCGTGAAATTAAAGGAAGACCGCAACCAGCCTAAACCATTCTTTTTTTTATCAACAGTTGGTGGATTAAAGAATAATTTAAGCTAATTAAAATGTAAGAATTCTTAATTATATTGGTCACCAATGATTGATGCAATAAAATAAAAAAAATCATTAAAAATGACAAAATGGGTTTTTTTTTAAAACTTTATGATGTTTTTACAGAGAAATGGTGCAATGTATGGCAAAATTGATAAGAATATTTTTGACTTAAGGTGGATCATGCATGTATGACCGTATCATGTTTTGGGTCCCTTGGTGGTATTTGTATTATTACAAATTTTTATAAATTAATACACTCTTATGTCTCAATTATAACTATTATTATTTTGAAAACAAAAATCATTGCATAAGTAAATGTGTAGAAAATTTTTTTTTTCTTGAAAAGCCCCTTGTGATTATTTACTTATATACGGCACTATACAGCGGACTTCGTAATATGTATACATGCACTCTAAGCGTCTTAGGATTATCACGCATGCGCAGTATATACCAGCTGATTTACTCGATTCTACGTTAATAAAATATTTTCAACTTTTACACTTAATTTCTCTTTATTTACATCGTTTACTCCCTTTTTCCTCGATCACATTGTAATCGTTATTAAATCGTCTGTCTTCCATACTTTTTTTATCAAAAACTTTTAAGTAACAAAAAAGTTATAATCAACTTTATGCATAAATCATGATTTTTTCCATTTACGCGTGTGTATAATATCTTTTTTTCAGACATTGATTACTTGAGATTTTGATGGTTTACCTTATGTTTTTATTATACCGATGAAAAGATGGGTATTTTAAGATTATTATAGTAAAGTTTCGTCAAAAACTTTTAGGTTTACAAAATATCATTGGGAACGGATGATCCACCTTAATATTTGATGAAAAACACGAAAAATTATGTTTTTCAGCTAAAAATTAACAAAATTTTCTTTAACCGGAAAATTGACTTTAGAGATTTTCCTAACCATTTTCCAGCTATCCACCCTCGAAATTCGTGTTGAGGGGACCGAAATACATAGGAAAAACTTTGGTGGAGCCGTGGATCTCCATCAGCTACGGAAACTCTCCTAGCACATATTAGTTATATATGTCCTCCGTATTCAGGTGAAATACTCCGGTTAAAATGTACATTGGTTTGGAAAGATCCTGATGTAAAAGAACCTTTCTATTTTTTTGCGGTTTTTGGTACCAGTCCATAATAAAACTTTGCGAACTTTTATGAAAAAAATTGTTATGATTGTCGTTGATACCTTCAGAACTTTTTTGATTCATTAAGTTTTACTAAGGAATGGTAACCGAAATTTTATCGTATTCACAATTAATGAACAATTAAGATCGCTTTAGAATTAAACAGCACTGTCAAGTTTTCAGGAGAAACCTTCTGGATTGTATTGTAACAAATTTTTAAGAAATATTTTTTACGTTTTATCATCTTATGAATATATTTATTAAATTATTGGTAAATAAATGATTATAAATCTATGAGATCATTTAAGAATACGGATGAATCTTTATATTTTCTGTATACTGATTGAAAGGTTAATGAAACTTCACGATCCATCGAAGTAAATCGAGATGAATTATTATAATCTTGTAAAGAGTTTAATAGCTATTAAAGATCCTTAAGAGGAGGTCGAATATACCTGTTCTATTCTAATCAAAGAATTGATTTTTTTTACAAAAACTAATAATTGTAGCAAAAAATAAAGAGATAGCCCCATCTTGTATTATAAAAAGCAATATTTTCTTTAATTAGGAAAAATTATTTTTATCGATTTGTTTTGAAGAAAACCTTGAAAAACTTAAAAAATTGAGGTTTGGATAGACAATTCAGTTTTTCAAAGTTTTCTTTGAAACGAAGCAATAAAAATAATTTTTTCTCATAAGAGAAAATATTGCTTTTTATTATACGAGATGGGGCTTTCTTCTTATTTTTTGCTACAATCACAAGGTTTTGCAAAAAAATTAAATTTTTAACTATAAAAAGATAGAGATATGGGGATATCCACACAACTTTTAATCCTAGTAACAGGTCATATTACAGCTGTTCTTGGGTTTACCGCGTGATGCACATTATTCAAACTAGGTTCAAATCTTTTGTGCTATCCTGTAACTCTATTTCTGATATATTTTGTAAATGTGCCACAAACGGCCCAGCAGATAATTCTATAAAAAGTAAATTTACATATAAGATAAATTACGGTAATTTTTTATGTGTAAAAATGAATGTTTTGTAGAATTATCTGCTGGGCTGTTTGTGGTACATTTACAAAATACATCAGAAATAGAGTTATGGGATAGCACAAACGATTTGAACCTAGTTTGAATAATGTGCATCATGCGGTAAACCCAGGAACAGCTGTAATATGACCTGTTACTAGGATTAAAAGTTGTGTGAATATCCCCATATACGACCTGCTATTAATAAAATATCGTAAAAATTATTTATGATTGTCAGTAACGATTTTGAACTTATAAAAAAATATAAGTATTATTAAATTTTTCTAACTCTTGAAATAGTTTAGCATACCATAGAATTTTTCGATAGTGGAAATAGTGCCATTTCATACGACTAAGCTATTAATTTTTTTTCTGAATAAATACAATAAATCGCACTGATTTATTAATACTAGGCAATTTTTCAGTTTAATAATAAGTTAATTTAATTTATACTATGATAAGCCCTTCAAAAATCACTATTCAATATATTAGAAATTCATAAAGGATCTGAAGAAGTCATAATCATATTTATTGATATATGGGGATATCCACACAACTTTTAATTCTCTAGTAACAGGTCATATTACACCTGTTACTGAGTTACCGCATGATGCACATTATTTAAACTAGATTCAAATCTTTTGAGCTATCCTGTAACTCTATTTCTGATGTATTTTGTAAATGTTCCACAAACGGCGCAGTAGATATTTCTATAAAACATTTATTTTTACACATAAAAAATTACCGTAATTTATCTTACGTGTAAATTTACTTTTTATAGAATTATCTGCTGTGCGGTTTGTGGCACATTTACAAAATACATCAGAAATAGAGTTACAGGATAGCACAAAAGATTATAACTTAGTTTAAATAATGTGCATCATGCGGTAACCCAGCAACAGCTGTAATATGACCTGTTACTAGAGAATTTAAAGTTGGGTGGATATCCTCATATAATACCATAGTAGTACACATGAAATTGGAAAGGTTCCAAAAATATATAAATTACAATAACTTTTCTGATGAGGATATATTATTCAGATTAATATTACTTTTAAAATTAGATTACATTATTTTTATTTTTAGGAGCATGACGAAGCTTCCAGTCTTCTAATAATATTTCCAATCCTAAGTTATGAATAAACGGTGCGTTTAATCAAATTTTTTTGCGACAAAGAAAAAATTGGTAAGATTAAACTCGAGTGCGGACAACTTAAGAAACCTACGAAAATACTACATAAAAAGTAATAATAGGGTAAGTGTGGGAGTTAATGTGGTAACATTTATATGATAAGCAGACGACACACGATAAACTGACACATCGCATAAACTTTGTAAATTCAATCAGCAAATTAATAGTTTTTAAATTTTCACTTAGGGAATTTGTTTTATTCGTAGATAATGTGCTGTACTTTAAATAAACAATTTATAAAACTTTTAAAAAATAATGAGATTAGTTTAATTGACGGAAATGTGTCTACCTTAACCTTAAAGGCACGATAACTCATACACTTACCCTACAAACTTTCAATGTAACGTATTTTAAGATTAGGTTTGTCGAGCTTGATATATAATTTCCAATCCAAGTTCATAAAAAAATAACAAGTTAAAATGATTTTTTATTTTAACAAAAATTATTGTATTAACATAGCTTTAGTGCGGACAAGTCATTATATTTGTTTGATTTACGAATTTAAAATGATAGTAATGAAATAAAAAAAGCAAAACTCGATTGCTGCAACTCCAACATCAGATAAATATTACGGAAAGAAACATAATGGATCACCTAAATTCACAATTTTATAAATTACAACTGAATCACTGGAAAAATAGTTGCATACAATAGACTTTTCCAAATTTTATGATTAACGGCTTATAATTGAAATGTCAATGTCGGAACGATTCGGAAAACTTGAAACATTTATCAATTTTCATTTCATAATAGTTCTTAAACATTCTTTAAAGACCGGAAAAAAATTTATTCCGATTCTTTCAGAAATTTTCGGGGCATTTTAACGAGGATATAACTGATGATGATGTACCAAAATTCAACTGTAATAATCGCAAATTTTCCAATCGAAAACGTTTTCATAAATAATTTCCATAACTTTATATTTTCTGAGAAAATAATCATAATCTTCATAATTCTGCAAAAATGACGATTTATATTGACTTTTTCATAAATTTAAGTAACTTATAGAAATTTTCTCCAATTACAATTCAATTTACTTGTTTTTGTCATAATGAACGAAAGATAATTAGTCTTAAAGCAGACTTAACGTAGGTAAATATTATTTTTTTATATACGCTTTTCTTATGTTCGCCTTCATGTCTGTTTGTTTGTTTGTCTGTCTGTAATCAAATCTTGCGCGCTCGATTTCAGGCACTTTTTGACAGATATAAATTCTGAAAATTGGCATATTTGGTCTTGGATGACAATACAATAATCAGTTGTCATTTTGGTACCTGGATATCCAGGTCGATGATAACGGGTGTGAAAAGTCATCTTCGAGGAATTATAAGTGGAGAGGCTTTCTTTGGGTCAAGACGAGTTTCTTGGGGGTTTTCAGGGTTGCTAAACCCGAATTTGAGATCAAACGATTGCCACGAAGTGATGCACGGTGTTCAGAATACGCATGGACGTCGTCTCCGAGGAAGTACAAGTGGGGAGGCTTTCTCTGGGTCGAGGTGGGTTCCCCGGGGGATTTCGGGGCTGCTAAAACCGAATTCCAGGTTTGAAAGTGAATCTATAATGCATAATAATGATTTAGGATGAAGAGGTCGAACTGGAGTACCAAGTCGCCGATAGCGGATGTACCTGAGTGTAATCTTCGAAAAGTCTGGTTGCAATGTAACTCTAAATGATAATAAAAACAATTTTAAGAGGCGGTCGGGTCTATTCGCCGCTACATATAGGGTGGCGCTGCGGTCAGGTGAGAGAAATCTATTAAATATTTTTTATACAGTTATTTACAATTTTCTGAGACGACAATATACTTTTAATGTTGTCATTTTCTCTAGCCATATGTATGTAGAATAATTATTAATACTTATCTTGTTTGAAAAGTCTAAAATATTGTTATAAAGCGAAAAATGCGATGCAAAGTAGGATCGATGTAAACATGCGTGCACCTTCCTTTAGTACGACAGAGAGAGCAATACTAAAGAATGATGTATACTAATGTTTACGTCGGCTCTACCTCGCGCCGCATTTTTCGCTTTATAACAATATTTTAGACTTTTCAAACAAGATAAGTATTAATAATTATTCTACATATATATGGCTAGAGGAAATGACAAGATTAAAAGTATATTATTGTTTCAGTAAATTTTAAATTGCTGTATAAAAAATATTTTATATTTTTTTCTCACCTGACCGCAGCGCCACCAAGCGGCGAATGGTTCCGACCGCCTCTTAACTTAAAAGTAGAAAATACAAAATTTTAAAAACATGCTTTAAAAATAAAATACAATAATTGAATAAATAGACTAAAAAGTATAAAATAAATAAATTAACTTTCTTGATATTACTTTTATATAGTTTCATAGCAATAATCAATAGAAAATTTTACAACAAAAATTTAAAAAGAAAAATGTGGGCGCTGAAATTTTTTCTTAAATCTTTTCAAGAAATTATTAAAGATAGTATTGAAATTATTATTAGATTTACTGAAAATTAGTGCCCACCCTTTTCTTTAATAATTTTTGTTGTAAAATTTTATCTTGATTATTGCAATGAAACTGTATAAAAGTAATTTTGAGAAATTTAATTAATTTATTTAATACTTTTAGTACATTTTTTCAATTATTGGTTTTTTTTTTAACAACGTGTTTTCAACATGAAAAAAACATTTTTTTGTTTAATTATATTATTTCACCAATTAGATAAACTAAAATATCTTCATATTATAATTTACAAAATGTGTTATTTATGTGTTATTTCCAATTTCAATTATTGTTTTAAGTATTTATCTAAAGTTTATAGTATTCGAGAAAACAATTCATTAAGGAATTCATGGAAAAAAAATATTGAAAAATTTACATTGTCTCATTACAACTCTTTTATGATTTAGACCTATAACATTTTTTGTATATGTTTTGTGTATAAAAATATATGATTAATCTGTAACTGAAAGAAAAATTTATTGACCACCAGTTATTTTATTACCGCAATTAATATAAATGCAAATCTTTCTACAATAACATAAAACTGGCTGACAATTGTTTGAAAAAAGTAGGGAACGTCGATATCTTTATAACATAACCTTTTACTTTGGCATTCCGTACTTTTCTCAATAACGTCATTATAAATTTTTGATTTTTATACAAATATTCTTTATAATCACATCTTTTGTACTTGAAAATTAATTTACAATTACAACAATTAATATTTGAGTAAAATATGAAAACCTTAATTAGACAAAGACAGCGTATCCGGCCCCTTTTTTTTAATTTGAAACTTTTAATTAAACATTTTTTGGTTTCGAGTGCATGAAATTAATGTTTATGTATTTTTATAACAAAGTTGGGTTTTGTAAAATTGAATTTTCGTTAAAAAGATTATAATTAAATTCATACTTAACAAATTTTAGACCTCGTAAAAATTTAAGTTTAGGAACATTATTTATAAAATAAACTCTCAAATCATCCTTACTGGATCAATAAACCTATAAATACATTGTATTTTATTATGTTATTCATTGTTTTGTTGTTCACTTTAAGCATTTAAAATGAACAGTGAAGAAAATTCAGTCGATAATACAGATGAATTGCTAGCTAGTTTAAGAATTGGTATAGATGGTGAACCATTACATGATGATGGAAGTCAGGGGACAGCAAATAATGGTACTCATAATGAGTTATCACGATTGAGTAATTCTACAATAGTTACACGGAGCGAACAAATCGGGAATACTTCCTTGCGCCCTCTACTGCTACAGATCCGTACGCACGTTTTTGGAAATAGGCCTTGCGTACAAGCAACGATTTCATAAGGCATCGGGAAAAAGTCCGAACGCTCTATAAGCGTTCGGACTTTTTCCCGATGGGTTATGGAATCGTTGCTTATGCACAAGGTCTATTTCCAAAAACATGTGTACGGAACTATAGCAGTAGAGGGCGCAAGGAAGTATTCCCGATTTGTTCGCTCCGTGTACAAATGTTTCAACGGCGCCTTCTGTTTCATTAAGTGATGAGCAAAAAGAAATGTTAGATGTCCGTCGTAAAACTTGTTATTTGGATGGAAAATTTTTCGAAGCAGATTTGACGAAATCAAATGGCGATAAAATCATAGCAAAATGCATGACTTGTAACCAGATTATTCAAGGAAATCTTAAAGTTTCATCAAATTTTTATCGCCATTTAAAGGTTATTGTTTTCATATGTATATGTTATTAAATTAACTAATTTATTTATTGTTATTGTGAGTTGCAAAATTTAAAAAGTAAAAATTGTACTTTTTGAAAAATACCTTGATAAGGTCAATATTTAATTGTATGAATTGAAAAAAAATTTTGATGTTTTTTATGACAGTACATTCAAATGTAAAGTTAATATTTAGATGAAATATCAAGTATCATGTTTCAATAAATATCTTGTTCAATGATGAATTTTCTCTTATGAATATATAAAATTGAACATTATTTATATTAAAGTTATATACCTTATCAGAAAAAAAGGTCAGCCATGTTGGTAGGTGACAATAATACAAAATTTTATCTGTTATAGTGAACACAGAATAAAATGTAGTGTTCACTTTTTTACAATGTCATCAAATTGCTTTTTTAACACCTAGTCCAAAAGTACCATATTTTCTCCTGGTGTCGAAAATAGAATATGGTATTTTTGGCCTCTTGTTGGAAAATTTGTATTTTCACCTCGAGAGTAAATAAAGAATGACTTTAATTTTATGTGAATTGTCATCCAAGCCGAAGAGGAGTTCTTTATTTTTACTCGCTCTAGGTGAAAAATATACTATTTCATACAAAACCAAAAAATTTTAATAATATTAAATGTTTATTTTGTATTAATTTTATGATTGAACATAATTATATTTTTAGAGAAAACATGAAGATAAACTACAAAGCTATCAGCAATATAAAAAATTTTAAAAATTGGATGGTGATGAAGATGAAAATGATATTGTTTATCGACGTGTAACATGTGCTTTTTCTCAAAATACTTTTGAAAAAAATGTTGTTGAGTTTTTATTGAGAAATCAACTTTCTCTTCGTCTAGTTGAAGATTCAGCTTTTCGAAAAATATTTAATGGTTGTATATTTTATATAATATTTTTTTTATTATATTAATGAATAACATTTTATTTAAAATATTTAGATTTTAAAATTAAACATGGTGACGCTCCGTTAAAGCATTTGCCTCGTTATACTGCTGGAAAAAAAATTGATGATTTATATTATAAACAATTAGACAAGATTAAAATGGCTTTAGCTAATGCAAACCATGTCTGTACAACAGCAGATATTTGGACTGGATCGAATAGAAGATTTTTAGGTGTAACTGCTCATTGGGTAAGATAACATGTTGTTAACATAAAGTAGTTAAGAAATTACAATAAAATCAAAATTATTTCTATCGGCAGATTGATGATATATCTTTGGGAAGAAGATCAGCAGCTTTAGCTTGTATACGATTTGAAGGATCGTATACCTTTTCCAATATAGCAGAGCAACTATCTCTTATCTATTCGACTTTCGAGCTAACTACTGAAAAAATTGTATCTACAGTTAACGGATAATGGCAAAAATTTTGTTAAAGCCTTCAAAGAATTTGGAATAGAAAATCCAAAAAATTATTCTCCAGGTTACTTAAATTGTGATTTTAAATCAATTTTATTAAAAATTAAATAAATATACATTTAAATTATTGGATGAATTTAATCAATTATTGAATTAAATTAATATTAAATAATAAAATAAATTAATAACTGTCAATTATCGGTAGATTTTCTTTAGATTTTATAATTTCTCATGAAACAAAATTTAATCAAACAAATCTAAATTTATTAAAAAAGCTAATTTTGCTTGAGAGCAGGTCGACTTTTTCTGTCCTTTTCTAATCGACAAACTGATTTTTTCACGAAAACTAATAATTTTAGCGAAAAATAAAGAGAAAGCCCCATCGCGTATTAAAAAAAGCTATATTTTTTTTAATAAGAAAGAATTGATTTTCTCGCTTCGTTTTCAAGAAAACCTTGAAAAACTTAAAACATAGAGGTTAGGTTGGACAATTTGGTTTTTCAAAGTTTTCTTGAGAACGAAGCAATAAAATTAATTTTTTTTTATTAAAGAAAATATAGCTTTTTTTAATACGCGATGGGGCTTTCTCTTCATTTTTCGATAAAGTTATTAGTTTTTGCAAAAACTTAATTCTTCGATTAGAAAAGGATGGAGATACGTGACCTCCTCTTAAAGGTTATAAATATAATAAAAAAAATGCAAAAATTTAACTTCAAATTTAT
Source organism: Anastatus disparis (assembly GCA_017163975.1). Taxonomy (NCBI): domain Eukaryota; kingdom Metazoa; phylum Arthropoda; class Insecta; order Hymenoptera; family Eupelmidae; genus Anastatus; species Anastatus disparis. Next base: position 1,746,177 of record JAFFSR010000136.1, on the reverse strand, counting down.
ATGAGAAATCTTTATAAAATCTTAATAAATTTTCAAATTATTATATAAAAATTATTGCAGATGACGATTCAAATGATTCTGAAGAGGAAATGGAAGAGTTTGAAGAAAATGATGGCGAAGAATCACTGTTTATGAACAGTAACGATAATGTAGTTCCTGTAGAAGACGAAGCAATATTTTCAAATATAACACTATCTCGTTATTTTCGATGTGCCAGCCATACCTTGAGTTTGATTGCAACAAAAGATCTTGTAGACGCAATTGACAGAGTTCCAAATATTAAAAAGTGTCGTAAATTTGTCATAAAAAAATGCCAACAATTATGGAAATGTTTAAGATCACCAAAAAAACGAGAAGAAATGAAAAAAATTTTCGAATGCAGTTTACAGAGGCCCGTTATAACAAGGTAGAATTCTATGTATGACGTCTTTAAACAAATAATTTCTTTAAAAGAAAAAATTGATGATGAAAGAATTCATGACATGTTGGAATCTAATAAAATCTTAAGAAAAAAAGATATTTAATTTATTAAAGATTATTTGAAATTGTGTCAACCTCTGGCTTCAGCAATTGATATTTTACAAGGAGAAAAAGATTGTCATTATGGTTATCTTTTACCAACATTGTTGACTATCCGAAATGGAATACTTTATCGGCAAATAAAAGTTTGTCTATGTGTGAGCCACTGTTGAAATATTTAAAGGAAGCTTTAGACAAAAGATTTCATGATTTTTTTGAAATACTTAACAATGGCGAATTAGCAGCTATAGCAGCACTCACGCACCCCAAATTTAGAGCAAAATGGATTTCGTGCTTTGATGAAAATACACAAGCAAAAATAAAAAGGCTTGTTGAAGAATTGGTTAGGCCTAGAAAGCCGGAATCAGCTGTTCCAGATAATGAGGATACTGAAGACGCTTTTTTTGATTTTGATGATGACTGCTCAAATGCATTACTGAACACGGCTTTTGCACCTCAAGAACAAGAAGAAAATGAACTAATGAGGTTTTTAAATGAAAAAACGATGTCTTTGGAGTCTTTAAATAATTTTCCAGTTGTTAAAAGCTTATTTTTGAAATTCAATACCACATTACCTTCTTCAGCTCCAGTAAAAAGATTATTTTCTTATGCTACTTTAATGAACATGCCAAAATTTAATAGATTGTTCGATATTCAATTCGAAAAACGAGTACTGTATAAAGCAAATGAACTCAAAAGTTATTTGTAAGGGTATAAAGTTTTGAACTTAATAATACGCATAATCGCCACTTCATAAATTCTTTTTAAATGTTTCATATTAGAAAATAATCGCGATATTATGAAATATATGAAAGCTTACATTGGCTGAGTAATCGCCACTTGAAAATTTATTATTCAAACTCTTGTGTTAAATATGCAATGATGATATTAAAAATTATCCAAAACTGAACATTGGCTGAGTTATCGCCACATATAATATTGTAAATTTTTACCAGCATGAAGTAAATAAATAATTTAAATAAATGACATGAAAAAAATTGTTTTATTGCTTTATATAAGGTCACATCGTATGAAAAAAAAATTCAGAAGTCATGCATAAAAGGCTATAGAGAACCTGTGTATTTATATGATCCCACATAATTAATATACGATGTATCCATAGTCCATACACAATATGCATAAATGCGTCTAATTATGTAAATCTTATTCATAGTCAATATATTATCTCCATTTTAATTTATTTTTATTCGAAAAACCAATTTTCTTATTAGCAAAGGACAGAAATATGATTCTTCCTCTTAAAATATATCTTCATTTTCTATAATTTTGTAATAGTATTAGATATCTCTAATGATTTCAAAGATTTATGTCTATTAAGGAAATAATATTTATAATAAATCATGTTTAAAAAAATTACTTTTTATTTTTGTAAAAAATTAAAGTTTCATGATTTCATGTAAATAGCAAGAATGTTTATTGTTCGGTTAAATAAACAAAAATGTTAAAGATTGAATAAAAATTATATGTGAATGCATAACTGATTCAGGATTTCTTTATATTTGGAATTTGAGTTATATAGATTTTGAATGATTTAATTCAAATGAAATGAATTACTAATATGATTTCTTAACTTTCGTGGTAAGTAAATAATTGCTAAGATTCATAAATTCTCAAACTTTTTGAATCATAACGCTTATTACCTGTATATCGTAATGATGTTTGATGAAAAAAGGTTAAAATTATTCACTAATTACGATAGTTATATAGGGATATATCTGGAACTTTTTAATTTTGAGAAATTGTCTTCACAACAATTGAAAAGTGTATAATACAAGTTTCTGGAGTGGCACACACTTCAATAAGGGCTTAAATTACTCGTTTCTGTGAGTAGAATATGTAATTAAATTTTGGTATCGATTGAACAATCGTTGTTCACGGTACATAATTTTATACGTCAAAAATGATACTTTTTTCATATTTTTCTGCGTGTGTTTCTTGAGCTATAAAAAAAGTAACGTACTTTCGATCATTCTCAAATTTTCTGAGCATAATGAATATGGTAAAAAGAATAGTTTAAGCCTACCCTAGTACATGTGCCTCTCTTTAGGAAGCTGTTAGACTATTTTTAATGTAAGTGTAATTTAGGTGAAGTGTGTGCCACTCCAGAAACTTGTATTATAGACTTTTCAATTGTTGTGAAGACAATTTCTCAAAATTAAAAAGTTCCAGATATATCCCTATATGCTTTCTCGAAGTTAAATTTCGCTGGCATTATTTGAACGATAAATTCATAAATTAGTAGGGATACTACCGCAAATTTATATGCGACATGATTTGTATGAATGATCTTTATGTATGGGTATCGACTACGAGTAAATCAACATATTTCATGGAAGTTGCATGAATCTTAAACAATTGTTCCTTGAAAATCTTTTGATTTCCGAGTATTTTTCGACCTAATCAAACAACCTTAGAATCGAAATCTAAAAGAATCTCCAAATTTCATTTGACGTAGTCCCTGCAAATGCCTGTAAACTTCATAACCGGTAAGGAAAATTTCAAAATTCATTCACATAGACGACGTCCAGGTAGCCAGGATCACCTGGATATTGTGAGATGTCATCTTGGGAAACGTACATGTTATTAATAAATAATGGCTAAATTTCAAAAGATATTCTTGTAGACAATGTTTATCTTACTCGGAACATCCATGTTTAGCTAGATAACATTTGCAACAACTTCAAAGTAGTTATTAAACTATAAGTAGAATTTCAAAAGTTTTTGCTGTAGATGATGTTTAAGTTGTTATTAACACCTAGGTATCCAAAGACGGCGATCGTGGGTACCACAGCATAGTAAATAACTATTTTTTAACGAGAATCTACATCGAAAAGGTAAAGTATGTATCTATATATATATATATATATATATATATATATATATATATATATATTTGTAACCTCTTACCCTATCACCTAAAAAAGGATTGCACTTAGTGCACATAAAAAGGAATAAGGAAAGGTTATTGTTTTATACAGACCCGTTTTTGCAGTGGACGTCTTGCCACGTACAATGCGGGGTCTCTATGTGTTTATTTTGTTAGTTGTTAGTAATTTACTTTGCCTCTTATAAGCCTTTGTATTTAAAATTTTTTCGTTTTATTTATTAAATTATTACTTGTGAATTAACTTCTTTTGAACAGAGAAAGGAATATTCGAAGACTATTTCGTCTTATAGAATATCCTTCTTTTTTAACATAATATTCGTTACAGTTAATCACTTAAAATCCAGTTACATAAAGCACTAATGATTTGAGTTAACTTTTATTATTTCACAATATTAATAATTATAACTTCCACAAAAGGAAAAACTATACGTGGAATTTAATTTATTACTTCGTTATCTCTACTACCGGTAGAAGTTGGTGATGAAACCAACTCTAGCGGACCTGCAGAGATAATCGAAAATAAATGTAAGTTAAAACACAGAAATTAGATTAAATTGGAACTTTATTGCTTCAAGGTAGGCCAAAGAGTGCCGTACAATTTCACGAGCTCGAACTCGTCGCTGGCAGACTCGGCCGCTGATCTCCTACTCTTACGTTGCTTAGGAGAAGTGGGATCGCTTTCTCCATTAGCTTTCACACAATTTCTTTCCCACACCGCATCTTTTACCTTCCATCTCTCCTCGTAGAAGCCTTTGTACGCACTGTAAGGAGAGGGACCTATGTACATGTATTCGCATCTTATAACTATCGCGATAGTTGAATGTGTGCTGATCGTACATTGATCTAAACGCGTATACGCACACATTCAACCGTTCATCGCTATGCATTTATCTCTGTATAGCTTCTACTATCATGTCTCTTTAGCGCGCAATACAGAGAAAAAACTTCTATTTCATAATTTTATTTTTTGATTTAGAGAGAGAATAAATCTTTTATGATTTATTCTTTCTCTTTTATTCTTTTATGTTTAATAGGCTTACAATATATATATATATATATATATATATATATATATATATATATATATATATATATATATATATATATATATATATATATATATATATATATATATATATAAAGTTAAATATGTGTTTGTATGTGTGAGCGTGCGGTATAAACCTAAGGGGACTTAGATAGGTGTGTACAAGTTGTCATGAAATGTTCCATATATAAAGAAAAACCTATGCTTGCGAGAACGTGGGAGTTGACATGAAATGTCCTATATATATATATATTTATATATTATCATATATATGTATTAGTTATATACGTAACTTGGGAGTACGAAGGATGAATACAGGCGAGACTAAAGTGTTTGTCGCTTGAGTAGCAGTTGGTCGAGGGCGCGCGAAGCGCGCCCGAGACTGACTGCTGCTCAAGCGACAAGCACTTTAGTCAAGCCTGGATTCAGAATCCTTCGTACTCCCAAGTTACGTAGATAAGTTTATATCGTTGGTAGGCCGTATGAGGAACTATAAAAATGATTTTTTAAAATTAATGATATATGTTTTATTAAAAAAAAGTAAATAATGTCATTATTTACTTATTTATTTTACTTATTAACTGTTTAACTTTGAAAATTTGTTCAAACAAAACATTCTGTAAAGTTAAGATTTTATATGAATTTGTATGAACATTGACATACCTAACGACATTCTTTTGTTTTCACTAACCTACGAATCGATGTCACTCGCGTCATATACGGCCATGCTATGTGATATCTCGATCTGTCAATACTCCCTAAGGGAGTATTGACAGAGAGAATATCGCCGAGATATTAGCATGAACGTATGCAATGCCTATACAAATTTAGCGTGGTCTATAGGTATTCCACCGAATACGGCCTACGACGACATAAATATATATATATATATATATATATATATATATATATATATATATATATATATATATCTATATAATAAAGATATATCGCCTACGCCGCCGCCGCCGCCGCCGTGTATAAGAATTTTATGTGCCCTCAGTCAGCTGAAATTCAGCTAAAATTTAGCTAAAAGTTAGCTGAAATTCAGATAAAATTTAGCTGAAAGTTAGCTGAGAGATAGCTGAAATTCAAATAAAATTTAGCTGAAAGTTAGCTGAGAGATAGCTGAAATTCAAATAAAATTTAGCTGAAAGTTAGCTGAGAGATAGCTGAAATTTAAATAAAATTTAGCTGAAAGTTAGCTGAGAGATAGCTGAAATTCAAATAAAATTTAGCTGAAAGTTAGCTGAGAGATAGCTGAAATGTAGCTGAAATTTATTGTTAGCTAATTTAATTAATTGTTATTTAAGAACGTTCTCTTGGAAATTGATATTTGTTAGTAATAGGATAATCAATATTCGTATTTAGCGCTTCTGTATTATACTCCTGACGTATTATACTCATGTAAGTTTTGTTAACGCGCTACATTATTGCTTCTGCCTCGTGGCATGTTCGCGCTCACTTCCGTTGCGATACTTGAAGAGTAAAGATCTCTGTAATATTGTAAAAGAGCTTTATTCTGTATTAAGTAAATTAGAATCTCTTTGTATGTTAAATAAAGTGTTTCTGTATAAATCGTATCTGCTCATTGTTTTAACCTAACAAGGGTTATGGGCCCAGGTGCTGTCGTAAAAAAAAAAAAAAAATAAAATAATTGTCGCACAGACCACGTGCTCAAATTTTTTTTTGAGGTTAACTTGTGTACAAGTGAAAGAAGAAAAAGTTTTTTTTGTTTCTTGTATTTAGCTAAGTAAAATGACGAACATTGTAAATTCTACAAGAATAGAACTATTAACTAAAGACAACTACGACACGTGGTGTATTCAAGTGTAGGCTTTGTTAATAAAGCATGATGAATGGGGTTACGTAGCAGGTACGATTGTTAAGCCGAGCGCAAAGTCAGGAGAGACTGAACCGACTGCTGCGCAATTGATTTGGGTACAAAACGACCTAAAGGCCAAGTCAGATTTAATTTTATCGATAAGTCCCTCCGAACTGCAAAATGTGCGAGGCTGTGATACATCGCAGGAAGTCTGGGAAAAGCTGAAAAAAGAGTATGCATCAAAGGGCCCTGCCCGTAAAGCTACGCTTCTTAAGCATTTAATGCTGCATAAGTTAAAAGAAGATGGCGATGTACGACAACACATAATGAAATTTTTTGAAGCTGTTGATAAACTCATGTCGATGAATATAAGTATTAACAAGGACCTATTAGCTATCATGTTGTTATATAGTTTACCGCCGTCATACGAAAATTTTCGCTGTGCTATAGAAACGCGCGACGAGTTGCCAGAACCCGAGACTTTGAAAATTAAAATAATTGAAGAAAGTGAATCACGTCAGCAAAGTCGAGAAAGTGTAAATACGTCTGGCGCATTAGCGGCCAAATACAGAAGCAACATTCAAGGCATGTATAAAGGAGGACCAAGTTTAAGTAATACTAGAAATTGGAATCAACGTTACAACTTAGGTGCTGGAAATTCTCAAAGCAATAACAACAAACCGTTTAAATTTAAGTGTTACCGATGCAAGAAGTCAGGCCACAAAGAAGCTCAATGTCCAACAAAAATAAATGAGCAGAAATATCATGGTTTGATGTCTGAGGATGTATTCTTGGTAATATACGATCAAAATTCATATGCAATGCATACTGAACAGGTAAATACTGATATGTGGTGTCTTGATAGTGGTTGTACCACTCATTTATGTAAAGATAAAAATCAATTTGTTGAGATTTTTGATACTTATAATGATAGAGTAAATTTAGCAAATGATGTATCTACAAAAGTTAATGCTAAAGGTACAGTAAAGTTTGTAAGTTCGAACGGATCTGAAAATAGACAAGTTAGTTTGAATAATACGTTATATGTACCTGATTTGCGATATAATTTAATGTCTGTTTCAAAAGTCACTGACACCGATCATGATGTTGTTTTTAGTAAGACTAAAGCGTCTGTTATTGACAAAGGTGGTAATGTGAAGTTATTAGCAAAGAGAATGGGTGATTTATATTACATATGCCCAATCACTGAACAATGTAATAACGTATTAACGAATAAGTATTCTGATTTAGTTTTGTGGCATTATAGGTTAGGCCATCTCAACTATAAGGATATGTACACTCTGATTCAACGTGGACTGATACACGTAGATAAGCCTATTCAAACCCCATCTTCAACAAGCTGCTCAACGTGTCTGCAAGGAAAAATTACGGTACAACCCTTTCCTAAGAGAGAACAGCTGTCAAACAACAAGCTTGAAATTGTTCATGCTGACGTATGGGGACCAAGCAGGGCTGCATCTCAAGGAGGAGCTAAATACTTCGTTGTATTTACAGATGACTGTACTCGTTGGGGTGAAATCTATTTTATGTCAAATAAAAATTATGTATTTCAAAATTTCAAAATTTATAAAAGCTATGTTGAAAGGTTAACTGATTCGAAGATTAAATATCTACAGTCTGATAACGGCAGGGAATTTTGCAATAATGAGTTTAATTCAATCTTGCAATTAATGGATCAACCGGTCTCGAGTGGAAGGATGCTATTCTTGTAGAAATATCAGGCTTAATTGAAAATGATGTTTGGGATGTTGTTGAAAGGCCCAAGAGCCACAACGTTATTGGTTGTCGAACAGTATTAACAAATAAATTCGGTCCAAATGGAGAATTGATTAAAAGAAAGGCACGCGTTGTCGCTCAAGGATTCTCTCAGAGACCAAATATAGACTATAAAGAGACTTTTGCACCTGTTGCCCGATTAAGTTCTTTAAGAATGGTTATGGCCATATCTGTAAGGTTTGATTTGCGCATTCATCAAATTGATATAGAAGTTGCCTATCAAATTTGGGATTCATAGTTTTCAAGCAAGGAGAGACATAATTAGTTTAAGTTGTATACATACTCATATTGAGGGGGAGTGTTAGTAATAGGATAATCAATATTCGTATTTAGCGCTTCTGTATTATACTCCTGACGTATTATACTCATGTAAGTTTTGTTAACGCGCTACATTATTGCTTCTGCCTCGTGGCATGTTCGCGCTCACTTCCGTTGCGATACTTGAAGAGTAAAGATCTCTGTAATATTGTAAAAGAGCTTTATTCTGTATTAAGTAAATTAGAATCTCTTTGTATGTTAAATAAAGTGTTTCTGTATAAATCGTATCTGCTCATTGTTTTAACCTAACAATATTGATTTTCTTAAAATATCAATTTAAACATTATTCTATTATTGGAATAAGTAGATCTTTGTAAGCTTTTTCAATTGCGTTCATTTTTTATATAGCATGCCATATTAATTTTTAAATAATCAGCTTCGATATTTAACACAGGAATACTATAGTCTGCCTCTTCCTGACTTACGTTTTGCTTAACGACTCTTTAAGTTTTCTTAGAATTAAGTTTTGTCAATTGCATAAAAATTTATATTATATATTGTTCAAAATTAGTGCTAATTCTCTTAAAATTAGAATAGAAAATAAATCACCTATTTCCGATTAATTTTTATTGTAATTTCTATATCTTAATAACTTTTGAACTGTAAAATAAAGATGTGATCATTATTAGCGGAATTAAGATTAAAGTGAATGAAATTCATAACTTTTCAACTGTAAAATAAAGATGTGATCACTCTTATAGGAATTAAGATTAAAGTGAATGAAAATAACAGAAAAAAATGGTAATTTAAACATAAAATATAGAAATCAAAATACAATAATTATTTCAATTAATATTAGAAATGAGTAAATCATCATTGTGCATACTTACATACATACATACTAATATACATACATACAACAAGCTAATGCATTTCTTTTCTTTAAGTTCAGTCATATAATGAATAGAAAGTTTAAATCTATTAGTACAAGTGTAGTGTCCGTTTTACATTTTTCTTAAAAAAAACAATCTTATTAGATAAAGATAGAAATTAAATTTTTTTATACAAATTACAATGATATACATATGTATCATGCACAGTATCTCAACTTTCTACAGAATTTTTACTATCAGAAATTTTTTTTTTCTTCATCGTTTGAATCCTCTAAGCTGTAAAGATTGAAATAAATATTATATTACATTGTTATCATTTTATATATTATTTTTTAATAATTAATATTTGCATAAAATATATATTACGAGTAGTAATTATTTCAAAATTTTTTATATTTTATATTATTGTTTGACATGGTATAATAATATTAAATTGAAAATATTTATATGATTATCCATATACAAATATGTAATCAACATAAAATCTCATGGTTATGTAGGGCTACAGGCGAAGAAAACCATGGTCTTATTTGAAATATATTTATATATAATAATAATGAAATAATTTTATTTGATTTTGACATGTCTTAAAATCGATTAAATTTATTAAGTTTATTTTTATAATAATATTTCATATAAGACAAAAAAAAACAACGCGCTGATATCATATATTATTTAATAATTGAATTATGATATAATTATTTAATATATGATATAACAGTACCTCTTTGGGTAGTGTGGAAATCTGTCACTTTTTTTTAATTTTAATGAAAATCTTAACTTTCTGTAATAATTGTTTAAAAAAATATAAAAATAATATATTAAATAAAATATAATTATATATTCTGATGAAGAAAAAATTGAGCGAACAAAATCTTATAAAAGTAAAACAAACTTTATAATTTGATAATTAAGAAATTCAATATTTAATTTAATAGAGTATTTAACTTCTAATAAATACTAAATGGGGGTTGGCAGGCAGCGAAGAAACTCCCTAGTATTTATAATATATATATATATATATATATATATATATATATATATATATATATATGGGACGTTTCATGTCAACTCGACTGACAAAAAAATAGAATTTGCTGAAAATCCGTGAAGAGGTTCCATTTGATACCCAAAATATACAAAAAAATTTTTAGAGGCATAGGTCAAAGGGATTACGAGTAATAAGTAATAGAATATTGTGATTTTTCAAATTTTTTTGTTAAATTACCAACTTAATTATTTTTTTCCTCAGAAACTAAGGATTTTAGAGATTCACTTATGAATATATTTATTGTTGCAAATGATGAGTAGAATCCACACAAATTTTTTTAAATCTCAGAATTGCTGTCTGCTGATTGGTTCATTTTGTACTTTCATGTAATTTTGAATTTCTGGTGTTCAACCAGGTTGATTTCACTCAGGTTGCACTATGTTATGTCTTTTTATAATATCTTGAAGTAAGCTTTGTCTCATCTTAGGCATAGAACTGAGAGAAGAGCTATAGAACTTTGAATATTAAAAAATAAAATAGAATTTTCAATTTAAAACATATATACTGTGGATTTGGTTCTTCGCTTATAGATAATGCAATATACGAACAAATGATTTTTAAATATCTTAAAAGAGATCTATTTCTTAATAATTTAATTATTAATTTAGAATCTGAATTGAAATATCAACTGTTCATTATTTAGACATCCTCAAAATACACTCGTAACCAAAACATATTTATGTGTTTCAATAAATTGTTATTATAATGATTTTAAATATGTGTTGAAAAATTTTTTTAATACATATTATTTATTTAGAATTAATATTTATATCATATATCTAGAAGTAAAAGAAATGAAGTAAAATAAATTCTACAGGCATGAAATTGATTTAATATAAAAATTTATTACGAATTCAAAGAATGTTTTATTTATAGATTGTGGAACTTTTGGCAAGTATTTTTTGATTTCATCCTCATTCTAGTGACATTTTAATTTTGCAAATAGACTATGCATTGAGAAAATTCAAAAATATATTTAGGAATTGATATTTATATCATATATCTGGAAATAAAAGAAATTAAATTAAATAAATTCAAGATGCATAAAATTTATTCATTATAAAATATTACAAAATTAAAAAATTTTGTATTCGTGGATTGTCAAACTGTTGACAAGTACTTTTTCATTTTATTTCCATTCTAGTGACATTTTAATTTTTAAATACTTTTCAACTTAAAAAAAATAATTATAATAAATGAAAATATGATAGAGCGATGATTAGTTCTATTTTTACAATCATTACTCAAAATAAGAATATCAAAAGTCTTTTCCTTTTAGAAGAATGTTATGTAGTGATGATTATTATTAATTTTGTCATTAATTATACTATAATTAAAAATAAACATATAGCAATGACTAATAGTATAAGGTAATTAAGAATGATAATCTAAACCAATATTTAAAGCTACTCTGCTGCATCTTAATTATTTCAGTTACTAGAAAATATTAATCATAATAAAAATAATAATAATAATCATTATCATGATCATCATCATTATCATAAAATATTTAATAATCAAAATAAAAACTATAATAATGACCAATACTTTAATCTTTTAACATCCTAACTTTAAACAATATGAAGTATGTTTTATTTAGGAAAATGTTATTTAATAATAATAATATTTATTTTTATCCTTAAATATATAATTTAATCAAAATTAAGCAAATAACAATAAATTTTCTTTACATTGGTCGAAGACAGAGAAAAATTATAAAATAACAGTGTCTATATAAAAATTATATTCAGAATATAGTTTTGCTCTTATGGTACCATCAATTGGAATCAAACAGTGCTGGTCCTGAAGATGTTGTACCCGTCTGTTATTGTGAAACCGTTTGGCTAAAAATTTTTTAGTTTGATCATAATTTTTCTGGATAGAATATTTGAAGGTTATATTTGGCATTCTTTTAGTTGTGCTTAGCCAATGAAATAGATCTTCACTTGTCAAAATTGGCTCAATTGTTGATCTCTGTAGGCTTGCTCTAAGAGCTCCTCTTTTTAGTGTTGCCTCAAGACCATCACATGGACCTTTCCCATGGGCTGTGAGATAAAAATGCCATTCAGCGTCTGATCCAAAATCCATTTTATGATGAGCTAAATTAATAACATTTTTGAAATTCTTATACTGTTGGGGGGCACCGTCAGAGAAATAATAAATCTTTTTTATGGAAGAAAATTCATAATTCAAAAAATTCTGAATTATTTTATGGAACGAATAAACTGCTACAGCATCATGAATTAAGCAATCAGAAATTATAACCAAACTTTTATGTTTTGTGATTTCATTTTCTTTGTAATAAATTACGACATTATAGATTGTAGCTTGGGCGTTATTCCAATGGAAACCAGGAGCAGCATCTTGAATCGTGAACGCGTAATTTTCGGCAAAGTCCACAATTATTTGAAATTCATGTGGTTCCAGATGGTCCTTTAATTTTCTTGAATATGAAGATTGTTTGGATGCTATTGTTGCATGAAGAAGTAATCCTTTTACTTTTTCACTAAAATATTTTACGAATTCAGGCGTTTCCTTGATTAAAGTTTCTAAAGTTGTTTGTGGATTATTAATCCACTGCTTGAAAGAAATCGAGGTGACGTAATTATCTTCAAACACTTTTAATAAGAATTTCTCTAGATTGATAGATCCTGGACATTTCTCGCAGTTGTTTAAATAACACAAGTCAGATGGTGATTCACAAATTAAAAAATCAAAACAATTTACATATGATGTTATTTTCTGTTCTTCATTTTTTGTAAAATTAGATAAATGACTATCTGTAAAAAAAAATAAGCCTTCAAAATTGGAAGTACTATTATTTATATTAAGATATATGATCATAATAAATTAAAGTACCTAAAATCATCAACTTTATATTTTGATGATAAGAACAGACACACACGCTGTGAGTCCCACTGCTTTCTGCTAATAATTGTTAGTTTTATAATTATAAAATGTTGCAATATTAGTATACAATGGAAATTGATAGTTTATATAATTACAGAATGTGTAGCAATGAAATATATTTTCAATATTTTAAAGAAGCAATCTTATTCTTAATAGAAATTCAATAGTTGTATAAAATGCCAGTAACTAAAATTCTCAAAATGTTGAAACTGCAAATCTTTGACAAAGAACTATGTTTTCTGATTCATTACCACCTGTGAAATATATATGTTATAACATAAACACAAAAGTTCCAAGAAACATAGAATTAATTATAGAAAAAGAATTTGGAGAAATAGGAAAAATGTTTATCTAATTAGTATTCACGCTTGTGGTGATCTAAGTGCGTATACACCTCAAATATATTTGGAGGTAAAAATGGTCCATCTTCTTATTTTAGTATCTTGTTGTTATCATAAATTTGAAGAAATAGAAAATGTTTGTCTAATTAGTTTTTTGCTTGTGGTGATCTAAGTGCATATAAATCTCAAATATATTTAGAGATGAAAATGGGCCATCTTCTTATTTTAGTATCTTGTTGTTATCATAAATTAACTCTTAAAAACACAAAATTAAAGAAAGTGACGAGAAAGAGTATTTTAATTATTTTCCATTGTAAAAAAAATTTAAACAAGCTATTGAAAGTGTTGATGTAGATATTGGAAAATTCTTTAAACGACCATTCTTAAAACTTGCTTGTCAAGAAACATCAGATGGATGGCTTACAATGAGCGTTGAAGCTCATAGTGGACATTATTTTTATGTTGTTGCAAGAGCTGTTTTGGAATTATATGGAGCTAAAAGTAAATACTTTAAATTATAAATTTTAATAACTCTCAATATATGAAAATTTTATTTTTAGATAATCTTTATTTAAAAAAGCTTGTTCAAAAAGGTACGAGAAAATCACAGTATTGCAGTTTTAAAAATTATTTAGAAGATTGTATCAATCGATATAAATAAATAAAGAATATCACTTGTGATAACAAACTAAAAAACTGTGAAATGTCTTGGAATGATAAAATCTTGATGAGATTAAAATATGGAATCTACATCTAAGCTGCAAATCATTGACAGAGCAAATTCTAAACTGATTAAAAATGTAACATGTTATTATTTTTTTAAGGAATTTGTTGATTTCTATTTAAGTTATATTTTAAAGTTAAAACTAAAATTTAGATTTAAAATAATTTTATACTTTATAAGTATAATTCATTCTTCACATGAGATTTTTATATTTTTGTAATAATTATTACAAAGTAAAATTAAAACTTGCGTTACTATTATTATATTTAAACAAACCAAAATTGTATTATTTTTTTATTAAAAAATATTAACTAATACACATCAACCTTTAATGAACATAAGAAATCAATGATCAAACATGATTTTTAAATTTTTTCATGCTTTATTTTAAGCATTTGACATTTATAATTATTATAAGATTATTTGTCAAGTATGTACAATCAATTACATATTTATATCTGCTTAAAATTATCTTTATATCAAACAAAGTATGAAAAAAGAAGTACAATTATTGTTTCAAAAATGAAAATTAACTTTGAATATTAAAAAAATAAATGTACCTTGTATAATAAGAAAGGAGTAAAATTTTTTACAATATTCAATTATTTATATTAATAAAAATTTAAACAAAAAAGTTTAAAATTATGAGGGTGAAGAAATAAACAGATTCGTATGTATATTTTAAAATTGAATACTTTAAACAGCTTACCTTTAAAAAGATATATAGTGGGCAAGTATGCTTGGCGATTTATTTTAATTAATGATTTTAAACATTTTGATGTTTTTAACATATTATAAACTATTTTTAGTAATAAAATCAAACCTTGACATTAGAATTTCATGAAATCACGAAATAAATGTCAAGTATATAATAAAGGTAATAAAACTATGAGATCTTACCATAATTTTAACAAAAGATTTTTCAATTTTTTTTCTTTATAAATTAACGTTGAATTTCAGTAACAAAATGGTATTATTTCTTGTTATCTATTTTTTATCATTTATTTAAAAATGTTCTGAAATTTTTTAAATTTTATTAAATATTTACAAAATTACTTGCCAGGCCCATAGGTAAATATTTTATGTCAATGTTTAAAGTTAAGAAATTTGTATATGGCTGATTCCGTTTCAAATCGAACAGTCAGTATACACTCAAGTCACCAATTACTGCGCTAATGGAGTATGTTATTCTACCCTAAAAATAAGGGTATACGTATTTTTTTATTTTGCTGAAATATCAAAATTGCATCAGATATGCACTTTTGAAAATTGCATACAAAAACTAAATGTTAAAACTGAAAATGTTGAGAATAACTTTAGAGAGCTATCGTTTTACCAATTTCCAATGAATTTTGATAAACCTTTTTTTATTTTATTTCGTTTTGAGCCCTCTTCAACTCCGTGCAAGAAATTTAAAAAAAAACTAAAAAATGACTGAGATATATGCATTTTACCAAAAAATGCACTTTTTATGCACATGCATTTTTCTCGAAAAGGCCATTTTTTTTTTGCTGAAATTTTTTTTGCTGATAGAGGACCAAAATACCTATCTAATAGTACTTGTTTGATCCCGGGTTTTTGGTTTGGAGCGAGAAAAAAATTCACAAATTTTGTTGGTGAAAAATGCTTGTATATACGTTCGGAAGTCTTAAGCAGTCGACATTTAAATATTATCCTTCGTTTAGCATTATCCAGGAACAACGACGTGGACGTAGAAGGATTCTGTTCCCTTCGGGGTGCTTTTTTAGAGTGAGTTCCCCTTGCCTCTCACTGTTGGGATGCGTCAAAAAAATAATTATAGATAATTATTTTTTTTTATTTTTGCGCTTATTATTTTTAGTTTTAAATGTAGTCTCACGACGCTTGGCTTTTTTTTTCTTGTTTTTCACTTCATTTAGTGCATGTATAGCTGTCCTGCCAATAAATATATGTGATTTTAATTCCCCAAGTTTTTTTAACCACATATGACTTTTTTGAATTTCATTATATTTAGAAACCCCACTCCATTCAATATTTTTCTTTTTTCTAAATCTTTCAATCTCATTTATTGGTAGTAAAATGATTTTTATTGCATTGGTGTAACTTTGAACCCAATTTATAAAATCGTCAGCATTTTGTATCGATTCTTCATGAACTCTTTTCAAGTTATGTGAAGTAGCATAATGCTTTAGAAGCCCACCTATTCCATCAACGGCTCCTTTTCCATGACCAGTCGCAGAAAATAACCATTTCATTTCATATAACCAATGTTTGAATTCATGTAGTTGAAAACGATTTTTAAATTGGCTTGGAGCTCCATCTGATATGATAGTGACTTTAGTAACTAAATAATTCTTTTTCATAAGATCGATAATTTTATTTATTGCTAGCAGTGCATATGCAGTATCATGCTTTTTGTCGTCACTAACTATCGCAAAACTTTGTGTTATCTCTCCTTGGTAACAGACTGCAGTAAAAATAGAAATTTGGTTATTTACCCCATGATTTCCTTGAACCGCTTTATTATTTATTACAGACCAATTTTCTGCAAAGTCAACGTGGATGATTAACTTAGTAGGATCAGCTTTACCTTCTTCTTTTTCTTTTTTATAGCTTCACGTTGAATATTTTTATGTATATATGAGTACTTGCTTTCAATGCGCAGATTGAAAGTTTTTCTTTAAAAACTGTTAAGCTTATTGTTTGTTTAATAAGATTACCATTATCCCACAAAGCAAACGTAATTTCATCTTCACAATTTTGTTTCAGTTTTAACAATTCTAATGTGATACCCGCACCACCGGGACAATCTTTGCATTCTTGCAAGAAACATGAATCAGATGGTTCAGAACACAACATTGTGTTAGTTATTTCTGAACGAATTGAATCTAATTCGGAATTCTTATCACCTCTAAAACGAATCAAACTTGTAAGAAACAGTTCAAAATTTTCGCAATGTACACAAAGACAAGCTTCCTTCACAGGGCTAGTTAAGACGAAACTTGGTCTTAGACTATAGAATTTCGATTTTCCTATTTGTAAGTTTGGATTTTCTTTTCTTAATTGACTATATGTTTCTTTTAAGCTTCGAGTAAGAAACCGTTTGACTTTTTTAGTTTTTGTGTTATTAATTTTAACAGTTACGACATCAGATTTATTTGGACTTTGTCTACTACAATTAAAATCATCATTTAAAAAATATTCCATAACGATATTTTTTGTGCTTTCATCAATAGGATGACCAGTATATAAATCTGGCTCCGAATAAACTCCTTTATTTTTCACGAGATTTCTTGATTTATTTATCATATACTCGCTTATATTCGGGAATAGTGAGCAAACTTTTATTTTGCTTAATTTTGAAGGTAGTAGAGTTAGAAGTTTTATTTTCTCCGAAATAGAAGAGCATTTTTCTAAAGCCAATTTAAAATTTTCTAAAAATTCATTCCAATAGTTTTCAGTGGAATTTTCGTCCGATTCTATTGATTCAACTGAAATGCCATACGCATCTTCTAATTTACTTCCAACAGTAGCAGAAAAAGCTGAAATTAAGGATTTTTTCTTTTTAGATACGTAATTTCCTCTAAAATTTTCAGGTATTGCAGTTTTTCTTTTTAGGGGTGAGATGCATTCAGGTAAAACTGAATTAATACTCTCGTTTAATTCCTCTCTTCGTTCGGGTGTCTTCGGAATGAAATCATCATCTCTTCCGCTAAAAAGTTCAGTGATTTCATTTTCAGATATAGACTCAAGATCACTTAAAATCATTTTTGATATGCGTTTATGGCAATTTTTACATACATTATATAACAGTTCTAATATGCTGTTTTGGTTACGCGATGTATTTGTCCGCGAGTTAGCCTCCTATTGTTTGTACATCGAAACATACATAATATAGATATACACGAATAGAATTCTTTTTTTTTCATGTTTAAATATTTATTTTTATATTACGAATTTACACACACACACACACACACAATATATATATATATATATATATATATATATATATATATATATATATATATATATATATATATATATATATATCACTATTGATGCTATATACATGCATACAAATGTAAACAAATGATGAGCCAAGCATACGACAGTGTTTGAATGCAGACTGCTTAAGATTTCCGAACGTATATACAAGCATTTTTCACCAACAAAATTTGTGAATTTTTTTCTCGCTCCAAACCAAAAAACGCGGGATCAAACAAGTACTATTAGATAGGTATTTTGGTCCTCTGTCAGCAAAAAAAATTTCAGCAAAAAAAAAATGGCCTTTTCGAGAAAAATGCATGTGCATAAAAAGTGCATTTTTTGGTAAAATGCATATATCTCAGTCATTTTTTAGTTTTTTTTTAAATTTCTTGCACGGAGTTGAAGAGGGCTCAAAACGAAATAAAATAAAAAAAGGTTTATCAAAATTCATTGGAAATTGGTAAAACGATAGCTCTCTAAAGTTATTCTCAACATTTTCAGTTTTAACATTTAGTTTTTGTATGCAATTTTCAAAAGTGCATATCTGATGCAATTTTGATATTTCAGCAAAATAAAAAAATACGTATACCCTTATTTTTAGGGTAGAATAACATACTCCATTAGCGCAGTAATTGGTGACTTGAGTGTATACTGACTGTTCGATTTGAAATGGAATCAGCCATATAACATATGTACATATAAACTTTCATTTTATGTAACATTACAGATAGAATGGGACATAACATGTAAGTATTAAAATCATTTTCTACTTATAACACGTTTCTAATTTTCAATTTAACGGTAATATAATTCTGTAATATTATTTTAATCAATTATTGGAATTTATAGTTATCGAAATCAAATAAGAAAAAGGATCTGAATATTTTAATATCGAATATTTATAAAAATCTTAATTTATTGGATTACATAAAACTATTATATAAATAATCATTCCTAAATGTATAATACGTATTTAAATAATTTTTCAATACATATGTATTATATATTTATAAACTCATCTTATTTTAAATATTTAAAATCATAATAACAATTTATTGAAGTATATAAATATGTTTTGGTTGTGAGTGTATTTTGAGGATGTCTAAATAATGAACAGTTGATATTTCAATTCAGATTCAAATTAATACTTAAATTATTAAAAAATAGATCTCTTTTAAGATATTTAAAAATCATTTGTTCGTATATTGCATTATCTATAATCGAAGAACCAAATCCACAGTATATATGTTTTAAATTGAAAATTCTATTTTATTTTTTAACATTCAAAGTTCTATAGCTCTTTTCTCAGTTCTATGCCTAAGATGAGACAAAGCTCACTTCAAGATATTATAAAAAGACATAACATAGTGTAACCTGAGTGAAATCAACCAAGTCGAACACCAGAAATTCAAAATTACATGAAAGTACAAAATGAACCAATCAGAAGACAGCGATTCTGAGATTTAAAAAAATTTGTGTAGATTCTACTCATCATTTGCAACAATAAATATATTCATAAGTAAATCTCTAAAATCCTTAGTTTCTGAGGAAAAAAATAATTAGGTTGGTAATTTAACAAAAAAATTTGAAAAATCACAATATTCTATTACTTATTACTCGTAATCCCTTTGACCTATGCCTCTAAAAATTTTTTTGTATATTTTGGGTATCAAATGGAACCTCTTCACGGATTTTCAGCAAATTCTATTTTTTTGTCAGTCGAGTTGACATGAAACGTCCCATATATAAACAAAAAAAATTGCGGGTGAACGTGAGCAGCTTGATATGGAATGGACCATATATATATATATATATATATATATATATATATATATATGTGTGCAAAAACCTGTCTGTAAGGTCGTACATGAGTTGACATAAAGAGTCCCATGTATATAAAAGCGTGTATGCATGAATGCAAATTGACATGAAGTGTCCCATATATGTAAACCTGAAGGAATTCGGATAGGTGTGTGAGAGTTGTCATGAAATGTCCTATATATATAGAAAAGCCTGTGATTATGTGTACGTACGAGTTGACATGACATGTCCCATATATATTTATATATTTATATGACGTTTCACGTCAACTCACCTAACAAAAAAATAGAATTCGTCGGAAATCTGTGAAAATGTTCTATTTGATACCCAAAATATACAAAAAAAATTTTAGAGGTCGAGGTCAAAGGGGTCAGGATTGAAACGTGATGGAATTTTTCGAATTTTCCAAATTTTTTGCAAAATAAATATTTTAATGAATTTTTTCCTCAAAAACTATAAATTTTTGTTAAAACTTAATAGAATACTTTTTCTTGGAAATTAGATGTAGAATTCACCTGAATTTTTGCAAATTATAATATACTGATTGTTATGCTTACTTGATCGATTTAAACATACTATTTAGTATATCTATAAAATCGAGCAGGTTAAATTGGCTTTTCAAAGTCTTATTTTTTTCGTTTTTTTATGAGGAAAAAATATACGAAGCCTCCAGTTGGGCAGCCTTCTCAAAGTTACTTAATTGTGCAAAAAAGTCTGAATAAATCGTTATTTTGGATCAATAATGAGATTCGTGATTTTTTTTCTGAAAAAGTATTGATTTTTGGGACAAATGTATGAAAATGTTTTTTATTGGAAATTGTATGTAAAATGTATGTAAATTTTTGTAAACCATTATTTGCTAAACATCACAAATTATAAATGAAATTTCGTAATTTTAAAATTTATTTTTTGTTAAATTTTTAGTATATATGGTTCATAATGTCTTAAATTACAATTTGTAAAAATATGTTCATATTCTACACATGATTTCCAATAAAAAACATTTTCATACATTTGTCCCAAAAATCAATACTTTTTCAGAAAAAAAATCACGAATCTCATCATTGATCCAAAATAATGATTTTTTCAGACATTTTTGCACAATCAAGTAACTTTGAGAAGGCTGCCCAACTGGAGGCTTCGTATATTTTTTCCTCATAAGAAAACAAAAAAATAAGACTTTAAAAAGCCAATTTAACCTGCTCGATTTTTAGATATGCTAAATAGTATGTTTAAATCGATCAAGTAAGTATAAAAATCAGTAAATTATAATTTGCAAAAATTCAGGTGAATTCTACATCTAATTTCCAAGAAAAAGTATTCTATTAAGTTTTAACGAAAAATTGATAGTTTTTGAGGAAAACATTCATTAAAATATTTATTTAGCAAAAAATTTGGAAAATTCGAAAAATTCCATCACGTTTAAATCCTGACCCCTGTGACCTCGACCTCTAAAATTTTTTTTGTATATTTTGGGTATCAAATAGAACATTTTCACAGATTTTCGACGAATTCTATTTTTTTGTCAGGTTAGTTGACGTGAACGACGTCCCATATATATATATATATATATATATATATATATATATATATATATATATATATATATATATATATATATATATATATATATATATATATATATATATATAATTCTGTGTATATGCGTGCGCATTGGCATGAAATGTCCCATATATATAAACCTGTATGTGCGTGCGTTGAAATTTACATAAATAAATCCCATGTATATTAACGTGTGTGTGCATGGATGAAAATTGACATGAACTGTTCCATATACATGAACCTGTGTGTGCGTGCGTTATAATTGACATGAAAAATCCCATGTTTATTAAAGTCTGTGTGCATGCATGCGAATTGACATTAAATGTCCTATTTATAAATCTTTGTCTGCTTGCGTTTCAATTGACATAAAAAATCCCTTGAATATTAACGTGTGCGTGCATGCATGCGAAACGACATGGAACGTCTCATATATATATATATATATATATATATATATATATATATATATATATATATATATAAACCTGCCCGGGCGTGAGTTTTAATTGACGTGGAATCTCCCACGTATGTATGTATGTGTATATAAATATATATAAACAAAAAAATATACGGGTCAACGGGTGCAAATTGACATGAAACGGACCATGTATATATATATATCAACTTGTCTGTATTATGTGCGTGTGGGTCGACATGAAATGTTGCATATATATGAGCCCAGGTGCGTATGTATGTGCACGTCCACATATGTTTTTCTATATACATATATATATCATAAAAATTCCTTAGTACGTTTAGTTAAAAAGGAATCGTGGAATTTTCAATTAAAGCCCTCGAATTCACAAATCATAATCATAACTGACGCTCTTTCAATTCACGATTACATTTTGATTTCTTAATTGGAATTTATTTAATTAAGGATTCCTTTTGATTTTGTAACTAAAGCCCTTTCAATTCACGATTACATTTGGACTTCTTAATTAGAATTTATTTAATTAAGGATTCCTTTTGATTCTGTAATTAAAGCCCTTTCGATTCACGATTACATTTTGGTTTCTTAATTGAAATTTATTTAATTAAGGATTCCTTTTGATTTTGTAATTAAAGCCCTTTAGATTCACGATTACATTTTGATTTCTTAATTGAAATTTATTTAATTAAGGATTCCTTTTGAATTTTTCATTAAAGCCCTTTTAATTCACGATTAAATTTTGATTTCTTAATTGAAATTTATTTAATTAAGAATTCCTTTTGATTTTTTAATTAAAGCCTTTTCAATTCACGATTAGATTTTGATTTCAATTAAAATATTTTCAATTATCAATTTAAAAGGAATTGTTAATTAAATAAAACTTTAATTACGAATTCAAAAAGGATTTGTGAATTAAAATTTATTTAAAGCTGAAAATGATTTAAATATTTGCAACCCTGACTTCAACTTATTGTAGACGCACCCTAATCTATATACTTTACACTTGTTCTTCAGTGATGTTACAGGTTACACGTTTTAAAATTTTGTTGTCCGGCGTGTGTGTATTTAAACATATGTGTAAATGATTCTATTTAAGCCATAGATCATGGATTCAATAAATCTCGGACAACAAAATTTTAAAATATGTAACGAGTAACGTGTAAGGGACTGTCTACATGCAGCTCGCATGGAACGCTCAAGGGTAGTCACAATTCATACGGCACATTCCGTGCGCGTTCAGATTTTTGAATAGGGTACGCCCATCTTCACTACTACATGTTTCTTTATAGATGTTATCCAGAAAGTGAATGTAACTTTTGTATATAAATTTCTTCAATCTATAGGAACAATAAACTATTAATTAACAGATCTTATTATCATTATAAAACTTCATGTTATTCAAATTTTTAGTTTTATGCTAAATTAAAATATTTAAAAAGCATGTTTTTAATTTTTTTATTATAATATTTTTTGTTAATTTCGTTTTATATTTTTCAATTAATTTTGTTTTCTAATTTTGTTAATGATATACAATATTAATTTACATGAAATGTTATATTATATATTATAATATTGAAATCACTAATACTAAAATTAAATTTTTCACCAAAAATATATAAATATAATTAAAATATTGAATATAAAAAATATTAATTTACATGAAATGTTAATAAAAAAAGTAGTAGAAAATAATTAATAAAAAAAGTAGTAGAAAATATTAAAACAATAAAAAAAAATCGTCATAACCAGGAGTTGAACTCGCGCATCCAAAATGAAAAGTACGTACATTTCGCGCTCACCCAAAACTACTATTTGAAACGTATATTTTGTTGATCGGACTTGGCTAATTTTGTAGGAAAATGCGTCCCATTTTTGCCCACTTGAGCGCATTACAGTTGGGTCTTCTTCTCTCTTAGACGGGTTCTTAGTACTGTTCCGTTCTTTGGAAATTGGAATAAGGAACAGAATATATAAGCATGAATATCTAGATATCGAATCACGTGTTAAAAAGTGCTTATGAATAAAGTGTAAATTAATAAATTAAGATAAGAACTATAATCATTATCAATTAATAATTTTAGCTTTGCAGAACGTTGCGGATGTTCCAACATGGGCAAGCGAAAAATTAAGGTAAGAAAAATTGAAATCACTTAAATTTAAATTTCTCATTCAAAATGACATGACTAGATTCATGATATATAAGTGCATACTGCTACTATCTAGAACATAAAACAAGTTATACGCAAAGAAACTTTTAAAAACTAATATCTATTTATGCAGATGCGTATAAATATGTGTGTATATGTGTGTATATGTGTGTATGTATGTGAGTGTTAACCCATATAGTTTAAAGTTCATAATATCTTCTAATTTTCAAATACAAGGCATAATTAAACGATGAAATTTTACTACAGTTTCATTTGTTTGAAATAATAAGATAAGTAATAAAATTTATCATTTATTATGATAAAAAATAAATACTAATGTATACGAAAGGAATTCTTTATTTCTAAAAACATTCAGTATTTGTCAATGATTACAGCAAATATTTTTCTAAGCGTATAAAATATATATTTTTTTGTAGGACATTTTCCCAAGCAATCATCTGTAGCATTTACTAAAAGTCTTGCTAGGGTCGATTTACTCCGTGTTTGACTTGAGAAAATTAGACCTTATTACAAATTATCTTTTAATGTATTTTTGATTTCATTTTAAATACTTAACTTTTTCTTTAGTTTAAAATTTATATTTTCTTCATATTAAATGCACACAAATATATATATATATATATATATATATATATATATATATATATATATATATACATGTGCAAACATACATACATGCATACATATATACAAATACACGTGTTATATTCTTTAATATAAGCAGCGAATATAATCGCTTGTAGAAGCGTATTTTTTAAGTAAGTGAGGGGACATTTTATTAGGTATCTATATCTATATATATTATATATATATAGGTTTCAGTGCTGCCTCTAGTGTCTGGGTGTCAGAAACTTTACCAATTTTGGTCATATGCCCCCATTTAAAATACGCTTCAATAAGCGTCTATATTCTTTGGTATATCTAACGTACATCAATCTGTAATAAACTCGCCTTGTGGAGGCTTTTGGTATAATATGTATTTCAACTCATTTTAAACAGTTGTTATTTTGGCCACTTTATTATTATTAAATGAAATATATTTTTTATCGATGATTTATAAATTTTAAACTTATAGCTCTGAAAATAGTACAATCATTAAAAGTTTATATTAACCCATATGGAAATAATTTATGTAAAAAACTGTAAATAATAGTAAATAATTGTAAATAACTGTTAAAAAATGTAGGAATTGAGACATAAATAATAGTTATTTACAGTTATTAACTATTATTTATTATTAATTACTATTATTTACAGTTATTTACAGTTATTAACTGTTATTAACTGTTATTTACAGTTATTAACTGTTATTAACTGTTATTTACAGTTATTTACAATTATTTACAATTATTTACAGTTTTTTATAATTATTTACAATTATTCATAATTATTTACAGTTATTCATAATTATTTACAGTTATTTACATTTTCAAAAATTTTTAAATTAGTGAATAATTTAATGTTATTAATAATTATCTACAATTATTTATAGTTCTTTACAGTTATTTACAGTTTTTTACAGTTATTTACAGTTATTTATAATTATTTACAACTATTTACAATTTTCCATAGTCTTTTACAATTATTTACAGTTAGTCACATTTTTAAAAATTTTCGCCTATATATAAAATTATTGAATAAATTCGTGATAATTTTCGAAAATGTAAATAACTGCAAATAATTGTAAAAAACTATAAATAATCGTAAATAACTGTGAAAAAAGTGAATAAATGTAAATAACTGTAAATAAATATAAATAACTGTAAATAAGTGTAAATAACAGTTAATAAGTGTAAATAACAGTTAATAACTGTAAATAAGTGTAAATAACAGTAAATAATTGTAAATAATTGTAAATAACTGTTATTTATGTCTCAATTCCGACATTTTTTAACATTTTTTCACAGTTATTTACACTTATTTACATTTATTTACAGTTATTAACAGTTATTTACAATTATATCCAAAAATTTTTTCCATATGGGAAGTAAAAGAATTTATCTTTTTCCAAAAGAAACAAATAATATTTCGTTTACTTTTTTAATACCCTAACATTTTTCTTTAGTTTTCCAATTCCTTTAAGAGGAGGCCGTATCATTCTGTCCTTGTCTAATCTAAATTTTCGTTATTATAAATAAATAAAATATTTTCATAGAAAAGTAAGACAACCGCCCAATAGAGCAAAAGACAAGCAAACGATTCTTTTCTATGAAAAAATATGAAATTTTTATTATTTTTCGAGTGAAGTCTGAAACGGAAAAACAATCGAACTTGATTGAGTTGATTTGACTGTTTTTCGTCGTTCAGACTTCACTCGAAAAATAATAAAAATTTCATATTTTTCATAGAAAAGAATCGTTTGCTTGTCTTTTGCTCTATTGGGCGGTTGTCTTACTTTTCTATGAAAATATTTTATTTATTTATAATAACGAAAATTTAGATTAGACAAGGACAGAATGATACGACCGCCTCTTAAATATTTTATTTCAAGTAATGAAAATATGTAACACAAAAATGTGACAAATCTTTTATTAATATGTTATTTAATTTGTTTACTTTTACTTCATATAAAATACTTGACCAACTTCTAATGATTGCTTTATTTTGATAGTTATAAGTTTAAAATTTATATAAATCAATGATACAACGTATAATCATTTCAAAATAATAATTTGTGTTTGTTATGAAAAATTTATTAAATTATTTTTATAATGGAAAGAATTATTACAAAGAAATTATAATTAAAAAATTTATATAAATTAATTAAAAATTTAACATGTAACTTAATTTAAAAAAAATAATTTATAATTTGAGATATAAAACTCATAATTGTCTAGATTTTTACCTTTATAAAGATTATTTTGGGAAAATTTAATTTATATTGTATTTCATCGCGCCACTTGAGATTTTAACAAAGCACTAATACATATAGAATATTTTAAAAAAATTTCCATAATATGTAATAGCTGAAACAATGAAATGATCCTGATCGAAAAAATATCGAGTTCGAAGTCCGATCAAGATTATACACAAGGCATTCTATTGACAGCCAAGCATCGAAATTGAATCAACTCAAATAATAAAAATTATTCAAAATCAGTATTATAAATTTTTCGTCCTCCAGATTCTAGAAATAAAGGTTCTGATCGTAAAATGTCAAAAAAATTGCATAAATATTAAAATTTGAGTCGTCAAACTTCAGAATATATAAAAATTATAGCAAAGTATGATTTAAATAAATAATAAATTCAAATTAAAAATTGAATCTGGAGTATCTGGAATAAAATAATCTCAAAATGTCACTATATTTGATATGATTATTTAAATTTTTTCATATAAACCGTGAATAGTTAAAAAATAAAATGAAACCAGGGGTAAAGGGGAGGGGGAAGAATTAAAAAATTAACAATTTAATAAATCATTTTAAAATTCAAATAAATAAAATTTGCACAAGCTAAAAATAAAAAAGAGAGAGGGATCTGGAGGACATTTAACATCTCCAAAAAAATAATCAATAGATTTTTCATTCAATATCATTAATTCCTCTCTCAGTATAATATGAAAATTTTTTAGCTTATCTAATTGGCGAGATTAGATAAGCTAAAAAATTTTCACCATATTAAAAAGTTAATCAGGTTGAATTTGTTTTGTAATGACTTATTTTATTAGAAATTATGTGTGAAATAAACTTGAAAAATGCACTAAAATAATTTACAGGATTTTCATGAATTAAAAATAAATTATATAATTTTTATCGTTTCCTTTTTTAAAATTTTTATTAATATGTGAAAAAGCAAATGATTCTATAAATTGAATCAATGATTTTTGATAAAATATTAAGAAATTTTATAATTCAACAAAAATGATAAATTTTTGTAAGTGTTTTTGCAAAATTAGACAAAAATTCAGCGATTTTCTCAGCTTTCGCCTTTGCTTATTTTTTCTTTATAGAAAGTGAATATATTATGGATAATTTTTGAAAATGGTTAAAAAGGTATTTCCTACGAACCAGGTAAACTAAACAATTTTAAAAGTATACTTTGGAATCAAAATTTATTTATAGTATTTTTCGATACAAGGGTCCTATGAGTCATTTTCTGACACGGCGAGGTTAAGCGCTAGCGTAGCGAACACCATTTTCTAGTACGTGTACGGTAAATCCGCTACACGAAATCTATACTCTTAAAAAGCAATACTAAACAAAAACTACGCACTCCAAGAATGATAATTCAAATATAAAAAAGAAATCTATATGTATCAGTAATACTAGGCATTCCCCAAATGATAAATCGAAAAAAAAAGAAACCAAAACAATTTCAAAAATATACTTAGAACGTGAAATTGTATTAAATAATTATTAGTACAATGTACACAAACTGAAAAACTTGTTAGTTATTTAAAAACACACACACACACACACACACATATATATATACAAGAATAAACTGGATGTAAAGCAACTGATTCATTGTTCATAGTATCTCTCATTCCATTAGTCCGTATACGCGCATGCGCGCCGCCACACTTATATGCTTTATCAACGTGAAATACGTGTACGAAATTTACAAAAATCGTCAACTATACCCTGCCAGAAAATGCAACACAGGATTTGGAACAGGGAGCGCTTCAAGCGGATTTAGCGCACACAGTACTAGAAATGTCATTTCTAACAAAACGTATTTTAAGATAAGGCCGTATAGCTCTGTCCTTGTCTAATCTAAATTTTCGTTATTATTAATAAATTAAATATTGTTATACGAAAGTAACGGCATAGCCCAATAGATCTCAGGACGAGCAAACGATCCTATTCTATGAAAAAGTATAAAATATTAATTAATTTTAAGACCTCACTTGAAAACTAATGAAAATTTTATATTTTTTTATAGAATAGGATCGTTTGCTCATCCTAAAATCTATTGGGCTATGTTCTTACTTTTGTAAAATAATATTTAATTTATTAATAATAATGAAAATTTAGATTAGACAAGGACAAAGCTATACGGCCACCTCTTAATGACTTTTTCTCTAAATCAAATTTTCTAATTCTAAAATTGTTTAGCAAAAAATAGAGAAATATTATGATTTTCAATATTTAAAATTTTCAATTGTTTTTATTATTTTTTCATGAAAGTTAACGTGAAATGAAGAATTTTTAAAAAATTAAAGGAAATATTTTTACAGTACGATTATATCTCGATTACAGGTCGGAATTATTGGTGGTACAGGTCTTGACGATCCAGCCAATGATATATTAAAATTTCGAAATGAGATTAAAAAAGAAGATGCAAAAAATGAATTTGGTTTGCCAACTAGTAATCTTTATACAGGCGTTATCTCAGGAGTTGACGTCGTCTTGCTCTCTAGGTGAGAAGATAAAAAAATATTTTTACCTAGACAATTGTAACTATAATTCTACTTATTGTAACTGTACATGCACATATATATTGATACTTTTTTAGACATGGACCTGGGCACAAAATAATGCCAACTAATGTGAATTATCGAGCAAATATAGAAGCCTTTCGCACCGCTGGTTGTACACATATTTTAGCCTCTACAGCTTGCGGTTCTCTGTCAGAGTCAATATCCAGAGGGCAATTTGTTATACCAGACAGTTTTATAGACAGAACTGTTCATAGAAAAGGCACTTTCTTTGATAACACTTCAAATCATTATTCAGGTACTTTATTTAAATTCCAAGTTTTTTAAAAAAGGATAATTTCACAGAATTCAATGATATAGAATTTGACTGAATTATTTTTGAGATGAAACTTTTAAATGTGGCCGCATTAATTCTATTAAAAACAATAAGTTGAAAACATATTTTAAACATTTTATAAATTTAAAATCTGATTAATATACTTGATTTCCCATATGGAAATAATTTATGTGAATAACTGTAAATAATAGTAAATAATTGTAAATAACTGCTAAAAAATGTCAGAATTGAGACATAAATAATAGTTATTTACTATTATTTACAGTTATTTACAATTATTTATAGTTATTTACAATTATTTACAGTTTTTATAGTCATTTAAAATTATTTACTTTTTACAGTTATTTACAGTTATTTATAATTATTTACAATTATTTACAATTTTTCATAGTTTTTTTACAATTATTTACAATCATTCAAATTTTCAAAAATTTTCACAAATATATAAAAAAATTGAATTAATTTTTGAAAATTTTCGAAAATGTAAATAGCTGTAAATAACTGTAATTAACTGTAAAAAACTGTGAAAAAATATAAATAATCGTAAATAAATGTGAAAAAATATAAATAATTGTAAATAAATGTGAAAAAATATAAATAATCGTAAATAAATGTGAAAAAATATAAATAATCGTAAATAAATGTGAAAAAATATAAATAATCGTAAATAAATGTGAAAAAATATAAATAATCGCAAATAAATGTGAATAATTGAAAAAAAAAAAAATGTAAATAAATATAAATAACTGTAAATAAATATAAATAACTGTAAATAAGTGTAAATAACAGTAAATAATTGTAAATGACTGTAAATAACTGTTATTTATGTCTCAATTCCAACATTTTTAACACTTATTTACACACTGAAAAATAAGTGATAGTTCACCGTCCCTCGAAGTACTTCTGCTCAACGAAACCGTAAGGTTGCTTTCAGACTAGTGCGATGCGACTTGCGAGGCGATCGGTCACTTGCGATGCGTCGCACTTTCGAAATATTTGTATAGTTCATCATCTATGTTTGATGCGTGATCTATGACTTCGAAAATTGAAGCAAACAAAATATTTTCCATAGATTGTCGCAGTTTTTGCTCCTAAACACATATCAAATATAGATGATGAACCATACAAATCTTTCGAAAGTACGACGCATCGCAAGTGACTGATCGCTTCGCACGTCGTATCGCACTAGTCTGGAAGCAGTCTAAGTATGCTAATGCTTTCTCTCGTGGGAAACGTGACGTCTCACTGTCGAAGCTAACAGCTCTCTTTGTGGTGCTTGTGTATCCCCACTCACGCTGCGATTTCGCTTGGCGTCATGCGAAGTACACCTCTCTTCCCACAGTAGCACCACTGTTTTCTCGCAGTGGCACTCCGTGCGCACGAAACGAAAAGAGTATTGTTTCGTTACCGATGGTAGTGCTTCTTTGCCACTTATTTTTCAGTGCAGCTATTTAGATATTTGGTATTGCTCATACAAAGTTATAGTCAATACGGATTATATTTTATTTGAATATTTTGTATTAATTATGTGTTTACAATCCTCATTAATACTAATATTTTTCTTTCTATTCTAATTTACAATATATTTATTTTAATAAAAAACTTTTTAAAATATTCAAAAGTAACATAAAACTTTACATAAATTCCGTACACGTATATTTCCTATGAGTAACTGACATGTTTTTTACGCGCAAGCTCTTTTCTGTGATCGTGCACGCAAATGCTTTATCGTGATAATGGCTAAAAAATTTTCTGAGTAACTTATTTTATATGTTATATATCTCTTTATTCCGTAGTGGAAATCGGTTTTGCTAATAACTGCGAATAACTGTAACTGCTAATAAATGTTACAGATAGTTAGGTTTGAGACAGTAGTAACGGTTATTTGCAGATATTAGCAGTTATTTGCAGTTATTAGCAGGTATTAGTAGATATTAGCAAATTTATAAAATAAAATCTTTAAAAATAAAAAAAATAATAACAGTTATTGACTCATAATAACAATTTGTATCAGTTATTTACTGCTGTCTGTGATTGTTTATTGTGATTTGCCGTTATTCAAAGTTATTTGCAGATTTTTGCAGTTATTTATAGTTATTTGCAGAATCTTGCAGTTATTTGTAGTTAATAATAGTTATTTATAAAAATTTATTGTCTTGGATAATTTTTCTTATATATAAAAAATTAGAAAATTTTTTAAAAAGTAAATAATTATTAATAATCGTAAATAATTGTAATAAACTGCAAATAACTGAAAATAAATGCAAATAACTGCTAATAACAGTTATTAGTACTTTTATTTTTAAATATAAATTAATGAAATTGCGAGTAACTGCTTATAAATGATAATAACTGCTAATAACTACTTATAACTGCTAATAATTGTTACTAACACTGAAAAAAGTACGGGAACTCTCCGTCACCACAGTGTACACTGAAAAAAAAATCAGCCTTCATTACTGGGCACTCTGGCCGCCACTACCGAAGTCGCTCTGGCAACGAGTATACAGCCTATATATTACTGAAGAGACAAGCAGTGTTTACCATGTAAAATAGAAAAACTGTCAACGACGATGTAGGCGTAACTGTTAGTGAAATTATTTAGCAATTCAATATATTTATAATGTTCTAAATGGAAATCATTTATGTAAATAATTTATATGTTACAATATTAATGTTAATTTAACCTGAAAAATAATTTCAACGTGAAAATAAATTATAATGTAAACTTAACCTAAAATATTATTTTTATGAGTTGCGATTTTTTCTTAGTAGCAAAAATAGTGTTTTTAACAATTATAAAAAAATGGTAAATTATGATTTTAAATATGAAATTACATCATTAAAATATGTTATAAAGATTTTTTTAACCTATTTCCATTTAAAAAATTTATTTTTTTCTCAAAGCATTTACTATTATTTTTGTCATTTTTATCAAATGATTCAAATAATCTATATTTAAAAACATAATTTTACGATTTTTTATACTTATTAAAAACGTTATTTTAGTTATTATAGAAAATCGCAACTCATCAAAATAATATTTTTAGGTTAAGTTTACATTATTTATTTTCATGTTAAAATTATTTTTCAGATTAAATTAATATTAATATTGTAACATATAAATTATTTACGTAAATGATTTCCATTTATAACATTATAAATATATTACATTGCTAAATAATTTTACTAACAGTTACGCCTATATCGTCGTTGACAGTTTTCTCCATGTTATATGGTAAACACTGCTAGTCTCACCAGTAATATAGGCTGTATACTCGTTGCCAGAGCGACTTCGGTAGTGACGGCCAGAGTGCCTAGTAATGAAGGCTGATTTTTTTTTCAGTGTAGCTGTACGGAACGCACATTCGTCTATATGTTCTAAAATTTAGGACCGTTGATATACATGTTTTCAGCTGAGATGCCCGTAACCGTGCTTTCATGTATTGAGCACGTTAAATATGTAAAAAGATTGATTCCGTCGGAGGACCGCTCCTCGACTATAATCACTCGCTCCTCGACTATAATCACTCGTTTCTCGACTATAATCACTCGCTCCTTGACTATAACCATTCCTCCTCGGCCTTAATCATCACGAAAATGTTGAGGAGGCTTGATACCCATTGATTTAAGCTACAGAAAAAGTGCAACAAAAAGAAAAAGGAGGGATAATGTTAGAATTTCCCCTCTGCGTAGATACAAAAGCGCCCACATACACTAATAACTACAGCGACAATATAGAGAAAAAGAAAGAAAAACAAAGCTCTCATTCACGCCAACTATTAAGTCATGTGTTTTTGAAAACAAATGCATATATTGACGTGCCTATAACATCAGCAGTAAGAACAGAAATCATTCGCTGTTAGTACTGGCTTTTCTACACATGAAAATGGATTTTTCAAATATGTTCACGTTATTAAATAAAAATAAAAATGATACAAGTGATAGTGAAAGTGATAATAATTGTGATGATAAAATAAATAAACTTATAGAAAAAGCTAAATCAAGTGTGGTTCAAGATAAAAATTAATAAAATAAAATGAAATTTCTTATACAATGAAAGCCCGGATACGGACACCAGAGCCGAAAAATTGTTTATGCACCATGGCTAAGAGTTACTTGATATGTCTCAGATTATTTGTAGTGAGAGGGGAATAGAATAGTCTCGGCCGCTGAAGCGGCCTCGACTTTTCTATCCCCCTCTCCCTACAAATATCCCTCGACATAATCAAGTGACTCCCGCCCAAGGTGCTTAAATAACTATTAAGCGAGTTTATGTATAAACAACTGAAACGACGACGTACCGGCCTTTGATAAGTCTGCTGTTAGAATTTAGGTAAGAAGACGACATACGGCGTATAGTTGTCATCTTAACAGTGTATTAGATTCCACTCTTAAGCGTACGCGCTCTATTTTAAATTTTTGAGATAGCAGCTTTCCCAAAAACGTAGCAAGGATCTCTGTTATGCGCAACACGGCTGCGCGTTGGCATTTAGTACAACTGTTAACCCCAACTTTTTTCAATGAACTACAAATAACCGTTACTACTGTCTCAAACCCAACTATTAATAACATTTATTAGCAGTTATTTGCAGTTATTATCAGATATTAGCAAAACCCATTTCCACTAGGGTTGCTTATTAAATCACTGAGATAACATGTGTTCTTAAGTTTATTCAGTTGCATTTACTGTTAAAAAGAAATGGGCTAAGAAAGACACAGCACTCGTATACAGAAATACAGATTCACAAGCACCCGTGTACACTTGGCGGAAAGGATATTTTCCCGAATAGTCCAGGCGAGATCTGTTTTGGTTTGGATGTTTCGTATATAGTCGCTAATTTTTGCTTAAATGTCTCCAAAATTATGTTAGATATGTTAATTTCGATATGCGCCAGTTGAAAAAGTTGTGCTAAATTCGCTATTAAACAAACAGTGAAAAAATCTCAAACAATACGATTTTTTTCATCCTTTTTTTATTTATAGCTCCTTAAATATACATTTTAGAGAAAAATGTAAAAGGAAAAAAAAGTTAGATGATAAAATTTTACATGAAATAGTAAGCTTTTGAAATAAAAAATTTCATTTTTTATGTTAGAAAAACGACAACAATTGCG
The DNA here is from genome assembly GCA_017163975.1 of Anastatus disparis. Lineage (NCBI taxonomy): Eukaryota > Metazoa > Arthropoda > Insecta > Hymenoptera > Eupelmidae > Anastatus > Anastatus disparis. Next base: position 1,711,116 of record JAFFSR010000136.1, on the reverse strand, counting down.
AAAAAACTGCCCACAAATTAATGTTTTCTTAAATGATTTTTTTAATTATTTAAATTTATCATATGATTTTAATATTGGGCCGCATAAAACTTTTTGATATGATAAAACAGCCCAGCAAATTTCATTAGAATCGGTTTGTTCATTGCTTCACAATAATTTAACAATTAAGCATCCCGCAAAAAAATGCAAAAATTTCAAAACTTTATTGCAAATAAAATAATGCTTTCAGATGGGTGCTGATTTTTTCACATATAGCAGACTATTAAAGCTTTCAAATGCACTTTGAAAAATTAAAATCGGTTCATTAGGAGAGTCTTGGGAATTTTTTAAAAAATATAGTTAAATTTATGCTTGTAAACAAATTGAATATCTTTTTCAATTTTGAATTAAATGAAACCCAAAAACTTTTGTTTGAAAATACTCTGAAAGACGCTCATTTAAAAAAAAGAAAAGTCAAATTCCGCTCAATAGTTTTTGAGCTATGATTCACCAAAGTTAACTTGTGTTTATTATTAAACAATAAACAATAGAAAGTCAATTAAAGCGTCATTAGCTTTATTTGTCCAAGCACTTTTTAGGTAAAAGTTTTCGAAACATGCGCTCTTTGGAAAGACATAAAAAGTATCGATTAAAATTACTCTGATCACTCCAAAAGTCGTTGAAAACGTAGAGGATCACGTGATGGAGCAAACTGATTGAAAAGTGAAATCAAGATCTAAAAACTACAGCGCGCTCTAAAAATGCGATTATCTCGGCTTCTAATGGTCCGATTTTGATCTTTTTTTTTAATCGATGTGCCGGAAGTCAAGGAATTCAAATATTTTATGATAAATAATTAATTATGCGTATAATGTGTTATATTAACATAACTTTAAATCATGACATAAAAAATTTGTATTTTTTTAAACATTTATTCGTCTATTTTATATAAAAAGTGCTTAATCTTATGTCATTTTATCTACTAAATGAGAACTTATTTGATATTAATTTTTAATATTGTTTAAACAAATTAGAAAATTGAAAAATTTTTAATAATTGAAAAAAATGCTAAATAATTTTAAAAGTATCATCATTCCAATCGTTAATGTCTATAATAAATTAAATGAAAATTCTGTACTTATTATTAATCTTTAATAAACATTATTAATTTATTAATTAAGGAAGTTCTTCGTATGAAAGTGAAAAATTTATTTGAAAATTAAGAGTTTTAAACGGATAATATAAAAGAAGAAATATGGTGTGAAAAATTAATAAATTTATTATTATTTATAGTAAATAAAAGGAAACATTTTTCTATAATTTAAGATAACTTTCAATCAAACTAGATTAAATCATTGCTCTTATTTTCGAAATATTCATCTTCAAATTTTATATTATTTCTGAAAAATTATAATTATAGAAAATACACATTATAATTGTATTGGTTTATTATTTTTCTCATAAAATTATCAAAAACATAAAATATATAAGAAAAATAATAAACCAATACAATTATAATGTGTATTTTCTATAATTATAATTTTTCAGAAATAATATAAAATTTGAAGATGAATATTTCGAAAATAAGAGCAATGATTTAATCTAGTTTGATTGAAAGTTATCTTAAATTATAGAAAAATGTTTCCTTTTATTTACTATAAATAATAATAAATTTATTAATTTTTCACACCATATTTCTTCTTTTATATTATCCGTTTAAAACTCTTAATTTTCAAATAAATTTTTCACTTTCATACGAAGAACTTCCTTAATTAATAAATTAATAATGTTTATTAAAGATTAATAATAAGTACAGAATTTTCATTTAATTTATTATAGACATTAACGATTGGAATGATGATACTTTTAAAATTATTTAGCATTTTTTTCAATTATTAAAAATTTTTCAATTTTCTAATTTGTTTAAACAATATTAAAAATTAATATCAAATAAGTTCTCATTTAGTAGATAAAATGACATAAGATTAAGCACTTTTTATATAAAATAGACGAATAAATGTTTAAAAAAATACAAATTTTTTATGTCATGATTTAAAGTTATGTTAATATAACACATTATACGCATAATTAATTATTTATCATAAAATATTTGAATTCCTTGACTTCCGGCACATCGATTAAAAAAAAAAGATCAAAATCGGACCATTAGAAGCCGAGATAATCGCATTTTTAGAGCGCGCTGTAGTTTTTAGATCTTGATTTCACTTTTCAATCAGTTTGCTCCATCACGTGATCCTCTACGTTTTCAACGACTTTTCGAGTGATCAGAGTAATTTTAATCGATACTTTTTATGTCTTTCCAAAGAGCGCATGTTTCGAAAACTTTTACCTAAAAAGTGCTTGGACAAATAAAGCTAATGACGCTTTAGTTGACTTTCTATTGTTTATTGTTTAATAATAAACACAAGTTAACTTTGGTGAATCATAGCTCAAAAACTATTGAGCGGAATTTGACTTTTCTTTTTTTTAAATGAGCGTCTTTCAGAGTATTTTCAAACAAAAGTTTTTGGGTTTCATTTAATTCAAAATTGAAAAAGATATTCAATTTGTTTACAAGCATAAATTTAACTATATTTTTTAAAAAATTCCCAAGACTCTCCTAATGAACCGATTTTAATTTTTCAAAGTGCATTTGAAAGCTTTAATAGTCTGCTATATGTGAAAAAATCAGCACCCATCTGAAAGCATTATTTTATTTGCAATAAAGTTTTGAAATTTTTGCATTTTTTTGCGGGATGCTTAATTGTTAAATTATTGTGAAGCAATGAACAAACCGATTCTAATGAAATTTGCTGGGCTGTTTTATCATATCAAAAAGTTTTATGCGGCCCAATATTAAAATCATATAATAAATTTAAATAATTAAAAAAATCATTTAAGAAAACATTAATTTGTGGGCAGTTTTTTCGCAATTGTTGTCGTTTTTCTAACATAAAAAATGAAATTTTTTATTTCAAAAGCTTACTATTTCATGTAAAATTTTATTATCTAACTTTTTTTTCTTTTTACATTTTTCTCTAAAATGTATATTTAAGGAGCTATAAATAAAAAAAGGATAAAAAAAATCGTATTGTTTGAGATTTTTTCACTGTTTGTTTAATAGCGAATTTAGCACAACTTTTTCAACTGGCGCATATCGAAATTAACATATCTAACATAATTTTGAAGACATTTAAGCAAAAATTAGTGACTACATACGACACATCCAAATCTACCCATTTTAAAACAGATCCTGCCTGGACTAGAATGTGTACCTCAAATGGCAGCGCTGCATATTTTATCACAGACGTAAGAGAACTTGCATTGAGTTTCGTATCATGATTATTTTGTTTTTTTCATATAAGTTATTTATGCAAAATTCAAATGATAACTAAAATTTTATTACAAAGATAATTTAAATTAACAATATTAGATTCTATATGATTATTGAACTGAAAAATAAAAATTTTATTTTATAAAATTATAATTTAGATCATGTAAAAGAAAATAATATTGTTTGTTTACTATAATTATGTCATTAACCTTTTAAGGACGGGGATTTTGACGTTGAAATTCGACTTTTTTTTTAAACAATATTTGTGCATAAAATGAAAAAATATATCACGTGGAGTGCCTGATAAAATTGGTGGTCGATATATCGACCAGTCCCGTCCTTAAAAGGTTAAGTAATAAGTAACGATGATGCGAAAGTTGTTCTATAATTTGGAATTGTTTTATGTCCATGGTAAAATATGCGATGTTGCCATTTGAGGTTAACACTAGGAAAAATATCCTTTTCGCCAAGTGTACATACTTAGTTATTGAGCCATAGTTATATTTTTTAAATAAAATTATTAATATAAACATCGCCAACTTCCGCTCACAAAAATTTGCGTTCCTTTTGTGTGAAAATGTCGAGAGAGCGAAGTATCGCTCTATATTCAATTGTTATTGTATATTTAAAATTAGAACATGATAACAATTCTATAACATTTACTTCTGAATTATCTTTTTAAAAATTGTACTATCAAATAGTACAATAAATTTAGAAAATACAGATGTTATAAACTCTTTAGCTTATAACAGCGACATAAAATCCAAACCATAAATAATAATATAACCATAAATATTTATCCATGAGCCTGGCAAGTAATTTTGTAAATTTCAAATATACTGAAAGAAGAAATGACTTACAGTTAAGGATATTCATTAACTGTTAAGCCATACTGACTTGGATTCTGCGAAATGCGCGCATCTTAACAGTTAAAATCACACATATTTAAAATTTTCTGATTTATTTAATTCTAAACATTCAGTATGAATGAAATATAAGAAATAAGAAAATAAATAACTAGTTAATAAGTATTATGAAAAATTTTTAATAATAAATACAATGACTATAATAAAAGACAATTTTTGTGATTTTTTTCAACATAGACAATCTTAATCTTAATTAATTTGAAGAAACATTGATATAACCCTCAAATTTGATTCGGCTGAAGTTGAGGGTTGGCAAAAAACGAGTATCAGAAATGTGTATGAATAAAATTTATTACATTCTTTTTTATCTAAACTAACATATGAGCTAAAGTTAATTTGGACATTGTGTACACCTACTACTTAGATTTTTTTTATCGTTCTGTCATCTGTGAATGCTTATATATAAACTTTTAGTTCTTAAGGGGAATCATCATACTGACATAGAGTTCTACCTTATCTACATTTCAATTATGCATTTTAATAAATATTTAACTATTAAGGACTGAAATTGATAGAAGAGGCACATTCTTAACATTCTAAAGAATTGATTGCAATGTTAATCGACAGTATAAAAGTGAAAATGAAGACGAAAACTGCTTAATACGATTAATTTCCAATGTAGTTATGAATAATCGTATTTTGCAGTTTTCTTCTTCATTTTCACTTTTATACTGTCTCTTAACATTGCAATCAATTCTTTAGAATGTTAAGAATGTGCCTCTTCTATGAATTTCAGTCGTAAATAGTTAAATTTGTATTAAAATGCAAAATTCAAATGTAGATAAGGTAGAATTCTATGCCGGTATGCAGGTACCCCTTAATAGTTAAGAATTGTATTTTTACAACAAAGAATGTAAAAATAAAAATCTACAAATACGCAATTCATTAACTGTAAGTCATTTCTTTTCTCAGTGTAAGATTTAAAATATTTCAGAATATTTAAAAACAAAATAATAAAAAATCGATAAGTAATACAATTTTGATAGTTTAATTTAATATCTAAAATATTTCTAGATTGACAGCTTGAAAAATTTTTTTTCTATCCTCCGGCCGTAAAGCGGCAATTTTCTGGCCGCTGCCCAAAACAAAGTTGCCGCTTTCCGGCGCCATTGAACAGAAAAATAGTATACCACCCTTGGCCAGTAAATAAGAAAGCCTCAGATCACATGTTAGTGAACCTCGGCTTCGCTTCGGCCAACAATTACATGTGATCTGAGACCTTTCTTACTTTTCTGGCCATGGGTCGTAATATAATGAAAAATATAGTATGATGCCATAGTTAAAATACAAACAATAAGAATTGTAATTCATATAATAATAACAGGGATCATATGTATCATTAAAAACTAATAATTTTAAATAATAAACCATTTTATTTATATGCATTTAAAAATGTAAAAATTTAAAAATCTTTTGTTTGAAAGAATTGTATTACTATTTTTAAGAAAATACAAACTAGAAGAATTCTTATTTTCATTTGTATTTAAAAAATAGGAACGACATACAAATCTTTAATAATTGGAACCTTGCACGTAAAAATGCATTATATCCATTAGGTAGAATATAAAAAAATAAAAGACCCGTATTTTTTAGTTTTTTTAAAATATGATGAATTGCAAAAGTTATAGCCAGTATAAGTGAGTACAATTTTGATACACGGAGCGAACAAATCGGGAATACTTCCTTGCGCCCTCTACTGCTATAGTTCCGTACACATGTTTTTGGAAATAGACCTTGTCTATAAGCAACGATTCCATAACCCATCGGGAAAAAGTCCGAACGCCTTATGGAATCGTTGCTTGTACGCAAGGCCTATTTCCAAAAACGTGCGTATGGAACTGTAGCAGTAGAGGGCGCAAGGAAGTATTCCCGATTTGTTCGCTCCGTGTAGATATAGCGCCAACGTACATGACGTCACGAGTTCACCTGTACTCTTGACGTCACATCAATTTTCAACTGCCTCTATCTCTTTGAGTTTTCATTTTTATGATAAAAGAAAAAATACGTGTTTTTTATTTTTTCTCGTTTTTTCTTTTTCTAAGTGACGGATATAATGGATTTAAAAAATATTTTTCATGCAACATCCCAATTTGAACTATTTTATTTTTTATATATTTTATGAATTCTATATTGTTGGAAACTTTATTAATTTATTAATAAATTCATTCATTATAGCTATTGAAAATTTTGGGTTCCCATATTATATATTTAAATTTTTCGATTTGGTATACCAGAAATGAAAAATTCTTAAATGCTTATAAATGAATTTATTTAAAAATTTAACTAAATCTTTATGGTACAATCTAATGCATTTCTTTTCCTGAAATTTTGCGATACAAAGTGAAGAGATAGTCAATATTCATGAGTGCAGGCGTAGTGTCTTTTTTATATCTCCTTAAAATGTGAAATTTTAAGTGCTGAAAAAACTAAAAAAAGTCGTTTTTATAAACCGCATTCCATTGTATTAAAAACAGATGTTTTTAATCAAGGACAATTTTACATGACTATGTCCAGAGATCGATTTTTTAATTCTCTTATGATATATCTTCGAAATCAAAGATGATATTTAAAGTTTAATATTAAAAATTATGTATATAAACAAGTATAATAGAAAAATAGCTTTTGACTTTGTAATAGTTTACGTTATTCAAATTTTGAAAATACTTGCATGCTTTTAAGAAGTCTAAAAAATAATAAAAGTTTACTATTTCTTTAATTTTCTCAAACAATAATAAAAAATGAATAAAGTATATATCATTTGTATGGGAATTATTTTTCGCCATTCTAACCCTAAAATCGCAACTTGGTTGCTCTTTTTTGGCTCTCATGGCGAAAAATACACTACGCAACTAGTATGGGAAGGCTTTTTTACAAAACTCGTTATGACTCTCACCTTCGGCTAGGTCGTAAACTTCTCGTTTCGTAAATAAAGCCTTTCCATACCTGTTACGTAATGTACTATTTCTCGAAGTTTTTCGTGTCTCGTGTATTGAATAAATTTAATTATTGGGGCATATTGCTCTGATACATTAGTATATAACATCAATTTCTTTACTGATACAGATGTTAGTAGACTTGCAACTATTATTTTTTAATAATAAACAGAAAATAATAATACTATATTCACAGCCAATTATTAAAAATTTATAGATTTAGATTAGATATAGGGCACGCTTGCGCACATGGATTTTCTAGCACTTTTTAAATTTAATTTTAGTTCTATGAATTTTTTCTTTTGTTTCTTAGATTGACATTTCGTAATGAGTATAGCTGCTGTCGAAGCGTGAATCATTTTTTTTTTCATTAACCTCCGTTCAATATGATTGCTCTTTGACATATTGAACGAAACATAATAGGATTGGTGATGCCATATTGATTTCTCCTGAGACATATTGATACTCAATATGTCTCAGGAGGACATATAAATCTTGTATAGAAACGAGCAGCACGCGAGAGACATATGCGATGCCAATACCCATTGAGTATGCCCGTTATATATTTATGTCCTCGTAGGCCGTATTCGCATCAGTATCTAAAGAACATGCTTAATTGGTATAGGCATCACATATGTCTTTCACGCGCTGTTCGATTCTATACAAGATTCATAAGTCCTTCTGAGACATTTCGAGTTTCAATATGTCTCAGGAGGAATCAATATAGCATCACCGATGCTATTATGTTTTGTTCAATATAATCAAAGAGAAAATCATATTGAACGAGGGTTAGTGGAAAAAAATGATTCATGCTTCGACAGCTATACTCATTACAAAATGTCAATCTAAGAAACAAAAGAAAAAATCAATTGGCATTACAACTCGCGTCCTCCCTCTACTAGATTATACGTCATGGCCGCATAGTGTAGGAAAATAAGTAGATTAATATAGAGGATATCCATATTTAATTATTTATTAAATTACCAAAGAAACATGAGATTGAAAATGACTGAAATTTGCAGATTTGCCGACTGTACCATTTCTAGTTGTAATTACGTAGAAGATCAAAGAGTATTCAATTCTAAACACATATTAAGAGTCGGCCGTATAACTCTGCCCTCGTCTAATCTAAAAAATGAAGTTAAATTCAACTGTTTTTTCCGTTTCGGACTATACTCGGAAAATAATGAAAATTTTATATTTTTTCATAGAATAGAATCCTTTGCTCGTTTTTTGCTCTACAGCGCTCAGCCCCTATATCTGTATGTACATATTTAATTTATTAATTATAACGAAAATTTAGATTAAACGAGGGCAAAGGTATACGGCCGACTCTTAATGTGTGGCAAAGAACCTGTATAACCTCTTCAAATATAAAGATTTTGGTTTCGAATGCGGATCTAAAAAGTGCATCCCATGAATTAAAAGATAAAATAAGTAAAAAGGTTCAATTATAAATTTCCAGTGTTCTTGTAAAACTGGTTTGAGTGAAAAGTGCAGGCATATACTAACAGTATTATTATATTGTAATAGATAATATATGCACAATAATTATTTTTCATATCTTTTGTTCAATTTCGAAACAATATTTACGTAATTTATTTTAATTTCAGATTTTTTATACTACTCGTGGTTTTCGACTTTACAAGCTTTGTAATGTTCCAATATCTTCTTCTGAATTTACTTACATGAACATTTTCTATCTGTACACGACAAAACTTCCCAGTGGTCTGAATCATTTCTGTAATTGAAATGAATTATATAAATATTGTTTTAAAAGTAAACAAAAGATATGAAAAATAATTATTGTGCATATACGCATATGGAAAAAATTTCTGGAAATAATTGTAAGTAACTGTTAATAACTTTAAATAATTGTAAATAACTGTAAACACGTTATAAAAAATGTCAGTATTGAGACATAAATAACAGCTATTTACAGTTATTTACTAATAATTATTAATAAAATTAAATTATTCATAATTCAAAAAATTTTTGAAGATGTAAATAACTATAAATAATTAGGAATAATTGTAAATAACTATAAAAAACTGTTAATAACTGTAAATGGCTGTAAATAATAGTAAATAATAATAAATAACTGTAAATAATTGTAAATAACTATTATTTATATCTCAAATCTAACATTTTTTAACATTTATTTACGATTATTTACTATTATTTCGTTATTCTCAAAAATTATTTCCATATGGGTATTACCTATTATAATATAATAATGCCGCTAGTACATGCTTGCACTTTTAACTCAAACCAGCTTTACGAGAACACTAGAAATTTATAGTTGAACCATTTTTACTTATTTTTTTTATTCATGAGGTGCATTTTTTAGATCAGACGCTTATAAAAAATAAGCCGCAAGCTTTATATTTGAAGAGGTTATAGGTTCTTTGCCACACATTATTATATATTTAGAATAAAGTACTCTTTAACATTCTACGTACACTGAAAAAAGTTCCGAGCAGCAGAAACCCGATTCGTAAGACAGCAACGCCCCTAGACATTACGGACATGAATTTCGGACAGGAAAAGCCCGAAATCTTCATGTAACTGATCTCTGCCGCTTGTGGAATGATACTGCCCGATATTTAGGAGAGCATACTCTTCGTTAAAAAAAGTTTATAAAAATAAATTAAATGCAAACAATAAAAATAATATTGTAACTTAACAAATTTTGCTTAATTTTGAATTACATTTACTTGCTTTTTATAAGAATAAGATAAAAAATTGCTAAAATCATTATATTAAAATTATTATATTTATCGATGTAAACTAAAATTATTGAAACCCACACGGAAATGATTTTTATGAGGAACTATGCAAATCTTTGTATAACATTAATAACAAAAAATTTTCGAAAAATTTACATTTTTTAAAAAGTTATTAACAAATGAAGTTTAAAGCCGTTTTTTTTCAAAATTCAATTTTTCCGCAAATATTGAATGAAAGTTGATGAAATTTTCAGGGTAAGTACAAAACTATCTTCTATTTTAGATAGGATCCGAACTTTATAAAAATGTTTATAATTGTTGTTATAAAATTAATTTTTTAATAAACAAATGAAAATTTAACAAACTTCTCGGGTAGGTAGGTGTTATGTCCGGTCACTGTTAAGTAGTTTACACGGACATGTGTTTGTTTGGGATATTTCTTGTTGGTATTGTTAATTATTTTTTTATTTTTAAAAGACTGCGGGATAGAGGAGCTTAATCACTTATCTTGTCTTAACTGCTGGCTGCGTGGTCGAAAGCAAGGAGTCTGTTATGAAAATAACTTATATTTGAAGAGCGTAGTGTTCCTCTCTAGTTGCCCGCTTGTTAACTGGGTTAGGTCTGGATCAATGATATTTATGTTCACAGAATTTAAAATTTTGTTTTTTTGTATTTATTTTGTAATAATGATATTTATTTAAATTTATTATAAATGATGTACAAAAATCTTAACAAGTGAGCCGCGCGAGTTTACAGTGATAGATTGAAGAAACCTCGGTAGCACTTTATTTATTATCGGTTCGATTGAAAAAAGGGAATAAGTTTTTTATTTTTGGTTTGTCAACACATCTTTTTTTTGTAAGCTGTATATAATTATGATTTATGTTAAAACGACTTGTTAAATTGAGCGCGCAATTAAGTTAAGTTATTTCCCTTGTAATAGAATTTTTGAGGAAATAAAACGCGAGTTACAAGTGTTTTAATGTTATAATTCTATACTTGGTCTATGTGCAAGAGAAAAGAAGGTGCTACCCTTGTGAGGTCTAGCTGCGGACTGACTGACAATAAATCTTTTTTTGTCGCAAGGCAGATGCGAATTTTGAAGAAGAAAAGAGACAAAAAATATAACTTGCTAAGACTTTAAGAGTCCCATTGGTCAATTCGGCCGTGAGAAGCTCTCCAAAGTCTCAGATTTTTTAACAGAGAATATCTTTTTATCACGCCTAAAAATGCTGAATAGCATTCGCGCCTCGCTAACTGACTTGATTTTACGAATATAAAGAGACTTAAAATTATTCCTTAATACTAACTATCCAATATAAAATTTATTTTATTTTATTTTTATTAATACATGTTTAAAAAATATATGTTATCGGGAGAATGAACTGCAAATATTGCATGTTTATATGCATGCATAATGTACATGCGTATATATAATTATGTATATGTACGCACATATAAAAAAAGGTTAAAAAAAAATTAAAATGAAAAATGATTTTTCATGCATCCGTGATTATGCGGATGTAACACCCCCACCGTGAAAACAAAGCAAAAAGATTTTAGTTGTTTTGCTTTGGGGTTCCCAACAGTTTGAGCTCGATGTCTCGGATGGTTTTTCTTGATGGTGGCATAGAGTTAGACCTGCTGAGTCCTCTTCTTGGCGGATTCAATGATTCCGTTGACCCGGTGGCTGTTCCGTGTTCTGATGTTTCATCCTTCCCTGTACGTTCGAGCTTAGCCAGGCTCGTAAGCAAATGTGTTACTGAGCTGAAAATGGCTCCCAGGAGTCTTGTACTCCATCCATATACCGTGTATAGAGTGTATCCGCGGATTATGGTGTCGAAGATTAGTTTGATTACTTGGCATATCAGGATAATCATTAATATTCCTGCCGAGATTTGGCCAAATTTTTGAAACCCGTTCCACATTTTGTTAAGTGTGTATTCCATCATTGTTTCCATTTCTTCTGGCGTCAACAGGTTGTTAAACTTTACAGAGCGCGTCCTTGCTTCTCTGTCGTTAAGCCGTCTCGCTATTGCTTCTAGCATCGCAGGCTTTTCGGCTGGAAAGATCGAATGTTCGCGTAGATTTTGCAGGTCTTCCGGTGTGTATATTCCATTTTCCAAGACTTCTGAGATGCTGGCGTGTTTCCAGGTCGGTTGGACAAATGGTTTTAGGGTTTGCAGCAGGTTTACCTCCGTTGCTGTAAGATGAATCTTAAACCATTTCTCGCTGATTTTGAAGATACTTGGTATAAGTGTGTTGCAATCTCTAACCGTTCCTATTTGTGCTAGCACCTTGCTGATAGGTTTGGCGAAGTAAGTTTCGTCATCGCAAGTCACTGGTACTTCGTAGTAGCATTGTTCCGTTTTTATTATTTTGCAGGATCGTAGGACACATTGAATGATGTGGGCGACTTCTCCTGCTGCTATAGCTAAATAACCTTGCTTCTTCATGACTTTCATGGCAAAAAGGTCTGGGTTTGAGAACGCCAGAAGTAGAGCATTTTCTATGATTTGCTTCTCCAATATACATCGGTGCAGGACTATGTCACGATATAGTGATCCTAGTTGTTTATCGAGATGTCTTCCGAGATTCATTATTTTTGCGTTGAAATATGTAGTAAGGATGATATTTGGTACCTCCAAGCTTTTTCGGGTGGTGAATGATTTGCCTTTTGTGGTTTCTAAAATGAATAGTTCTGTTTGATCCTTTTTAATTAATTTATATCCGCATAGCATCCCTTCTCCAGTTTTGGTTAGACCAATCTTCCCAGTTGAATTACCAAAGTAGATAATGGGAGCGTTCGAATTGTTATCAACCATACGTGTCCCTATACCTTCATATATTATGGTGAATTCATCGAACTTACATGTGGATCCCATTACTGGGGTCCAGAAAATGCAGCTTTCTTTCTCATCAATGCATCTACCACTGGTGTAGCTGCATCGAGTTCCAGTGCTTAGAATCACCATATTCTTTTTCTTATCTACGGTGACCTCGTAGTCTGTTGCTTTGATCTCCAGTTTCGCAGTTACGACTACTTTTTCGTATTCATATCCATTATCATTGTAAGTTGTACCCTCATTATATCCGTTTGCATCCAATCTTCTGGCGACTGTGACAGTCCTTCTATTGGTCGCGTTCACCAATAGATCATTTATTATGGAGCGTCCATATTTATACTGGCCGTATCTAACAAGATCTTCGTATGTTTCTCTCGTTGCCAACTCCATGAATGTGGTAGAGCCTCCTTTTACCTTTGAGTTGTGTGAATGCATACGCAATAGGTAATTTCCTGCTCCACTTTTATTCTACATTGGTAGGCTCGGACCTTGAAGTATTGAGTATATTGTAACAGCTGGAGGTATATTTCTTCTTCAGCAGGTTCTGCGTCGGATAGCTCGCAGTCTCCGACTTCTGTAAGTGCTATAGTTGTTATGTTGGGGGTGGCAGATCCGCATTCATATGTCGCAAAAGTGACGGCGACTCGAATTTAAGTGTACAAAAAGAACATTAATTTGCAGTTCATCCTCCTTTTTATGGGTTGGCTGCGTGGTCGTAGATAACTTAAATTTTTGTTGATTAGTGTTGAAATGTGGCGTGGTGCTCCCTTCTGGTTGCCTGCTTGTAGTTGGTTGGGTTGCTAAATAAATTATAACCAAGAACTAGTTAATTAATATCTATTTATTGAATTGAACTTTTTCACTAGCACGATTCGAAAATATATTTTATAATTATATTTGTAGAACTTTGATTTACAGTTCATAAACAAGTCGATTGTGCGATTACTAACGAATATTTTGTAATTATAAATTTTTTATTGTTTGCGCAATTTGTTTACTTATTCTTATTGTTAAATTGATTGGTGAGCTGTAAGTTCAATCGCGCAGTTACGAAAAATTTTCAAAAAAATGTCCTTTTTTCTCCATAGATTGGTTTATTATTTACGTACAGAATGTCGGTGATTTATGTTTGTTTTATTTAATTTAATCGTAAAAGAGGTGAGTCGCGCAGTTCCTTTTTTTTGTTAAAATTCCCCTTTTTTATTTATTATTGGCACTTTGTGATTAAATTTTGCAGAAATATTTTAAACACAGTACATCGCGTATATTGAGAGATAAATCAGCGAAAAAGAAAATAACTTGTTGATTTAAGCGCGTTCCGAACTTGCGTTGCTTGATTTTTTTTTGTAAAAGAAATCAATTTAAGAAGCAACAAGAAAAAAAACTAATAGCGTAGTAGAATTCGGCGCGAGTTTACAAGTTTTTTTTATTGAGGTTCTCTCTTTTGCTTGTACAGTTGCTCGGGAGAACTGACTGCAGACTATAATCATTGTTATGTCCGGTGTATATAAATTTTTTTTTTTTTATTCAAAAAATTTTTTTTTAAGGAATATTCTATAAAGTCTAAAGTATCTTATCCTGAAAGAAAATTTTGGTAATATTCATAAACAAAAAAGTTACGAATTTTTTAATGCGGCGGGATGAGCTTGCGGCGCGCTACCGCGAGAGATACTTACGCGTGTTCAAGCGCTCAGCTTTTTGTACCTGCTTATTTATGCATTTGCTCATAATAAATAACATTCATAATAACTAAAACTCGTAATAAATAAAATTCATGAGAAAATAATTTGATATAGAATATATTTTAATAATTATAACATTTTATTTACAATATCTAAGTAGAGACTTTCTGAACGGTACTCTTAGAATCATCAGAAAAAATCTTGCATGTTATATTTTTTGAATCTTGTGGCTTATAGCTATGGTATTGACGTGTTCCTTTAACTGTTTTTGCTTGTGCAAAGCGAGATTCCAAACCTTGTTTATGTTCGTCATACTCATTCGATGAACATAAATCAAAATGAGTTTTAGGAAAGGATTTCTGCGTCCATTCAAATAATTTTCGTGTATCCGTTATCTGAGCACCCTGCCAACTGGCTCGATAAGCTTGTCTTTTAACACATCCACCAATCCCATCGCAAGCTCCTTTCCCATGTGCGGTTGCGAAGAAGTGTCATTCTGCTTCAAAGCCAAAATCTTCATGAAATAGTAAATTCATAAAATTAAATCTATTTTTATATTTGAACCAGCTCCGTCGGAGAAATAGTAGATTTTTTTAATATTTTCAGTACCAACCATTTTTGAATTATAAAGGCGAACTCCAGTGGCATCATGGTTTATATACTCGGAAAAAACTACAAAATCCGTATGCTTAAGAACATTGTTTTTCTTGTGATATATGACATAAACGTGAAGAGTTGCTTGATCTTTTGACCAATGTTCCGACTGAATAGCGTCATGCACACGAAAAGAATAATTTTCAGAGTAGTCAAGAGTTACGAGATATTAACCATATTTCAGTGAATTTTTCAATTTTTCTAGAAAAATTAAAAAATTATAAAATCATGTTTTAAAACTTTTGGCAACTCTTTACCAAGGTTTTTAATAAAAATAGGTGAACTTTCAGTTTGTGTGAGTAGTTGACATCTAATAGAAAATTATATATTTTAGAAAATTAATTACTGTCTAAAAAAATTGAGACACAAATATTTAACATATATCTGTCAGTTGTGAACCACTGATTGAATGTAATACTTGTGATGTCATTATTTTCTAAAGTTGATTTCAAATCATCGAGAATTTTCTTTGTCCCAGGACAGTTTTCACAATTTCCCAGATAACAAGCTGCAGTTTGATTTGGACAAATTATTTTAATAAAAAGTTCTCGATAACTTGTTTGAAAATTGACGTTTTTTCGAGCGAGTTCTTGTTTGAGGCCTCTTAATTTTAGACGGATATTGCCATGATTTTTACAAACGCAAACATTATGCGTACCCTTAGGATCAGCTAAAATACACTGAGGTGGCCTCAAAGTTTTAAAAACTGACAACAAAATTTTGACTTCCGAAAATTTTTTTAAAAAATCTGTATGTAAATCGGAAAGATTTCCCAGCAATAATAAGCGTTTCTAAAAAAATATTAAGATGAAAATGAAACATCCCTACCAACTATTTTATCTCATATCATTACAGATTTTAATTTAATTTATCAAAGAGGAAATATTTTATAATAAATCTACATTTTGGAGCTTTTATGTACTTGGATATATAATTATTTGAACTATATTCCAAACTCGTGAAGCGTAATAACGAAGCGCAATAAATAAAACAACTAACGATATTTTCATTTTCATACCTGTTCGTGTTGACGTTTTCCACTAACATCAATAGATTTGTAGTCTTTCGATCCTGACATGACCCTACTCACATTGTCATGAAGATAAAAATCTTTAACTTTGTCAACATCCGTCGTACTCATTGCCCGACCTTTTTTCTTATCCGGATGAGTAAGATAACCCTTTTCCTCTTTCAACTTTTTAGCAGTGCTAAGCATACGTTTACTTACTCTGAATTCTTTTACTGCTGTACGTATCGACAACTTCAAAGGAATCGTAATAAGAACATCTTTTCTTGACGACTTGCTGCACAAAATAGGGCTAGTTTGAAATCACTGACCCATTTGTCATAATTCTCGTCATTAAGAGGAGGTCACGTATCTCTGTCCTTTTCTAATCAAAGAAATGATTTTTTTACAAAAACTAATAACTTTAGCAAAAAATGAAGAGAAAGCCGTATCTTGTATCAAAAAGAGGAATATTTTCTTTGATAAGAAAAAATTAATTTTATTGCTTCGTTCCCAAGAAAACCTTGAAAAACCACATTGTCCACCCTAACCTCTATGATTTAAGTTTTTCAAGGTTTTCTTGAAAACAAAGCAATAAAATTAATTCTTTCTAATCAAAGAAAATATTGCTTTTTTTGATACGAGATGCGGCTTTCTCTTCATTTTTTGCTAAAGTTATTAGTTTTTGTAAAAAAATCATTTCTTTGATTAGAAAAGGACAGAGATACGTGACCTCCTCTTAATAAATTTGGAAACAACTTTTTTATTTACTTCAACAACTGAATGCGATTGCTTTTTTGGAGAAGATTGTCCCATAATAATATTTTTGATGGCGCTTACAAGTTTTCGTTTTTTTATTTTATTATCTATACTCGGGCATACATAATCTTTATCTTTTTCTTCATTCAAATTTTCTTCTTTAGACTCTTCGGCCTTTTGTTCAATAATTTTATTTTCTTTGTCAACACTTAGAAATTGAAATGTTTTATTACGATATAATTAAACTTTACATACAGCACAAACATACAATCCAAACAAACCAGTAAGCCTTTTGTCACATTTATTCGATAAAAACTTAAGATTCTTTGTACAGCAATCATGCTTTATTTTTTTGAAAGGATTGCAACATTAAGGTGGTGGTGTCATGATAAAAACAATACGACTGACAAATTCGCATATATTAAACTAATGCATCTAAGTCGCGATTCGCATTTGTTTTCATTGCTATATACCGCTTATTCTAAGAAAATGTTGATGGTTAAAATTTCATAGAATTTCAACGTTCGTTGAAAAAAATATATTGGCATGATACACGTGAGTAAGTATCCTCGAGTTAATGATATTAACAGGAGGTCGCGTATCTCTGTCCTTTTCTAATCAAAGAAATGATTTTTTTACAAAAACTAATAACTTTATCAAAAAATGAAGAGAAAGCCGCATCCTGTATCAAAAAAAGCAATATTTTCTTTGATAAGAAAAAATTAATTTTATTGCTTCGTTTTCAAGAAAACCTTGAAAAACTTAAATCATAGAGATTAGGGTGGACAATTTGGTTTTTCAAGGTTTTCTTGAGAACGAAGCAATAAAATTAATTTTTTCTTATCAAAGAAAATATTGCTTTTTTTGATACAGGATGCGGCTTTCTCTTCATTTTTTGATAAAGTTATTAGTTTTTGTAAAAAAATCATTTCTTTGATTAGAAAAGGACAGAGATACGTGACCTCCTCTTAAACAATAAAATAGAATCTAAACAATATTTAAATGCAATAATAATCCATGTACACGATTTTTTCTGATGATTCGAAGAGTACTATTCAGAAATTCTCTCTTTAAATATTATAAATAAAATGTCATAATTATTAAAATATAATCTATATTTAATTATTTAATCATGAATTTTTTATTTATTATAAATTATAAATGCATAAATAAGCAGGTGCAAAAAGCTGAGCGCTTGAATGCGCGTAAGTATCTCTCGTGGTAGCGCGCCGCAAGCTCATCCCGCCGCATTAAAAAATTCGTAACTTTTTTGTTTATGAATATTACCAAAATTTTCTTTCAGGATAAGATACTTTAGACTTTATAGAATATTCCTTAAAATAAAAAATTTTTCCTACCTACCCGAGAAGTTTGTTAAATTTTCATTTGTTTATTAAAAAATTAATTTTATAACAACAATTATAAACATTTTTATAAAGTTCGAATCTTATCTAAAATAGAAGATAGTTTTGTACTTACCCTGAAAATTTCATCAACTTTCATTTGATATTTTTTTATTTTATTTGAAAAAGTTATAAACTAACATTCAATATATAGTATTTTGAGTCAGAGAATACTTCTATCGGTTAAATAAAAATAAAAATATATATTTAAATAAATAAATGAAGATGGGTAGTCAGAAAGCTTTTGTTTATAATCATCCCCAAAAAATTCATTTAGTGTGTGTTCCAAAATTCTATCATCATTTTCTATTGAACAGATACTTTTTCTAGAAAGTTAAGGTAAGGAAAATAGTAATTATTTAATTATTCTTTTTTATTGATGAATCAATTCTTTGAAATAAGTAAATTTTTATTGAAAAATAATCATTTGATTTTGGAATAATTCAGAGTCTAATTTTCCTTTGAAATTAATTGTAATTATAATAATAACGAGTGTTGTTTAATTAATAATTAGGCTTGTAATTGATAAATGACATTTTACTAAATGATTTTTAAACTTATTTTAATAGTTTTTGAGTATTAAAACCAGATGATCATGTTTAGTATGTGACAGGCTATTTTCAATAAGAAAAATAAATTTTACATGAAAATTTATATTTAAAACTGTGATAACTTCTTATTCGTGACTTTTGCTTACACGAACCAAAATTTATTTTAAAGTTAATAAAAAATAGAAAAAAATAAGCCTTTGAAAGCCAATTTTGGCAGCAGCAAACATTAAATAATTTCAATAACCATGTTATACATATAAGAGCCAATCAGAAAACTGCAAGATTCAGGTCTGTAAGAAATCCTGCTAACTCTCTTTTTCATTTACAACAAGAAGTGTTATTATGCATTTTTCTCTAAAACATCAGGATTTTCAGAAAAAAAAATGATAAAGTTGGGACTTTTCCAAAAATTTTGAAAAATTTTCAAATTTCAAGGTCCTGTAACTCTTGATCCTTTCCATCTAGATCCTTGAAAATTTTTTTACGTATTTTGGGTAACAAAAGGAATAAATTCTTAAAGTCTCAACGATTTTTATTTTTTTGCTTTATCAGTTGGCGTGAAATGTCCCATATATATATATATATATATATATATATATATATATATATATATATATATATATATATATATATATATATATATATTGTAATGGGGGAATTTGTTCCCTATCCCCAGGTTACTATTATTTTAACTCTACAGTATCACCTCTGAATAACTACAAGTTTAATTATTATTTTTCCTTTAAATTTTACTCTGAATCGAAAATCTGAATTTATTAGCAATCAACTCTCTCGGGTGGATTCTGATCAGGTCTTCGTAGGGAACTATGACGAAACCACCGATGTAAACCAGCAACAAATCATTTACATATATTTTATAACAAAACAATGTTAATAAACACTTAAATAACACTGTTAAATAAAATACAAAAAGAAGTAATTTTCACTCTATATTTATTGAAGTAAATTTAACATACTTTTTACCCGACAATTTCTCGAAAATTGTGTAAGTGTAAAAGAAAAGTAGTGTGATTGAACTCTGGCTCGACTTAATAAATTCTCAGATTAATTATAATTAAATAAAATCCAATTAAACCCGTGAAATTAATATTGAGTTTACTAATGGCGGCTAAAACCGACGTTAATTACTACGAGCAAAACGGCGACGCGCACTGACTCTAAATTTTAAGTATTTAATATTTAAGATGGAGGACTTACCTTAATTCACAAAGCGTTACTCTCCAAAAATACAAAAACTCCAATGATTTATCCTCCAATTCAAAATCTCCTTTTCTCGTTCTAAATGAACTCCTCAGCTCTCTCGAAAATATTAAAAATGGCAAAATGGCAAAAATAGCAAGGTAGCAAAATGGCCAAATGGCAGCGTAAATCCTCTATGAACTTTTAACCTACTAAAATGGAGTCTAGACTCAAGAAAATGTCTCAACGAGCAGCAACAGAAAAACCAACAAGTGCAATCACCAAGATCCAATAGAGAAGTGTGTCAATCGCGCGTCTTCTCTCGAGCTCCTTCCTCTTCATCCCTTCTTTTATCAATTACGTCATAAATAGGATAATGGTTGATTGGTTATTAATCCTTTCCGTAATTGTTATTTGTTAATTACAAAGGATGTTAACTTTTAACCAATCAACACGTTTCCTTTTGGCGGCTTCTTTTATGTTAGCGCCCTCTATTTCTCGCGCGCTCCATTTAAATTTCTATTTGGAAGACTCCATATAATCAGTCTTAATAATTCTGCCTATGATCGTATCACTATTTCCCTCCAGCGCTCGATTTCTTTTATCATCTCTCTTGCTCTCGATCTCACGTATCTTCCTATAGAATACTGACACAGATTGATATTTTTACAATTGCCCATGTATATACTCCTTCTACCGTTTTTTTTTACATTTACTCATGTATATACTCCTTCTACCGTTATTTTTACATTCACTCATGTATATACTCCTTCTACCGTTATTTTTACATTTACCCATGTATATACGAGCCTGCTATATAAGCTATAGCTGGCTCCCCTTTTTCGCTGATCTCTTACTTTTCGCGCATGACTCGATTTCTGCCGCGAGTCGGTCACTTACCGACGCTTCCCCTTTACTTTCGAGCACGTGTTACAAATGTTCCGCGTCATTTCCCGGTTTTGCTCGTCATCGCGTACCGCGAGTGTATTGTGCGCATGTACCTATACACCGGGTGTGTGTGTGTGTGTGTGTGTCAGTGTACAGGTGACAGTGCTGCTGCGTGCACGTCGTCATCAAGAACATAAGATGGCGACGCACAAGAGCACAGTGTCAGGTTATTTTTTTTTTCTAAACATGTGTACTTTTCTTTGATCTGTTATGTGCACTAGTGTTAAGATGTTACAGCCATCACCGTAGCTTCAACTCCTAGTGCACAATAAGAAAATTGATGGTGACTGTGGTTTTTTTCTTCACCACGTGTTCGGATGTGAGGTTAGGTTCCTCTTTCTCTCTTTCTCTCTCTAGCGGTAAGTCGTCTGCTCATCGCTAAGCTTCTTGTTTACCTCGAAACAAACAAAAATACACTGATTAATTTCTTTTATTAAGTTAATTAACAATCAATTCAATGAATGCATTTCGGCTCATACTTCTCTTTATTCTTTTTTATAAATATTTTATTCTGATGCAATAAATGCATCACAATATATATATATATATATATATATATATATATATATATATATTATATAAAAATATAAAAATAAAAATTATCAACTTTGGAAATTTTTTAGGTGTATCGTTACTTTTTGGAGACGCTGTATAACTAATATATGTATATATACACCTAAAAAATTTCCGAAGTTGATAATTTTTTCAATCAGGTGAAGGTCGTTCTTGGAGTAACTTTTTTCGAGGTATCCGATGATAACCTTAGATTTGACCTTAAACCTCATTTTCAAGGTTATTTTGAGGTCAGTCTCATTTTTTTAAATGGGGACTCCTACTTTTTAAAGCGGAATCGAAAAGAGCGGAAAATTCTACGTTAATACATATCCAAACGTAAAATTTTTCGCTCTTTTCGATTCCGCTATAAAAAGTAGGGGTTCCCATTTAAAAATTAAGGTTGACCTCAAAATAACCTTGAAAATGAGGTTCAAGGTCAAATCCAAGGTCACCATCGGACACCCCGTAAAAAGTTACTCCAAGAACGACCTTCACCTGATTGAAAAAATTATCAACTTTGGAAATTTCTTAGGTGTATCGTTACTTTTTGGACACGCTGTATATGTCCTTTGGCCGTATTCAGGTAGAATATGAATTGAGAACAATGTTTGCCGCTTAAGCTGATATTGACGAGAGCGCGCAAAGTGCGCCCGAGGTAGATTTCTATTCAAGCGACAAACATTGTTCGAGATTCAGATTCCACCTGAATAAACGGCCATAGGACATAGGTGATTTTATGTCGGAAGTCGGCCGTATGAGGAACTATAACTTATTAATTGAAAATATTAATGTTTTTTATAATATTTTTTAAATTTAATTTTAGTTCTATTGATTTTTTTTTGTTTCTTAGAATGACATTTTGTAATTAGTATAACTGCTGTCGAAGCGTGAGTCATTTTTTTTCATTAACCTCCGTTTAATATGATTGCTTTTTGACATATTGAACGAAACATAATAGAATCGGTGATGCTATATTGATTTCTCCTGAGATATATTGAGTCTCAATATGTCTCAGGAGGACATATAAATCCTGTAAAGAGTCGAGATGCGCGTCTGAGACATATGCGATGCCAATACAAATTTAGCATGCTCTTTACATACTGACACGAATACGGCCTATGAAGTCATAAATATTTATATAATAGCCAATGTTTGTTATCTTCAGGAATGAAATCCCCTACAAATAAACCAAAAAATCGAACCAGAATAATCATCTCTGATGCTGACATTTTAAAATTTGGTTTATTTTTAATTGTGTTAAATGATACTTCAGCTGGTATGTTTATATTTGGGAACGGATAGAATGAAAAGTTTCTTATTATTGCGTTAAGTTTTTCCAATGTAAAGTATTCTTTTGTTATGACAAACTCATTTGTTATGAATCTCATAACGTACATATATATGCCTTCTAACACGTCGTGCGTCAGATCAACGGATACATTTTCGAAAATATCCTATATTATATTAAAGTGAAACCACATTTTTCTCCGGATCTCCGGTTCTCCGGTTCTCCGGTTCTCCGCTCTTTTCAAATGTGTCTAAACTTTTTTTAATAAAAGTAGCAATTTTTTTTGGGCCTTATATTCTTTGGGCCTAATAATTTTTCCTTCTCTATATTTTTTGAGCCATATATTTTTTTGGGCCTTACATTTTTTTGGGCCCAATAATTTTTTCTTCTCTATATTTTTTGAGCATTATATTTTTTTTAGCCGTATATTTTCTTGGGCCTTTTTTTGGGCCTAATATTTTTTTTGAGCTTTATATTTCCTTGAGCCTTATATTTTTTTTTGACATAAACATTTTTTTGGGCTTTATACTTTTTGGGCCCAATATTTTTTTGGGCCTTATATTTTCTTGAGCCTTATTTTTTTTGGACTTATACTTTTTTTGGGCCTTATACTTTTTGGGCCCAATGATTTTTCTTCTCTATATTTTTTGAACATTATATTTTCTTGGGCCTTTCTTTTGGGCCTAATATTTTTTTTGAGCTTTATATTTCCTTGAGCCTTATATTTATTTTGGACTTAAAAATTTTTTTGGGCCTTATATTTTCTTGAGCCTTATTTTTTTTGGACTTATACTTTTTTTGGGCCTTATACTTTTTGGGTCCAATAATTTTTTCTTCTCTATATTTTTTGAGCCATATATTTTTTGGGCCCAATAATTTTTCCTTTTCTATATTTTTTGAGCCTTATATTTTTTTAGCCTTATATTTTTTTGGGCCAAATAATTTTTTCTTCTCTATATTTTTTGAGCATTATATTTTCTTGCGCCTTTTTTTTTAATCGAATATTTTTTTGGGCCTAATATTTTATGTGGCCTTATATTTTCTTAAGCCTGATATTTTTTTTGGACGTATACATTTTTTTGAGCATTATATTTTTTTGGGCCCAATATTTTTATGGGCCCAATATTTTTATAGGCCCAATTTTTTTTCGGGCCTCATATTTTCTTGAGCCTTATATTTTTTTTGGACTAATACTTTTTTGTGGGCCTGATATTTTTTGGGCCCAACGATTTTTTCTTCTCTATATTTTTTGAGCCTAATATTTTTTGGGCCCAATAATTTTTTCTTCATATTTTTTACGCATTATATTTTCTTGAGCCTTTTATTTTTTTGTGCCCAATATTTTTTGGGTCTTATATTTTCTTGAGCCTTATATTTTTTTGGAACTTATACTTTTTTTGGGCTTTACATTTTTTGGGCCCAATAATTTTTCCTTTTCTATATTTTTTGAGCATTATATTTTTTTGTGCCTTTTATTTTTTTGGGCCCAATAATTTATTCTTCTCTATATTTTTTGAGCATTTTATTTTCTTGTACCTTTTTTTTGGGCCTAATATTTTTTTGGGCCCAATAATTTTTTCTTCTCTATATTTTTTGAGCATTATATTTTTTTGGGCCTTTTTTTTGGGTCTGATATATTTTGGGCCCAATATTTTTTTGGGCCTTATATTCTCTTGAGCCTGATATTTTTTTTGGATATATACATTTTTTTGGGCCCAATATTTTTTTGGGCCATATATTTTCTTGAGCCTTATATTTTTTATGGACTAATACTTTTTTTTGGGCCTTATATTTTTTGGGCCCAATGATTTCTTCTTCTCTATATTTTTCAAGCCTTATATTTTCTTGGGCCCAATGATTTTTTCTTCTTTACATTTTCTACGCATCATATTTTCTTGGACCTTTTATTTTTTTTGGACTTATACTTTTTTTGGTCTTTATATTTTTTGTGCCCATTATTTTTTTGGGCTTTATATTTTCTTGAGTCTTATTTTTTTGGACTTATACTTTTTTTGGGCCTTATACCTCTTGGGCCCAATGATTTTTTCTTCTCTATATTTTTTAAGCTATATATTTTTTGGGCCTCACATTTTTTTGGACCCAAAAATTTTTTCTTCTCTATATTTTTTGAGCATTACATTTTCTTGGATCTTTTTTTTGGGCCTAATATTTCTGTGGGCCCAATAATTTTTTCTTTTCTATATTTTTCGAGCATTATATTTTCTTGGGCCTTTTTTTGGGTCTAATATTTTTTTGGGCCTTATATTTCCTTGAGCCTGATATTTTTTTGGGACATATACATTTTTTTGGGCCTTATATTTTTTGGGCCCAATATTTTTTTGGGCGTTATATTTTCTTGAGCCTTATATTTTTTTGGACTTATACTTTTTTTTGGGCTTTATATTTTTTGGGCTCAATGATTTTTTCTTCTCTATATTTTTTAAGCCTTATATTTTTTTGGGCCCAATGATTCTTTCTTCTCTATATTTTTTACTCATCATATTTTCTTGGGCCTTTGTAGGAAGCCAACTTTATTCATTTTATTAATAAATATTACAAGAACTTTTACTTTTACTTCTTTCTTTCTTAATTAACTGAATCACACTGAGAAAACTATATTGATTTTCTTCTCTTTTTCTTTTTCTTAGCAACTGATATACATAGTTACCAATTAAACAAATAAATACACAACAAAATAAATCAATAAAATCAATCGAACATTACAATAAAAACCTACAGTTCGGCCATTCTGACTTTTGAGCCGTCCCGGCTAAATATAAAATACAAAATTAATCGCATAATACATTAAATTTAACAAACATATCGTTTCATTTGATCAGGCGCAAATACACTAAAGTAATGTCTCTGATTGTTTTGAAATCCGTCAATATCCCCTATTACATATCGATCATTGTTAAGAATAGCTTTTACTTCATAAGCACCTTTATATTTTGGAATTAATTTTTTATTTACACCTGCCGCTGTATCTATATTACGGATCATAATATATTCGCCTTTTTCATATAAATTAGCTTTTTTGTGTTTTTGATCATATAAATTTTTATTACTTAATTGATTTCTATTATTTTGAATCGATGCTTTTTGACGAATCTCATTTAAATTTCTCTCATAATACATATTCTTATCAATAATTTCTCTTATGTTGTCTTTAATTTTACCATTTTGATCTATTCCAAATAATAATCGACTTGGAGTTTCATTAGTAGATCTACACACAGTGTTATTTAAAGAATATTCAACTTCATTTATTACATCAGTCCATTTTTTAGGATTTTCACAAAGTTTAGCTATCATAGGTATTATAATTCGATTAAATCGCTCAACTTGACCATTTGCACAAGGAGTACTCACAGCAGTAAGAATATGCTCAATCAAATTAATTTTTATAAATTCTTTAAATGCATAAGAGGTAAAAGCTGATCCTCTGTCTGATATTATACGTCTAGGTCTACTATAACTTTTAAAATAATTAGTCAAATGTTTAATAACCTCATCTGCTGTAGTAGATTTACAAAGATATATCTTAATGAATTTCGTGAAAGCATCTACTATAATGAAAACAAATTTATAACCTTTTCCAGTTTTTTCTAAAGGGCCGCAATGATCAATATGCAATGTAAGAAAAGGTAAATTTCCTTTAGGTATATTGTGTAAATATCCTTCTGATTTCCCACTTGACATTGAAAATTCTATACATCGAAGACAATTAGATATATAATTTCTTATCTTTTCACGTATATGTGGAAACCAGTATACTTTTAAAATATAATTTAATACTTTATCAATACCTAAATGTCCTAAGTCATCATGACACGAACGGATAACATTATTTTCCATTGATTTCGGTACATAATCCCTTTCTACTATAAGAATACCGTGGCATCTACTAAGTGCATCGACGTGTCCCATACGAGTTCCTGAACGATGTATAATTTCATAATTATAATTTTCAAGAAATAATGCCCATCGTGAAATTCTAGGATTTACATTTTGTTTGCTAAGCGTTAAGCGAAAACTATCACAATCAGTAATTACTTTAAACTTTATGCCTCCTAAATATATTCGAAAACGTTTAATAACGTAAACTACCGCCAGACATTCAAGTTCGAAACTGTGATACTTTGACTCACTAGGAGAGTATCAGACCTCTGGATCACGGATTTTGCTCAAACTTTGGGATAAGTTTTCAGATGTCAAAATATGAAAGGAAAAAGAATTTTAGATCCCAACGCTCAATATTTCCCTAGTTACAGGCAATTAAAGAAAATCACTAAAAAAATTACTAGATTTTCAAACGCATATAGTTCCTTAGCATTGATAGCTAGGAGCGTAAAACTTTTTTGAAATTAAAGCTGAGCTCAAATCCTTTCGAAATAGTAGTTATAGCATGCCAAAATATTATTTTTTCCCAAAGTTATAGCGTGATAAACATTGGACCTGATTTTTCTTTTTAAAACATTAATTAATAAAAAAAGCTGAAATCGGGTCTAATGTTTATTACGCTATAACTTTGGAAAAAAATAATACTTTGACATGTTATAACTACTATTTCGAAAGGATTTGAGCTCAGCTTTCATTTAAAAAGTTTCATGCTCCTAAGTATCAATGCTAAGGAACTGTAAGCGTTTGAAAATCTAGTAACTTTTTTAGTGATATTCTTTAATTGCCTGTAACTAGGGAGATATTGAGCGTTGGGGTCTAAAATTCTGTTTCCTTTCATATTTTGACATCTAAAAACTTATCACAAAGTTTAAGCAAAATCCGTGATCCGGAGGTCTGATACTCTCCTAGTCAGTAGGCGTCGTTCGCTGACTAAAAGAAAAAAAATTGGTCTCCAAGTTAAATCTGCTTGTTTTTGAAGTAAAATAGCACCGAAACCGCTTGCGCTCGCGTCACAATGTAATTCCGTTTCCGCAGTTGAGGAATAAATTGCTAAGACTGGTTTATTTGATAAAAATTCTTTTAGTTTTTCGAATACTGCGTTTTTATGTTCACCAAATTTAAATTTCACATCTTTTTTAATTAGATCATATAAAGGCTTCGCAAGAACAGAAAATCCTGGAATAAATCGACGAAAATAGCTAGCTAAACTTACAAATCGATGTACTTCCTTTGAATTCCGCGAAACAGGATAATTCAAAGCAGCCGCAATATTTTCGTCACTCGGACGTATGCCGTATGAGTTTACCCTGTACCAAGATAATTTATTTCTGTTTGAGCAAACCAACATTTAGAAAGTTTAAATTGTAAATTATGTTTTCCCGCAAGTTCAAAAACCGAGCCTAAAATCTCTAAGTGTTCATTAATATCGTGTGTTGCTACCAAAATATAATCTAAGTATAATAATATTTTTTCAGATTTTATCAATGTTTTGAAAACAAAATTTAAAAATCGTATAAACACTCTTGGTGCATTCATTAGACCGAACGGACATTTTAAATATTCAAATTGGCCTAGAGGTGTAACAAATGAAGTGTATTTAATCTTTTAAATCAAGCAATGAATAATATTTTTTATCTTTTAAGCGATCAATATTATCGTCAATTAATTGAGTTGGTTGATTATCACGAACTGTAATTTTATTAATTTCTCTATAATCAAAACATAACCTAATATCTCCATTTTTTTTCCGTGTAAGTACAATCGGACTGGCGTAAGGTGATTCACTAGGTCGAATGATTTTTTGTTCAAGTAAATTATCCAATATTATTTTTAAATTTTCTTTATCAATAAAAGATAATCTACGTGGCCGAAAAGTTATTGGTTGTTCATGTTTTAATACAATAGTCATTTCGAATTCTGATTCTGCTTTTTTAGATTCAAAATTTTTAATATACATTTTCTGATATAATTCATTAATTTTTATTACTACGTCTTGATTTATTTCAGAATTAATTTGTAAATCTTTACTCATTGAACTCGGCTCATTTATATAATCTATATTAAGTATTTGATTAATAGTCGTCGCGAATAAATTAACATAAGAATTTCCGTTTCAATTGAGTCATCTAAAATATTTTTAATTATTGGTTTAATTAACGGATGCTTTGAAAAATTACGCCCCAGTAGCACGTTACACGTCATAGTTTCGTTAGGTACAATATAAAATTTTAAATTAATATTGATATTTATAACTTTAATATTACATGATGTAATTCCTAAAATTTTAATTGGTGACGCGTTAGTACCACAATATTTATTAGCAGTCTCTTTAATCTTTGCTATCGCACTTTTTGGTACAAAATCATTTTTAATTAAACTTAGAGGAGAACCCGTATCAAGCATCGCACTTACAATGTAATTAGATGAATTTTCGCATCCTTCGTTGGTTGTAAATTCTACATCAAGCATATACGGTTCTACCTCCGACGACTGTACAAGATTGGTTGATCTGCTCATTGACATCTCGCCAATTGAAGATGCTGGGCGTACTGAATTTCTCATTCCCATCGATGGTGCTCGAGTTGCCAGCGGTAGATTGTTTCTAGATGCTTCTTGCATTGTTATTTTACTCGCTGAAACCGTTGAAGAAATGTTTTTTTCTCGTTGATCTACTTTTTGTGTGCAATCTCTTGCTAAATGGTCGAGTGCATCACAGCGATAACATGCAGTAGGTTTCGGAGACATTCTGCATTGAGATGCGATGTGGCCCAACTCGTAACACCTGTAACATCTCAAAACTCTTTTTTCATTAATATTATTTTCTTTTAAGTTTAATCTTGTGTCTCTTTTATATTTAAATTCATCATTTTTTTTTGCTGTAATTTGTATTTTTCAAATGATTTTAACAAATCAGTTTTTACATAAAAATTCATCATTCTTGCTTGATTTCTTAAATTTTCATCACTTATACCATCAATAAGATAATCTATTATCTCTTCTTCTGCAATAGGCACTTGATTACCCAAAATTATTTTTTCATGGTAATAATCTGTAAATGATTCATTAGATTGCCACATTCTTGATTCAAAATTTTTCCGTAACATGAGTTTGCTTGGTCGAATGTCAAACATCTGCTCTATTTCTTTTAAAAGCTCTGTGATACTTAAGGTTGAAAACTCAGCTTTTGAATAAAACCAATTAATAGCCCGACCTTTTAACTTTGATGAAATTAAAATTCTTGCGGCACTATCATCAAGCTCATAAGAATTTATTATAAGCAGCAATTGTTTCTTCCATTTCCAAAAATTATTATCATTCCCATCAAATTCACTTATAAGATCTTTTATTGATCGAATACTGTTTTGAGCAAAAAGTGCACTCCCGTTTGATCTTGACGTTCCCTGTGTAGAAAGCTGACCAAACTGTCTCAGAAGTTCTTGTTCTCGTCTAAGAAGTTGCTGTTTTCTTTCTAGCTGCTCTCTCTCTCTCTCTCTCTCTCTCTCTCTCTCTCTCTCTCTCTCACATGGCTCTCGAATGGCGTAAGTAGCGACACATCGGCTTCCTATTGCTCTCTATTATAAATCGCTTTTAACAATAGATTTTTTCACTTCGCGGAGTGAAATTTGTTTTAGGGGGTCGTCTGAAGGGGTCAGTAGGCATTGGCTGCATTTGTATGCATCTGCATGCATCTTTTTTGTGACTCTGTGACGATTTTCCTAACTCTGCACTGCTGTTGGTGTAGTACTTTGATTGCTGCTGCCGCTGATTTTGCATGGAGATTTTTTGCTGTTGTTTTGCTGTTCCTGTGACTGGTCTGTTTGATGGTGTGTAGTGCAGTGTTGAAGTTGTTTTTTGGTGCATTTTTATTATTTTTAGCGTCTTAGAGTGACATAACCTCTAATTTTTTGGCGCCAATTTCTCTGTAGTGAAATCCTACAACATTATTATATGTGGCGCCATCTATTGCATCTATTGCATACTTCTTGTACTATTTAATCTCTCTTGTTGGATAACTGTTATCATCGTTAATTACCATCGTCAATCAAAATTAAGGCGCTTATCCACTAGTACTTCTAATTATTAATGCACATCAAAACTTTTATATTTAATACGTTGTATTATTGTAGATGACCATTATCTTCATCAACTAAATTGGTATGCTATTCCACTACTACTTCTTATTTACGTCTTAGAGTGGCGTAATTTCTGAATTCTTGTCGTTGATTATTCTGTACTGAAATTCTACAACGTTAATATACGTGGCGCCATCTATTGCATACTTCTTGTACTAATTAATCTCTCTTGTTGGATAACTGTTGTCATCGTTAATTACCATCGTCAATTAAAATTAAGGCGCTTATCCACTACTACTTCTAATTATTAATGCACATCAAAACTTTTATAGTTGTCACATCAAAACGTTTAATACGTTGTATTATTCACACAGTATAGTGTTTTCTTTTTCTCCGCTCTGTTTCTGTTTTTGCATCTCATCTTTCCCCGACGCTAATTTTATTTTATTTTTTATTCTTTTCATTTTTATTAAGGTCTTTATATACTTAATCTTTTTCACACTGCATAAACTATGGCACCATCAACACACTGCAGTTTCTGTTCTAAGGTTTTCACCCATACCTCCAAGCCTAAAGTTTGTGGAAGGTGTGAGAGAACTTATCATAGCTCCTGCACTACTTTCACATCTGTTAGAGATCAGGATAACAAAACTATATTGATGTGCAGTCTGTGTTTGGCGGCTGTAAATCCTGATTGTTTTCGACCGCGATCAGGCTCCCTTTCCTCTGCGCACAATGCAACTCTCTCTCCATGCCCACCTAGAACGCCATCACCATCAACAGCTATGCCACCAAATGATATCCTGGCTGCCATATTGGAGAAAATGAATAAGCTGGATAAAATAGACTCCATGGATACCAACATAACTGCTATTGTATCTCGACTTACTGCACTTGGCGATAGGTTCACAGCGCTTGAATCTCGTGTGGACGCTATCAGTACAACCTTTGAGGAACGATTGAGCAGTAGTGAGGCTGCGCTGGAGCAGTTTCGTGGAGAGCAGCGTGAGCTCAAAATGAGAGTGGATGGTTTACTTGCCGCGTCTTCTGATGTGTCTGCGTCTTCAGCAGAGTCTCTTTCTGCTAAGCTCCAAGAGTTGGATAGGGCCAACAAGTCCTTGTCGCTTCAATGTGAGGCTTTGGCTGCGCAGCAGGTGCGTTTTGAGAGGTCTTCTGATCTAGTAGTGGGAGGATTTGTGCCGGAGGAATTGAAGGATCTAAGGTCTGCTGTCTTGGCTGTGTTGACTATACTTGACTCTGGGTACTCTCTCGGTGACATAACATCGGTTCGACCTCTTAGGCGCTCTCTAGTTGTGGATGGTGCTGCGGCTGCTGGTTCATTGGCGACTGATGCAGCGTCTGCAACAGAATCTGCCTATTCATTATCAACATCTGCATCTGCACAACATCCTGTTCGTCCATCTACTGTGCCTTTACTTGTCACTATGAAGAGTGCATCATTGGCTCGTGCTGTAATTGCTTCTAAAGCGAAGTTTGGAAAGCTATCATCATCTAAAATAAATGATCATCTGCCTCCTGATAATAAAAATGTTGAGTCTCTGACATCGTCGGTGATTAATATAAACGAGTATCTGCCTGGCTCATTACATCAGTTGAAGCTGCGAGTCTTAGAAAAGGCAAAGGATAAAAAATATGACTTTGTCACATTTGTGCGAAATGGAATGATATACGCTAGGAAGAAGGGGGATCGGATACCTGTGCGTATTACTACTGATGCTGACCTGAATGCTTTTTTAGCAAAAATAACTCCCATCAGCAACGGAGAAGCGAGCTGATTCGAGATGCTGTGGTAAGTCCATTTTCTTCTTCCTTCCCTTCTGATTCTCTGTTACCTACTAATAATACTTCATCTTCATCTACCATTACAAAACATGTCTCTACTGAGGATGGTCTCAGGGTTTGTCATTTTAATGCCAACTCCATTCGTGCTCATATTGAAATGATAAGATTATTTTTGGCTTCTCGCACTTATTTTCATGTGGTGGCTGTGACTGAGACAAAGCTGGGTCAGATAGTCTCTGACTCGCTTATAGCCATAGATGACTATGTGCTTTTCAGACAGGATCGTAACACTAGAGGTGGTGGTGTTGCTCTATATGTTCATCGCTCACTGGATTGCATACGACTGTGTTCTTCAAAAGGTGGCTGGTGTGGTAAGCCAGGCTTACCTGAATATCTCTTTTGTGAGATTAAAACTCATGATGTTGCTTCTCCTATTTTTGTTGGAGTAGTCTACAGACCACCTCATGCTCCATTCTTGGCTGGAACTGATTTTATTCCTGATCTGTCATCTTATATGCATGATTATAGCACTAAAGTTATCTTGGGTGATTTCAATACAAACCTATCTACTGATTCTGATGACTCTTTGTTTCTGAAGGGTTTGATCAAGGAAAATGCACTCTTTTCTGTGCCTTACGGTGCAACTCATCACACTGCCACATCTGATACTTGGCTAGATTTATGCCTTGTGGATGCAAGTGATTCCTTGCTTGATTATTGGAAGACTGATGTGCCATTTATAGATGGACATGATTTCATTGCAGCCACTGTCAAGTCTTCTCTTTCTAAGCCTGTGCTTAATGATTTCTCTTATCGAGACTATAAGGCTGTTGATAACACAAGGCTGATTGATTATTTTTCCTCTTTGGATTGCTCTATCTGTAATGGCGATTCAGATCTCGAAACTCGTCTTAATTGTCTTTATGGCCATCTAAGTGAAGCAATTTCACTCTTTGTTCCCATTAAAAAGGTTCGACAGGGTGTAAATCGTCGTCCATGGATCACTGCAGAGCATCGTGGTTTGGTTCATGATAGAGACCGGCTTTATAGACGCTATAAACGCTCACGACTTCCCTTTGACTTGCTATCATATAGAGCTGCATGTGATCGTGCTCATGAGAGCATTGAGTCTTCAAAACTCCTTTATTATTATGGCAGGCTCTCTGGGCTAAATGATTCTCGGCAAATCTGGAAGGAGCTGCGTAATCTCGGTATTTGTTCGAGTGGAAATACTTCTTGTCACCCTTTCTCTATTGATGAGCTAAATTTTCATTTTTCCAGTGTAGCATCTGATAGATCGGTCACCTCAGTCTTTGATTATTCGAATACTTTAGCTGAGGATGAACCATTTAAACCTATGTTTACGTTCTCTGAGGTGTCGCTGTTTCAGGTTGGTCAGGCTGTGCGTAGTTTTACTACGCAGGCGAGGGGTCCAGATGACATTCCTCAGTCTCTTATTAATACTGCATTTCCTGTTATCGGTAAATTCTTGTGTCGCATTTTCAACGATTCCTTGAAAGAATGTCTTTTCCCATCATGTTGGAAGTTATCGCTTATTAAAACTATTAATAAAGTTACTTCTCCACAATCTATGAATGATATTCGACCTATTTCCTTATTATCGTTTCTGTCAAAGGTACTTGAGCGTCTTGTCCATCAGCAGTTGTATGAATATTTGTCCACTAGACAACTATTGGATCCGCAGCAAACTGGATTTAGGACTGGGCATAGTACACAGACAGCCTTGTTGAGACTGACAGATGATATTAGACTCAATATGGATAGACGCTATGTCACCTTGCTTTTGCTATTTGATTTCAGTAAGGCATTTGATACCGTGAACCATGCTATTTTGCTTAGAAAAATGTCATCACTTGATGTCTCCATCACGGTAATCAGATGGTTTGCCTCTTATCTTGCGGGTCGTCAGCAGGCTGTTATTGGCGAGGGTGGTAATGTATCTAATTACCTCTCTCTTAGTATGGGAGTTCCTCAAGGATCTGTATTGGGGCCGTTATTATTCTCTATATATGTGAATGATGTTGCTATTGATTTTGGTCCTGATATTCAATACCTTATATATGCTGATGATCTTCAGATATATGTCCATTTTCCTTTGGATAAATTGGATGTTTACTCTTCTATTATGAGTGCACATGCTGTTGCTATCTCTGATTGGGCTGCTAGAAATTGCCTTAAATTGAATGTCGGTAAAACTAAGGCCATAATTATTGGCTCCTATTATTATATTAATTTGCTGTCTACTATACAGGCTGCTGGTGTCCAAATTAATGGCACTACTGTTAGGTTTGAATCTTCTGTTCGGAATTTAGGGGTGTGGTTGGACAGTAAACTGAATTGGAAGGAGCACATCTCTCAGGTTTGTAATAAGTCTTTTTCTTTGTTATACAGGTTAAACTACTTTCGAAAGAGTACTAACATTGCTCTTCGTAAGCATCTGATACAGACTTTACTTTTTCCGCTCATCGATTATTGTTGCCTCGTTTATTCTGATTTGTCGGCTGAACTTGACTTGAGGCTTCAGAGAGTCATCAACTCTGGTATTCGCTATGTTTATGGTGTTGGCAGACGTGAGCATATTTCTGCTTATCGTACAAAATTGGGCTGGTTATCTACCTCCAGTAGAAGAAAATATTTTGCATCCTCCTTTCTTTATAAGATGTTCTCTACTAAAGTTCCTTCTTATCTTTATTCTAGATTTATTTGGAATCAATCTGTTAGAACATTGAGGGGTGCTGTGAGGCTATTGACTGTACCACCTGCAACTACTGAATTTTACAATGGATCGTTCTTGGTCACTTCATCCTTCCTATGGAATGAGCTCCCTGAGTCAATTCGAAATTCACCATCACTTCATTCATTTAAATCTTCAGCATTTACTCATTACCTCTCCTTAGAAAATGGACCTATGCCATCACAATAAAAATAAAAATAAACTGTAACTTAATTATAATCTTTAATTCAAATTATTAAGTTTTTTATTATTTTCTTCTGTTTCTGTTTTAAATACTGCTTTTACTCAATATTATATTTTATTATTACTTGTATATAACTGTATAAAAATTGTACAATATAATGTACATACAATAAACATATATCTATATATCTATCTCTCTCTCTCTCTCTCTCTCTCTCTCTCTCTCTCTCTCTCTCTCTCTCTCTCTCTCGATGTAAATACATCATTTCCCTACGTAAATTTTCATCAATTTCTTCATTTCTTTGTCGTTGCTCATATAGGTTAGCTCGTTCTCTTTCTTCTCTTTGTACATCTCTTCTCTGTGCTTCCTCTGCTAGTGCCTATTCTTGTTCCTGTTCATGTCTCTGTTCTTCTGCTGCTAATTCTATTCTTCGTGCTTCTTCCAAAAGATCGTTTTCCATTCTTAACCTTTCATTTTCAATTTCATTCCATATATTCGGATTAAATTCTGTTAATCGAGCAATTAATTCTGCTTTTGTTTCTGTAGTTATTAAATCTCTTTCACGTAATAATTCTTTTAATTGATTGACTCGTAAATCATTTGGATTCATGATGTTTTATAAATTTAAAACTTTATTTTTCTTGGATAAAAAAAAATACTCTTTTTTTTATTTATTTTATTTATTTTCACCCTACACCTAGAATTGTAGGGAGCCAACTTTATTTATTTTATTAATAAATATTACAAGAACTTTTACTTTCACTTCTTTCTTTCTTTATTAACTGAATCACACTGAGAAAACTATATTGATTTTCTTCTCTTTTTCTTTTCCTTAGCAACCGATATACATAGTTACCAATTAAACAAATGAATATACAACAAAATAAATCAATAATCAATCGAACATTACAATAAGAACCTACACCTTTTATTTTTTTCGGACTTATACTTTTTTTGGGCCTTATACTTTTTTGGGCCCAATGATTTTTACTTCTCTATATTTGTTGAGCCATATATTTTTTGGGCCTTACATTTTTTTGGGCCTAATATTTTTTTTAGCCCAATAATTTTTTCTTTTGTATATTTTTTGAGCATTATATTTTCTTGGGCCTTTTTTTTGGGTCTAATATTTTTTCGGGCCTAATATTTTTTTGGGCCTTATATTTTCTTGAGCCTGATATTTTTTTTGAACGTATACATTTTTTTTGGCCTTATATTTTTTGGGCACAATATTTTTTTGGGCCTTATATTTTCTTGAGCCTTATATTTTCTTGAGCCTTATATTTTTTTTGGACTTATACTTTTTTTTGGGCCCAATGATTTTTTCTACTCTAGATTTTTTAAGCCTTATCTTTTTTTGGGCCCAATGATTTTTTCTTCTCTATATTTTTTTTAGCTATATATTTTTTGGGTCTTACATTTTTTTGGGCCCAAAAATTTTATTTTTTATGTTTTTTGAGCATTATTTTTTTAGCCTTATATTTTTATGGGCTTAATAATTTTTTCTTCTCTATATTTTTTAAGCATTATAATTTCTTGGACCTTTTTTTTGGGCCTAATATTTTTTTGAGTCCATTAATTTATTCTATTTTATATTTTTTGAGCATTATATTCTCTTGGGCATTTTTTTTGGGTCTAATATTTTTTTGGGTCTAATATTTTCTTGGGCCTTATATTTTCTTGAGCCTGATATTTTTTTTGGACGTATACATTTTTTTGGGTCTTATACTTTTTGGGCCCAATGATTTTTTCTTCTCCATATTTTTTGAGCCACATATTTTTTGGGCCTTACATTTTTTGGGCCTAATAATTTTTTCTTCTCTATATTTTTTGACTCATATATTTTTTTGGGCCTTACATTTTCTTGGGCCCAATAATTTTTTCTTCTCTGTTTTTTGAGCATTATATTTCTTCAGCCTTATATTTTTTTGGGCCCAATAATTTTTTCATTTCTATATTTTTTGAGCATTATATTTTCTTGGATCTTTTTTTCGGGCCTAATATTTTTTTGGGCCCAATAATTTTTTCTACTCAATATTTTTTGAGCATTATATTTTTTTGGGCCTTACATTTTTTTGGGCCCAATAATTTTTTCTTCTCTATGTTTTTTGAGCATTATATTTTTTTAGCCTTATATTTTTTTGGGCCCAATAATTTTTCTTTATATTTTTTGAGCATTATATTTTCTTGGACCTTTTTTTGGGCCTAATATTTTTTTCAGCCCAATAATTTTTTCTTCTGTATATTTTTTGAGCATTATATTTTCTTGGGCCTTTTTTTTGGGTCTAATATTTTTTTGGGCCTAACATTTTTTTGGCCTTATATTTTCTTGAGCCTGATATTTTTTTGGGCCTTATATTTTCTTGAGCCTTATATTTGTTTGGACTTATACTTTTTTTTGGGCCCAATGATTTTTTATAATCTAGATTTTTTAAGCCTTATACTTTTTTGGGCCCAATGATTTTTTCTTCTCTATATTTTTTTTAGCCATATATTTTTTGGGCCTTACATCCTCTTGGGCCCAAAAATTTTATTTTTTATGTTTTTTGAGCATTATTTTTTTTTAGCCTTATATTTTTATGGGCTTAATAATTTTTTCTTCTCTATATTTTTTTAGCCATATATTTTTTGGGCCTTACATTTTTTTGGGCCTAATAATTTTTTCT
The DNA here is from genome assembly GCA_017163975.1 of Anastatus disparis. Classification (NCBI taxonomy): domain Eukaryota; kingdom Metazoa; phylum Arthropoda; class Insecta; order Hymenoptera; family Eupelmidae; genus Anastatus; species Anastatus disparis. Next base: position 1,672,939 of record JAFFSR010000136.1, on the reverse strand, counting down.
TCTCTATATTTTTTGACTCATATATTCTTTTGGGCCTTACATTTTCTTGGGCCCAATAATTTTTTCTCCTCTGTTTTTTGAGCATTATATTTCTTCAGCCTTATATTTTTTTGGGCCCAATAATTTTTTCATTTCTATATTTTTTGAGCATTATATTTTCTTGGATCTTTTTTTCCGGCCTAATATTTTTTTGGGCCCAATAATTTTTTCTACTCAATATTTTTTGAGCATTATATTTTTTTGGGCCTTACATTTTTTTGGGCCCAATAATTTTTTCTTCTCTATGTTTTTTGAGCATTATATTTTTTTAGCCTTATATTTTCTTAATCCTGATATTTTTTTTGGACGTATACATTTTTTTGGGCCTTATACTTTTTGGGCCCAATTATTTTTTCTTCTTTATTTTTTTTGAGCCATATATTTTTTGGGCCTTACATTTTTTTTGGCCTAATAATTTTTTCTTCTCTATATTTTTTGAGCCATATATATTTTTTTGGGCCTTACATTTTCCTGGGCCCAATAATTTTTCCTTCTCTGTTTTTTGAGCATTATATTTATCCAGCCTTATATTTTTTTGGGCCCAATAATTTTTTCTTTTCTATGTTTTTTGAGCATTATATTTTCTTGGACCTTTTTTTCGGGCCTAATATTTTTTTGGGCCTAATAATTTTTTCTACTCTATATTTTTTGAGCATTATATTTTTTTGGACCTTATATTCTCTTGAAAATTTTTTTGGACATATACATTTTTTTGGGCCTTATATTTTGGGCCCAATATTTTTTTGGGCTCAATATTTTTTTGTGCCTTATATTTTCTTGAGTTTTTATATATTTTTTGGACTTATACTTTCTTTTTGGGCCTTATATCTTTTGGGCTCAATCATTTTTTCTTTATATTTTACAAGCCTTATATTTTTTTGGGCCCAATGATTTTTTCTTTTATATATTTTTTACTCATATTTTCTTGGGCCTTTAATTTTTTCTGGACTTAGACATTTTTTTGGGCTTTATATTTTTTGGGCCTAATATTTTTTTGGGCCTTATATTTTCTTGAGCCTTATTTTTTTTTGGGGATTATACTTTTTTTGGGCCCAATGATTTTTTCTTTTATATATTTTTTACTCGTCATATTTTCTTGGGCCTTTAATTTTTTCTGGACTTAGACATTTTTTTAGGCTTTATATTTTTTGGGCCTAATATTTTTTTGGGCCTTATATTTTCTTGAGCCTTTTTTTTTTTTTGGGGATTATACTTTTTTTGGGCCCAATGATTTTTTCTTCTCTATATTTTTTGAGCATTATATTTTCTTGGACCTTTCTTTTGGGCCTAATATTTTTTTGAGCCCAATAATTTTTTCTTTTCTATATTTTTTGAGCATTATATTTTCTTAGACCTAATAATTTTTTGGGCCTTATATTTTTTGAACCTGATATTTTTTTTGGACGTATACATTTTTTTGGGCCTTATATTTTTCGGGCCCAATATTTTTATGGGCCCAATATTTTTTTGGGCCTTATATTTTCTTGAGCCCTATATTTTTTTTGGACCTATACTTTTTGTGGGCCCAATGATTTTTTCTACTCTATATTTTTTAAGCCTTATATTTTTTTGGGCCCAATTATTTTTTGTCTATATTTTTTCTGAACTTATACTTTTTTGGATCTTACATTTTTTGGGCCAAATAATTTTTTCTTTTCTATATTTTTTGAGCCTTATATTTTTTTGTGCCTTTTATTTTTTTGGGCCCAATAATTTTTTCTTCTCTATATTTTTTGAGCCATATATTTTTTTGGGCCCAATTATTTTTTCTTCTATAAGTTTTTTGAGCATTATATTTTTTTGTGCCTTTTATTTTTTTGGGCTCAATGATTTTTTCTTTTTTATATTTTTTAGCGTTATATTTTTTTGAGCCTTATATTTTTTTGGAACCTATACTTTTTTGTGCCTTACTTTTTTTAGGCCCAATAATTTTTTCTTTTCTAATAATGTTTCTTTTCTATAAATGTTTCTAAGATTAAAAATTTGTAATCGATATAGAGTCAAATAACTTTTTTATATTGTTTGATACCGTGAACAAAAGATACCAGAAAAGAATTATTTTATAAAAGATAGTGAAGCATTAATAATTCGAAGATATCATAATTTTTTGTCTTATCTTCAGGGCCTTATTTTTTCATAGTTGCTATATTTTTATCCTAATTTTTTGGGCTTTATTTTTTCAGTCTTTTTTTGGGTCTTATTTTTTATTTAATTTTTGGGCTTAATTAATAATTCATTTAGTCATTCATATGGTTTTTTTGCATGTGACATATGTCAAGTCGGCATTTTTTGTTTTATGACAATATTTTGTATGTTTTTGTTGCTTTAATTTTTGTATTTTTACATATATGACTAGAGGAATCGATTATATTTTTGAAGTGTAAATGAGTAAATAAATTCTTATAAGCATTTATTATAAGTACCAAACTAGGTCTCTCTCTCTCTCTTGCTTTCTTACATTCTCTCTCTCTCGCTTTCTTACATTCTCTCTCTCTTGCTTTCTTACATTCTCTCTCGATTTCCTACGTTTTCTCACGCTTTCTCATGCTTTTTCGCGCATTCTCACGTCTTGCTCCCTTATGCTTCTTTGTTCTCCAATGCATTCTCTTTCTTTCTGTCTCTTGCTGTCTTTTTCGCTTGCCGTCGTTTTTTGTTTTTTTCTTTGTTCTTTTTCTTACCATATCTTGATCTTCTGTTTTTTACAGCTTCTTGCATTTTTGTCCTCTCTTGCATTTTTATTTTTTACTCTAATGAAGCATTTCATCCAAGCCTGTTATTTTTTAAGTGATTCGTCAGTGGAGCGTTTTTTTTTTAAATTTTTTTATAAGAGGCTCCGCTCCAGATGCTTATTTGCACAATATTTAGCAACAATTATTAAGCAGTTGATTTAACTGTGTATCTTTATGTGCAGCCAGTACAACAGCGCATCCCCATATGCAGCCGATTCAACAGCGCATCACCATATGCAGCCGATTAAACAGTGCATTCCCATATGCAGCCGATTCAACAGCGCATTCCCATATGCAGCCGATTCAACAGCGCATTCCCATATGCAGCCGATTCAACAGCGTATCCCCATACAGAAAGAAATTTGGCATTGGGAGATTTTAATGACTTTGGAATACTAAATGTAATTATAACTAACATTACTATTTTTGAATTTGTAAATAAAATAAGTGATAATTTTTTACTTCAACGTTCCTTGTAATACAGGGTTCAATGTATACGGTATTTAAAAACTTCTTGTAATGGTATATTACAATTTTTAGAAAAACGCTTTACCGAATTCGAAATATATTATTTCGATTATTTCTGAAATCGTACACGAACAAAATATGGTAATTATTTATTGCCAAATTTCTTTCTGTGCATATACAGCCGATTCAACAGCGCATCCCCATATGCAGCCGATTGTACTGTGAATTTTGAAATGCAATCTATATTACTGCACATTTCCGTGTACAGTCAATTCATCAGTGCTTTCTAAAATGCATCATGATTTTGAATATTATATCAAATATTATTATATTAGATATCATAATATCTTTATTATATAAATATTTACAATATTATTTATAATATTTCTTTATATACAATGTTTTTTGTATAAATTGTGTCTTGATCATTCTTATTTTCTCCGTTGACTATTGCACTTTTGCTTAAAAATAATTTTAAATTTTTTTTATGTTTTGTCCTTGAAAGGGCAACATATGAGTGTCCACGAGTGAAAACGGGCGATGGCAAATATACACCAACTTTTTCATAAGATTGTCCTTGGGATTTATTAATAGTCATTGCAAAACCTAATCTAATAGGAAACTGTTTTCTCTGCATGTTAAAAGGGAAATGTTCTTTAGATGGAGACGAAATTATTCTTGGAATAAAAACTAATTTACCTTTGTTTTTTCCACTTGCCAATTTAGCTTGGATAGAATATCTTAGTAGGTTTTTTACTATTAACCTTGTCCCGTTACAAAGTCCATCATTTACATTCAAAGGCTATAGCAGAATAAGCATGGTGAATTTGCCCCCTCCCAAATGGCGTATCTGATATGGGTCACTTAAAAGGTTATCAAAAAATATTAAGAAAGCCAAAATTACAGACCCCTAAACCCCATGTAGGAGTTATAAAGCTAAAAAACGTGATTTTTCGATTTTATTTTTTTACAGCTAGGCTCTGCATTCCAGAGGCTTGTAAAAAATCATGAAAGTAGGTTTTTCCTTTCTAAATAATTACAATTTTTTACGAAACTCATAACCTCAAAATTGGCTCCGAAAAACCTCATTAAAATTTTAAATCAGTGTTTTTACATCCCAGATTTCGAGGCACTAAACTCAATATAGGTATTTTTTATGTATTTTTTCCTGCTCTTCACGATGCCGTCATTAGTTTACAAAAAAAAATGGTGGCACACCCAATTTTCGGCCAAAAATCGTTTTTTTTTGGCTTTTTTACGGGGTTTTAAGCATTAATAATGAAATAAATTACTATATTATGGCTCTAAATAACACTTTTTCTATATTTTTCTACTTTCTGTTGAGTTCTGAAATCAGATTAAAGATATTTTCAGCTGAACACGCTATCCTACGCTCAGAAACGGTTTTTTGTGAGGTTATTTAAAGATTTTGTTGCGTGATTTGGCATCTGAGAGATTTGGAAAGACATATTTTGATAATCCATACATGTTCTTTACAACTGTATACTCAGATTTGCAATATTTTAATCCATAAACCATGAAAATTTACCGAAATCTAATTTTTTTTGAGGTTATGTAATAATTTCATTTGATTATATTTTATTTGAATAACTTAAATAACAAATATCAGTATTTTTTATGACTTTCTATTATTTTGTCTTATTAGATTTACGATATTTTCATTTACACGTTCCAGTATTTGCCAAAAACTGATTTTAGTTTAAGTTTATGTACAAATTATATTAACTTATATTACATTTAAAAAGCTTAAAACAACGGTTTTTAGTTTTTTTATGTTACCATTTTTCAATCATATTTCCAGTATATTGCGATGCGCGCTTAACATAGTATTTTGAGAAAATGTAATGCTTTTACTAACTAGGAGAGCATCACATCTCCGGATCACGGATTTTGTTTTAACTTTGAGATAGGTTTTCAGATGTCAAAATATGGAAAAAGCCAGAGTTATAGACCCCAACGCTCAATATTTCTCCAGTTGCAGGCAATTAAAGAAAATCACTAAAAAAGTTACTAGATTTTCAAACGCTTATAATTCTTTAGCATTAATAGCTAGACGCTTGTAACTGTTTTTAAATGAAAGCTACGTTCAAATCCTTTCGAAAAAGCACCTGTAGCATATCAAAATATTATTTTTTCCTAAAGTTACAGCGTTATGAAAATTGTACTACATTTTAACATTTATCATTAATTAATATTTTTAAAAGGAAATTCAGCTCAAATTCTTATAACGCTGTAACTTTGGGAAAAAATAATATTTTGATATGCTATAGGTGCTTTTTCGAAAGGATTTGAACGTAGCTTTCATTTAAAAACAGTTACAAGCGTCTAGCTATTAATGCTAAAGAATTATAAGCGTTTGAAAATCTAGTAACTTTTTTAGTGATTTTCTTTAATTGCCTGCAACTAGAGAAATATTGAGCGTTGGGGTCTATAACTCTGGCTTTTTCCATATTTTGACATCTGAAAACCTATCTCAAAGTTAAAGCAAAATCCGTGATCCGGAGATGTGATACTCTCCTAGTAAGTTATGTTATTCTTACTAACTAGGAGAGTGTCACACCTCCGGATCACGGATTTTACTCAAACTTCGGGATAAGTTTTTAGATGATAAAATATGGAAAAAGCTAAAGTTATAGTCATAAATACTCAATATTTCCCTAGTTACAGGAAATTAGAGAAAATCACTAAAAAAGTTACTAGATTTTTAAACGCATATAGTTCTTTAGCATTGATAGCTACAAGCTTTAAACTTTTTTTAAATTGAAGCTGAGCTCAAATCCTTTCGAATTAGTAGTTATAACATGTAAAAATATTATTTTTTCCCAAAGTTAGAGCGTGATAAACATTGGACCTGATTTTTCTTTTAAAAACATTAATTAATAATAAAAGCTGAAATTAAGTCCAATCCTTATTACGCTCTAACTTTGGAAAAAAATAATACTTTGACATGTTATAACTGTTATTTCGAAAGGATTTGAGCTCAGCTTTCATTTAAAAAAAGTTTCATGCTCCTAAGTATCAATGCTAAGGAACTGTAAGCGTTTAAAAATCTAGTAACTTTTTTAGTGATTTTCTTTAATTGCCTGTAATTAGGGAAATATTGAGTATTTATAACTATAACTTTAGCTTTTTCTATATTTTATCATCTGAAAACTTATCCCGAAGTTTGAGCAAAATCCGTGATCCGGAGGTGTGACACTCTCCTAGTAAGTTGAAAACAGTTACTTTTAAGTGTACTTAAATCATTTCTTAAATATCATGGCACAAATAATATTTTTTCAAACACCGCAACTTTTTATTTAAATAAAGTTTATAACAGAATTGGTAGGAAAAGTAATTTTCTCATTTTCATAGTTTGCGTAGTGTATAATATAATAAATTATAAAAAAATGTTAAATGTAACTCAAAACAAAAACTCAGATTAGTGACAAATGAAGCCTCAAGCAACAAAAATGACCAAGCCCATTTTTTTTTTAAATTGAGTTATTAAGTAAAGCATATTTTTTAGCCTATTTTCTACTATATTTAATTATAAAATTTTTAAAAAATTTGATTTTTCAATTTTTTTGGTATGTCAAAAAACTGCTGCAAATCAAAAAAGCGCTAAGTCCATTGAACTTGCTTATCAAAAATGGTCAAGTCCAATTTTAATTTTAAGAATAGAGTACATGTGCATTTTTATGAATATACACACGCATATACTTACACATAAACATAATACGCTCACAAATACACACTCGTAAGCATATGCAATAATAATATACTATGTGTTATTTATAAATAATAAACGCGTATTTATGAGTGTACGTCTATGTTTGTTGCTAATGTTCAGCGAGCTTCCGAGAATAAACTTTAGCGTTTTTTCGATTTGCAGCAGTTTTTTGATATACGAAAAAAAAATTGAAAAATCAAATTTAAAAGCTTAAGTTTCATCGTGTATATACCTTGCGAATTTATTACTATAAAAAGAAATAAATATATTAAAAAATAGGATTAAATATAGTAAATATATAATTTAATATAGTAAGATTAAATATAGTAAATATATAATTTAATATAGTAAGATTAAATATAGTAGAAAATAGGATAAAAAATATAAATGACTTAATAATTTAATTTTCGAAAAAAATGGACTTCATTTTTGTTGTGAGACGCTTCGACATTATGTCATATTATTTGACAAATCTATAAATTACAAATCTAAATTGCTAAGTCCGGATAATATTTTTGAATAAAAAATAACTGAGTCCCGATTTTACATCAAAATTAGTCAAGTCCTTAAATTTTTTTTTTCTAAACTAGCCAAGTCCATAGCCACATTAAAGTTAGCTAAGTCCATATTAAAAAATTATTTTTCTCTTTAAAAAATCAATTTAGAGTTTTCGAAACATGTGCAAAAATCTTATTTTTTATCGGTGAATTCAATAGTATATTGGTTAACAAGCGATTTAGAATCATTTAAAAGATAGAGGTTTTTTGCATTTTTCTCAAAATGCGTTGGTTGTGACTTAGCCGCGTATGTTGTGAGACGCTTCAAATAATCATTTATGAAATTTTTATTATAATATTAAAATGTGAAAGTCAAATGAAAATCTTTGAAATAAAATATTATTTTTTACTTTATTAAAAATAATTATAAATATTGAAGATTGTTCATGAAGTAAATATTTATAAAAAATAATAGTTATTCCCAGAATTAAAGCAATTTTATTCATTTTCATCACTGTCTTCATTTATGCAAACTTCTATTTAATCTTTAAGAAACATATTAGAAAGAATTTCAGCTGGTTTTATAATTTTTGATAAGTATCTTCCGTGAGAAAGGTAATAAATAATTGCTGCAATGTGTGCACAACATCCAATAGTGCGGTTACCATTAGCACAATCACAATACTATCTAATAATGCTGGTATAGCCAATGCCATTAGGTTGATACTGAATGAAACATTTATATTGTTTTCTATTTACATGTCTCGATTGTACTTCGAGTTTGAGAATATTTGATCTTTCTTTAACATACCCTATTTTTAAATTGTTATCCGAGTCCAACATCTCTGCTAAATAGGATATGCTCTGTTTAAGCTGGTATGACCCTGTAAAAAGAATTTTTAATTCTTCCTTCGTTAATTCAGGAAAATCTGTCAAATCACTTGAAGTCACGGTAACAAATAGTAGTTTTCGACGGCTCCACCTTTCTGCAGCTACTTCCTCTGCTAATGTATTTACAGTTTCTTTCTTAGATTGCATGATGTTAAATATTTCATCTTGCACATCTTTATCAGAATCTAGACGCACTCCAAATGAATTATTTAAATAGCAAGCAATTCGACAGTAAGATCCAGTATCTTTTAACATTTTGTTATCAAGTTTACGATCTAATAATTTGTTTTTTTTTCTTTTCAATCCCATATATTGCTTCTACAACCCATCTTAATTTTGTTGTAAATCGAGTTTCATTTGATTCTTCTGTTGAGAGTTGTGATTTTTTACCTTTAAGTGCTGGCATCAAAACAGTGTAACCCATATCTTCTAATTTTTTTTTTATATCTCGAAAGCCTCTATCCAATACGAAAATATCACCTTGTGAAGCAATTTAGTTAAAACTTCTTTTTCTGTTTCTAATATTTTCATTAAAATACTGGCATCATTCATGTTAGCAAGATATGGTCCTAACTGATCAATAACGTAGCCATTAGTGGTACAAATTGTAAATGGTTTTAATAAAGGAACTTTTTTTTGACCTGAAAAAGATTTTCTTTGATATTCATTGTTTGAGCTTTTTTCGTGTCTGATGTATGTTCCATCACAAATCAAAATAAGTTTTTTTCCTGGTTGCAAAAGTTTTGCCATTTGAGAAGTTTCATTTTGAATCAAGTAATCCCTATCAGCATTCTTTAATCCAAAGTAATTTGGTAATACATCATTTTCAAAAGACACTAATACTGAATGCCAAATATCAGATATTTGTTGTTCTTTTTCGATATCGAATACTGAAGAAATAACTGCATTTGAATTACCAGTGCGCATTTTAAATAAAAATATAATTATGGCTTGAGTTACTGTTCTTACATTAGAATTTCTAAGAGAAGTAAGCCGCTCTCGTAGTTTTATAATATTCTCCCAATTTAATCCTGTTAATATTTTTAATTTCTTCTCAGGCATATCAAAATCAGCTGTCTTATCTAACAAAGTTTCATTTGCCCTCGCAGACATTTCATTAAGGAATTCAGGTAATTCTGTAACCTCTATTACACTCGCGATAGAAAAAATTTTTATCTTATTCAAGTCTTCTTCAAAAAATTTTTTTCGAATCAAATGGTCACGACAGCACCATTACCCTTTGGTATAAATAAATTAATTCTACTGAATGTTTGAACTCGAGCAGTTAAAGGCACTAAAATAAGATTACTTTGTTTTTGGAATCCACAAATAAAACAATATTTATGAGTTGCAATTGTCCTTGTAATAGATAATTCTACAGTTTTAGGTTCTTTTTTTTCAACTACTTTATACGACAATGACTCTGATGATTCACTTATACTAAGCTGAGAAAGGGTACTAGAACATGATTCCTGAGATGAAATATTTTCTGAGGTATTACCAGGATTGATTGTGTTAGAGCGTGACATATCTTTTATCATTCGGATTCTACATGAATTACATACTACATCTTTGATGTTAATATTTTCTATATTTGACAATCGCTTAGCGTATTCCAATTCAATTTCTGTACTAATAATTTTCTTCTGACCACTAGTTTTTCGTAAATGAATAGTACACATAGCGCATTTCCTATCATCTCGCTTCCTTGTATTTGTGACATTATTTTCATTAGAAGATGCCATATCTATTAATATTCCATAAAATTCATAAAAAGAAATGTTTAAAAATCAATTGTTAATCTTTGAAAACTTTACATTAATAATATTTTATACACCATCAATGGATGATTATCGATTCAATTAGGAATATATATAATATATATTATTACTAAAACTTTCAATATAAATATTGTAACAAGCCAATGAATATTGTATATAATCTTATGAAGTAGATTATGTGCACATAAATTCTGATGCAAAACAGATGTTTTAGGATATTACATATCTAAGTCAGTAAAAGTATAATAACAATATCAATAATAATTTATCCACTATTTCCATGATAATTTAAAATATTTATGTATCGGAATACGTATGACTGTTTTCTGCAATAGAAATATTGATAATGATTTTTTAAATTACATGCGATAGGTTATAAAGATATTTCTATTAATATACTCACATTAATATACATCATAAACTCCAACAATCAAAACAAAATGATTTATTTCGAATTATTTAATAGTTTGTAGCAGAATGCGTCTGCTATCGAATATAATAGTATAAGTATTCTTTAAGCATCATTCATATTGTATATAGTTAGTCATAGAGTATGCGTAATACATATATATATATACTAACTATATACAATATGAATGATGCTTAAAGAATACTTATACTATTATATTCGATAGCAGACGCATTCTGCTACAAACTATTAAATAATTCGAAATAAATCATATATATATATATATATATATATATGTATATATATGTGTATTACGCATACTCTATGACTAACTATATACAATATGAATGATGCTTAAAGAATACTTATACTATTATATTCGATAGCAGACGCATTCTGCTACAAACTATTAAATAATTCGAAATAAATCATTTTGTTTTGATTGTTGGAGTTTATGATGTATATTAATGTGAGTATATTAATAGAAATATCTTTATAACCTATCGCATGTAATTTAAAAAATCATTATCAATATTTCTATTGCAGAAAACAGTCATACGTATTCCGATACATAAATATTTTAAATTATCATGGAAATAGTGGATAAATTATTATTGATATTGTTATTATACTTTTACTGACTTAGATATGTAATATCCTAAAACATCTGTTTTGCATCAGAATTTATGTGCACATAATCTACTTCATAAGATTATATACAATATTCATTGGCTTGTTACATACATATACATATATATACATATATATATATATATATATATATATATATATATATATATATATATATATATATAGAGTTGAGTCCAATTCCTTAGACCAAGCGTTTAAAGTAATAGAGTAGGGATAGGTTCGCTTGTTCCTGAGGAATATAGTGGAATATGGCGAACCAGGCGTATATAAGCAGCGCCGTGAACCAAAGTAAGTCAGTCCTGCTCCGAGGTCTTCCGGGTATTCATTCCGGATAATACTCATGTAATCGCACGTAGTATTATTGGAAATTAATACAATAGGTCGAGATATTTATCGCTAAGGAATCACACTTGGTGATATATGATTTCGACCAAGATCAATTCCTAGGGGAGCTGTTAAACCTATTTTATAATACATGTGATCGCATGTTATTGTGGAGCAGGTGGTACAGTAAAAGTCTATCGTTGCATCATAGTACATGGGATTGCTCATGCGTGAGGTAACCTAGATTTCCGTCCTTCCTGTCTTGGAGTATTGCTATATGGTACAGGTGATTGCACGTGACTATATGGCAATATAAGAATAACCGACGACTGTTATGCGGTCCAGGGGATTGCTCGTGGTCGTATGAGAGTCTCAGTTAAAGACATCCTTCTTGCACTAAGTTAGGTTCGTGTTGTAGTCAGGTGATTACGCGTGATTGCAAAACGAATTTATCTTGGCAACCAGTAATTGCACTCTGTATTACGGGATCGCTCGTGGTCGGAAGGCAATTAAGGGTTTTTGCACCTTCTAGAATTATGTTTGCGCTTTCACGAAATCTTTAATTTAATACCGCTAGTTAGGTTTAAAGTTTATTTCAAAACGCATATTAGTTTAATTATTGGAAAACTAAGAACAACGTCATTTTTCATTTGTTTCAGACTGCTGACTCGTGAATACAAATAACTACTGTTATATTTGCTTTTGTATTTTATTATTTTATTTAAAAATCTTATTTGAATAAACCTTAAATCCTGAATTCTGGATCGCTGAAGCATCTGGAATCCTAACAGTAAAATCCTATCCGTTACAAGTTTTCTGTTTTAAGATTCGAATTTAAAAACATTTACGTAATGGTTATATCTGTATTTTTTTCTTATCATGAGACAGATAAAGACAGAATGAGGTATGAGTAAGGCTCGAATTTATAGTCGACACTCAACACTCAGTACTCGGATCTCAACCCTCAGATCTCAAAGTTCCATTGTTCCATGTTCCCTATAAACGTAGACATGCTTTATAGGGAACACAGAACAATAAAACTTTGAGATCTGAGAGTTGAGATCCGAGTGCTGAGTGTTAAGTGTCGACTATAAATTCGAGCCTAAGAGCCTTTGCAAGTTGTCTATGTCCATGGACCTAACAAGCATAAGAGGAATAATTGGTGCATAAGTACCCTTATGTCCACCTTATTCCCTCTTATTCCTATTTTCTCGCGATATTCTTTTATCGTGCAAAGGCCCTAACAAGTGTTATTTGAGATGGGTCCATTAATTCGATCCTAAAACAGTTACTCTCTAATGCAAACAATACGGGTCAAAGCTAGCTTAGGTCCGAATTTACAAGCATCACTTGAGTATATAAAGTTACGATTTTCAAGGATATATACTTGTTTTGAAATCTGGAATCTGTAAAGTTCCAAACTTTAAAAATTCAAGTAACAGCTCATACTCAAAGAATGTTTATGAATTCAACCCTAAGGAAGTCACGTCATTTTCAAGGACAGCGTAAGAAAGAAAGGTCGTTCATAATCTCAGCTGTATCCAAACTGGGTAATACTTACATGACGTGTCAATAGGTGGCACATGGGTAGAAAAGACATATAAAGAATATGAATCATTCATTATGAAATATTATATATTTAAATATCTAAAGTAAAAAAAATAAATAATTATACAGAATTGTGTACTTATATAGAAACTAGTTTTGCTAACTTATTTTCTCTCAATATTGCTTTAACTCTATTTTATATGGACATCATTTTATCAACTTTGCTTTTTCGACAACTTATTTCAGCGACATTTCTTCATACCTCATTAATTGAATTGAGAATTAAATTAATATTTTCTAAGTAAAGCAATGCTGGTTTTATTATTTTTTGCAACTCTATTAAACAAGTCCGGAGATTGTGGAATTCATTGAAACATCAAATGCCACTGGTATGAAAAAGTGATCTATTTTAAAATTATGGCTTAAATTATAACATAAGCAGAGAATATAGAATAATTTATCTTTAGCTATAGTAGGTTGATCGGCCATTTTTGTGATGCTCAGAAAAAGGGTTAGTTATACCCCCTATGAGGAAGGTGGCGCTATGTTCTCCTTAAGCGCGCATTTGGAAACTATAGCTCCGCCTGCCTTATGAGGGGTATAACTAACGCTTTTTTTTAGCATCACGAAAACGGCCTATCCGACCTTCTAACATAAGTCAATACAATTTGTACATAAACTTAAACTAAAATCAGTTTTTGGCAAATACTGGAACGTGTAAATGAAAATATCGTAAATCTAATAAGACAAAATAATAGAAAGTCATAAAAAATACTAATATTTGTTATTTAAGCTATTTAAATGAAATATAATCAAATGAAATTATTACATAACCTCAAAAAAAATTAGATTTCGGTAAATTTTCATGGTTTATGGAATAAAATATTGCAAATCTGAGTATACAGTTGTAAAGAACATGTATGGATTATCAAAATATGTCTTTCCAAATCTCTCAGATGCCAAATCACACAACAAAATCTTCAAATAACCCCACAAAAAACCGTTTCTGAGCGTAGGATAGCGTGTTCAGCTGAAAATATCTTTAATCTGATTTCAGAACTCAACAGAAAGTAGAAAAATATAGAAAAAGTGTTTTTTAGAGCCATAATATAGTAATTTATTTCATTATTAATGCTTAAAACCCCGTAAAAAAGCCAAAAAAAAACGATTTTTGGCCGAAAATTGGGTGTGCCACCATTTTTTTTTGTAAACTAATGACGGCATCGTGAAGAGCAGGAAAAAATACATAAAAAATACCTATATTGAGTTTAGTGCCTCGAAATCTGGGATGTAAAAACACTGATTTAAAATTTTAATGAGGTTTTTCGGAGCCAATTTTGAGGTTATGAGTTTCGTAAAAAATTGTAATTATTTAGAAAGGAAAAACCTACTTTCATGATTTTTTACAAGTCTCTGGAATGCAGAGCCTAGCTGTAAAAAAATAAAATCGAAAAATCACGTTTTTTAGCTTTATAACTCCTACATGGGGTTTAGGGGTCTGTAATTTTGGCTTTCTTAATATTTTTTGATAACCTTTTAAGTGACCCATATCAGATACGCCATTTGGGAGGGGGCAAATTCACCATGCTTATTCTGCTATAGCCTTTCTCAAAAGAATTATAATAGCTCCCACTTTTAAATGTAATTTATGTGGTCGAAGTCCATTAGGAATTAACGTATTTAAAAATTCTGTAGGTAATATAACATCTAAATTTTCTTTGTTATCATCTTCGGCTGTATCAATACTTGAATATTCAACATAGTCTACTTCTATCATATTCAAAACGTCGTTATTGATTTGAATAACATCATTATTTTTAGGAGCCAAAATAACTTTATCTATTAGATTTTCACTATTTATTTTTATTTTATTTCCAAATATTTCTTCGACAAGATGTTCTTTAATGATAAGATTTTCTGGTATAGCACTTAGTTCATTATCATCTTCAAAAAGATTACCACGTTTCCCTTCTCCGATATCTAATAACCATTGTTTGAATTATTATTATTATCTGAAACTCGCAGATTTTCACTTAATGTCGTACGCATAAAATTTTGCCATAATAAACTAAATTTAACCGAATTTTCTATAATATTAAAACGACTTCCATGTCGAACAATTGGTAATGTTTGCCTAAAATTTCCTGGTACAATTACAGTTTTACCACTGAAGGGTTGGTGTTGTACATCGCATAAATCTTGAAAAAGATGATCAACTGCCTCAAAAGCAAATTTAGAAGTCATAGATATTTCATCCTTCTGCAGAGTTAGGCTTAATATTACATGTTGTGCAATCTGTTATATTCAACGGTAGTTTAAATGTCGTGTGCACTGTTTTTCCAGCAATCAATGAATTCGCTGCTATACCTGTCCAAGCACCACATAAGTAACGTATATTATGATATTTAAAATAAGCTATTAAAACGTTAAGTAAATAACTTGTTCCTGTTCCACCTGGTCCATCAATATAAATACATTTTTGTTTATTTTGATTTAAAATTTTTATAGTAGAGTCAAATATTTGTCTTTGTTTCTCTTTTAAGGAATTTATTTTGTTTCCAATTCATTTAGAATATCATCATTATAATTTAAAATTGTTTCATCATCATTATCTTCTATGTATGTGCTTATGTTAGGTAAATTAAAATCATTTCAAGAAAATCCATTGATATGTAAATTATTTTGAATAATATTCAATGCCAATATTTCGCCTATATCTTTTTCGTATTTAGGATGATAAAACTTATCTTTATATTTTTCGTATGAATCTCGTGCATTTATGGGATTATGAAAAATGCAAATAAAAGCGAATAATTCACAAAGAGCATAAGGGAATTCTGTTAGTGATGCTTCCTCTAAACATCGGTCCCATTCTTCATCTTCATTAATTAATTGTTTAGCTTTAGCTGCTTCATAAAACGAAGTATATATTACATTATCAATAGTACGTGAATCTTCAAAAGATGTGGCGCCTTTAACATGTAATAGTAATAATCTAATAAAGTAGCGTTCTCTATCTTTTGGATTTACCAAATGCATTCTACTAAGTACTGATTTCCTTATTTTTTTCTTTTATTGCACTTTTTTAGTTTTTTGTCGAATGTGTAAAAATGCGGTATTTCTGTATACAAGTAATCTCGAGCTTCTAAATCTTCTCGATTCAATTCGAAATATGCTGTTAATGTTGTTCCCACATTTTTCTGCATGATCATTTCTTCTTTTCCTTCTTTAAAAAATACATTTTGTTGATTTTCTTCATGAACGCTTAGTCTTTTTATAGTATGTGAAATAACTCGTAAAGGATATTCTAATAATCTGTGCATTACTTCAGGCAGACATAAATATCGTGTATTTATGTATTGTTGTATTTCATCATATTCATATTCAACATTTTCATCATTATCATTTTGAAAAGTGTCTTTCTTTTCTGTTTGGAAATCGACATTCACTTCGCGTATTTTAATGTATGCACAATCATGACCTTTATAACAATATTTAAATAAAGATTTAATGCATTGTACAGTGGAACATACTTCTACGTTTATATCTGCATTAAATTTTAATAATAAGTAAGGATTATAAGGAACAACAAATCCATTATCTGCTACTTTTTCTGTAAATTTATTCTTAAAAATTATTTTGACGCCATCATTTTTACGTTTGTATAATGGATAGCCATTAAATTTAAATACTGTTGAATCATTAAATTTTTTTGGGAAAATTTTTGCACATTGTTTCGTATTTTTATCCATACATGGACAATTTATATTTTGCATACCACAGGGACCGTGTATCATAAATTGTTTAACAATACTATATTATTTCGGTTAAATATCTTTATTTGGGATTTCTGCACTTATTATTTCATCAACTTTTTCGGGACTGTTAATTTTATCATTTTTATCTAAGAATAATAACATATGCATATGTGGTAATCCTCATTTTTGAAATTCAATTACGTAACTATACGCAACACATTTTCCAAATATTCCTCTTGTAATTACTAAATCTTTAAATTCTTCCACTTCTTGATGAAATACTTTTGTTACAATATCCAGCCTATCTATTGAATTCTCATAATTTTCCAAGTTTTCAATTATTTCTTTCCAATGTGGATTACACGTTATAGTTAAAAAAAGATCAGGATTACCATGATAATTTACAAGTGTCATCGAGTCTATGTAATTTTGTTTCATAAATCGTGGACTGCCTGTAAAATTTGATGGTAATATGACCATTTTTCCAATTTTTGACGATTCTACTTCTTTTTTGTTATGTAAATAGTCCATTACTCCTTTGTAACAATCACTTCTTAATATATTTTGATTTTTTCGTATAAAATATAATCTAGAGGTTTCAACTTTTACAAATGCATCAATGATTGCCTGGTGAGATATTTTCCATAATTTGAGGTATGGATTAAATTCATTTCTAATACTAAATCTATAATTATAAAATTGCAAATTTGAAATATTAGTTTTTCCAAATTTACTTTTCATATTTGGCATCCATCCATAACCACCATTAGGATAAATTAGCGGATATGTCATAGGATCTGTATGTTTGCTAATTGTTGGTATACTAATTGGTTTTTCATACTTAGAGTGAATGACAATATCACGTTCGATAGAAGGAAGATCATCTTTTCCAACATATACTATCACGACTTCATTACAGGTAGGTACATTATATCTATTTTTATCCAAATTGTTATTGCGGACAATAGACATTGTAACTGTTCTTGGAGGACAATTGATTTTAGCACATCGTTGTAGTTCTTCTTTTTCTACTTCATGCATCATTTTATAGGCTTTTGCATAAAGGTTAATGTTTCTTATCAAATTATCTAATTCTTTTAATAATACTAAATTTGTATTGAATTTATTACGTTCAATCGTTGCAATTTCATTATCTTAAACATATAATTGTCCATATTTACGTGCTTCATCTTTATTAGGATGCAAAGCATACACATTATGATAAATTTTTCCACATATTTTCATAAATTGTGGTCCTTTACCTGTCAATTTATCAAAATTAGCACCAAAACTTGCGAACGCTAAATCATTATTGTATAATCTTACATTTTGTCGAAAATCAATACTTTCTTTTGCACGTTCGGTTGCTAAAAGTTTTAATCGTTCTGGGTAAGGAGGATTGTCTAACAATTCCACCTTACCTTTATGACAATAATTGGAGAAATCTTTACTTTTACTATATTCGAAAGCAAAATGCTTTGCATCACAATAAACACATGTATGTGTCATGGAGCCAATGTAATTTTCAGATATAACATTTTCATCAAAATATATATTTGCAATATAACCAATGAGTTTAGAATTACTTTCTTCTGCTAGAACTTTTTCATTCAATTTCTTTAATTTTTTTCCCATTATATCCTTAATTTTATCATTTTTTTTTGTTCATCATGACATTATTATTGTTATTACAAATATTATTATTGTTATTTTCAATATAATAATTAATGTTTTCAATTTTTAATCGTTTACACTTTATAAGTAACGTTTTTAATTGATAAGAATCATATTTATATTTTCGCTTTTTCTCATCTGTTGGTTGATGCATTCCAATATTATAATTAAAATGTTGAAATTGGTAAAAATCATTATTTATTTGCGTTTTGTCAATAACATCTGAAATTTCCAATTGTTGATCATCAATTTTTTCAATTATTTCCATTTTATCATATTCAACATAATGTTCATTTTTTAATTTTCTTTTGCGTAATGCTTCTTTTTCACGTAGCTGTTTCAATTCAACAGTACTTATATTTTGAATCGATTTTACTTTTGCTATTCTATTCTCTTCTAATATTTTTTCATATTTATGTGATTGTTCTTTTTTTAATTTTATATAAGCTTCTTTCTTTCGTGAAGCCTCACTCGCACGTATTTGTTCCAATTCACCATTACTTTTTTTTCCTTTGATTCCATTTTGGTTTTATTATTATTTTTTAACTTTTCTATATATTTATTTGGTTCAGAATCTTTTAATTTTATATAAGCTTCTTTCTTACGTGAAGCCTCATTCGCACGTATTTGTTCTGATTGATCATTACTTTTCATTTTCTTTGGATTCCATTTTGGTTTTATTATTATTTTTTAACTTTTCTATATATTTATTTGGTTCAGAATCTTTTAATTTTATATAAGCTTCTTTCTTACGTGAAGCCTCATTCGCACGTATTTGTTCTGATTGATCATTACTTTTCATTTTCTTTGGATTCCATTTTGGTTTTCTTAGTATTTTTTAACTTTTCTATATATTTATTTGGTTCAGAATCTTTTAATTTTATATAAGCTTCTTTCTTACGTGAAGCCTCATTCGTACGTATTTGTTCTGATTGATCATTACTTTTCATTTTCTTTGGATTCCATTTTGGTTTTCTTAGTATTTTTTAACTTTTCTATATATTTATTTGGTTCAGAATCTTTTAATTTCATATAAGCTTCTTTCTTACGTGAAGCCTCATTCGCACGTATTTGTTCTGATTGATCATTACTTTTCATTTTCTTGAATTCTAATTTCGTTTTCTTAGTATTTTCTAACATTTCTTTATATTTATTTGGTTGTTCTATTTTCATTTTTAAATAAGCTTTTTTTTCGTAAAGCATCATTGACACGTTTTTGTTCTAATTTTTCATTTTTTTTTCCTGCATTTTTGTAATTTTCTGTTTTATTGCATTTTTTCGATATTCATTCGATTTTTCTGTCACCTTTTTCTTAATCAATTTTGTTATACATGAAGATTCCTTGTTATCTATTTCTTTTAATTCTTTTCTTTCTTGATTTAATTCAATCTCATTATTCCTAATTTTATCATCGTTATAATTTATGCTAATATCATCAAAATACATTAAATAATCATTTTGTCTTAAAAATTTTTTTTCTGAAGAGTCATTGTCAATTTCCATTGGAATTATTTCAAGATTAGAATCTTTTGGTTTGCAATACATTTGCATCATTTTTTTTGTTCTGCTAATAACTGCATTTGTAATTTTTTTTCAAGAAGTTCAATCTCAGCGTTATATAAATTTAATGGTATTTTTTTTAAACAAGGTTCATGACAAAAACTTCTTCTTATCATGTCCGGTGGATTATTGTAATTGATAGCTGCATTATTATAATTATGTAAAATTGGAAACATTGTTATTTACTGTGTTTCAAAAATTTTCAATAAATGTAATCGCATTTGGGAAATATCGTATTTTAAGCAGCATGGACATAAATTGTAAAGTACTGAAACAGCAAAAGCAATTGCAAAAACGCCGCAATCATAATAATTTGTTTGTGATTGTACTGTTTCGAATACTATGCTTAATTCTGATTTGTTCGGAAATAATTTGTTTATATAGATTTTATGCTCATCTTGTAAATATTTAAGATTGAAGCTGTCATATATATGAATTATTTTATTATCATAATATATACAAATCCAGTGACCACTTTTGAAATTTCCAAAAAATAATAATTGTATAAATTGGGTATCAATAGGTACTGAATTAATATATTGCGGTTTTTGAATAAGTAAAGTTGATTGCATATTAAATGAGGTGTACCGTTTTAAAATATTATTAAATTCTAATATATGATTATCAGTTAACATCGAATTAATTCCACTATACAATCCTTGTCCTTTAACAATTAATTTATTTTCCTCAGTCAGATTCATTATTGAAAATTAAAATTATTTCAACACTTTTTATCTACTTTAAATAAACTTAAAATTGCTTTTATATTAACTTATTTGATTAATTGTATTTTTATACGTAAAAGCTGAAAAACCAAAAAAAAATTATGAAAAATGCTATGAATTGTCATTAGAAAAAAAATTGAATGCTAATAAAATTAGGTCTTAGCATTAATTTAATTAAGGGCACAAAATACCTTTCACAAATCTTTTTACTCTATCTTATTTATTATTACTTATATGATGAATATAGGAAGATGAACTTGAAATGATTTTCATTTCTTTTTTCAATTTTGCAATTTTCCAGAAATTTATAGCTAAAATAATATGATATACTATACAAATTATTTTAATTAGTTGATTTAATAATGAATAAATCTTAAATAATCTCCGAAAAGTTTCTTATGTAAATCTAATTTTGTTTTTATTTTGTTAAGAGGCGGTCGGAACCAAATCAGATACTTAGTTCAGTGTTTATAATAAACGCTTATAATAATTTAATTACTCATTCATACGACAAAAATTAAGTCAATAGTACTAGTCATGTACATGCATAATTTAAAATAGTTAAAGCCACAATAATATACAAAATATTATCGTCAGGCAAAAAATACTATTTCATAGTCAAAGCGACAATTTTTTGCATGTAATATATGTCAAGTCAGCATTTTTCGCTTTATGACAATATTTTGCACGTTTTTATCGCTTTAATTATTTTATTGTATTTATTACATATATGACTAGAGGAATCGACTATATTTTTGCAGTGTAAATGAGTAAATAAGTTTTTATAAGCATTTATTATAAGTATCAAACTAAGTAACTTCAAGACAGTTTTTCTTAAATATTGAATTATAAAAATCTTCAGTCTGCTTTTGAATAATATTTTTACTATAAAAAGAATTGAAATAAATCTAAGGGGAAAATGTGTTTGGTGCCCTATATTGCGAATTTCATTGAGTAAAATAACACAATAACTCACAAGTTATTAGTTATAATAATTTTCTGAACTCTTTTCACATTAATTCAAATAATGTTAAATATATTTTAACTAAATCTTGCTATCACGTATATGTTATATGTTATTGAAAGTGAAATATATTGTAATACAATACAATAAGTAAGATATAATTTAACATAACAATAATTATATCAAGATTCATTAAAAAAATATAAAGTCGTTGCACCAATAAATGAATTGTTTAGAAAAAATTCATTTTGAAATATTTCTTTTTCATATTTAAACATCTTTTTGAAATATCAAACTTGAATCATATTCTTTAGTAAAGTTTTGAGAACTTAGTAAAAAAAAACGTCTATTTTTTTTAAGTATTTAATATCTATTATATTTATTGTGAATTTTATAATATGTGTAATTCATGTAATTTTTTCTAGATACATTTTTAATTTATCGTTTAACATGTAATATCAAAATTAAAGTTTTAAATGTATTCTTTTAAATGAGATTGATAAATAAAACTATATTTTTTTAAAATGCTTAATATTTGGAATTAAATCTATATCTATTCATTCATTGGTGACATTTCACGGATTCGGTACTTAACCTTAATTAAATTAAAAATTAATTAAACTTATTTACCTTGTTTGTATTTATATAAAATATTTAATATGATTGAATATTTAAATTTAATATATATAGATATGTATATAAATATATATGTATGTATATAAAATAAAAATGTTAAGATATTTTCATTAGATATACATATGAAATTCGTTTTCAAGCATCTTTCACGCGTGAAAGAGGTTATTTAGTATATAGGAGATATGCCGATCATATGCAAACAAAATATAGGAATAAGGAAAGTTAAAAGGGACGTATTTAGTTAAGACCTTTGCAGGCTAAAAGAAGAAGACATAAGGAATAAGAAAAAACATTGCCAGTATATATATATATATATATGTATGTAAGTAATAAGAGGGAATAAGTTTCTTTTATCTGTTATTCCTCGCGTATATAGATATACTGGTAATGTATTTTCTTATTCCTTTTCCCTACAAAAGCTCTAACTGTCTCACGAGTAAGATAATTCTAAAGAAGCTTTCTCAATGGTCAATACAGTTTATGTCTCGAATAAGACGCTTAACAAATAATCTCCCAGGAATTATTATAAAAAATAACGTTACTGTTCTTATCGTGTCAAAGTGGTAGCAATTTTAGTATTTTCTCATTTTTCAGTTTTTATGAAAATTTCATTTGCACTGTAAGTAGCGCATACCAATTTATGTAAGATTATAATACATGATTCATAGAAAATAAATGAAAACAAATTAAAGAAATTATTATTATAACAAATTTTAATATTTATTTTGTTATGTTGTAAAATTTGTTTTAATAGTAATTATTTAAAATTTTTTTTTCTTTTTTTTCATATCTATTCATGATAAATTTTTAACATACGTATATTAATGATAGCGACGTTGTTCATTATATCTGTTCTTCTAATTATTCCTGTTTCTATATTTTCTTAACATGTAACAATTTTAATTTCATTAAATTCGTTTTTAAAATGTTTTATATATACATATATATAATTACATACATAAATACATTTAAAAATGGATACTTTGAAATTTAAAATATTTTAAATTGAAAAATATTTTTTATAAAGGTCAGAATCAAACCGAGCGACGTCAGGAGCGAGGTAATTGAAGCTAGTTAAAATAATTAACAGCATGAAAAACACATTCTTCTTTCAATCCAGTATTAGAGGAGTTCTTCATTTGCACATCAATGTTATAGTTATTTTTATTTCTTAAACAAAGTTTATTTTTCTGTAACCATTTTAGAACAATCTTCTAATGTACTTTTTGCATATTCTGCAAAAATAATTGGGCTTAAAACATTCTGTAAAGCCATATATTGTATTAACACCTAAATTATCACCAATGATTAAAACTAATTGAAACTTGATAGTATAATTTCTATTATTGACAAACAGTAATTTCATTAGTTTGTAGAAAATTCAACTGTTCAATAAGCTTTTTAAAAAATTTTTTGTTTTTACATTTTTTGTGATCTGAAGCTCGTACAATGAGAGCTACACTGCCGTCCGGTTGCTTTTGCCCACCCTAGAGTAAAATTAATTAAAATAAAAAGTTTTATATCTCTGGAACTAATGATAGCATCTTCAAAATCCAAACAACGTTTGAAAGATTGATCAAAAATCTTTGAAATAAAGTAAGTTCGGTATAAAAAAAGTAATTTTCTAATTGCTTATAGCAATGTAAAAAAAATTTTTTTTACTAATTTTTTTTGCCCACATAAAAATGAATGCCATTTTTATGGAAATTATGATATCGAAAAAAAACCAAATGGGTTTTAAAACTCTAATAGTCCTCTTTAAAATGAGCTAAGTAAAATGTCTCTATGACTTTTTAAACCACAGTTGTGGTAATTTTTCGAAAAAAAAGACCTATTTTTTCAACCATGATTATCTCATAAACTGAGAAAGATAGAAAATGTTGTATTAAAGAAAAAATGTTTCATTTTTAGTCTTGAATACATATATTTAGTGACCAATAAGTTTCGGGAAAAATTTTTTTTTTTTACTTCTTTAACTAAAAATTTTTACTACTTTTCATGAAATTTCCCTAAAAAAATAAGTAAAAAAAAAAATTTTTTCCCGAAACTTATTGGTCACTATATATATGTATTCTAGACTAAAAATGAAACATTTTTTCTTTATTACAAAATTTTCTATCTTTCTCAGTTTATGAGATAATCATGGTTGAAAAAATAGGTCTTTTTTTTCGAAAAATCACCACAACTGTGGTTTAAAAAGTCATAGAGACATTTTACTTAGCTCATTTTAAAGAGGACTATTAGAGTTTTAAAACCCATTTGGTTTTTTTTTCGATATCATAATTTCCATAAAAATGGCATTTATTTTTATGTGGGCAAAAAAAATTAGTAAAAAAAATTTTTTTTACATTGCTATAAGCAATTAAAAAATGACTTTTTTCATACCAGACTTACTTTATTTCAAAGATTTTTGACCGATCTATCAAACACCGTTTGGATTTTGAAGATGCTATCATTAGTTCCAGAGATATAAAACTTTTTATTTTAATTAATTTTACTCTAGGGTGGGCAAAAGCAACCGGACGGCAGTGTACTATGATACTATTAAGTTTTGATGGTATGTAAGGCGGTAAGCAGACTAAACATGCGTAAGCTGCTCCAAATTAATTTTTTTCTGCATGATCATCTAACTCGTTCCCAGCTTCAAATTCATCAAAAAAAATTAAAAGAGGAAAAACAATGTCTGTGCTAAATTCTAATAAATATTTACTTTTCCATAAATTGGCTTGCATAATATTAAAAATTATGTTTGAAGGTTTTGATGAAATTTCAACATATGATAGGATTTTCTTTAGAATCCCAGGAATTCTTAAAAAAAACTTTCAACGTTTTACGCGATGGAATATGAATACCATATGTATTTTCTGGGGCTCAAACCATTTCGTTCTGCATTATTTTTGGGGAATATTTTACTCCAATGACAAATTCTTCATAATCCGTTAAACCCTTTAACTTTTTTAATAAATTAAATATTTTACTTTCTGTTCGGTTTCATAATATTGTTATATGAATTTATACACATTTCAATTTTTTTTTAATACGGGCTCAGCAACATTGTTTTTTAAGTATAATAAATATATTGTTTTTTTTTTAGAGAATTTAAAAAAACGTTACGAATGAAATCATCGAAAAAATCCAAAAATATTTGAATAATTTTTCGCGGAAATGAACCAGCGTACAATTTCAAAATAAATGATATAAAACATTTTATAATGATATCCATGATATTTAGAATGATAGATGGATTAGATTTATTCTAAAAATTTAATACAAATTAAATTTTCAATTACGTATAAACCAATAATTAATATAACACAGCCGAATTTGAAAATACTTTGAAAAAACTTTAGTGCTGTTTATGTTTGCTGAATTTCTAAAATAAATTTACTGACGCAAGAAGACACATTTATAGTTTTTAAATTATACCGTGAAGGACGTAATTTCTGATCACCTAAGAGGTATTTCTGATCACATATTTACATGTAAAAAAGTAAAAGTATATTTCTTTTTCACACAAACGAAGCATTTCTTATGCTCAATCTATTTTTCCTCATAAATTAAAAAAAGGTTTTTCCTACTAGAATCTTAAAGATTATGATTTATAATAAATAATGATCAGAAATTACGCCCTGATCAGGAACTACGTCCTTTACGGTATACGGCTTTACTTAAAAATGCTCAAACAAAGTCACATGACGTTGGAAAAGTCTATAATCAAACTCAACATTTAAAACACGCATCTTTGGCTTGTGTAATATTGATATAAGCGTATGTCTCACTATTTAGAAAAACAAATAATTGCGCATTTTCTACTTTTCCTAATAAAATGACGTACGGATGACAAAGTAATTTTAAATTTTGCCGTCAACTTTCAAAAGTTTATTTTTCATTATCCAACTCTTCTGCGCTCTGTAATATTAAGAACTATATTAAGTAACTATACTTATAACTTAAATAGAATTCATAAAAGTTATTAAATTTATATAATAAATTATTTCCTACTTGCACGTGTAGTATAAAGAACTTGGAAATTTGGTCTTTAGTAAGAGTTATGGCATCTTTATCAAATTTTATAGTTTTCACTACGTTCATGCATAGAGATAATAACAAAAATTCTAATACACTATTGTAAGTACCTGTAAAAAACAAGATTTTAAAATACGATCTAGATTTCATCTTTATAAGTATAACCGAATAAAAAGTTGGTACAAAAAATATTTGACTTCTTTAATTTTTTGTTTTTTACAATATTTGATGAGTTTTTCAGCGAAAATAGGCCATTGTTCAGATAAAACAGAACTGTAATTTTCTGGGAAATGTTTTTTAAAGTCTTCTATAAGCTGTAGAATTAATATAAAATTAATAATTAAAATTGTTTTTTTTAAACAAATATAATAAAAGTGAAAAATTTTTATCAAAATGATTCCAATCGGTTGACATAAACATTTATATGTTCCAAAGTATAGATCTAGACTGGTTGTCTTTTTTTTGTTTTGTTTTTTATCAATTAATGATAGTCTCTCTGAAAAAGTGTCATTCTACCGTTTAATTATATCGGCTGGAGCATATTTCTGATGATTAGGATCAGTCCAACAAATAATATCTTCACCTTTAGTCCAGTCATTGGAGGCAAAAATAGGGTATAACCTGGAAATTCTTTCGGTTAGCACCGATTTTCATAAAACTTTAGGATTAAGCTTATATTACCCTACAGATCAAAAGTTATATATCGGCGAGGTGCGCTTTTTGCTTTAAAGGGGTAAAAACTACCCTTAAAGTTGAAAAATAGTAAAAATGCCGATTTACGCTTATAAATAATTAAAATAATCTTGGAATGTCTAAAATAAGTATTGTTTAATATTGTGGAACATAATTAATGATATTAAGCATTTTTACAACCCTTAAAAACCACCCCTATGACTTAATAAAAAGAGCATATATAGTTTTTAATATTAAAAAATATTTTTATGATACAATTATGGAAAAATATTAACGTTTTAAGTTTATGATATAATATTTAATTTATTACATTATTTCAACCCTTATAAACTACCCCTTACGATGAAAAATAGAAAAAAATAATTTTGAACATGTAAATTATTTTGTAATAACATATTTATATTAAATCAGACATTTTTTCACAGTTTATAATGATTTTTATTTTATTGTAACATTTCAACCCTTAAAAACAACCCTTGATGATAAAATGCCAAAAAAACGAGTCTTTAGTACTTTTAATAATTTAATAACTTTTATTCTATTAATAATATATTTTTTATGTCTTATTATAGAATTTAGAATATATTTAAGTATTTTACATTTAAAAATGACTATTTATGGTTAAAATTATAAGAATATCATAACTTAAAAATTATTATTATTATTATTATTATTATTATTATTATTATTATTATTATTATAAGAACAAAATAAAAAAATACAAATATTTCACTTAAATTTCAAACAAATTTTTTTAAATTCTGTTCATTATCAATTTCGACTTCTTCTTCTTCTCCTGGATCTGTGATCGGAGGACAGTTTAAACAATTGTCACCGAAGCATGTTCCACATGTCGAGTTACAAAATAATCCTAATTTTCTGCAACTGCAATTAGCACCGCAAGTAGTCTTACAGTTGCAAAAAATCATTCTTAGAAGCTGTTCTGGTGCAGGATGGTTTAGCATTCTTGTAGGCTGTAAAAAACAATCTTTATGGATCCATCCCCAATTTGTCGGAAGAATATTTTTATTTCCTAACCATATTTGCGTTTGCAAATATACTCTTTTAAAATGTTCGCATAAAGCATCAACTGTTGGAATTAATGATGACAATTTTACAGCGCTATTTTTAGTTGTAGCCTTAATAAAGGTCTGGTAACGCATATTTTCTAAATACGTAGATAAATTAACTTTCTCTAATTTATTAATTTGTATATCTTTTGCAGTCCCATATCAAATCGGCAAGCTACATAGTCTCATTTCTTTTCTTCTACCTGAGTTTATACTTATATGATATATATATAGGGGAGAGTGGGGCGAATTTCCAGATGGGGTAACTTTAAGAATGCTTAATAATCTCACACATGAGAATTTTTATCCAGGGTCAGTAAAATAGATTAAAAATATATATAAAAACGAACTTTTTTATACAACTTCTAGTAGATTAGTTGATAAATTAAATTCGTAACAGCCACTTCTTTTTTTTCGCAGTGCCTTCCAAAACTTTTGGGTTGTCTAAAAATACATCTCATAATTCTGTGTAAACGAAACGATTTGTCACATAATAATAAGTTTATAGTACATTAAAAAACAAAAATTTTGACACCTAGTATGACCCGATACGTTAAATTTAAGCTTAGTACTGACAGTTCAAAGATTTTAAATCATTTGGGGCAACTTTCCAATACAATATTAATTAATAGGGATTTTTTGAAAAATCGCTTTTTTATTCATTTTATATCAATAATAATTTATTTGATATTCATACGAATATTATAATGTTAATATTATATTTTTGTGATTATTAATGCATTAATGATTAATAAAATAGTCAAAAATTAGAAAAAATTCGTTAATTAAAAAATTTAATTGTATTTTCCAAGTTTAATAGTACAATCGGAAAATAGCCCCAACGCAAAATGTAAAGTTACCCCATACATGGGGCTAATTTCCAAAAATCAATTTTTTTTTCGATCCAAACTATTGTTATGTTAAATGAATAATAAGGAGTCTAGACCATTTTTTTTATTCAGTTTGAAGTCTAAACTTAGTGTTAATGCTTTGGTAGAGTCAATTATTTCACTACCGGAGAAGAAATCTTCTCTTAAAAAAACGTCTGGAATTTAGCCCCTTTATATATATATATATGTCCACTTACAAAATATACATATAGGAACTGAAAAGAATAGAAGCTATATACCGTACAGACTCAAAGAAACTGTAAAATATTTATATGTATGTATCTAAAATACTCGAAAATAAACAAATTTATGCGCTCCGAAAATTTTACCGAAAAAGTATAATTGGTTTTTTTATGATAACTCCGCTAATTTTTAAGCTTTTTAATTGTTTTAAAATGGATTTTATAGATAATTGTATCATCTTTAAGTCATGTAAATATCAATTTTTAGAAAGTTTTATTCTTTGAGATTTTTTAGTTTGAAGGGCCAAAAATAGGTGGTACTTGGCTCTGATTACAGAATTCTAACACTGATATCTCAGTTGATTTTTATCGGACAAAAATAAAAAAAAAGCAAAATATTTATGAAAAAAAAAGTTATATTTTTTAACTCTAGTACTTTTTACATACATCTGTTAATTATTGAGATATTTTAAAAAAAGGATGAATTTTTGAAAAATAAAAAAAATTTTTTTTTTATATAAACTTGATTTTTTAAAAAAATAAGCATCCTAAATTGCTAAAACTTCTAGAACACATAGTTAGTACCTAAATAAGATAAACCCTGAAAGGATTTCTTTATATTTCAAAACCTGTCTTAATGACAGTGGTTTTAATATTGAAATTTTATTGTCAAACTATGTAAAATAATTTTATTTTCCTTGTAACTCCTTTAATTTTTATACTACTGACTTAAAACAAAATTGATTTAAAAGATAATCTCAATACCTTCAAAAAATATTATATACATTTTTCTCAAAAAGTATGCCATTTTCCTGTTATTTAACGTTGAATATTGCTCTTAAAGTTTCAAGCGTAACAGTATTAATATTCAATAATTTATAATTCCTTATGTATTGTATATAAAATAATGATTAAAAATGGAATCGTTTTGTTTTTTTACAAGCTTTATTTTTGTTTTTTATGAGTTTTTTGATAAAATTAAAACTTTTCAAGTTATTTCATGAAAAACCGTCAGAAAACATGCTTTTTTACACTAAAAATCTATGTTTTCAATCACCTATAGCTCGAAAAGTATTCATTTAACAAAAAAACTCACTAAAAACTTTTTGCTTTAAATTGATTTTTACATCGAATTATATGTTTTTTTTTTTTATCTCACCGCCCCCGAGAAGGGGCGGCTCCCGCCCCCTGGGCAAAAGCGCACATCGGCATTATATAACTTTTGTTTTTTGGACTATTCTTTACCTACTGACAAATTTTCATGTTAATCCATCTCAACCGACAAAATTTCCTGCTGAAATGCTTCAATGACTGGACTACTTCAAATAACATAATTTTAAAAAAATGCTATACAAAAAATATTGCATTTGCACAGGACATATAATAAAGTACACTCGACGGTAACATATTCTATGATAATTCTTTTTCCAACATTTAAAAATTGACCAATGAAAATGAGCAAACTAACGGAATCGTCCAGTAATATCACGTTATTTTAAAATCACAGAAAAAGAACTATCATAGAATATGTTTCCGTTGACTGTACGTTAAAAATAGCGAAAATATAACCTTTTCACGCAAGACATACAAGAACATACAAGCAGTGATGGATTTCGAGGATGCTTTATACATTTATGTATATCTATATATTAGGATATCCTTTAGCCAACTTCAGAGTATACCGTAGAATTAGAGTATAAGCAGAATATATTATTCTGTAGTATATACTCTGAAGTTGGCTGTTGGATATCATATAAGCATCTTTGAAATCCATCACTGCATACAAGATGCATCAACGAACGCTTTCTACTTGTATGCTACCATTCGTTCAGATTTTATCCATCAGAGAGCGTCTGGTCTATGTCAGATCCCAATGTAGAAATCAAAATTCACAAATGATTTCTTCGAAGATTTCATAAATTTTTTACTCTTTATTAAATCCTGAAAGAAATTATTTGTGAATTTTGATTTTTAGAGATATTTGATTACAGTATCATTAAATAATAAAAACTACAATTGATAAGTAATTTTCAGTCAGTTAAAGTATAATAAATATTTTAAAGATATATAGAAGTAAAAAAGTTTAAAATTATTTTCTGATTTTAAATAAATTAATTAAAAAAGTGCTTTTTAAAAAATTTGTTTATCGGACAACTAGCAAGGAGAGCACCCCACCTCCGGGAAACGGATTCGGCTGAAACTGCAGGATATGATTTTTTGATGAAAAAAAATGAACCCGTGTTTTTTCTTTTCGTCGAATAGGCCCCCTAGACAAGGATATAGACATTTTTTTTTTAAATATGGTGAATAAAAGCCTTTATAAGAACTTAAATAACCAAAGAACTAAGACTCTTACAAAAAAATGCATGAAAAATAAAATGAAGTACGAATTGAATGCTTTAATTTAAGCTTTGTTGCATTAATAAAGCTTTTGTTGTCTGAAAGTTATTCTTAATTAAATATTACGTATTTACTTAATATTTTTAGCATATAAAATATGATCAATTTTTCACGTTATTTCATTAACATATTTTATTCGCCTGTAACTTTTAAACCACTGAAGATTTTTTAATGCAACAAAGCTTAAATTAAAGCATTTAATTCGTGCTTCATTTTATCTTTTATGCATTTTTTGTAAGAGTCTTAGTTCTTTGGTTATTTAAGCTCTTATAAAGGCTCTTATTTACCATATTTAAAAAAAAATGTCTATATTCTTGTTTAGGGAGCCTATTCGACGAAAAGAAAAAACAGGGGTTCATTTCTTTTCATTCAAAAATCATATCCTGCAGTTTCAGCCGAATCCGTTTCCCGGAGGTGGGGTGCTTTCCTTGTAAGTTCTTAAACATTCAAAATTTGTGTAGTTTTTTTATTTAGCTAAAATTACAAGCCCCAATAAATCTTTAAAAAGCCTAACTAGCATTTTCTGGTTTCAAATAAATGAATTGAAAAGATGTTTTCAATATTCAAGAGCAGGCCGGATTCACTGGCCTTGTCTAATTGAGCTTTTTGTTATTTCCTCAAGTATTAATCGGTGCATCTGCAAATTAAAGGTTGAGCGCAATAGATATTATTATTATAAATATTTATGCACAAGAACAAAAAATTCTACCGATTTGTTTTTGAGGAAAGTAAGGAACGCAAAAATATTATAAACATAACCTTTTATTTCAGCGTTCCTTACTTTTCTCAAAAACAAATCAATAGAATTTTTTGTTCTTGTGCATAAATATTTATAATAATAATATCTATTGCGCTCAACCTTCAATTTGCAAATACACCGATTAATACTTGAGGAAATAAACAAGGACAGTAAATCCGGTCTGCTCTTAAATGGTTACCTAAGACAAAACTGAGTTTAAAAAAATTTAACTCTACAAAATAAAGAATTTTCTTTCCAAGGTCTCTTTAAGACTATATTATTTTCATAATTAATTTTATATATCATGAGGTACCTTTTAAAAAAATATTTCGTCAATAATATATTTTTGTTTTTCATATTTTTCAAGACCTTTCTTCTAACAAACTTGAATGAAAAAAAAAACATATTTTGGATGAAGTTTTGACATAGCATTTATCATCATAATGTCTTTTCATTTACTATAATTCTTCAGTTCTCATTTCTGAGTATATTTATATTTTTCTAATAAAATTCTACCCTCTAAATTCCAAGATTCATTTAACATGTGGTACATTTCACTTTTTACAAATTCGAATGTATCAACATAAATACATTTTCACACATTATGCACATTAAAAAGATAAATAATATGTGAGTCATTCTAAAAAAAAACTATTTTAAAGCTGTTTCTTGTAACTCCTTTGCTATGTAGAATATTTTATCAGGCGACTGTTATTCTGCCAAGAACGACCGTTGGTCGCCGATTCCTAGTAATGCGTGTCAGTTGCAGCAGCAGCTAGCAACCTCCCCTACTTATGTACTCTACACGGAGTTCGTGAGTCTTAATGTAGTACGAGCGTTGTGCTTGTCTTTTTGACTAATATTATTAATAGCTAATGAGGGCGTTCGACTGTGAAAGCTAAGGTCCGTGCTCTGATGGTAAAAGCCACGAACGCCAGCGGCACAGGGTTCTTTTCGTCTTTCCGTCTTTTGCGTCTCGTCGCTTCGACTTTTGATATAAGCAACTGAACCGCGCACGTTATCATCCCGTACTATTTTATTTTAATAAAACCATTTTTAAGGAAACATACACTCCTCTTTATTTGCCCAAGCCATCGGACAATTCCCCCTACAGCTCAGAAGCGGGATAGGAAATAGTGTATTTTTCTTATTTTATTGAATTTTCGCGGACGGTGATCAACGTGCGTTAATTTTGTTACTTTGTGTGACAGACTAGTGACATTTGTTTAAAGTGATTATTGACTTTTTTTTGTCCTTTGTGACGGCAAAAAAAAGAGAAAAATAAGTTTTTTTTTTTTCTTTCGACTCGCTTGGTAGTGTAAGTGTTTAACTTATTGCGTAACAAAAGTGAACATAGTGAAAATCAAAATGGTGATATTGGAACCGACAGTTTTTCTTGTAAATGAATTGAAGGAAGCTCTTCGTGAAAGATAGTTGTCTACTAATGGTGCAAAAACGGAATTGATTCAAAGATTACAAGAAGCCGATCCAGATATATGGGCTATACTCTCAAGCAAACGTGAGCAAGCGGAAGCTGAATAACTTGAGAAGGAAAGAGAGGAAGCAGCACGCTTAGCAGAGCAAGAAGCTGCTCGTATAAGAGACGAAACGCATGAGATGCAAGCAGTTCTGCAAGACCCATTAGTAGTAAGTGTAATAACAAACAAAAACCGTGAAATTGAACTTCTTCGACGAGAAAGAGATGTGATTCGTCGTGAGTTAGAAATTATCCAGCGTGAAAGAGAAATTAACGTGAACACAGGAAACAATAGAAACGGTGTACACAACGAACTTTTCAGTGTCGGAAGTTCGTCACTTGCTAGTGTCAATATAAAGCGTATTGGAGAATTATTATGTTCTTTTGATGCAAGTGATAATTCGTTTTGGAAGTGGAAACAACAAATTCTTTTACTTCGACAGACTTATCGTCTTGATGATACAGCGACAAGAGTAATTGATAAGCTCAAAATTAAAAGGTAGAGCGCATACCTGGTTTCACTCACAGCCAGAACATTTGTCACTAGAAGTTTATAACCTGTTAGAAGACATGGTAAAAATGTTTTATAATCGACCCCGAAAATTAGCTCTACGACGTGAGTTTGAATGTAGAAAATGGCAAAAAAGTGAGTCGTTCTCAGACTATTTTCATGATAAAACAATTTTGGCGAGCAGAGTACCAATTTCGGAAGATGAGGTCGTAGATTTCATTGTTAATGGTATACCAGACGATCGATTGCAAGATCAAGTTCGTATACAGTGTTTTCAAAATAAATTTGACTTACTTAAAGCTTTTGAAAAAGTTATATTAGGTGTAAAAAATACAAGTGAATGTGAAATGAAAAATAAAAAAGAAAAGAAAACACCATTTTCTACGTCACAAGAAAAGAAAATAGTTAAATTCTACAATTGTTCAGAGACAGGCCACATATCAACTATGTGTACAAAACCGAAAAGGGCAAGCGGCGCGTGTTTCGAATGTGATTCTACAGAACATCAACTAAAAGATTGCCCGAAACGAACATCAACAAAGCAAGAGAAAAACACGAAGCAGCCAAGCAGTTTGACGACATCAACGAATGTTCTTCAAGCAACGTCGCTTACGGTCCCCTGCATGGTTTCAATAACATATGCGATTGCGGATCATTGTGGTAATATTTGTAATTATAATGTAAATGCGATGGTTGACTCAGACTCACCGATTAGCTTAATAAAAAATAGTTTTGTTCCGTCATATGCGACAACGCCTGTAAGTGAAAATGAATGCGAGTTTCGCGGTATTAATGATTCTAAATTGAATATTTCAAGCATATTTTATCGCGATGTAAAAATTGAAGGGATTCAAATGAAAATGAAATTTTATGTAGTTCCGGACGACACAATGGAATTTATTGCAATCCTTGGTCGTGATTTTTCGTCTAATCCGTATATAAAAATTGTAAATTGATGAGAAAATGATAATCGCGTCAAAAACTAATGAGTTACCTGAAAATTTTGAAAATTCAATGAATGAAATTTTAAGCATTAATTGTATTCAAGAGTGTAAAATATTAAAAGAGGAATTGCAAATTAATAAAGAAATCGGTAATGACAATGTAGAGAAAATTAAAGAATTATTTAAAACGAGATATTTACAAAATGAAGAAAAAGAAAAAAAAAGTTCTAATTTTGAAATGCGTATTTTGTTAAAACATGAGCAGCCTATTAGTTTTTGCCCGAGACGATTATCTTTTTCAGATATAGAAAAATTGCGTGAAATCTTAGACGATTTACTTGTTTGTAAAATTATTCGACCAAACACTTCGCCTGATGCAAGTCTGATTGTGTTAGCGCGTAAGAAATCAGGAGAAGTACGTTTATGTATTGATTATCGCGAATTAAACAAAATCACGATAAAAGATAATCACCCGTGTCCATTGATAGACGATAATTTAGATCAGTCGAGAGAGAAAAATTTTTTTACATTGTTTGATTTAAAAGATGGTTACCATCATGTTAAGATGGAAGAAAATTCAATAAAATATACGTCCTTCGTTACGCCATTAGGTCAGTTTGAATACCTAGTTTGTCCGTTTGGTTTAAGGAACGGGCCAAAAGTTTTCATGCGCTTCATAATAACAGTATTTGAATCATTGTTAAGATCTGGAAAAATAATAGCATATTCGGATGATTTATTACTTGCGACTAATGATTTTGATGAACATTTAAAAACGCTAAGTCAATTGTTTAAAATACCTGGAGAAAATCATTTAAATTTTAGATTTGATAAATGTTTTTTTGCCCAAAAAGAAATAAATTATTTAGGTTATCGAGTTAATGCAGACGGTATTTCTCATAGTAATAAGCACATCGCTTCAGTAATAAATTATCCGATACCTCGTAATCAAAAAGAAGTGTTTAGATTTGTTTGTCTTGCAAGTTATTTCCGGCGTTTTATTCAGTCATTTTCATTAATCGCAAAGCCGTTGTATGATCTTGTAAAGAAAGATGCGAAATTTATATTTGGAGAAAAAGAAATAGAAGCCTTTGAAAAATTAAAAGATTGTTTGTCAAAAAGTCCAATATTAGCTGTGTATTCACCAAAATTGGAAACAGAATTGCACTGTGATGCAAGTGCATCAGGGTTCGGAGCCATACTCTTGCAAAAACAAATTGATGGAAATTTTAGGCCTACTTCATATTTCAGTCAGCGAACAACATCAGTAGAATCGCGGTATTATAGCTTTGAACTAGAAACTTTAGCAGTTGTTAATGCTATAAAAAGATTTCATGTGTACGTATCGTAATTCATTTTAGAGTAGTCACAGATTGTGACAGTTTCCATTTAACGTTAAGTAAGAAAAATATAAACCCAAGGATATCAAGATGGGCTATGTTTTTTGCAAGACTATGACTTTGAAATAGTACATAGGCCAGGGAAATGCATGAGCCATGTAGATGCGTTAAGTAAATGTCATAATATACTTGTTGAAAGAAATACATTTGAACAGGTTCTAGCTTTGCGTCAAGACAGAGACGAAGAAATTAAAAAGATTCGCGAACAGCTTGAAAAATCGAAAATAAAATTTTATGAACTACGCGAAGGTTTAGTTTATCGTAAAGACAAATTAAATAAATTGCTTTTTTATGTTCCTAGTGCAATGGAACAAAATGTAATTCGTACCTGTCATGGCGATATAGGACATGTTGGTGCAGACAAAGTTTTTGAAAATTTAATAAAAATATATTGGTTTCCGCAAATGCGTGAAAAAATAAAAAACTATATTTTAAATTGTTTGCGTTGTATTGAATACTCGCCATGTAGCGGAAAAAAAGGTGTTCTGCATAGCATTGAGAAGGGAAATATCCCTTTTAATACATTGCATGCTGATCATGTTGGCCCGCTTTAGAAAACGAGCGAAGGTTTTAAACACATTCTTGTTATTATAGATGGATTTACTAAATTTGTTAGATTATTTGCAAGTAAAACAATAAAATCAGCTGAAACAATTAAATATTTTAAAGAATATTTCCGTGCATATAGCAAACCTCAATTATTAATTACAGATCGTGGCAAAGCTTTTAATTCATCGGAGTTTAAAAATTTTACTGAAAGTGAGGAAATAAAGCATACGCTTAAGGCTGTAGGTACGCCACGTGCTAATGGCCAAGTGGAGCGTATGAATCGCGTTATAACGCCTATGATTGCGAAATTGACTGAAACACCAAAAAAATGGAATAAAGTACTTAATAATGTTGAGTTTGTGATAAATAATACAATGTCTAAATCTACCAGCGAAATACCAAGCAAATTGTTATTTGGTATTAAACAAATTGGCAAAATAAATGACTCCTGTGCGTTTAGTACTTGAAACCGAGGAAGAAAGAAATCTTGACAAAATACGTGAACAAGCAGAGGATAATATTAAAAAAGGACAAAAAACTAATGAAAATTATTATAATAATAATAAAAATGCTAATGTTTATAATGTTGGAGATTATGTTATGATCAGAAATGTAGACACAACTATAGGTGTTAGTAAAAAATTAATACTAAAATTTAAAGGCCCGTATGGTGTGAAAAAAGTTCTCGGCAACGATAGATATGTAATTAGCGATATTGATGGGTTTCAAGTTACACAAATTCCATATGAAGGCATTGCGGCCTCTAATAACATGAAAATGTATATAAAAGACTAATGTATAATAATTAAATAAAAACTAATTTTGTATCTTTATCTTAGGAATATTGTGAAAAAAAAGAAAAAATATAAAAACATTGTACAAAATTTAAGATTCAGCCGGGATGTCTAAAAGTCAGGATAGCCGAGTTGTAGAATATTTTATCAGGCGACTGTAATTCTGCGAAGAACGACCGTTGGTCGTCGATTCCTAGTAATGCGTGTCGGTTGCAGCAGCAGCTAGCAACCCCCCCTACTTATGTACTCTACACGGAGTTCGCGAGTCTTAATATAGTACGAGTGTTGTGCTCGTCTTTTTGACTAATATTATTAATAGCTAATGAGGGCGTTCGACTGTGAAAGCTAAGGTCCGTGCTCTGATGGTAAAAGCCACGAACGACAGCGGCACAGGGTTCTTTTCGTCTTTCCGTCTTTTGCGTCACGTCGCTTCGACTTTTGATATAAGCAACTGGACCGCGCACGTTATCATCCCGTACTATTTTATTTTAATAAAACCATTTTTAAGGAAACATACACTTCTCTTTATTTGCCCAAGCCATCCGACAATTTCCCCTACAGCTATTAGACTTAAAAATTTGCAATTTACTATAATTGTAGCAAATTTTATGTAGAATATTGAAAAAAATTATTGTATACAATTAGATTTATTCATAAGTGTGAATAAGTTAAATTTTTTGTAACCTCTCTGAAGTCTTATTTAGATGTGATAAACAACATTATGTTTCATCGATGTTTTTTAACATCATAATCAATCATTAATAATAATCTAAATATGCCAATTTGAAGGTCTTGTTTTAAGCTTTCATTATGTACTTTGATAAAATTAAAAAATTGTTTTTTAGCTGGTAAAATATTAACTTGAATACTCGTGATGAAATTCTGCAATTTATTATTCAATTGCAATTTTTTAATTTTTTTTTAGTACCTAAGACTTTGTTATCAATTTTTTAAAAAACGTCATATGAAACTAGAAACAAAACCTAACAATTCCCGTGTTTAGATTATAAATTTAGCGAATTAACAAGTATTAAAAATTGCGTCGAAAATATTTCTTTTTTGCGAGTAAAAATTAAATGTGACCTCGAAAGCCTCCATAGAACAAAAACGGTTGAATTTTTAAAAATTAAACCACTACCAAAAAAGGTATTTTTTTTAAAGAAATTCTTATTGTTTGTAAGTTTTAAAGCCTTTTTTACAATCTATTATATTGGTATTTGGTATTTTTTAAATTTAATTTTGCGCAACTTGGAATATCAGTTTTTAATATATTTGAAGTCGGTTAAGTATAAGAAAAACAACAAACAAAAAAAAAAATTTTAGAAAATTTTGGAAAAAATGTGAATTATTTTAGAATGATCCATGCATGAATTGAAACCAAAAATAAAATGAAAGATCCTGATGATTGTGATATTTTGTTAATAGAATTATTAACACCATCCACAGAATTCTCATCGGTAACGTTCATATAAGAACTTTCATTCTGGACATTAAAATCTTTTGATAAATTAATAGCATCATCTATTTCAATCAATTCATTAAATTTAGATGAATATTTTTCTACTAAAACACCTTTTTCAAAACTGAATTGAGAAATGAAATCTAAAAGTAGATCTGTATGATCTTCAAGAATAATAGTAATTTCATTAATACTATAGTAGAAAAAAAAACAAATTATCTTTGATACCGGACTCTATATATACATAAACAAACATTTTTTGATTAGGTAAAGTATTGTGAAAATTACAAGCCATGACATGCATTACAACGATATAAATATTTAATACTTTAAAATAAATACTTTGTAACCTACTACTCGTTTTCCTAACCCTGAAAAGGTCGCACAAAGTGCGCATATAAAAGGTAAAGGGAAAAGGTAAAAGGTACTTGTAAGCTAGACCCGTTCTTAGTGTAGCGTCATGCTACATCTAATCCGGGGTCTCTTTGCTTTTTTGTTTAATTATAGTAAAGGCCTCTTATAAGCCATAAAACTCTAAAGACTTATAGTCTTATAAAGAGCATTTCTCTAATTTTTATTTACTAATATTTTAAGTAGTCATAATAGTTAATTACACTATGCACAAACTAATTTCAAATAGAGAATGATTATTTAGGATTTAAACACTTTAAATACATTCACGAAAAGAAATATAAGTGACTGTATAACTAATTTAATTTACCAAATAAAACTTTGATTTTAATAAAAGTATTTATCCCGTTATTACTGCTACCGGTACGGAGCTGGTGGTTATCCAGCTCCTCGCGGACCTGCAGAATAATCGGAAATAAAGACACTACATTACAACTTAATAATTTTTAGTTAAACTTTATTGGAAGAGAGCTGGCCAAAGAGTGCCGTACAAACATTCGGCTTCGATCTGCTTAAGCGTCGATCAAGCCGCCGCGGCCGCAATCCTCTCCTAGTACTAAGTAGAAGGGATACATTTACATATCTTACATTATACTATTACAGGTGCGCTTAGATGTGTGTTAGCGTACGTCACTTTATAGGCGTGTATCGGCGCACATCTAAGCGCGCTGATATATTCTTATTAATATCCATCTCGCGCGCTGATATACTTTCTAATTGCTACCTCGCGCCGACGTACAAGATAGAGATAGACTTTTAACGCGATGATTCGAATTCAAGAGAGAATAAGTTTATCGGTAATTATCTATTATTTTATTCTTTTTTCTAACTTATCCTCTCTTAAACTCTCTTTCTTTTCTTTATATTATACATATAATATAAGTGAGGTCACAACTTACTCTCGAAAACGCTGACAAGATGTTTGAATTCTTGATATTTAGAAAAAAAGAAATTCATATTTAAAATAAAAGTAAACTCTTATTGCCTCAAATTCAGGAGCACGGTGGCGTAACGAATAGAGCTCTTGCCTTCAACGCGGTGGGCACGGGTTCGAATCCTGGCCAGGTACCTCTGACTTTTTTTCGAAAGAAAATTAGTGTATGTGCTACGCATATCGCGACTCTTAAAAAATCCGACCTCACTGACAAGGAGAGTGCATTGCATTTGGGTCTTGGATTTTCTTCTAGCTTTGGGATCTTTTTTCTTACATAAAATCATGAAAAAAGCCGCGTCCATTCGGACCAACGCTCGATTTTTTCCGAGTTATGAGCAGTTTTGTCTGTTTTGTTAAAAAATTGCATCTGCTTTATAATTTTACAGTTTTCGAACTACTTATTCCAGAAGGTTTTTACTGATTTGCATATTAAAGTTGAGATTAAAACCTTTCGATTAAAAAAAAAAAACGTGTCCAAAAAGCTCGAGTTGTTAAAAAGTTATGGGCGAATAAAAATAGCGCAAATATTTAGCTCAAAAAATGCATAGAAAATAAATGCAACATTTTAGTCAGAAATTCATTTCAATTATCCTCTCTTCATAACTTTTTAACAACTTGAGCTTTTTGGACACGTTTTTTTTTTTAATCGAAAGGTTTTAATCTCAACTTTAATATGCATTCAGTAAAAACCCTCTAGAATAAGTAGTTCGAAAACTGTAAAATTATAAAGCAGATGCAATTCTTTCAACAAAACAGACGAAACTGCTCATAACTCGGAAAAAATCGAGCGTTGGACCGAATGGACGCGGCTTTTTTCATGATTTTATGTAAGAAAAAAGATCCCAAAGCTAGAAGAAAATCCAAGGCCCAAATGCAATGCGATCTCCTTGTGAGTTTCGGTTGATTGTTGGTCACAAAAGCGGCTGACCATCCATCGGTAGTCAAAGTTTTCGGTATGGTGGGTCTGACAGTCTAGCCTGATGTAATGTGTTAAACAGGTACCGGGCTGGGCTCCCTCGACTTCACCATATAAAAAAGGTTAATCATATAGAGGACAATATCCTTTATATATTAATCTTTTTTTTAAAAAGAAAGATTGCCTCAATTTCACTTAGTCTCGTGCTTTAACCACAAGGAACTATCAGTTACGAAAAACGAATGTGTCACTGCACGGCACCTGTCATCTATCATCATTACGATTTTTGTGACAGAGCTGCCTGAAATCGATGGTTTAAAGACGATCGCCATTTAGGCAATCGCATGTACGATATCGTGCGAATGCATACCTAAACTTTTTCAGTGTAATTTCGACTAGAAATGGTGCAGTTGGCAAATCTGCAAATTTCAGTCATTTACAACCGCATGTTTCTTTGGTAATTTAATAAATAATTAAATATGGATATCTTCTATATAAATCTACTTATATTCCTACATTATGCAGCTATATTGATGACGTATAAGCTAGCCGATAATGCGAGTTGTAATGACAATAGAACTAAAATTAAATTTAAAATATATTGGATAAAACATTGATATTTTCCAACTATTAAGTTATAATTCCTCATAAAGCCTGCTTCGGACATGAAATCATCTACGTCCTTTAACCGTTTATTCAGGTGAAATCTGAATACGGCCAAAGGACGTATATAACTAATATTTATATATATATATGTGAAATGAATTAAAAGACACTATAAATTGTTATTATTTTTATCAAAATAACATTATTTACATTTAAAAAATATTTCAGGTGTTTGTCATGTTCCAATGGAACCGTGTTTCGATCCATCTACTTCCCAAATTCTTGAAAATGCAGCAAAAATCTTAGGAATTCCTATTAAAAAAGGTGGTACTATTGTTACAATAGAAGGACCTCGCTTCTCCTCTAAAGCAGAAAGTAACATGTTCCGTCAATGGGGAGGTCACTTGATTAATATGACTACTTGTCCAGAGGTTAGATATATTCTAATTATTACTTGTGAAATTTCATATATTTTCTTTAATAATTTATCTAAATTTAGGTTTATTTAGCAAAAGAAGCTGGACTTCTATATGCTGCTGTAGCAATGGCTACAGATTATGATTGTTGGAGAGACAGCGAAGATAGTGTAACTGTTGCAGATGTTTGTGAGGTATTAAAAAAAAATGTTAACAAACTAACAGAATTACTCGTGCAAACTGTTCAATTGATTGGCCAAGAAAAATGGGATCAACATATCGACGACTTAATGGTATATAATTCAAATTTAAAATTTTTTATAGCACTGCGTGACATAAATTCGCACTTTTGCCACGCTTTCCCGGGACAAAAATATCCTATTTTTTAACAGTAAAAAAAAAGAACTGTAAAAAATTTTCAACTTTTTTATACGGTTTAATAAAGAAAGACTAATTTTAGATGTGCTTTAACACTTGATCAACAAGGTACGTCAGTATAATAAGCAATAATTTGATATCTTGATTATTTTATAGAGTTTTCATTGATAATTATAAGGTGTAGATTATTGCGACTCATTTATATTAACAATTTTAAAATTAATAACAATTATAAGCAAGTAAAATACGAGTAAAACTTAAATTGATAGTAGCGTAACATGCAAAGCGAAAAGGTATAGTCATTTCGGCGTTATATTATAAAATGCTTCGGAGAACCCCCTATTACTACGCACGATTGCTATTGCTATACTATACATAAGTTACCTCCTCACTGCTCCTACGACGCTAATACATACGTGAACCAAAATTTAAATTTATGACTTTATAAAAGATGATTTCAACAAATATTTTCACAAAATATCAATTATATTGATTAAAATTAATTATTATTACATATTTTAAGTATATTTTTGAAACTATAATTTAAAAAAAAATTTTTTAATTCATCATTCACGGAGTGTTTAGTTTTGGCTCATATATAGTTTTCGCTTCCTTTTTTTTTAATTTATCATTCACGAAAAACCTAGTACTTGCTTTTTTACAGTTTTCGTTTTTATTTTTTGAATTATCATTCGTGAAGTGCATAGTTTTTTTTGTATTGTTTTTTATTAGTACAGATTTAATATAGCGAATTTATATCACTCGAGCTATAAAATAGTATAAGATACTCGTAGCTTAAATGTCCCATTATTTCACGGCGTTTAGCAGCCTTGCTACGCTCGGCTGCTAATCTCACGTCGTCAAATAATGGGCCACTTGTATCTCAATATATTATCTCCTTTCAAATTATATAAACCATTCGTAATTCAAATTTTTATTGCAGAATGTTTTGAAAATCAGCAATGTTTCTCATTGAGATTCTACGATATGAAAATTAATGCCTACCAGAAATAAAATCAAAGTTAGTTAGCCATTTTAAAAAATTAAAAAAAGCAATGAGGGTCTCTTCTGTGTTTATATTTATATCCAATAATTCATATTCAAAAAATATTATTAGATGAAATATCAACATCAACCGTTGGATTATTTATAATATAGCACATTATAATAACATAAATAAATATAATTTTATTATGATCATATTTAATAAATTTTATTTTATTAAAAACTTTTTAAAAAATACTTAATGTATTTTTAATAAATTATTAAAAT
This sequence comes from Anastatus disparis, assembly GCA_017163975.1. NCBI lineage: Eukaryota > Metazoa > Arthropoda > Insecta > Hymenoptera > Eupelmidae > Anastatus > Anastatus disparis. The sequence goes on along the minus strand of JAFFSR010000136.1, from coordinate 1,628,485 downwards.
CTTCTTAAAATAATTTTATATTATCCTTTTCCTGTTGATTTTTTAGAATTATCTTTAGAAAACATTCCTGATCAAAGAGCTGGAGGGTGGAAAATCTCAATCATGTGGATATTTTATAACTCTTTGAATGGTCAAGATATCATTGCACTTGGTAGAAAATACAGTATTGAATAAAATTTTTTTTTCATTTTCATTTAAATTTATCTGTTTTGCAATATTGTATGTAGCTTAAGGTATCAGGCCTAAGTTTAAGCCTAAAGAAAAATTAAATTTAAATGTAGCTTAAAATTTTTTGGGTTAGTCGAAGAATGGATTTTTCAAATTTTGATACGTGCCGCAGACTTTCCCAGCCACACTGAGAAAAAAATTTCATCAGATCAAATGAAATGTTATTGATTTAACATATCTGATGTCAATTTGACAGGATCCTTTTAATCTAACAGAATCTAGCGGTTAAAATAGCCCAAACACGTTTGTGCTGCCAATTTAACAGCACACCTGTTGATATAATTGAATAATAGTAAACACAAAAAAACATAAATCAAAATAAAAGTATGACTTACATATTGAATCAATAAAATGTGCATGCTCAAATCAACTAATAAATTATTTCAATACAAATGTTTCAATTCAATCATATCAACAGCCCTACTGTTGATATTATTGAATAACAGTTAACATAAAAAAACGTAAGTCATAATAAAATATTTGTCATTTATGTCGTTGATAAATTTATTTTATAAACATTTTTATTTTATTCAATAAGTACTTTTTTCTCATACTTGTTGGGTAAGTGGCCTATAGCGCATGCGTTTTCGGGGTGGTAAGTAGCTAATAGCGCGCGCCGCGTGTGTTTTGTCTTTGAAGCGTGTGTTTGAGTAAAAAGCGTTAGGTTATAAAAAATAACGTCACGCAAATCCGTTAATTAATGAAACAAAGAAAACCACGATTTTGTTTTGTATATGCATAAGTAGCGTCGCGCGGGCGAAGATGATAGGAGAGAGAGAGAAAAAGAGAATGCTTTATCGAAAGAAAACAAGACACGCCAGAACGTGTTTACGAGTCAGTCGTACGGCAGATATGAGAGAGAGAGAGAGAGAGAGTAAGAGAATGCTATACCGAAAGGAAACAAACACGCTAGAACGTGCACGAGTTTCTATGTACGAGTCATTTGTGTGCTAGCTTCTTGATAAAAGTTGTTGGTGATGCAAAAAATAATATTTATATGAAATGTTTTTTTTTGATTTACATATTAATTTTTTTAAATTGGGCGCGGAAAGGAGGGGGCTTCGCCCCCCAACCCCTTTCTTCTCCGCGCCTAACATGTCACTCTCTCTCTCTTACACCCAGCACTTATGAGAAAAAATAGTATGTGAATCTCGTTCGGTTTAGTTGACTATTGCGCCACTCGGGCAATGGCGCTACTCGCTACGCTCATGCTAAACCTTACTCGTTACACAATATACTATTAAATCTCCCGCTCTTCAAAACAGTTACATTTCGATAGTATAATAATAGATGGTGTATTTCTTGTAACCTGCAAGTGGTAAGATTGCATGTCAGTTAGTATATAAGAACAAATGAATTTATCCGCTGTATGTATAAATGCGATGCGATGCGATGCATATCAATTGTTAGCGAGCGATGTTAGATTTTATTTGTAAATATCAATAGTATAGTGTGAAATATCTAAGAAAATGTTAAAAAATTTCACTAAGAAATGAATAATGATCATTGTTATAATATAAGTTATGTGTTAATCAATGTCTGGAAATTGGAACGCTGTGAGCTGTGAGCTTCAACTAAATAAAAAAGTTTTTATCTTCTTTAAATTTAATTTGTTTGATACAATAAAATGTAACAGCTATTTTGACTTACTTTGCTGTTAAATTAAATTGATTTTTAAATTAAATCAACATTTTGATATCCATCAAATTAACAGAACTCATCTGTTAAATGAATAGAATATTTCATCGAGGTATATTAACAGAAGGATTCGGTCGATACAATCATATTTTTTTCTTAGCGCAATTTTCAATTAATTGACCTCAAAATTTCCAAAGATCTTCAGTTTATATATCACAAAATAACAGTTTTAGCTTTTTAAAAAAAAAGAATTTAAAAATTTGGTTTAGAAAAAGTTGATAAAAATACAATTTTTTATTTTGAGTCGCATCCCCCTTTATTGGTATTAGCGACTTGGAAATTTGTATATTACAGTATATATAATTTAAATTTACATGATTTAAGTATACTTTTCATTTTACATACATTTTAGAAAATATTGTACTTGATAGTTGATTACAGTAAGTGTCTTATTTTTATTTCGTCTATAAATTGTATTACTTTAGAAAATTGGTTAGCATTGTTTGAGATATCACATAGATTGTTTTTTAGTTTTAGTTTTTTTCTTGTTTTTTGGTATTTAGGACAATTTATAAGTATGTGTTGTATACTTATCTCTTCTTGGCACAAGTCACATTTTTCTTTATTTTCTTTAGTTATAATGTGTTGGTGAGTAAGTTTTGTGTGTCCTATGCGTAGTCTACTAATTAGTACTTGGTCTTTCCTATTGTATTTTGTAGTCATATTGTTTTCGTATACGTTAGGTTTTATCTTTTTTAGTGTGGATTTGTTTTTATTGGATTTCCAGGTTTTGTTCCATTTCTTTTTAATTTTAATGTCTATTAGTTTGTAATAGTCTTCTTTGTTTAATTGGTGTTGTGTGTTGATGTGTTCAAGTATTTTTATTTCTTTGGCATGCTGTTTTATTTTATGTGGGGAGGTAATGGGGTCTTGTGTGTAGTGTATTAGTATGTGGTCTTTTTTTTCGTGTAGTATATTTCTTAAAATTTTGGTTGTTGCTAATGTTTCTGAGTTGGTAGTTGGTTTTGGGTTACTTTCTTTTTGGTGTATTTTTATGGTAATTTTTGTCTCTATTTGTGTTGTGGCTTCTATTGTTTTGAGAATTGTAATGTCGAGTGCAGATTGTAGTGTGGTCCATTTTGGAAATTTTAACAAAATTTTTTCGTTTGTGGATATTAATGCTGCAGATCCGATTGAGTTGTTTTTGTGAGGGATGGCCATGTCGATGATTTTCTGGTTGAGGTGAGTGTCTTCTGGTTTTGTTCCGCAGTTGTTTTCATCAGTTGTGATCCATGGTTGTAATGATTTTATTGGTTTGCAGTAGACTGTGGGTGTGTGCATTTTTAATTCCTTGAGGTATTCGTTTACACGGTGATAAAAAGGTTGATTGTACTTGTGATTTGTTAGTTTATTTACAGTTATTTTGTTTAATAGTCCGAATTCTTGATTATTTGGGGTTGTCATTAGTCTAACTGCATATTTTAGTGACATCTTTTTTCTTCTAAGGTCTAATGGTATTATGTTGCATTCGCTTAGGATGCTGATTGCTGGGCTTGTTCTGTATGCCCCTAAGGCTATTCTCATGCTGGAATTGATAATTAAATCTAGTTTTTTTAAAGTACTGTTACTTGCTGAACTGTATGCTATTGATCCATAATCTATTTTTGTTTGTATGAAGGCTTTGTATGTGTTTAGGATTACTTGATTGTTTGCTCCCCAGTTTTTAGCGGATAAGATTTTTAATACGTTCATTCTTAGTAAGCACTGTTTTTTTAGATTTTCTATATGGTTGTTCCAATTTAGTGATCTGTCAAATGTTAAGCCTAGGATTTTAGTATTATTTACTATATTAATGTTTTTGTTTTCTATTGTCAGTTGTAGATTATCAGAGTGGTTTTTGTATTTTTTGAATCTAATAGCTATTGTTTTAGTTTCGGATATTTTAAAGTCTGATTTTTTGGTGAATTTGATGATGTTATTTAGTGTTTGTTGTATTATTTGTTGGCTTGTTTTGACGTTCTTGCCTCTTATAAATAAGGTTACATCGTCGGCAAAGATGATGCTGTGTACTGGTGGTATTATGAATTTTGTTATTTCATTGAGAGCTAGTACACCGAAAAAAATCCGGAGTCCCAGCGGTTCCGTAAATCCTTCAAACGCTATTGTTCGCAAAACCACAACTATATTCGTATAAAAGTCTAATCACAAACGTTCCATTATCCCTTAACTCGTTGGATTCGATTGAAGTATGCGTGCGTTGATATTAACTCAACAGTATAAGTTAAACGTATATGTAATGCTATATGTTCCATAACCAAAATGCACATGATTATAAACGTAAACGAAAGCGATTCTATCGATATAGTATTAGTACAATCCAAAATACGCAACGCATACAGTTACATTAACGAATCACAAAGATTAGATAGGTGCGGTAACATAGCAGTTCACTGTATATACAGCGCACAGCTCTGCCGTCGAACTGTGGCCGGTGGGGGTAAGTGTAATATGATCCGTCAAAATTAACAAACGCGCTCTGTTCCGGACTCGAAAGACAACGAGTCGATAAGGTTTTACACGATATTATTTAGGAAATGAAGCGATTGAAGCGACATAGTTTAACAACACGAGTTTAGTCAACACTATCATACATTAATTCTATATATAAGAAATGGAACCATTAAAGCTTATGGGAACGATAGCTATTTAAGAAAAGGAGAATCGCACTTATTCAAATAGTTGAATGCGATGATGTTTCATATTTACTTTTTAATTAATTGAGTAAATTATAATAGAAATGATGAGAGAGATACTAATACATTATTATATATTCATTGGTTTAATATTTCATTAAATATTTATAGTAAATAAATAAATGTGTATTTATTACTCGCACGCTTGAAAAATAAAAATCGCTGCAAATCAAGTAATATATATTCCATTTGCCATTCAAAATAACATATAAAAAACTTTAGAAATGTAGTCTAGAGTTAGGATTTATAAGATATTTCGAATTTTTAAAATTCTAAAATAAAATTTTTAATGCTTTTTTCATACTAAACAATTATCAATTTTTAATACTAAGTTAATTAAATACTTTTTGTTAGAAAGATAACATATGATATTTTAAGAATTATGATATGTAGGTTATTTTACTTATGTGATTAGTGTAAATATCATATTTAATCTATCAAAATAGTTAATATTTTTATAAACTTTAGTTTATTTTTCCATCAACAACCAGGGAAATTCCTGAAAATTAATTATTTTTGTGAAGAAAAAACTTTTAGAAAAAATGTATTAACATTTTTTCGATTCCAAATCATTTGTACAATCTAATTTAATTTTACAGATCGTTATTAAAGTCACCATGAAGTATAATTTACTAAAAATTGAATAAAAAAAAATTTCATATCTATTTTTATTTCATTAACATTGTTTCCAGTCAAGAGGGCTATTTATTTATTAATTTATTCATTCATTTATCCACTTATTTAATTATCAACGAGAGTGAAATATATATGTGATTTACGTTAATTAATTGTTTATAAATTAACAACTTATCTATTTAACAAACAATAACCCATATGGAAAAAATTTTTGGATATAATTGTAAATAACTGTTAATAACTGTAAATAAATGTAAATAAATGTAAATAACTGTAAATAACTGCAAAAAAGTGTTAAAAAATGTGGAATTGAGACATAAATAACAGTTATTTACAATTATTTACAATTATTTACTGTTATTTACTCTTATTCACAGTTATTAACTGTTATTTTTTTAAATAAAATTAATATTTACAAAATTTTTAACTAGGTCTATGAATAAATACTTCATGATATTGTTTTCAGCAGTTTTCTGCATTTGTAACATGATATACTATTTGGTAAATAATAAAAATGTTCTATGAATCGTCAAAATTTGTTCTCATACGAAATTTTTGTCAAATTTGTATAAAAAATATGAAATTTATCATACAAATTATCTTATAACCTAGAATTACAGTTTTCACCATTAAAAAATGTGTATTATTCATAAAATTTTGTGTTACAATATTTAATTTTAAATTTACAACAAAATTATTTGTAATTTTAACACAAAAAAATTTGTCTCATCTGAAACGTCATATAAAATAAAAATAAACTTTTATAGTCATACATTTTTACTAAAATAATTTAGATAATAAAAATATGTTTAAATTATTTACATTAACAAGTACTCACATTTATGTATATATTTTATAAGTCAATGAAAGCTTCAAAAAAATATTGAAACTAGTACACAGTAAAATAATTGAATTAGTCTTGTAAATGCTTAATTGTTGAGAGAACGATTTATCACAAATTTAATTTATTTTAAGAAACAATAATGAAGGCAAAAAAAATTATAATAAAATAATAAAACAAAATCTCATTTTTGTTTTATGGTATTTATGAAAGCATAAAATGGTTACAATTCTTCAAATATTGCTGTTTTGCGAATTGTGATAAGACACAAAAATAATCAAGTTCTAATTTTAATTCTGAAAGAAAATAATTCATAGTGTCCATGTATGTGTAGAAAAAATTTTTTAATGGAAAGATTTTCAATTGAATATATTTTTGTTTGTAAAAATTTTTTTACAACTATCAAAAAAAAAATATAAATAAAAGTTTTTAACAGTACATCACTTTTATTTTAATGTTTACTATTTAGTAAATTTCATAAGATTTCCAAATAAAAATATATATATAAAAGTTTATTATATTTATTAAAGATTTTAAAAATGATTTTCTGATGTTTTTAAATTATTCGCAAATGTCAGTATACGGTATGGATTGAATGTAAAAAGTTGAAAAAAATTAAGACATATCTCATACTTGTTTCGATATTCTTTGATAATTGTTTATACCTGCAGTAATTATTTCATTGGTAAATGATATATTTGAATAATATATTAAAAATTTAATAATGTAATTAACTAAAATAAAAGAGAACAGTGGTGTTTAAATAATGATTGAAATATATGTTTCAAATTAGCGAACATTTTAATTTCAATCACAGTAATAAATATATTTTAATTCAAGAGAATTTAGATGTATTTGTACAGATTTCGATTTGAAAAATAAAAAAAGATAACTCGCTACTAATATCTGTATGTATACGTATATTTGTATGTACATTAAGTTTCTTTCATACTTTGCAACTATTTAAAAAAATTTAAACATTAAGAAGAGGTAGAAATTTTATATAATGTTTCGCATGAAAGCACTAGGTTATTTCTAGAAATAATACGGACATTTTTGCTAGACATAAGTATAAAAATTAAACAAAATAATTTAATCACGTACACAAGCGGAAAAAATTTACAAAGATGATTGAAAATTTTCGAAAGGAACTGAAACATATCGAAAATTTTTTTGAGAATTTGGACGAAGCATTGAGAGTATTTAAGTTTGTTATACTTTTTTTCATTTTGTTTTGTCTTGTTTCAATTTGTTTCATTTTTTAAATGATGAGTAATAATCTGTAATAATGAGTGTTTCAGAATGTTTCAATTCGTCTCAAATTTTTTCGGTTCATTTCATTTTGTTTTATTCTTTTTTGTTTTATTACTATCTATTTCTGTTTCATTTCAATTGACTTAAAAAAAATCGCCTTGTATAAAATTTTTTGGTTGTTTTAAAAAAATTAAAGGAAGTGAAACAAACTAAAACAAATTGTTTTAAACTTAAACAAACCGAAACACATTACAACACACTCAGTGTTTTGTCCAAATTCTCACAAAAATTATCAACATATTTCAGTTTATACAATTTGTGTAAAAATGTTTTCAAAAACCTCTGGAATAATTTGAAATATCTCATTTATTTTTTCCGCCAGAGTAGTTTTTAAAAGTAATTGAACCAATTAAAATATCTTCAAAAATATGAATATTTTCATTTTCCACAATTTACTTTATTATAAATAAAAAGAAAAATAAATAAGCACGGTTTATTTAAAATTAAACTCTATAAGAACGAAATATCCCTGGTAGAAAATGAAACGCTTTTTCTACCATTTTATGGCCATTTCTTTAAAGTGAAGAGCAGAAAATGGGAATGTTTTATGGCCATTATTTGAACTAATATGAAACGTTTTTTTCAACCTTCATAGTGCTAAAAAATGCTAATAAAATGTTGAGTCTGATCCACTATTATTTGAATATAGATAGTTATCAGTAGAGTCTATCAAATTGTGCTCTAATTGATTACTATTAAGAATCATATGAGGTTTTTTTCTTGAAAGTTATCATTAATCATTAATAGAATCACTTTTGTTAATATAATTGCGCGTATATTTTGAGTTGTGATCGGATTGTTAGAGGTTATTTTTAAACGATTAATAAAATTTTCCATTTATTATTTTAAAAAACGATATTTTTATACTCGTTTCGTACTGCGTTTCATATTTTTATTTTAATAAAATTTAATATTATTTTTATTTTTATAAATTCCAATAAAAATAAACATTGACGAAGGAATGTGAATAAATACTAATCTATATTTTCTCGCCACGTGGCAAAAGTGAGGTTATGATTTTACCTATGATCTGAAAAATTAAGGACTCATTACTAAAAAGTTATATAACTAGTCAAAAAAAGTTGTCCACAGTTTACCTAATTTTTAGATAGCTGTTACTGATTTTTTCTCTCCGTTTACTTAAAATGCGTATTTTTTTGGCTAAATACAAAAATTTTGAACAACATTTTTATATTAGCATTTTTTGCCTATAAGATGCTAACCAATACACCAAAAAATTTTAGCTCTGCAGATTCAACAAAAATTGCCATTTATTCGCCAATATTGACATGACAAAATATTACTATTGATAATGGTCATAAATTGTTGTTTACACCATTTTTAATGTTCAAATTTCTACCAGGGATGTATATTTGATTTTAACTATAAAATTTTTATTTTTGTCAATTTTTGTTCGAATATAATACAAGATTCTGTTTTGTTGTAAGAAAGACAAATATGCAAAAGTTCTCATTCTATAAATTTGTTTTTAAGAAGATCTCACATTTTCAACCTTTTTTTAGTCATAAGTTCCGTTGAATTCGATATATAATTATTTAGGGGGGATCAATATTTAGAATGTTCATTTTACATTTGCGTCAAATTACGAATTTCATTTATTCGAATCATTATTTTATAATTTCGAAGTTCAAATTTAAGAAAATTCATAAAATAGGAACGTGTAAACTACAAATGCCCAATCAAACGAAGTTAGATTATTAGAATATTATTTATTCGACGCTAAAGATGAGTCTATTATTTCGAAATTACAACTGTACTAATTAACATAAAAATAAAATAGAAATTTATTTAGTCGAAAATCACTGATTTATTTATTGCTGATGTTTTAAACTTAGTAGTTTTCGGTTAAATAAATTTCTATTTTATTATGTTTATTAGTGCAGTTGTAATTTCGAAATAGTTGACTTATTATTAATGTCGAATAAATAATATTCTAATAATCTAACTTCGGTTGATTGGGCATTTGTAGTTTACACATTTTTATTTTATGAATTTTCTTAAATTTGAACTTCGGAATTTCGGAATAATTATTCGAATAAATGAAATTCGTATTTTTGACGCAAATTTTAGATGAACATTCTATATATTGACCCCCCCCATTATTTATCTAATAATTTTCTAACCAGTTTATAATCAATAATGTTTTTTTGAAAAAATTATATTTATAAATATTGTTACGGCAGGCCGGAGTAAAACCTGATACCGACCGAGTAACAATTGAGTTGTTTGTTATTTACTCAAGTATTAATCGGTGTATCTTTAAAATAAAGGTTGATCGCAATAGATATTATTATTATTATGAATATCTATGCACAAGAAAAAAAAATCTACCGATTTGTTTTTGAGAAAAGTAAGGAACGCCGAAGTAAAAGATTATGTTTATAATATTTTCGCGTTCCTTACTTTTCTCAAAAACAAAGCGATAGATTTTTTTTTTCTTGTGCATAAATATTTATAATAATAATATCTATTGCGCTTAACCTTCAATTTGCAGATACACCGATTAATACTTGAGTAAATAACAAAAATGCTAATTAGACAAGGACAGCGAATCCGGCCTGTTCTTAAGGATCATATATGAAAAAAATAATAAAAAACTTGTCTATGATTTAGTGTTTTAACACTTTTTGTGAGCAAGATTTTTTGTGTGATTTCTTAAAAACTGTTAAATCAATTATTTCCCATATGGAAATAATTCATGTGAAAAACTGTAAATAATAGTAAATAATTGTAAATAACTGTTAAAAAATGTCAGAATTGAGACATAAATAATAATTATTTACAGTTATTTACTATTATTTACTATTAATTACTATTATTTACTATTAATTACTATTATTTACTATTAATTACTATTATTTACTATTAATTACTATTATTTACTATTATTTACAGTTATTCACAGTTATTAACTGTTATTTACAGTTATTTACAATTATTTACAATTATTTACAGTTTTTTATAATTATTTACAATTATTCATAATTATTTACAGTTATTTACATTTTCAAAAATTTTTGAATTAGTGAATAATTTAATAATTATTTACAATTATTAATAGTTATTTACAGTTATTTACAGTTTTTTACAGTTATTTACAGTTATTTATAATTATTTACAATTATTTACAATTTCCCATAGTTTTTTACAATTATTTACAGTTATTCACATTTTTAAAAATTTTCGCCTATATATAAAATTATTGAATAAATTCGTGAATATTTTCGAAAATGTAAATATCTGCAAATAATTGTAAAAACTATAAATAATCGTAAATAACAGTAAATAATTGTGAAAAAAATGAATAAATGTAAATAACTGTAAATAAATATAAATAACTGTAAATAAGTGTACAGTTAATAAGTATAAATAAATAACTGTGAATAAGAGTAAATAACAGTAAATAATTGTAAATAATTGTAAATAACTGTTATTTATGTCTCAATTCCCACATTTTTTAACACTTTTTTGCAGTTATTTACAGTTATTTACATTTATTTACATTTATTTACAGTTATTAACAGTTATTTACAATTATATCCAAAAATTTTTTTCCATATGGGTTATTGTTTGTTAAATAGATAAGTTGTTAATTTATAAACAATTAATTAACGTAAATCACATATATATTTCACTCTCGTTGATAATTAAATAAGTGGATAAATGAATGAATAAATTAATAAATAAATAGCCCTCTTGACTGGAAACAATGTTAATGAAATAAAAATAGATATGAAATTTTTTTTTATTCAATTTTTAGTAAATTATACTTCATGGTGACTTTAATAACGATCTGTAAAATTAAATTAGATTGTACAAATGATTTGGAATCGAAAAAAATGTTAATACATTTTTTCTAAAAGTTTTTCTTCACAAAAATAATTAATTTTCAGGAATTTCCCTGGTTGTTGATGGAAAAATAAACTAAAGTTTATAAAAATATTAACTATTTTGATAGATTAAATATGATATTTACACTAATCACATAAGTAAAATAACCTACATATCATAATTCTTAAAATATCATATGTTATCTTTCTAACAAAAAGTATTTAATTAACTTACTAGGAGAGTATCAGACCTCCGGATCACGGATTTTGCTTAAACGTTGGGATAAGTTTTCAGATGTCCAAATATGAAAGGAAACAAAATTTTAGACCCCAACGCTCAATATTTCCCTAGTTACAGGCAATTAAAGAAAATCACTAAAAAAGTTACTAGATTTTCAAACGCATATAGTTCCTTAGCATTGATAGCTAGCAACTTGAAACTTTTTTTAAATGAAAGCTGAGCTCAAATCCTTTCGAAATAGTAGTTATAGCATGTCGAAATATTATTTTTTCTCAAAGTTATAGCGTAATAAACATTAGACCCATTTTCAGCTTTTGTTATTAATTAATGTTTTAAAAAGAAAAATCAGGTCCAATACTTATCACGCTATTACTTTGGGAAAAAATAATATTTTGACATGCTATAACTACTATTTCGAAAGGATTTGAGCTCAGCTTTCATTTAAAAAAAGTTTCAAGCTGCTAGCTATCAATTCTAAGGAACTATATGCGTTTGAAAATCTAGTAACTTTTTTAGTGATTTTCTTTAATTGCCTGTAACTAGGGAAACATTGAGCGTTGGGGTCTAAAATTTTGTTTTCTTTCATATTTTGACATCTGAAAACTTATCCCAAAGTTTGAGCAAAATCCGTGATCCGGAGGTCTGATACTCTCCTAGTTAGTATTAAAAATTGATAATTGTTTAGTATGAAAAAAGCATTAAAAATTTTATTTTAGAATTTTAAAAATTCGAAATATCTTATAAATCCTAACTCTAGACTACATTTCTAAAGTTTTTTATATGTTATTTTGAATGGCAAATGGAATATATATTACTTGATTTGCAGCGATTTTTATTTTTCAAGCGTGCGAGTAATAAATACACATTTATTTATTTACTATAAATATTTAATGAAATATTAAACCAATGAATATATAATAATGTATTAGTATCTCTCTCATCATTTCTATTATAATTTACTCAATTAATTAAAAAGTAAATATGAAACATCATCGCATTCAACTATTTGAATAAGTGCGATTCTCCTTTTCTTAAATAGCTATCGTTCCCATAAGCTTTAATGGTTCCATTTCTTATATATAGAATTAATGTATGATAGTGTTGACTAAACTCGTGTTGTTAAACTATGTCGCTTCAATCGCTTCATTTCCTAAATAATATCGTGTAAAACCTTATCGACTCGTTGTCTTTCGAGTCCGGAACAGAGCGCGTTTGTTAATTTTGACGGATCATATTACACTTACCCCCACCGGCCACAGTTCGACGGCAGAGCTGTGCGCTGTATATACAGTGAACTGCTATGTTACCGCACCTATCTAATCTTTGTGATTCGTTAATGTAACTGTATGCGTTGCGTATTTTGGATTGTACTAATACTATATCGATAGAATCGCTTTCGTTTACGTTTATAATCATGTGCATTTTGGTTATGGAACATATAGCATTACATATACGTTTAACTTATACTGTTGAGTTAATATCAACGCACGCATACTTCAATCGAATCCAACGAGTTAAGGGATAATGGAACGTTTGTGATTAGACTTTTATACGAATATAGTTGCGGTTTTGCGAACAATAGCGTTTGAAGGATTTACGGAACCGCTGGGACTCCGGATTTTTTTCGGTGTAGGAATATCGTTACGCTCAGCACAGATCCTTGAGGGACTCCGTTTTCTATTTCAATTGAGTTGGATAAACTATTGTTTATTCTGACCTTGATTTTCCTGTTTTTTAGAAAATTTTTAATAAAATGATATATGTTTCCTGTAATTTTGAGTCCTCTTAAAATATCTAGTATTCGATTTCTCCATATCATATCGTATGCCTTCTCCATGTCTAGGCATACTGCTATTAGATGTTGGTTTTGGTTGAAGGCTTCATTTATGTTGGATTCGAGTTGTACAAGACAGTCAGTTGTAGAGCAATTTTCTCTAAATCCACTCTGTGCGTTAGCTATTATATTGTTTTTCTCTAAATACCAGCTAAGTCTCTTGTTGATTATTTTTTCGAATATTTTGCATAGGCAGCATGTTAGTGCTATTGACCTATAGTTTTCTTTAAGATGCTTGTTTTTACCGGGTTTGAGAAAAGAGACGACTATTGCTTCTTTCCATATGTCTGGGAATAGTCTTTGTGTCCACATGATGTTATATATTTTTGTCAGGGCTATTAATGCTTCTTCAGGTAGTTGTTTGATAAGAATGTTCGATATTGTGTCTGGTCCTGGGCTGGTATTCTTGCTTTTTTCAAGTACTGTTTGGAGTTCGGAGATAGTTATTTGTATTTTGAGTGGGCTATTGCTGTTTTCATTTTCTATTGTAGTTGTTTCGTTTGTTCGGTCAGTTTCTGTGTTTTTTTATGTTTTAGGAATTCTTTTTTATAATTTTTGTCACTTGAGTTATCTGCGAATTTATTAGCTAGGATGTTTGCTATTTCGTGTGGATCACTAATTATTGCATTATTCTCTTTTAAAGTTGAGATGTTTGTGCTTTTATGTCAATCTATAGATTTGATTTTTGTCCACATTTCTTTAGTCGGGATGTTGTGGTTGATGGTTTCAAGAAATTTTAGTCATGATTCTTTTTTTGAATTTTTGACAGTGTTTTTTGCTATTGCTTTCATTTTTTTAAATTCTATTAAATAATTCGTGTTTTTTTCTTTTTTATATTTTCTGAGGGCTTTTTTTGCGTTTTTTGTAGCGTTTTCACAATCTTTGTTCCACCATATGTTACTTTTTTGTTTTTTGATTCCTTTTGATTTGGGTATATTTTTGTCAGCTGCGTCTATTATTATTTCGTTGAACTTTGTGATTATTGTGTCTATTTCAGTTTGGTTGAATTTGGTTTTGGTTTCAATACTAGTGTGCAGTGTGAGCAGGTTTTCGGTGATTGTTCTTTTGTAGTTTTCCCAATCCGCTTCATGATATTTATATCTTGGTATATTTATTGTAGTACTGGGTTTAAATTGGCTAATGCTAAGAACTATTGGATAGCGATCGCTGCCATATAGGTCGTTGGTTGCTTGCCATTCGAGTTGTGTTGCGATGTTTCGGCTGCATAAGGTTAGATCAATAGCGCTATTTTTCCCGTTTGCAGTATTGAAGTGAGTGGGGGATAAATCGTTAAGAAGGGGCCGAACTATCTGTCTTTGTCTAATAGCGTATTTCATCATTTATGTAAACACTATCCGGTATAACAAGAAAAAAATAGCAGCCCCCGCTAGATATTAGTATAATAAGTAAATTTTGTAATAACAAACAAATTTTTTTACTGCGTAGTTTTTGAATAATTAGAGACCTACCAAAAAAAGATAGGTTATATTCTAGATGGCTAGTAGGTCTCTAATTAGTCAAAAACTATGCGGTAAAAAATTTGATTGTTATTACAAAATTTACTAATTATACTAATATCTAGCGGGGGCTGCTATTTTTTTCTTGTTATAAAGGATAGTGCTTATATAAATAATGAAAAACGCTATTAGACAGAGACAGATAGTTCGGCCCCTTCTTAAGTAAGATAAGGTTGTTGTTCACTATTAATTCTTCTATGATGAGACCTCTTTTATCATTTTTGTAAGATCCTCATGCAGCACTATGACTGTTAAAATCTCCTAAAAGTACATATAGCGGTGGTAGTTGCAAGATTAATTTCTCCAATTGTTCTATTTTTAGTTCATACCTATTGCTTAAATATATATTGCATATTGTTATGTTTTTGTTATTTACTGTTATTTTAACTGCTACGGCTTCTAGTTCCGTTTGTAAGGTGATTTCTTCGTTATATATGTGATTTTTAATCATGATACCTACACCTCTGCTTGCTTTTTTGCAGTCATTTCTGTTTTTGTTATAGCTTGTAAAATTTTTCATGTAAATTTGTTGGTCTTTTTTGAAATTGGTTTCCTGTATACAGATGATTTCAATATTTTCTTCTTGAATTATTCTTAGTAAATATTCGTATTGGCTATTAAAGCCATTCATATTCCATTGTAGTAACTTATACATTGTTTTCTTTTCTTAGAAGTAAATGTTTTTGTTATTCTGCGTCAGAGCTCATTGGTGTAAGGTTTTCGGATGAGTTAATGCTTTTAATTAGTCTTGTACATCTGGATTTTATGCTGCTATTTCTGACGTTCGTGTATACATCCTTAACACGAAAAAAAATTCCTTAACAGGTTCATTTGTTAAAATTGCTGAAAAAATATTAAAACATAAATTTAAGAACATTTTGAAAATTTTCATAAAAAACCGTCAATCTCTTAACGATAATACTACCTTGAAATTAAAAAAAAATTTTTTTTTTCATTTTTTTTCTATTTTACGAAAACCATTCGATAGATTTGCTCCAAAATTAGTATGAAAGTTATTTGCTACTATCTGAAGAAAACAAGCTTTGGAAATAGTATATTACGTTCCGAGGCACGGAACAGGCTCATTCCATGCGCGTGTTGGTTTGCTTCGCTCGGCTTCGCCTCGCGAAGCAAAACACGCGCATATGATGAGCCTGTTTCGTGCCGAGGAACGTATACGATTTTCCTTGATGCCCGGCCGGAACTTTGCCACCCCAAAACGTGATAAAACTCCATTTTTAATAAAAAAATAATCGTCAAAAGCGAAGAGTCATCTGTTGCGTTATTTCGTTGTAGCGCGCATGCGCAAGCAATTACAGTATACAGTTGAGTTCGGTAGAAAAAGAGAGAGAGAGAAAAAACCGAACATAGCAGCACACATAGCAGTTAACATAAGATACACAATAAATATATAAATGATAATTCAAATTTAAAAAACGTGAGAAATAATGAAATGTGTTTATACTTTTATATTACTATATTTTGTGTATGAAAACCTTTTAAAGAGCAAAAGAAAAAATTGTGAGTTAAAACAATTGTGTATGTTAGTAAAGATATAGTTCATTTTAATAAATATAAATGTATTAATATCAAGTGCGCAAAAACAAAATGTGTAAAGCAAAACGGGTAAAAACGTGAATTTAATTATTTTCTTTGTACAAAAACAATCATGAAGTGTTTAAAAGAGTGTCGTGAATTAAAAGAACGTGTATGAAAAAGAATATCTATTTTAAACGACAGTTATAATTCGTTATAATTTAAACTATTATATGTATATTAGTGTATTAATATCGAGTGTGTTTGTTTATTTAATAGCTACAAGTATGATGTATGCATTTATCTATTTAATGCTGAGGTTAGACATTCGCGTATATATAGATATAGTTTAAGTATACAGCAGAGAACAAAGCGACCAAGAAGACGTACAGTTCGTAGCTGCGCGGTGCGTTCTGCGCACGTATGTAACGGAATAACACGAATGTATTCGGCCGGTTCCCTGCCGCATGAGGAGCACTTTTAGGCAAAGTTTCGGCACGGGTATGAAGGAAACTAATTCTCCCAGCGCAGTTTTAATTCAAGAACATTTTGAAAATATTCATAAAAATTTTTTTTTCATTTTTTTTGTATTTTACGTAAACTACTCGAATAATTCGCTTAAAAATTTGTTTGAAACTTATTTTTGACTGCTGAAAGAAGAAAAATTTTTTGTAAACTGATTTTCTTAGCGCACTACCATTCGATAGATTTGCTCCAAAATTTGTATGCAAGTTATTTCGAAGGAAAACAAGCTTTGGAAAACTAATTTTCTCAGCGCAGTTTTAATTTAAGAGTATTTTGAAAATTTTCATAAAAATTTTTATTATTCATTTATCTTCTTTCTTAGCGTGGTTACGATTAGAAATTTTGTTGTCATCATTCTTTTTATTACTACATCATATCATTTATTCAATAGAACAAATTTTTTTTGTATTACTTGATGCTTTAAAATACATTATAAATGTTGAAAAGGCAATCAGCTAGCATATATGTTCGAAATTTAAAAAGTACAATATGAGTAAATATTAATGTTAGACAATTTTCTTATATTAAAATCACATTCAAATAAATATAAAAAAAAATTAATGAGACTCAAAGAGCTCTATAAGAAAGTATTCCGCCAAAGCACTTGGCAGCGTTTTAAAAATCCATAAAATTTGTAAGCTTTAAAGATTCATTTAAAAAAATAAAGAATAATAACATGTTCTGTCTTCAAAAAGAAATTGTATTTCATTTGTTTAAAAAACATTAAAATTTCAAGAAAAACGATATAGTTTTTTTTAAATTTGCCTTTTAAGAAAACCATTTTTCTTGATTTTTGATAAATAATTTGATAGGATAGATTCCTACTTGCAAATCTAGACAAATTCCTTAAATTTTGAAAACTGTCTCTAAAGGTTGAAAATGTGGTTGAGTTAATATCGTTAGCCCTAACAAAGACTTGCACGATTCATTTCTCGCCGCGAAAACTAGCGCATTTGGGAATGCTCCATCGAAAACTAAGACATTTCAAAAGCTTCCGCGAACACTAGCACTTTTTACGACTTCGTACCCTTTTCACGACTCCACTGCGAACACTAGTACTTTTCACGACTTTATTGCGAACTATAATTTATTCACAGCTCTACCGCAAAGTCTAACAATTCTCATGATTCTTCTACAAAGATCAAAAGTTTTTAATGTTTTACAATGAAAATTAAAACTGCAAAATTTAATATTTTCCATGTTCTTATAGCGAAAAACAGTACAATCGATGATTTCCAAAAAGTTGGTGTTTACATTTACTTAATTTATTTAAACTTTAAGCATGTAATATTTTAATTTAGTTATTCGATTTCTAAACAAAAAAAATGTACTTAAATAGTGAGAGAAAGAGATAGAAGATTGTAAAGCGACATCTTGATAAAGTTTCGAATACCAAAGTGCGCTTTTTTAATATATTTATAAATGTTTCGAAAAAATTATTTATTTAAAAAAAATCTTAATGATTTTAAAATTGAAAATTTTTTTATGATTTATAAAATATTTTTTTAAATTAAATTGTTTTTAATTTAATTTTTAAAAAACGATGTATATATATATATATATATATACACTGCCGTTCAATTGCTTTTGCCCACTCTATAGTAATTTTAATTTATTAAAACAAAAAGTTTTATATCTCCAGAACTAATGATCGCATCTTCAAAATCCAAACAACGTTTGAAAGATTGGTCAAAAATCTTTGAAATAAAGTAAGTCCGGTATGAAAAAAGTCATTTTCTAATTGATTATAGCAATGTAAAAAAAATTAGTAAAAACAAATTTTTTCAATTAGAAAATGACTTTTTTCATACAGGACTTACTTTATTTCGAAGATTTTTGACCAATCTTTCAAACACCGTTTGGATTTTGAAGATGCGATCATTAGTTCCGGAGATATAAAACTTTCTATTTTAATAAATTTTACTCTAGGGTGGGCAAAAACAATTGAATGTCAGTGTATATATATATACTAGCATCCCCCGTCTCGGCTTCACCCGCGCAATATTTGGGCAGAAGTCGGTAGGTTTAGAAATAGAATCTCAAAAACTATTATTTATTAAATCGTACTCTTACAAAACTTCGGAATACACATTTTTTGTTTGTGAACCATGTGATAATAGAATGAATTTTCATTCAAAATAATTTAGTACCAATAAGTCAAAAAATATATTTAAATTGACGATAGACAATTTTTTTAGCAAATCAAAATCGTGAAAGAGATATTCATTAATAAATATGAATGTTCAACAATGATAGGGAATAAGTGCAATAAAAATTTATTGCCGATAAGCTGTTCGCATTGTCCTTGCGATATGAGTACCTATACCGTGCTAATCTAGTAGAGTAAGCGGCAAAACAGGTTGCCACCTATTAAGAAGTGAACAAAGAGTCATTTTTAATAAAAAAATCGTGTTATTAAAATTAAAGTGACATGAAAAAAGTACAAAATAATTTAATTTTTATCTTTATAAATGACCAAAAATGAAATCAATTAAAAAATTTTTGAAAAATAATTACATTTAAAAAAAAATTTTTTTTTCCATAATTATGTCGATTTTAGTAAACATAAACTAAAAATGACAATTGAACCTTCAGCATTTATTTATTTAAAAATGACAAAAATCTGAAATGAGAATAAAAAATTTTCGAAAAATAATGACATTAAAAAATTTTTTTTTTCTTCCATAATTATGTCAATTGTAGTAAACATAAACTAAAAATGACAATTCAACCTTCAGCACTTATTTATTGGAAAATGGCAAAAATATGAAATCAAAATAAAAAAATTTTTGAAAAAATGATTTCATTGAAAAAAATTTTTTTTCTTGAATATGTAAAGTTTTGTTCAAACTAAAAATGAGAATTTAACCTTAAGCATTTTTTCTTGAATAAAATCGGTAAATATATATAATATTAAAAAAATGTATTTTTTCCGAAAATTTGCTGAAATATTTGTTTGAAAATATCACAGGATGATAAAATCAACGTTATTTGCGATTGTGTTAATAAATAAAAAAAAAAATTTATTTGTATGAAAATGGTTAAGTTTCGTAAACATCAAATTTCTTGAAAAATCTATGAGAAATTGTATTTTGAATAAAATTAACGTGATTTGAGAGCGGGCAAATATCTTATATTTTTTGTTAATATATTTTTAATAAAATTTTTAGAAAAAATCGCAAATCATACATAATTATTTGTTATTTTTAAAATTATTTTATTAACCATGAAGAGTTAAATTCTCATGTATGAGCCAATAAATATTTGAGGAATAAAAAATTTCCTTGAATAAGATATAAAATTTTCTCTAAAGTTAAAAAAATTGTCTAATTTTTTATTCTGCTTAATGGAATAGGAAAATATATCATTAAATAATCCGAGGTAATGTTACTCTGTGATTAGAGAATATGCAATTAAAATTTATTGTGTTGAAGTTACGGAATATCATAGGTGTATAAGTATTTCTACCGTAGCAGTTTAATAAAGAGAAAGACAAAATCGGTCGCCACCTATTGGGCAACCAAGGAAAGTAGCAAGGATAGAGCATGTTAACCGCAGAACGCCGAAAAAAAGTAGTCTCTATTCCCTACGCGTTAAGATCTAGGTCTATAATTATTTTATTGCAATTATTGATTAAAAAAGTAATTATTTATATAGCCTATGACACTCGTCACATTATAGAGAATTTAAATTTAAAATTTGAAAACGATCGGTTCAGTAGTTTTTGAGATAATTGAGAACATTCAAACAAACGCTGTCCTTTTATATAATAGTAAGATATATATATATATATATATATATATATATATATATATATATTAGTTATATACATAACTTGGGAGTACGAAGGATGAATATAGGCTTGACTAAAGTGATTGTCGCTTGAGTAGTAGTCGCCCAAGGGCGCGCGAAGCGCGCCCAAGACTTACTGCTGCTCAAGCGACAAGTACTTTAGTCAAGCCTGGATTCAGAATCCTTCATACTCCCAAGTTATGTAGATAATTTTATATCGTTGTAGGCTGTATGAGGAACATTAAAAATGATTTTTTTAAATTAATGATATATATTTTTTTATACTTATTAATTGTTTAACTTTGTTTTGTTTAAACAAAACATTCTTTAAAGTTAAGATTTTATATGAATTTGTATGAACATTGACATATCTAACGACATTCTTTTGTTTTCACTAACCGATGAATCGACGTCACTCGCGTCATATACGGCCATGCTGAGCTATATCTCGATCTGTCAAAACTCCCTTAGGGAGTATATATCTGTATACTCCCTAAGGGAGTATTGACAGAGAGAATATCGTCGAGATATTAGCATGAACGTATGCAATGCCTATACAAATTTAGCGTGGTCTGTACACTGAGAGAAAATTCATGCCAATAGAGCATTTAGTTTACGTATCTAAAGTTAGTAAATAATATCCTATGCTTTCATAACAGCGCCATATGCTCTTACGAGGTTTATGCTATCCAAAAACTGTTTATTTACATGCTTTGGTAACTCCTCACTCTAATATCCTTCGATAGCTGGCGCTGTATCTTCTCATGAGACGTGAAGGGAGTAAACGTGGCTTGTCCACTATTCTTTCTTTACTGCTAACTATGACATTCTTCCATTGCTCAAGTCGCCTTCTCTTTTGGGTGTCGACGCGAGCAAACACGGCTGGTCTATATCCAAAATCATGTCGCAAATTTTTTTAAGGTGATCCAGTTGCGTATGCGCAGCAACGTAAATGTGAAACATGCATCGTTTATCTAATAATTACATTTTCAAAACACTTTATCTCTTTAATAAAACGATGAATTGACGTGAATCTTGTTGGAAAATATTTATTATTAGTTCCTTTATATATGTTTATATTTTTAATTACAATTTGAATGTAGTTTATGATATATTGCGATTAACAGCTACGAAATGTAAAAATTCCAATATATATATAGATATACTTCCAATGTAATTTGTAAAACTTTGAACATCAATTAATCAAAAACGAAACGATGAAATGTTCTTGAATTTTAATATGATATTTACATTGCCTTCATTGAACTATACCTACAATTTCAAGAATATCTTGAAAAAACACGTTAGTCGTATGAACCACCTTAACATATTTTCGTAGCGTGAATCTTTTTTTTTTCTTTTCTTTTTTTATGAAGGCAGATACATTATGAATATAATCTGTTAAACTTTGTAACTATCAATAATTAATTTTTAACTTAAAATTTAATTATTTTAAACAGCTGGGGGGCAGATGAGCATGTACGATTTTACGCCAGAGATATTTCAAAGTGGCGTTGGTCTAGTGAGTAACGTTCGCGCTTTTTCTTTTGAGTACGCTAGTTCAACTCTTGGTTAGAACCACTTTTTTAAAACTTTTTTTTTATTATTCAATAGTTTTTATTACTTTTTTTTATTTATATTTTTTATATTTTCTATTTTTTTATTAATTTTAAAATCTATTTTTTCACAAGTTACTTAAAGTATGCTCGTTTTTCTGATTAATATTTTTAAACAAATTATTTCATATACAAAATAATTTAATGTTAATAAATAAATAATAGTGATGTTTACAATACTATAGTTCAATTTTGTCTTTATAAACATATATCAATATATAATATATATTATAACATAAATAATAATACCTCAGTTTTATTTATTTATTGTAATTTATTGTGAATTTTATAAACTAAATTATAATTAAATTAAACTATACTATTATAAAATAAACATCACTATTATTTATTTATCAATATTTGTAATTACCACCTATAAAAAATAATTTATTTTTAAAAAATTTTCATTGAAAAAAATGAGCGTACTTGTGAAAAATAAAATTTTAAAATTATTAAAAAAATACAAAATCTAAAAAAAAAATAAATATAAAAAGGAATAAAAAATATTAAAACAATAGAAAAAAAATTTTTTTAAAGTGACCCTAGCCGAGAGTTGAACACACAAAAGGAAAAGTGCGAACGTTACGCACTAGACCAGCACTACTTCGAAACATCCATGGCGTAAAATCGTACATGCTCATCTGCCCCCCCCCAGCTGTTTAAAATAATTAAATTTTAAGTTAAAAATTAATTATTGATGGTTACAAAGTTTAACAGATTATATTTATAATGTCTCTTCCCTCATAAAAAAGAAAAGAAAAAAAAGATTCACGCAACGAAAATACGTTAACGAAATTTGCGACATGATTTTGGATATAGAACAGCCGTGTTTGCTCGCGTCGCTACCCAAAAGAGGAGGTGACTCAAGCAAACAAAGGATATGAGAGTGGGGAGTCATCGAAGTATACCACACGAGTCATCAGTGAATGCCGTTCATGCTTTAGTTACTCTCCATACCATCTTTTTTAGTATAAGGTAATCCAATACTGATAGAGCTTCACACGCCTGGCATATTTGTATCAATATTTTATATGCTCGCGTAGATGGCAGTTCGCATGCTCTATTAGCATGAATTTTCTCTCAGTGTAGGTATTCCACCGAATACGGCCTACCGCAACATAAATATATATATATCTTCCTATATTATATAGTTGTATTAAAAATTAACCCTCAGACCCCCCACACCCCTCCACAAAAAATATATAATATATATATATATATAAATCTAAACAAATAACTAAAAAAATGGAATGGAATGCGATTGAAGGTAGATATGTTATAATTGATAATGTAAATGATCAAGAAATGATGGATAGTTTGAATAATAACATTGAAGATTATTTAAATTATGAGGAAGAGTATGAATATTACTTGGAATATCTTGCTGATAATAATAGCTAACACAATACCGAAATATCTGTTTTAAATAATATAATAAATTCATATATTGGTGAAGATAATGTAAAAGTAGAATTTAATAATTGGAAACAAGTACCAGAATATTATAAATATTACACTAATCAAATTATAGAATATAAAATAACATTACATGAACCAATAAATGAATTTTATCTAAGTCAAAGTTACAAAACATATTCAAGATATTTATTGAACATTGCACATATTAAAAAAAAATATGATATAATATTTTTTTTAAATTTATTAATTATTTAAATTATAAATTTAATATTTTTATAAAATGTTTAATATTTTATTAAGATTAAATTTGCTTCTCTTAATTTTGAGGCTACTAAATTAAATTTGATATAATGTTTTTTTTTTTGTTTTAGCAGCTATTATTATGTCATCAATGTATACATGACATATTCTTTTACTTATAAGTTCCCCAAGAGCAGTATTGGCGACTCTCATAAATGTTCGAGAAGAATTAGTTAAACCAAACGGTAAAACTTTAAATTCGAATCTTCCCAAGGGATGTACGCTAAAAGCTGTTTTATGAATATCAGATTCTCTCATTGGTACCCAATGAAAGGCTGAAACCATATCTACAGTTGCAAAATATTTATTTCCACCTAAATCATCGAAGATTTCTGTTATAGATGGTATTAAGTATGGATCGGGTATGTTTTTTTCATTTAATTTTCTATAATCTATGACTAAACGCCATCTTGGTTTTCCATCATTACCAGGTTTCTTTTTTACTACAAATGCTGGTGCATTATAAGCATTTTTAGAAGGTCTTATTAAATCATTGTCGATTAATTTCTGTGTTTCTTCTATAGCGATTTCTTTTGATTTGTATGGTAATGGGAATTGTTTAACGTATATTGGTCTATTATCTGTTAAATTTATTTAATGATATTCTAAATTACATTTTCCCATTTTTTCTCCTTCAAGCCAAAATATATCTTCATTTTGTATAATTAGATCCTTTATACTTTGTTTATTTTCTTCATTTAAATGATTTAAAATTATTTTATTTAATAATTTTTCTTTACGATCGATATTTTCTTCATACATATGATTTATGTTTTCATGTGTTATAGTTTCTTCAGGTCCTTCTTCCTGCATATTTAATGTTGCAATATTTTCTTCAATAAAATAAGTAAGAAATTATTTATCTTCATTTTCAATATTAAAATTTATATTATCTTGTAATTTTAAAAGGAATTTATAATAATCTATATCTTGTTCATCTTTAAATTGATTTTTTTCTAAAATACAGTTAATATCTTTCATAAGATTTTCTATGTTTTCATTTTTATCTTGTAAAAATTGCGTAATCGAAGATATGTGTTTAGTATCTTGCATAAGCGTAATACAATTCAATAATTGAAATGTGTTAGTAACTGCTGCGTGATTTCTTTCATTGTTTTGTATACATAAATTTAAGCTTGAATTTTTTCCATCTTTATAGTCTGTTTGAATGTAATATTTTTTTCCATTTATTTCTAAATATCCTTTATCTAGTCTTAATTTATTTTCTTTTAAAACATTAAAAACATTAACATTTTCATTCCATCATAGGGTATCGAAAAATTTTTTGACGCTACATGAAAATTTGTTTGTGATTTGTTTATAGGAAAATTAACTATACCACATGTTTTCATAGGTGTATTAGAGATTCCTGATAAATATATTTTAATATTATCATTAATAGAATTAGGTGGTACTAATTTTTCTTTTATTATATTAAGTTGAGCACCTGTATCTATTAATAATTTACATACTTCGTCTGTAAATGGATTTTTAACCGACTTCAAAAAGGAGGAGGTTCTCAATTCGACTGAATTTTTTTTTTTTTTTATGTCTGTTACCTCATAACTCCGTCATTTCTTAATCGATTCGAAAAAACTTTTTCTTATCTTATAGAAAATGTCTGCAGGAAGGTCCCATACGTGTCCTATAATTATTGGGCCAATATTCGGTTTGTATGACCCAATTATCAAATTAAGAAAACTGGGAGTTTTGTTTTCTCTCTCTCTCTCTCTCTCCTCCCTCTCTCTCTCTCTCTCTCTCTCTCTCTCTCTCTCTCTCTCTCTCTCTCTCTCTCTCTCTCTCTCTCTCTCTCTCTCTCTCTCTCTTACCTGAGCTTGAATATGTATACATGCACACATAACGACACTGTGCTGTTGAGCCTTCTTTCTTTCCTGCTATATATTGCTTGGTGGTGTACTAATGCGTGCGTTATGAATTAATAATGAAAGTTTAATGTAAGTAGTGGGTCTACCTATATTTGCGTTTTTAGTAAGGGGATTCACTAGAAGATAGAAAATAAAAATTTTTTAACAAAAACAAACAATTTAAAAAAAATTTTTTAACAAAAACAAACAATTTAAAAAAAATTTTTTAACAAAAACAATGCACTAAACAGTTACAAATAATTTTCGATCTTCAATAATTATACGCATATTACGCATCTAACTCAACACATGTGTAGCAAATATTTTATAGATTATCTAATTATTTGTAAACAGCACAAGCAAATTATATTTTTTTTTAATTCACAAAAAAATATTTCCGAAGTCGGCGTCAAGTTGTTGAATCGTTCTGCACAGATGTAGAATTTGACGCCGACTTCGAAAATATTTTTTTGTGAATTAAAAAAAAATATAATTTGCTTGTGCTGTTTACAAATGATTAGATAATCTATAAAATGTTTGCTACACATGTGTTGAGTTAGATGCGTAGTATGCGTATAATTATTGAAGATCAAAAATTATTTTTAACTGTTTAGTGCATTTTTTTGAAGTCGGTTTTGTTTTTTGTTAGAAAATTTTTTTTATTTCAATAAATTGTAGTGTATATCTAGTTTAAATACGTAAATTGGTATATTTTTATCTATATCATTTTCAGAATTACTTATTTCAGTTTCTTTATTTATATTGTTTATATTTTTGGATTTGTTTTCATGTATTATTACTAATTTTGAGTCATTTTTCACCTGTGGTTTGAATTCTATCGTATCGTGTAGCATTTCCTTCTCTATACTACAGTTTACTGTACAACATAAATTATTTATATCAATATTATCAAATTTGTCACATATTTCGAATTCGTAATCAATTTCGTGTTCTCTTGCAAAATATTGAATGCCTTCATAATTATTGAGCGACTTTTGTTTTGTAACTCCTCTTGTTCGCTCTCTCCAAGATGAGTCTAAGCGTTTCCCTGTATATTATTTGATTCAGTTATTTTTGATTGACATTGTTCATTTGTATGATTGGTTTTTTTGCATAATATGCAAAATTTTTCTTGCTTTCTTTCTAAATTTTTAATTGTAAAACATGTATCAAGTGAGTATCCTAATTTTTTACAATATGGACATTGTATATTTTGATTATTGTTTTGAGTTTTTTTATTTTGATAATCTCGTTTCTTGCATTGCTCTGTATTATGTCCTTTAGTTTTACAGTATCTACAAAATTTATGTTGACCTCTTTGTCTATGTTCATTATTATATCGATTATTTCCATTATAATTATTTCTGCTGTCTCTACCTGAGTGACCCTATCTGCCACATAATTGGCATCTTATTTGATCATCTGATTTAATTTGATTTACAAATATCTTAAATTTTTCGCAATTAGTAGTGCTGTGATTCTGATTACAAATGTCACAAGTTTGTGTGGGTATATTAATCTTTTCTTCGATTTGATTGCATAATTCAGAATTGTGTCCGTTCTTTTTGCATTTCCAGCATAATTCATATTTTTTTATAATCGGACAACGACTTACTTGATGACTATTTTCTTGACAGTATTGACAATATTGTTCATTGTCATCTAAAAGTGTACACATACCTCTTGAATGTCCTAGTTGATTACAAAATTTGCATACTAATTTTATTTTATCTTTTGTATTAGTGCACTGATATGACGAGTGAGTTGGTTCTTTACAATATACACAACTTGCAATATTACAACATAACGCCTCATGACCTATATCTTTACATATTTGGCAGCATGTTATTTGTTTCGGTGATTTTTCAAAGATATCACTAACCATAATTTTTTTTGTATTTTGATCTATTTGTGTTCTAATATCTTTATATTTTTCCAAATTTTTTTCTATTTGCATTGCTTTTTCAGTTGCTTGTGAAAAATTCTGGACTTCTCCTAATTCATATCTAATTTCACTATTCAAGCCTTCTTTAAAATATTTTAATGTATTTGCATCCAGTTCATTATTAAAACGTTGTAAAGCATCTCTTGTAATGCCGTTTTCATTTTCCTTTTTATCTGTAATTTTTTAACTTAATTTTGTTATTCTTTCTATGTAATCGACCACTGATTCATGCTTTGCTTGTTGAATTCGTTCTAATTTTGCATATAAAGAGTGTAAATTATCAATCTCTGGATATAATTTTTTTATAAATTTAATAAATTCTTCTATAGTTTCAATTCTACTACATTTTATAGCAGTACGAATTGTTCCTGATACCTTAAATCTTAAATAGTTCATAAATTTCGATTGTTCTTCTGCACTTAATATATCTTTTGCAATTTCTAATTTTTCTATATAATCTTCTAACGGTAAATTTTTTCCATCAAATTCAGGTACTAATCTTGAAATTTCTTTCAGTGAGTATCCTGATGTATTTGCCATATTTGTATTATCTAGTAAGTTTCTAATTTCGACAATCGAATTGTTATTATTTCCCAGAAGAATATTCTCTTCGTCTATATATTGATAACTTTCTTGTTTGATAGATACATTTTCCGTATCGTTAAATTTTCCGTCTACTGTTGTATTGTTTTCAGAATAAATCGTCACGTCTCTCGTTAAAGTATATTTGTCTAAAAAACTGTCTTGTAGATTATTTTTTTGTGTTGTTTTAGTAGTTTTGGAAATTATTTTTGGAATTGTTCCTGTAGATGTACTTAATGGTGTATTTTGTTTGTTTAAAATATCTATACAGCTTGTATTTGGACTATTATTTTCACTTGTTTCTTGTGGAATATTTATGTCCTCTGTTAGATCTGCGGTGTTATTTTCGATTGTTTCTTGTGAAATATTCGTTAAATTTGAGGTATTATTTTCAATTGTTGTGTCTAACGTTTTATTTGGAGAACGTGCAACTTTTGTACTTTTGCGAAATGGATCGATATTTTCGTAGATACGTTTTTCCTTTTTTTCTTGCTCTCTTGAAACTGTTTGTTTACTATATTTTTTTATAGTAATATTATTATAACATTAATATTTTCGTTCTCTTTAGTAGGTATTTTAAATTTTCGACAAATTTCAAATAATTCTAATTTAGAGTATGATAGTAAACACTGCGTTTTCCCTTCCTTTAAATTATCCGATAGCTCTTTAAAATTTATTTTACTCATTTGTAATATTCATTATTTACTTTCCAATAAAGATCACATAACACGAAAAAAAGAATATTATTTTATAAATATTAATGATTATATTTTTAAATATTGTTTGTTAACCAAAAATAATGCATTTAAAATTTCTTTGACACTGACCTACTTTAAAAATAGATAAAAATGCTGACTTTTGCTTTGAATTCTTTTCTTTCTTTGATCTACTGTTGTTGAAAATATCCGCGAGTATGTCACACGGTAATTTTGCTGAGTCAAAAAATTTTATGAGTTCGATACTCTTTATAGTTATTTGATTACCAGTGTCTATTTTTTAAAATGCTGTTTTGTTCTGACTTTCAATATTTAATGTTGAGTCAGGTTTTCTTTTATTCACCGAAACGTATTTCACTTTCAAAATTAAGTATTGAAAATTATGTTATTTTCACGATTTTAATGATTTGTTAATGTATCAGATTACTGATATTATAAAGTCAATGCAAGAAACTTTTTAATGTAATTGATAAAAAATGACAAATGTTTTACAATTATTAAGAATAATTTACGTATGAACATATTTATTCAATTATTTTAATTGAATATAATTTTTAATCGCACACTTCACGATTGTATATTTTAATTACGCACTATGCGTATGATATATGTATTCAAATACAATATATATATTTTTATTAATTGACGCAATTCGCTAATAATGCACTTCGCGTATATATATTTATTTGTTTTTAGATGACACTATTAATATTTAATGACACACTTTGTGTTTATTTTTAATGACGCTATTCGCTTTAAATATTGCACTTCGCGTATAAATTATTTATTTAATGGGCGCTATTTTGGGTACAATATTTATTGTGCCCTTGGAAATATAATATTTTATTTGACGCACTTTGCGTTTTCTTAATTCATTTTCAAACACTGTATTTATAATTGGTCCTTCATATATATTTTTATGCACTTCGTATATATATATATATAATTTATTAGTAGAATTTAACGACAGTATAAATAATTCATTTAATAATGATACAAACAACTATTAACTGTCAAGATAATACTTTTTATTGCTGGTTAATCATACTACGTTTCAGTCATATTTTTAATGATCCTTTTCAAGTACAAAAATTGCTTTAAATTAGTTTACATAACTATGAATAGACATTTTCCACCTTTCAACTTTCTTAAACTAATAATAAACATTATAAAATCCATTAAAAACAATTTTACAATAAACATTGCTATTTAAACAATTAATAATAGAAACCCTTAAGTAGTATAGGTTTCAGTCTGAAGTATAAATAAGTTATGATAACTTATTTATATTTCAGACTGAAACCTATACTACTTAAGGGTTTCTATTATTAACTGTTTAAATATTATGATAACTTATTTATACTTCAGACTGAAACCTATACTACTTAAGGGTTTCTATTATTAATTGTTTAAATAGCAATGTTTATTGTAAAATTGTTTTTAATGGATTTTATAATGTTTATTATTAGTTTAAGAAAGTTGAAAGGTGGAAAATGTCTATTCATAGTTATGTAAACTAATTTAAAGCAATTTTTGTACTTGAAAAGGATCATTAAAAATATGACTGAAACGTAGTATGATTAACCAGCAATAAAAAGTATTATCTTGACAGTTAATAGTTGTTTGTATCATTATTAAATGTATATATATATATATATATATATATATATATATATATATATATATATATAAAGAGAATTTTCTCTAATGATCCCTCAATATATTCAATACGATTCCTCAATTAAAAAGTTTGTACCGGAACCAAAATGTTAAGTCCTGGCTTTCACCAGGACTAAATAAAAGTGTATGAAGAGTCGTTCATTCGTTTCTGTAGTTCGTCGTCGTCTCTCTCTGTCGCATCTAAAGGCAGAAGTATACCTGTGCCGCTCAGTTCTTTATTCATCAGAATTCATCAAATAAATAGTCACAAAATTTATATTTTATAATAATGTTTTTTATTTGTATTTAATCTTTTTATAGCCTCTCGTACGACCTACGATAATATAAAATCATCTACCCAACTTGGGCTAACGAAGGATACATATGACCTCGACTAATGTTTTAAAGCTTGAATAGCAGTCAGTCTTGGGCTAAAGCCCTCGACCGACTACTGCTCAAGCCAAAAACATTAGTCTCGTACATGTAGTAATTTCTCAAAACGAGAGTAAAAATAAAAATTTTTTTTTTAATTTCAAAAAAATATGTATTTTTATTTATAATCCTTAATCGATAACCCAGGAACGAAAAAATATCGATAAATGAGCTTAATTAACCCTTCTCTACCAATTAAAGCAAAAATAAAAAAAATGAAAGTCGACGGAGTTAAATCAATTTAATATTTTATTAAAATTTTTTGCCAGTTATTCGCTATTTCTCAAGAAATGGTAGAAAAATCATTATAAAATAGTAAAAAAATATTTAATTTCTATCAGGGGGAAGAAAACCGCAATCAATCGATTTTTGGCTATTTAGTTTAGAAATGATTAAGAAATTATAAATAAATAATCACAAAATTTTCGAAAAATGGCCGGAAAATAGTTGAGAATTGATAAATTGATTCTCTTTTTCATCAAGGGATTAATATAATTAGGTACTTGGCTTTTGCAAAATTCGTAATATTCGGTTTTACGAAGATTCATGTAATTAATGATTAATATAATATATTGACGAAGTTACAAAAAATGTTAATTTCATGATTTATTGACCCTACAAGTAATGTTAATTGATGATTAGCGCTAATATTTATTAAATAGATTAAAGTAAGTAAATTAACATTACTTTTCATTATTTGTAATGTATAGTTTGGATTTGAAGCTTTCACGGTGAATGTTAGACATTGTCGGAAGGTTTTTTTTCGGATTTCAACCGTGTAAGTTGTGGTTTGGGATACGGACCTTTTGTGAACATTACAGTTCACTTCATCAGGGTGAGCCTGAATCTGATGGTTCAGACTGTCTAATCACTATATATAGGGGGCATAATTTTGGGCAGAGTATTTTGGTTGAATGGTTATGGGTGATTTGTCTTTGGGAACAGAGGTTGCCATATTGGGTTCAGGAAGTAGCCGTTATCTCTGTTTAGGGTGAAATCAGATGGAGCGGAAAATAGACGACGGAACGTCACAAAACATTCATTCCGTCGCCTTGTTTTCCGTCAAATTTTTTCCCTATATTCACATGGCGCGGAATGTAGCTGAAAAATTGTTGAAAATAGCATACAAATGTATCCGCGAATTTTAAATTAACAACAAAAATGTTAAAAAAGTTGGAAATAATCACCTATTGTTATTGTAATGAGATTCTTTTTTTATAAAAATAAAATATAGTTTGTTATTATAACCAAATATTTCAATTAACATCATTATTTTTTAATTATAAAATTGCTAATCAACGTCACAGAACTTCTATTCCGCTCCATGTGAATATAGGGAAACAAATTTGGCGGGATAATAGAAGCGTCACAGACTTTTTGAAAGTGTTTAAACAAATAGTTAACCAAAATAGAATTTAAAAGTTTGATTGAAATTAAAAGTACAGCTATGGAAAGCAAATTAAAAATATTACGTGAGGTTATTGAGGCACTAATAATTTTTTTAAACAAAATAAAAATTGATGTCGTCTATTACGTCGTCTTTACTCCGTTGGCGGAATACAAAGATGCGGAATTGAGGTTCTGTGACGTTCCGTCGCCTATTTTCCGCTCCATCTGATTTCACCCTTAGATTATTTGGATGTTTTAGTATTTCTATGGCTTTGCGGTGTTCTCTTGGAAAGTAAGAGTTGGTTTTGGATAGGATAGTTGTGTAGTCGATGTCTATTTGGTGGCCGGTTTCAATATGGTGTTCTGCTAATGCTGATTGTGTGAAGTGTTTCAATTTTACCTTGCTGCTGTGTTCTTTAAGTCTTTGATGGATTGTTCTTCCAGTTTCTTCTATGTAGACTTTTCTTATGTGACTATATGTTGTAATGTATAGTTTAGAAGCATTACTAAAAAAAAATGAGTAGACAGAGTTTCGCGTAATTAAAATACGCATGTAATATTTAATAATTATCTTCGGCATTTATTATTCTTTCGCAATATTAGCTGTAGTATCAAATAGTTTTTTAAATATAGTATAAATACTAAACTTTTAGGACGAAAAACAAGTTGATTGGTGTCCCTAACTAAGCAGTTGAGCAGCTAAAATGTTTTCTTTTACAACTCCGTCGACAAAAATTTTGACACGGGAGAATAGGTTTAAATTTCATGTTTATATAAGGAGGGACATTGAAAGCCTTAGTTGAAACATTTTTCTATTGGAAATTTTATGAACAAATGTATTTATTTCATTTTATGTATAAGAATCCGATTTGTTTTTGGTTAGGTAGAATTTAGCTAGAATCTAGCTGAAATTTAGCTAAAAGTTAGCTGAAGTCGAATAAAATTACATAAAAGTTAGCTACATTAAACCAAAAGTTAGCTAAATTTAATATTAAAATTAGCTAAATTTATACAAAATTTAGATGGAAATTAGCTGAAATTTAGCTAAAAGTTAGCTAAAATTTATATTAATTTTAAGCAATTTTAGGTAAATTTTGGTTTGATTTCAGCTGAATTTTAGCTGCATTTCAGATCTATTCATATTATATTCTCTCTATCCTGTTTAAAGTATGTCATCGCTGTCGTCGTCAGAAATATGCCCTTCATTTATGGACCCACATTACAGCATTAAATTTAGCTAGATTTAAGCTTGTAGTGAATTTGGTAATAGCTAATTTTAATTTTTGTATATAACGATATATCATAACATATAAATTTAAGATTAATAATAGATGAAAAATGGGTAATAATATCTTTTTTACAATTAGCTTATTATCCTGTAATCATCGTAAAGTTTGATCATATAAAATAATAATTGATTTTATGATTTTATTTAAAGTATAGGGTTTAAAATATCATTTTGAAAAAGCTGAATTGAAGTTTAATAATCATATGATTAAATTTAAATTTTGTTAAATCAAAATCAAAATCAAACACTTAAATATAGTCTTTATAAATTTAATTTTGTAAAAAAACATCGACATCACTGTTTTCCAAATTTTTCATTCTTAATACAAAAATTTCTTTATTGCTGCCTTCCATTTTTACTAATAGAAAGCCTAATATAAAGAAATTTGGGGAAATTTTTCAATAAAGATTTAAAATTTGGAAAACTACAATGTCGGTAGCTATTTATAAATCATACACTTTATTAAATCGCCTTAAATAATGTTTTCGATGTTTCAAAATTTTATGACATAATTTACATGTATTATTAATTTTGTTATAGAAACAATTAATATTAATATGTTTATCTAGAGACAAAAAAATTTAATACTGTTTACATTGAAACGACAATGAAATAAAATTTTCAAATAAAAAACATTAAAACATCGATAAAAAAACAAGAAAAAACAACGTTTAATTGATAGATCTACAGACTAAAAAACTATTTTTTAATTCATTATGTTACAGTCTACGTAGGTATTCTTTTTATTTAATAATCTATAAAAATAATAGTTATTTTTTCTGCAAATACATTTTTAGAAATTTGTGTAGAGGATTAGATTCATTAAAAGATCATTGAAGATTTACCTGAAGAAAACTTTTGAATAATTAAAATTATTTAGTATTTTAAATAAAAGTTATTAAAAAAATTGCAAATTCTTGGATATTTTTTTAAAGTTATAAAAGCAAGATGGGAGTTGGCGCGCTTGTGCTGTGGGCTTGCCCCCTAGTATATATATAGTAATGCATTTATTGCATCTCGATAACGAATCTATTCGAGAGAATAAGAGAGAAAGACTTGAGTCGAGATGCATTCACGAAACCGATTATTAATTAAATAATTGATACTAATAATTTTTATTTTTTATTGTCTTTTTTTGAAGAGCATGCGACTTTAATGAGGAGACGACTTACCGGTAGAGAGAGACAGAGATACAGGGCAACCTAACTTAAAAGATGAAACACGTGGTGATAGAAAAAACCACATTCACCATCGGTTTTCCATGAGGCTCTAGGAGTTAAGCCACGAAGAAGGCTGCAACTCTTCAGCACTAGTGCACAGAACATATTTAAAGAATAAAATACTTTATTGAGAAGTATGAGCTGTCAGTGCTCGTGTATGTCGCCATCTTCAATGACGTACAACCGTGGCACTGACTGCTAGAAACTTACACACACACACACACACACACACACACACACACACACACACACACACACACACCCGGAGTATAGGCACACACCACACACTTATACTCAAGGTACACTTGGCGGAAAGGATATTTTTCCGAATGTGTACCTCAAATGGTAGCGCTGCATATTTTACCATGGACGTAAGAAAACTTCGAATTATGTACTGAGTTTCGTATCGCGATTGTTTTGTTTTTTCATATAGGTTATTTATGCAGAGTTCAAATGATAAAAATCAAAATTTTATTACTAATATAATTTAATTTTACTGAATTAGTTTTCATAATATTATTAAATTGAAACATACAAATTTTACTTTATAAAATTATAATTTGGACTATAAAAAAGGAAAGTAAAATTGTATGTTCACTAAAATAATGTCATTAAGTAATAAGTAATGATGATGCGAAAGTTACTGCATGATTTGGAATTGTCTTATGTCTGTGATAAAATAGACGATGTTGCCATTTGAGATTAACATTCGGAAAAATATCCTCTCCGCCAAGTGTACATGATGACGAGCGAAACCGGGAAACGACGTGGAACATTAAAAATACGCGCTCGAGAGTAAAGAGAAAGCGTCAGTAAGAATGAAAGTGACCGAGCCACGACAGAAGTTCACGATCGATGACGGAATCACGAGTAGGGAGAATATAGGATTACAGAAAAAGGGGAGCCATCTATAGTTCACGCATCAGGCTTATATATACGGTATTATATGGATATGTATATGAAGTAAAGATGTATAGGAATACAATGTATTGTGACGTCATAAATGCATATGACGCTACTTTTCAGTATATGGTGGTTGAAGACCCCATATACTTAGATAACTCACCTTATTTCACTCTAAGAAACGATCGTTTCGGGTATAGAAACGACTATGCGTACAAGTGAAACAAGATGGATACCTTTATCTTTGATGCTCCGAGTTTACCATGCTCTACGTCGCACACGTACAAACTCATCGAATCGTGTGTTTTTTATGTTTAATAATTGAATTAGGTTAACGAAAGCCAGACCGTACACTACAGAGACGCCATGCTCTGCAGATTCAGGTCCATTACTTTTCGTCAAACCTTTTAGTTATGTTCTTGTATTAGAATAAGGGACTCAATGAGCATCAGGAATAGAGGATCATTTGTCTGGCCTCTTGTACCGAATCCTTCATACCATTATACACTTTTATAATTTACGCACTTGCAGAGACGTACGAACACCGAGCGAAAAGCTTTGCGAGTAAGTACGTCGATGCAAGGCACATGCACGTGGGCACTTAGCCTCTTTATGTAACACTAATAGAAATATCATTTTTAATTTAAGTGAAGGTAAATTACACCACTTCACTATATATTTAATACTTAAAAATCACGAAGATTTAATCTGTTTTATCTTATTTTATGCTATTCAAACTTGAGCAGGTAGGGAAATGCGTACTAGGCATTTCTTTTGCTGCTATGAGAGTGAGAATAACAAGTAATTACACTTGACTCTGTATTTAGTTTTAATGAGAACTTTATTAAGCGTTGTCCGATACAAGAGTGACGAGTTTAGCTTCTCGCTCAAACTCGATGGCTCGCATTTTAGGCGCTCGACCGCTACGTTCCTACTCTGCCGGCTCAGAGTAGGGATATTATACATTGTAAAGTATACGCATTACACTTGATAGTCGCTTGGCTGTCGAAATTAGGGGCGTAGCTGCGCGCTTGAGAACGCGCGTTCGGATTTTTCCAATATCCCCTCTCACCGCTCATTAACGTGATGCATTTCTATATGAAAATCATCAAGTGAGGTCTCAGTATTAGCATGAGTATTATATATGGAACTACGTAGAATCGAGAGTGAGAGTGATGGAAGATAGAAGAATCGAGCGCTGGAGAGAGATAGTGATAAAGTTCGCATGAAGAATAATCAACATCAAGTTTATGTAGCATTCTAAATGTGAATTTAAATGGAGTGCACAAGGAATAGAGGGCGCTAACATCAAAGAAGCCGCCAAAATGGAAGGTGTTGATTGGTTATAAGTCAACATTCTTTATAATTGACAAATAACAATTACGGAAAGAATTAATAACCAATCAACAGTTATTATAGTCATGACTTAATTGATTAAAGAAGAGATGAGGAGGAAGGAGTTCGAGAGAAGACGCTCTATCGACACACTCCTCTATTGGATCTGGATAGCTTCTTTTGGTTGATCTTTCTACATTTCTGGTTATACTCGTTGAGTTTGTTTTGAGTACTATACTCCATTTTTGTTGGGCTTTTATTCGATTAAGAAGAGATATCACGCTGCCATTTTTTCTAATACATACGAGAAAGATTTTTGGTTATTAATTTTGAGAGAACAGAGGAGATTTCTTGTTGGAGATTTTTGTTATTGGAGAGTATCACCGTTTACTATTACAGTGAATCTTCTATCTTACTTCTTTATAAAGTGAAAATTCAGAGTCAGTGCGCGTCGCCGGTTTTCTCGTCATAGTTTAGCGTCGGTTTCGCCGCCATTGTTAATTTTAATATAAACGTCACACCTTTAATTTGATTTTTAACTGTGTTACTTAAGTGTTATAATAACATTGTATTGATCTAAATATATGAATTATTTATTGCTGATTTTTATCGGTGGTTTCGTCATTGTTCGCTGCGAAAGCCCGATTAGAATCCACCCAAAAGCGTTAATTGCCGAGATATTTTTAGATTACATTCAGAGTAAGATAAAGAAAATTAATAATTAAGTTGGTGTGAAATGTCCCATATATATATTGCGACGAGTATACATACTCACGCATTCAAATTTCCCGCCCGACGGCCAAGCTACTACAGAACAATAGTTCTGAGCTCAGCCGCCAGGTGGCAACCCCAAACGCCGCTACACGCATTAAGAAAAATGAGGCCGGAGTATATAAGAGGCCGAGAAGCACAGCTAAGCAAGCAGTGTAGACTATAGTCCCCTCTCTCTCTTTACCTAAGGGAGCACCCAAGGCTAAGAGAGAGTGAGACCGATAGTAGCTGGCTACCTTGGCTTGTGGAGCATCACAGCTTAGGTAGAGCTTCTCTCTCTCTTGCATACGAGGATAGATCCAGGGCGCACCCAGGTCTACACTCTAATGCATAGACAGGTAATATAGAGATGCGTCAAGCGAGCATGCAGGCGCATATCTATGTTACCTAAGAGCATACACTAGCCGCTTTTGTCCGCCGCATACATACCGTTGCGCCGTTGAATTTAAGGGTGTCGTTCACCCAAAATCTTGATAGATTTTCGATAACCGCGCATTAAATTAAATTAAGGGTGTCGTCCACCCACCGCATTTAATCATTTGCAACTCCGTCCGACCGTTATTCTTTTTTTTATAATTATAATTAGTTTAAGGGTGTTGTCCACCCAATCCCGCCGTAGTCTTAGTTATAATATATTAGTTTATTATTCTTATTTAAGCCTCGCGTATTCTATTAAAAGCAATAAATTAAATCAGTAAATTAATCTTTTGGTTTCCTTCTTGTTTATATTGTTACAGGAAAAGGCCGTCGACGAATCACCGATCAGCCTGGCCGTAATAAACGATTAACTAATTAAATTCATTTTCTCTACTTCTTAAATTCATTTTTCTTTATTTTTCAAATTGAATTTTTATTTCAAAGATATTAAATAGCCGTCAAGAGGCTGATCAAAAATAAACATTAATTAATTTTGTAATTTACACTTAAGGTTAGGTTAGTTTATTTGCATTGTATAAAGACATTAGGGTTAGCTTTGATTAAACACGTTATTACTATTCCACGTTTATAAGCGTCGTTGTATACGAGCATTGAGAGTACAATAAAGCTACGGTGCTCCATAGTATAACCAAACGTGTTAAACCTGGTTACTTTCCTTTACTTTCCGCCGTCCGATCCCTCCAACTCCTGCCGATCTTACCCTGGTAACTCGCTGAAGCGTCTGGCAACAGGAGTTACACGTATTTCCCCCTCCCGAAAGGGAAAAACGTTACAATATATGGGACATTTAACACCAACTGGAAGAGCAAAAAAATTAAAATCGTTGAAATTCTGAGAATATATTGTTTGTTACCCAAAATATGTGAAAAAAATTTCAAAGATCTAGATTAAAAGTATCAAGAGCTATAGATCCTTAAAATTTGGAAATTTTTCAAAATTTTTGAAAAAGTCCCAACTTCATTTTTTTCTGAAAATCCTGTTTTAGAGAGAAATTCATAAGAATACTTATTGTTGTAAATGAAGAGGAGAGTTAGCATGATTTTTTACAGACCTTAATTTTAAAGTTTTCTAATGTTTCTTATATGTATTATA
Organism: Anastatus disparis; assembly: GCA_017163975.1. Classification (NCBI taxonomy): domain Eukaryota; kingdom Metazoa; phylum Arthropoda; class Insecta; order Hymenoptera; family Eupelmidae; genus Anastatus; species Anastatus disparis. The sequence continues at coordinate 1,588,809 of JAFFSR010000136.1, read as the reverse complement.
TAGTAATAGAAATTACTCATTGTTTGCCATTTCAGAAATTGCTTTTCGAAGGCTTATTTTCTTCCATTTCACATGAACTATGAAATGAATTTTTGATCATGTAAGTCAGAGCCATCAATAAGGAGTTATGACAGTTTAAATAGTATATTACGCCACTAGGGGCGAAAACACAACTTTTTTTCATGGGTGAGATTGCCGCCCGAGCCGGAGGCGAGGGTGGCAACACCCATGAAGAGAAGTCGTGTTATCGACCCGTGTGGCGTATACGATTTTTTCTTATGCCCGTGCCGAAAGTTCCCCACATATTTTTTTTATTTCGGCGTTTATTGAAAATGAAGGAACTACTTTGTGAGCGCGTATGACCGCAGAACGCCTTTGACTTTTCACGCGCTCAACATGTGATGACGCAACGGACAAACCTCTGCTACCAAAAAGAAATTTAGATCGTTTTGTTCGCCTTATTTCTTTTAACGCGTTGAGCATAGAATTAAGTCAGTTTAAATTTGTAACTATTCTTTTAGACTAAATCAGATTTTATTTCATAATTCAAATGAAATCTACAAAAGTTCAGACGCTATTTTGTTTGTAAATATAAAAAAATTTAAAAAAAAACATTTTAAAAACACGCTTTTCAAGAATCACAAATGGAAAAAAAGCATGTAAAAATACACTAAAAAGTATTAAATTAATTAATTTACTTCCTTGAAATTATTTCTATATAGTTCATTGCAATAATTAAGAGAAAATTTTACAACAATGTAAAAAGAAAAGTGTTGGCGCTGAATTGGATTTACGAAAATTAGCACCTACACTTTTTAAATTGTTGTAAAATTTTCTTTTTATTATTGCAATGAACTATATAAAAGTTATTTCAAGGAAATAAATTAATTCATTTAGTACTTTTTAGTGTATTTTTACACGCTTTTTTTCCATTTGTGATACTTGAAAAACGTGTTTTTAAAATGTTTTTTTTTTAATTTTTATTTTCTACTTTTTAGTTAAAATTGAATTTTCTATAAGTAATTTGTTTTTAAAAGCTTGTATTTAATATTTTTTATTATTTCTTAATAATTTCTAATTTTCAGTTATAATTTTTTTTAATCGAACTAGAATTAATTATTTTAGAGAACACGTGATCGCATGCTGAGTTTCCCGCCATTTGACGATAATGACGCTATTGGAAATTTTACCAAGATTTATTGTTCTATGCATTGTTAGACCACAAAATCGATAAAATACGGTCTTAAATTTTGCATGTACAATGCAAAATGCTATAATTTATGTCTAATTACGGTATGTGACAAGTTAAAGAATTTCAAAAATTTTCGAAGATTATTAGACATTAATTTTAAAAGTATATCTATATATAAAATCTTCAATTTTTCAATTTTCCAAACATCCCCGCATATAATTAAGTATATCAATATATGAATCGGTACAAATATAATAAATTTGATTGTATTATCCAACAGGGTGTGTCTGTGTCTGCGTCTGCGCCTGCGTGTGCGTGTGCGTGCGCGTGAGTGTGTGTGTGTGTGTGTGAGTGTGTGTGTGTGCGCGTGAGTGTGTGTGTGTGCGCGTGCGCGTGAGTGTGTGTGTGCACGTGAGTGGGTGTGTATGTGTGTGTGTGCGTGTGCGTGTGCGTGTGCGTGTGTGTGTGTGTGTGTGTGTGTGTGTGTGTGTGTGTGTGCGTGTGCGTGTGCGTGTGTTTGTGTGTGTGTGCGCGTGAGTGGGTGTGTGTGTGTGTGTGTGCGCGTGAGTGGGTGTGTATGTGTGCGTATGCGTGTGCGTGTGCGTGCGCGTGTGTGTGTGTGTGTGTGTGTATGTGTGCATGTGTGTGTGCATTTTGTACAAGTATCAACTGAACAAGAACCTATTAACTCGTCTTGACTTAGAGGAAGCCTCCCCACTTGTACTTCCTCGGAGATGAGTCTGTACACCCGTCATCGCCAACCTGGACAACAGATTATTGTATTGTCATCGGAGACCAAGGTCTGTGCCAAATTTCAGAAATTTCCATCGACAAAAAGTGTTTCAAATCGAGCGTGCAAGATTTGATTACAGAGAGACAGACAGATAGACAGACAGACAGACGTGAAAGCAAGCTTAAGAAAAGCGTGTAAAAAGTTAGTTCTTTTTTATAACTTAACCTCAATTTCTTAAACAATTTGATGAATAGTTTCGTAAATGCAAATGCAATGTTTTCATTGAATTTCAATAATTCAAGGATTTTAAAACATTAATTTTATATTTAAATTGTACATAATCAAATAAAACTCAATTTTGTATAGTTAAAAATACAGGCTTTCTTGATGCAAAATCGTGGCTAATCTAATTTCCTTTAGAGTTAATGATTTAAATCGTTTAACATTTATAAAGTAAAATATTCACATAAGTTAATATATAATAAACCAATAAAACTACATTTATGATATTGAAATATTACAAAAAAAAATAATTACAATTTCTTAAAATATTAATAAACTTATCGTTAGTTCTGTTTAAATTTTATAATTTTGCATGTGCATTAAAAAGTAAAATAATTAAATTAAAATTTTTGTCAATAAAATTTGTAATACATATAAAAATGTTTATGTAATTTCATGCTTTATCGTCAGTAAAAAAATTTAATAATCTATATAAAAGAGAGAAAAAGAAACAGATAAATAGTGCGTTTAAGGAAGCTCGTACCGCACAACTGTAGTCAAATGAGTATAAGCGAAATTCTATTGACTCTTGTTGTTGTGACTACAGGAAACGTCGCGTGTGTATATATATATATATATATATATATATATATATATATATATATATTTTATTTTGACGGGTTAGGAGATACATCTAACTTATTGAAAGCAAACATGCCTCCAATCAATGAGAAATTGATTCGTCGTTAAAAAATGTAAAATAACTATTTTTTTGTTACATTATATTGCTATCCTCTACCTGGATAAAAGAATATTTAATTAATATATTGAAGAGCATGTTATTTATTAATTATAATACCGTTATAATTAATAAATAACATGCATTACAAATAATCTTTATTATTTTATTTATTTTTTTTATATAAATATTTTAAAAATTTATATTATATAAATATTTTAAAAATTTTAGTTAAGAAATCCTCATTCGAATATTTTGAATTTCGCGTGAGCTAACCTTGAAAAGCAGACTTTCTGTTAAAAAAAATTTCTCATGCGAAAATCAATAAATTTTCAGATTCTTTTCGTAATATCTTTGAAAAATGCCTGGGTACACATAACATTCAATACATCATTAAAAAGCTTGTTAAATGAAGTATTTATATTTAGTTTTTCACAGCGGTAGTAAATCTTTAGATATAAATATTCGATTATAACTGTAGGAAAATCGGATATCTGTCATAAGAACAATTTTAAAATGTCAGTGAACAGAGCATTTTTAAAAGGCTTTTTCTTGAAATTTTCCCTGGAAACCAGGTCTGATTTTTTGCTAGGAGATTCATTTTGACTTAAAGAACAACCTCCTATATTTTTATTTCATTCATAAATTTTTCAGTTTCGGTACGAGCTACCTTAAATTTTTCGCTGTATAGGTATACGTTGCTACATATGTTTGGGAGAGTGAGAGAGACAGAGTGAGGTTGGGACTACTTTCTTGATATTCCTGCGCCGTCACACCAGCGCCATTCATGTTTTCACACGGAAAGACTTTTGCCTCAATAAACTTGATGCGCTCCCTCACTAGAAAAAGTGATGCCTTCTGCTACGTAAATCATATGTATTGCCTTACATTTTATAATGCATGTATCACTTTTTTTCGTGCATTAATCGTAAAACACAGCGCAAGGTGGCGCCGCATCGATATTTATCTTGCATATTCCAAAAATATTGTGCATACGCGCCACTTTGTAGAGCGTTTCTAAAAGATACTATCTTTTATGGTGCAAAAGTTTCTCGGTGCACTAGAGCAAAAAAGTGCTGTTTTCGTCAAAGAATTTTTCGTAAAAAAGTGGAGCTTTCGGCAGGGGTATAAGAAAAATATATATTTTCATGTATAATTTATTTTCAATATGAAAAATAAATCATTTATGAAAATATATATTTATATTCACACTGAAAAGGCGATGATATAATGATTGTGTCAAAAACTATAACCATTCACATTACAAAAAGTTGATGCGCTATACTCTGAATCAGCGTAAATAGTTTTTCAGTTTTGGTAAAATTTTTGTCCCTACTGCTAAAGCTCAGGTGATAGTTAGGTGATAATCAAATGATAATCAGTTGATAATCAACTGAAAATCATGCCAAAACGTCAGGTGATTATCAAATGATTTTCAGCTGAAAATCATGTTGGTATTTATTTATTTATTAAAATAGCATTATTTATTTTTTAGATTTCATATTTATTTTAATTAATGTAGGAACTAATATTTTACATGATAATCATGCTGTACCATATATTTTTACATTTATACTTGTATTTGTCTCTTTTTCAATAATTATAATTAAAAAAAATGAAAGCAATAAAGTTTTTAAACGTGGGTATACAAAAATTAGTAAATATCAATTATTTAAACATTATATATATATATATATATATATATATATATATTTTATTGAATAAATTATTTAATTATTAAACAAACGAAAATTAAAGTATTTATATCTCCTAAATATTAGATTACAACACAATATAAATTTTTTCAATACAATCATAAAATTAAACAAAAATACTTGTAAAAAAATATATCAATATATTTTTATTTTAGTTTATTTTTTTCGTCTCTTATTAGAGCACTCAACGCTTCTGTTGACAATTGAATCATCGCATTTCTTTCTTCTTCAGTTAAATTTTTATACCTCTTGTTTTGCTGTAAATAGTCATCGTAAATACCTAGCAAATAATCGATAGTGAAATGGATATTTTCTCATATGAATTAAATATGTATATGAGTAATATTTAATACATACTTAAATACAAATTTAACTTGCGAGGTGAGCACAATTTAATGTGATTTATCCCAGGAATCTTTCTTCTTGTTTTTTTAATATCGAGACAACGCTGTTTCAATTCCTTTTTTGTCCAAATATAACCACCTAAATCTCGCAAGAAGGATGTGTGTTTTTTTACCCTTGATATACTGAATGACTTTTTTCCAGCTTTTATGCCTATACCAAGATACACCTAACAAGTAAAATAATAAAATTATAAATAGTTCGAATAAAATAAATAATGCAATAGCATTTTATTTAACAATCGTGATGCATTTATTGCATCACAATAAAATATTTATTAAAAAAAGAATAAAAGAGAAAAATTAGCCGAAATGCACTGACTGAATGGTTTATTAATTAATATAATTAAATGAAATTAATCAGTTGCATTTTGTTTGTTTCGAGGTAAATAAGAAGCTTAGTGATGAGCAGACGACTTACCGCTAGAGAGAGAAAGAGAGAAAGAGGAACCTAACCTCACATCCGAACGTGGTGAAGGAAAAAACCACAGTCACCATCAGTTTTCGTATTGTGCACTAGGAGTTGAAGCTACGGTGATGGCTGTAACATCTTAACACTAGTGCACATAACAGATCAACGAAAAGAACACATGTTTAGAAAAGAAAATAACCTGTGACAGTGTTCTTGTGCGTCGCCATCTTATGTTCTCGATGACGACGTGCACGCCACAGCACTGTCACCTGTACACTGACACACACACACACATACCCGGTGTATAGGTACATGCGCACAATACACTCGCGGTACGCGATGACGAGCAAAACCGGGAAACGACGCGGAACATTTGTAACACGTGCTCGAGAGTAAAGGGGAAGTGTCGGTAAATGACCGACTCGCGTCAGAAATCGAGTCATGCGCATGAAAAGTAAAGGATCAGCGAAAAAGGGGAGCCAGCTATAGCTTGTATAGCAGGCTCGTATATACATGGGTAATTGTACAAATAACAGTAGCAGGCTCGTATATACATGAGTAAAGGTAGAAATGGTAGTAGAGGGAGTATATACATGGGCAATTGTAAAAATATTAATCTATGTCAGTATGTTATATGAAGATACGTGAGGTCGAGAGCGAGAGTGATAGAAGATAATGAAATCGAGCGTTGGAGAGAGATAGCGTTACAATTATAGGTATAATTATTAAAACTAAGTATATGGAGTCTTCCAAATGGAAATTCAAATAGAGCGCGCAAGAAATAGATAAAAGAAGCCGCCAAAAGGAAAGGTGTTGATTGGTTAAAAGTTAACATCCTTTGTAATTAACAAATAACAATTACGGAAAGGATTAATAACCAATCAACCATTATCTTATTTATGACGTAATTGATAAAAGAAGGGATGAAGAGGAAGGAGCTCGAGAGAAGACGCGCCATCGACACACTTCTCTATTGGATCTTGGATAATACACTTGGTCGGTTTTTCTTTGTTGGGTATTGCTCGTTGAGCCACATTTTCTTGAGTCTTGACTCCATCTTAGTTGGTTAAAAGTTCATAGAGGATTTACGCTGCCATTTAGCCATTTTGCTACCTTGCGATTTTTGCCATTTTGCCAATTTGGATATTTTCGAGAGAGCTGAGGAGTTTATTTAACACGAGGAAAGGAGATTTTGGAGTTGGAGTTAAATCATTGGAGTTTTGTTTTATTTTCTTGGAGAGTAACGCTTTGTACATTAAGGTGAGTCCTCCATCTTAAATATTAAATCATTAAACAATTTAGAGTCAGTGCGCGTCGCCGTTTTGCTCGTCGTAATTAACGTCGGTTTTAGCCGCCATTATTAAACTTAAATTAATTTCACGGGTTTAATTGGATTTTATTTAATTATAATTAATCTGAGAATTTATTAAGTCGAGCCAGAGTTCAATCACACTACTTTTTTTTTACACTTACACAATTTTCGAGAAATTGTTGGGTAAAAGTATGTTAAATTTACTTTAATAAATATAGAGTGAAAATTATTTCTTTTTGTATTTTATTTAATAGTGTTATTTAAGTGTTTATTAACATTGTATTGTTATAAAATATATATAACTGATTTATTGCTGGTTTACATCGGTGGTTTCGTCATTGTTCCCTACGAAGACCCGATTAGAATCCACCCGAGAGAGTTGATTGCTAATAAATTCAGATTTTCTATTCAGAGTAAAATTTAAGAAAAAATAATAAGTAAATTGCTATTTATTCAGAGGTGATATTGTAGAGTTAAAATAATAGTAACTGGGGGATAGGGAACAAATTCCCCCATTACACAATGAACAGAATTATTTCTTATTAATCAGAAACCGGTTTGAATCGATCACTTTTAACAGAAATACTATAATCATACCTTATTATCTTCGATCTCTTCATATCGCTCGTGCACATCTTTAACTTCTGATGTCATATCATACCCCTTTTTTTTATAAACATTGTAAAGCTTATTTTTATATATAAACAAATGTTGGCATTTGGTAACATCAATTTCTACAAAAATTTTTTATACATAATTAAGATTCAACATAAAAAACCAAACTAAAAAGGGCTAAAACAAGAAGTAGATATCATAAGATTACCTTCATTATCTAAAGTTTCTTGGACCGGTGATTCATTCCTCTGTAATGTTTCATTATTCTGCCGTTGACATTTTGATGATCGAGAACGATTTTGTCTTTGTGAAGAAGCTTGACTTGGTGATCGTGAGTAAACTTGACTTGGTGATCGTTTATAAACTTAACTTGGTGATCGTGAATAAACTTGACTTGGTGATCGTAAAAGATCTTGACTTGGTGATCGTAAAAGATCTTGACTTGGTGATCGTAAAAGATCTTGACTTGGTGATCGTGAATGGACTTGTCTTGGTGATCGTAAACGAACTCGGCTTACTGATCGTAAACGATATTTTGATGTGCATTGAGAATAATTTGGTCCTAATGATTGGAAAGATATTTGACTTGGTAATTGTGAATGAACTATATTTTTAAATCGTGAATAAACTTTATTTGGTGATCCTGAACAAACTTTACTTATAGATCTTGAACGAGATTGCCTTGGCGATCGTGAACGAGTTTTACTTGGTGGTGGTGAATGGACTTGACTTCGTGATCGCAAATGATCTTGGGATTTAGATTGAGAATCTACATTTAACAATATCAAAGAGTTTTGTTCTTTGTGAGGAAATTGAGATGAATAAACTAGCGATAATTTTGAATTATTAAATATCAATGATGATGCTAATCTAGGCTGCTATATTTGTGAAGAGACATAGGATTCTGGTTTACTTTGTCCAGTATATTTTGAACTTCTAAAATTTTAGCAATAAATTAAATTGACAATAATTCATTCAGTTATTATGTTAATATTGAAAATTAAACTTACGAAACTGCACTAAAATGTGTTGACGTTTGAGGTGAAGTTAATGAGAGATTGTGTTGCGTTTGTAGTCCTTCTTTTGTAAATGTAGAATATTGCGTTCTATTGATTGAATTAGCAAAGCTTTTTCGCGCTGTTTGATTCTTTGGAAAATCTAAAAAAAGTTTATATTTATATTGAGACAATGATTATCATAATATTTTTGAAATATTTATTTCAATGTAACTTTGTTTATTATGGAGGAACTAGTAGGAATAAATAATATAAACAAAATTTTTGGAATTCCACCGTATTTCGTTATCAAAATTTTGACCGGATAAACTTGGAATTTGAGAATATTTAATATATTTTACATACATAAACCCTATATTGCATAGTCTTATTAAAAAGGTATGTACCTCACACCCCACGGCGGTTAGAAAAGGCCTAAAAAATATAAAAATGCCGAGTCTACTGTATTTTGCATTAAAAATAATTACAAATTCGAGATAATGTTCTACTTCATACAAGGAATATGACCCTGTTTTCCTCGAAACACCATAATCATATTTATGCTGCTAGTTACATATTTTCAACAGATCTTATCATATTAAGGTTGATGGAAAAGTTATAATATATAGAATATTTCTTTATATCCGCATTGTTATCAATGTATAGAAAATATAACAAAATAATATCAATTCTTTATATTAAAATCAATTTCATTTTAATTTTTACTCCCTTACAAAAATATTTTTCGAATAAGAGGACGAATTCTAATAAAACAAAATATAAAAGGCATGTTTTTTCTTTAAAGTAAGAGGTATATGATCTACTTTTATCTAACGAAGATTTGAAAATGCCTATATAGCAAAGTTGGCTGGTAAAAGGATAAAGAAAAGAAAAAAAAATAGAATCAAATAAGTTTTTAAGAAGAAGAAAAACAAAAAGGAACTCAATAGACGAAAGATGAAAATATAAGAATAAAAAAGTAAGCAACAAAACAAGGTGGTTAACGAAAAAATGGAAAAAGGAAAAATAAAGAAGAACATAGTAAAACAGGCTTGACTCTAAAAAGAGAAAACAAGAAAGTAGGGATAGAAAAATATATAAAACAAAATTTAAGAGTGAAAGATGTAGTTATGAAAACATTGTAAATATATACAAAAACGAAAAATTAATTAAAGAGGTATACAATTCGGAACCTAAGGAAAGTAAGAAGAAACGATGAAGGAGAAAAGAAAATGGAAAGTTACAGAACTATACATAGAAAATGATTAAAAGTAGAAAGAATGTATAAAAGGGAGAATGGATAAAAAATATTCTTTTGCAACATAAAATAATGAATGATCTAGGAGAAGAAATATGGTCGAGTTTTGAAAAACAAAACTGCATAGGTATTATGGTGACATAGATGGAAGAAAGCAAATCAGAAAAGGTACCAAGACGGCTAGAGGAGTTTGATCTGAAAATAAGTCATGCAAGGAGTGAGCATAAAAAATACAGAGGAGTAATGATCTTAGGATCCAAAAAGTACTTTGAAGCAAAGATTACAGAAGACATAAATTAAAATTCAGGTGATTATACAAATGGAAAAAAAACAGGAGTGGCAGTCGTGGGACTGGCCGACAGAAGCTATGCTTCCTCTATATATATGTAAACTAAGAAGTGTGACATTTGAAAAAACTATAATTATTTTTTTAATAAAAAATTGTTGCTTTTAATTCTATGTATTACATATTGAAAAAAATATTTATAATATTACAAATTGATAAATTTGTTAATTAAATTTTTTTATTTATTAATATTTGTATTATTAATTAATAACAAATAATAAGTAATATAAATTATTAAAAAAATATATTAAGGTACACGTAATTACGATTGTAAAAGAAAGTAACCAAAGAAATACAGACATATATTATATGTAGCGTGAGTGCAAGTGAGAAGGTATAGGAAAACCTCGTTAACATGGAAGAGAAAGAGTACCCGCTTTGTGTTTTCTTTTAACGTTCTAGTATTATATGGATACTTTCCTCAAAATTTTACTATGTATATATACACACACACAGTATAAGCATCAATGGCAGTACATTTAACGCACATCTACTTTCGGTAACGTATATATACATTCATAAGCGGAATGGGAGAGAGGGAGAGAAAGAAAGAGAAAAGAATATAAGTGGGTTTATGTTGATAGCAGTAATGGCACTCTGTGCCGTATTCATACATTCACGTGGGGTGACATTCGTGATCTGTCGATTTTTATACGTTTTAGGCCCTTACTGTAACCTCGCATAAGAAGCATAGCTACAATAATAATCAAAGGAAAGTCAATCAAGGAGTCGGATACTTTCTTTGTAAGCATTAATAATGGCAACTGCAATGAAAAGTACTGAGCAAAATTTATATAGATTGCAAACAGCAATCTTTTATGGATTATTAATAATAAAAAATAAAAAATGTGAATTTATAAAGAAGATAAATAAGAAATATATACTCTGGCCATTGTTAGATAATAAGAGCAGATCGAAAAGAAGATTAGGCAAAGGATGGATTATCAGAGAAATGAGTAAAAGAATTTTTCCCAACGTGGTGAGCAAAAACCGATTTTCGGCGCCTGTTTTAAGTGAGCAAAATACCACATTCCCTGACTAGTGGAGGAATGACCTACTTTGCTCACTAGTAGAGTAATGTACTATTTTCCGACCAAAGTAAAAGAACCGTTAACTGAAATTTTTTTTATTAGTTCTTTATATCATTTATTTATTAATTTAATTTTTCGATTTTAAATTTATGCGGTAAGCGATCAATTATTAATTAAATTAATTTATCCTGTGAACAAAAGAAGAAAAAAGAGGACAAAAGAGATCGTTTATAAGGCAATTAGGAGATGGAGAAGAAATAAGCACAATGAAGGACATGAGTCACAAAAGAAGAGCAATACGTGATACAATGAAGAATAAAGTGCAAGCAGAAATACCAATGGAAATTCTATAGGCGGTAGGAAAAAGTAAAAAGAAGTAAGTAGCCAGACTGGGTAGAATACATAATGAAGCTTGAATCTACTTTAAAGTTGAACAGATATACAGATTGTGTGCATGTTTCCATACGATTTTGAAAAATAAGGATATAACAGACGAATGTAAGTAGCGTGGAATTATACCAATACATAAGGAAGGTAATTCAAGGAATATTAATAACTACAGAGGAATCACATTGATAGACATTGGATATAAGTTATATACAGAGATTATTAGACAGAAGCTAGTTCAGGAGTTAGAAGAGATACAAATACTAAGTAACATACTAATAGGATTGAAGAAAAACTAAGGAGCGATAGATGCAATATATGGTTAACAGAGGGCCGAACTATCTGTCTTTGTCTAATAGCGTTTTCCATCATTTACATAAACACCATCCGTTATATCAAGAAATAAATAGTAGCCTCGCTAGATATTAGTATAATAAGTAAATGTTGTAATAACAAATTATTTTATTGTGTAGTTTTTTGATAATATGTGACCTACCAAAAAAGATTTGTTATATTCTAGTTTGTTAGCAGGTCTCATATTATTTAAAAACTACGCGATGAAGCAATTTGATTGTTATTACAAAATTAACTTATTATACTAATATCTAGCGGGGGCTACTATTATTTTCTTTATACAACGGACGATGTTTCGACAAATGATAAAAAACTCTATTAGACAAAGACAGATAGTTCGACCTGCTCTTAAAAAGTGCATATAACAGAGGAATGAGAAAGAAGCTAATTTTTTCACACATTTAAGAACACCATTTGATAAAATGAGAGAAAAAAATATGGGAATTGTTAGGAAAATATGGAATCTGTAAAAAAATGATACAAAATATTAAGCAAATACGCAAGAACACAAGTAGCAGAATTATAATCTAAGAAAATTAATTTGAATTTGCAGAAAAGAGAGATGTAAAACAGGAATACTCTATAAGTATAAGTTAACTCTTCGTAGGATTTTCGACTTTTGAAAAATATGTAAGTAAAATGCAAGAAAGTGGATTAATAATTATAAGAAAAGGCTAATATGTTATGCAGATGATATAGTGTTAATGGCGAATAACAAAGTGGCACTGAAAGAGATTATAGATAAGTTTGAGAAATACGAGGACAGGCCGGATTCGCTGTCCTTCCCTGATTGAGTTTTTTTCTTAGTTATTCAAGTATTAATGGATGTATATGCAAATTGAAGGTTGAGCGCAATAGATATTAATATTAACAATATTAATTGTGAATATTAATGCACAAGAACCAAAAATTCTACCGGATTGTTTTTGAGAAAAGTAAGGAACGCAAAAATATTATAAACATGACTTTTTACTTCAGCGTTTCTTACTTTTCTCAAAATCAATGCGGTAGAATTTTTGGTTCTTGTGCATAAATATTATTAATAATAATATCTATTGCGCTCAACCTCCAATTTGCAGATACATCTGTTAATACTTGAGTGAATACAAAAATATTCAATCACACAAGAACAACGAATCCGGCCTGCTCTTAAGAGTAGGCTGGAGCAGAGTTTGATACCGACTGAGATCGCAAATTCGGTTCCTTAATTTTCTCCGTTTATATGTAATGGAATCCATTAAAAATTTAAATGCGCTCATAAATTTTAATTTTTAATTGCGCTCATCAATAATACTTGAAAATTGAAAAAAGTAAAAAAGTTTTTTTTTACGGTATAAATAGTCACATCGCACAAAAAAAATATTTTTACTTTTTTCAGTTATCATTCAATATTATTGATGAGCACAATTACAAATTAAATTTTATGAGTGCATTTAAAATTTTAATTACGTATAAACGGAGAAAATTAAGGAACCGTGAATATCGGTCGGTATCAAACTCTGCTCCGGCCTGTTCTTTAGGAGAGATGATTGGAGCTAAACATAAAAAATTAACAATTTATACGATGTAAGAAAGAGGAATAAGATTAATAAGAAAATTATAGGTTAAAGGTAAGGAGATTAAAGGTAAAGGTGGAAATATTAATAAAATCTTATCACTTATAATTCATTATGATAAAAAGGAAGATCCCATACAGCATGAAATAATTCTGAAAGGATTCTGAAAGGATACATGTAAGGATCGTAATCTTTAAAAAATATTTCATCGTAAGGATTCTGAAATAATTCTATGTCCGGGGTATTATTCTTTTGAAAATAATACAATGAAATCTTTTATAAAGAATTCACATAATATTACAAAATCCTTTCAATGAAAGAATTCTGTAAGGATTCATGAATTCTTTTGGTAATAATTCATAAATCTTCTCATAAATCTTCTGTTGAAAGGATTCTGTAGAAACTTTATTCTTTAATGTATTATTTAAGAAACAATTCAGAATTAATACGTGTGTGTATATATATATATATATATATATATATATATATATATATATATATATATATATATATATATATATATAATATATAATAATGATATGATTATTTATAGGATTACAAATAATGGTTACACAGTTATAAATAAAATCGCAGTTATTATAACAGAGACATCGCACGTATAACAATTTAGTTGCCATTTTGGATTCTTATTTTCCTTATATATAGAACGGGAAGCACTCTTATCGCTTGCGAGAGTAAGAGAGTAAGCGCTAAGAAAAAAGTAAAGAACGTAAAATTCAACAACCGCCATCAAGCGGATAAATTATAAACTAATCCTGGAAATATTTCGAAATGATTCTGTTATGCTTCACGTTTTCTTTCAAAAAGTCCTTTCAAAGTCCTTTCAGCATGGGTTCATGTAATATTTCATGTTCTGACTTTGCTTTTTTTCGTATTTATTGTGAAATCATTATTAATTTTTTTATGTATTATTTTATAAACTGTTTTGGAAATAAGTTTCGTTAATTTTAAAGTTCTTTTTCTATTATTTCAATGAATTATTTTATAAAATATTTCTTGAAATTATTTCAAGATTCATTCATGCTGTGGGATTAGATGAGTAAATCGTTCTGCCTCCGAGTTCAAAATTTAAATTTTTAGTTTTGGTATTATAATTCTAATTTTAAATGAATAATTTTATTTTTATTACCAAAAGTTTATATGAAATATTGCATAAAAGCTTCCCGGAAGAACCTTGAAATGATGTTGTAAAATAATAATCCCGAAAATATATTTTAATAATTCTATGATTAGAATTGTAAGAAGACTTCTGTAATGTTTCTTATTTCCTTACAAAAAGTCCTTTCAAAGTCCTTTTAGCAAGAATTCATGTAATATTTCATACTATGACTTTTGTTTCTCTTCTGGAAATATTTTTAGAATCATTTTATGATGTTTTTATGTATTATTTCATAAATTCTTTTTGAAATAATTTCGTTGTTTTAAAGTCCTTTTTGAATTATTTCAACGTATTATTACATGAAATATTGCATGAAGTTATTTCGACATATTATTAGATGAAATATTTCATGAAGTTATTTCGACATTAATTCATGCGTGTGGGTGCGACTTTAGCAAAACATTGCATGGATCATTACATGAATGCTTTTTGAAAGTATCTTAAAATAATTTGGTGAAAGAATACCTTATCTTGTTTCTTGTTTCGTTTCAAAAAGTCCTTTCAAAGTCCTTTCTGTAAGGATTTATGTAATAACTTATTTTATTATCATCATAAGTTATTTTATGAAATATTTTAAAAAGATTTCAAAATTATTTCATGTAAGATTTTGTGAGACCTTACTAAATCATTGCATAAATTATTACATGAAAGCTTTTTAAACGAATCATGAAATTATTTGGTGAAAGAATACCTTACATCATCCCGAAAATCTTTCGAAATTATTTTATGATTGGAATCGTCGCAAGATTTCTGAGTTGTTTCTTGTTTCCTTTCAAAAAATCCTTTCAAAGTCCTTTCAGTAAGGATTTATGTAATAACTTTTATTCTCATAATGAGTTATTTGATGAAATATTTTAAAAATATTTCAAAATTATTTCATGTAAGATTTCGTGAGACACTAAATTATTGCATAAATTATTACATGAAAGCTTTTTGAAAGAATCTTAAAATGATTCGGTGAAAGAATACCTTGGATCATCCTGAAAATCTTCCTAAATTATTTTATGATTGGAATCATCGGAATATTTCTGAGTGCCCTACTGAAAAAAGCCAAGTGATTAATTTCTTGATTCATCGTCTGATTTATCATCTTATTTATTATACGATTAATCACCTGATATCTGACTTTATAACATGATCTGACAGGTGATTAATCAAGTACAAAATCATGGGATTAATCAGATGAAAAATCAGGTGATTGATAAAAAATGTATCGGCATTGTGTATATTCTTATATATATTTTTTTGCATCTGTTCTATAATTCAATAGATGTTTTCCATTGAAATCCTCGATTATCAAAACTATGTTATATTGTATTGGTCAACTAATAAAAATATAATATACATAAAAATAAAACCTATAGAATGAATCATGATACCTAAATAATCATTGATATTTTACTTGATTGATCACCTGATTTTTCATTTTATTTCATTACCTGATTTTTCATCTGATTAATCACATGATTTTTCACTTGATTAATCACCTGTCAGATCATGTCATGAAGTCAGGTGATTTATCAGGTGATTAATCGTATAATAAATAAGATGATAAATCAGATGATAAATCAAGTCATTCATCACTTGGCTTTTTTCAGTAGGGTGATTTCTTGTTTCCTTTCAAGAAGTCCTTTCGAAGTCCTTTTCAGTAAGGATTCATGTAATATTTTATATCTTAATTTTCGATTTCTTTTTGGTATTCTTTTTGTAATGACTTTGTAATCTTTCTATGTATTATTTTATAAATTCTTTTTAAAAGAATACGGTTATCTTTTTAAGTTCTTTTTAAATCATTTCAACGTATTATTACTTGAAATATTTCTTGAAATTATTTCAAAATTCTTTTATGCTATGTGGGATTTGTCACGGCTAAAGCAAGACTAGCAATCAAAATAATGTGGAGTTTAGCTGAAAGGAAATTAAAAGGTAAATATAAGTAAGAATATAACTCTTCGATACAATGGTGAAAAGTTTTGTTATACGAAGTGAAAATATGGAGTGAAAGGGACATGAAGATATAGTAAAAAAAATCAAGAAAAATATATAAGATAGGTGATAAAATTCAATATATAGTATAATGGAAGAGACTATAAACAATAAAATCTATCTTTCTGAACTGGAGCATTAAAATTTAAAGAAAAACTGTAGAAGCAAAGCAAAAGTTTGCTAAGACAGGAAGGATAGAAGGTAGAGAAAATAAGGGGAGAAATAAGTATGCAAAGTACAATGGAAGTAAATAAAAATAAATATTTTGAGGACAGAGGTTGCTAAATTAATGAATATTAGGATAATAGGATGAAGCGTATTTGTGGAAATGGAGATAAGAATTCGACAACTGATTTGGCAAATCATAGAGGTGGAAAAAAATATGTTAAAATATGCACAAAAATTAAAAAGGCTATGGAATAAAAGATAAGAAATCAAAGATAATCAAAACAAATATATAATTCACTACGAGAAAAAAATTAGAAAGAATAGGAATATTTTCATTATGATGCGAAAGCAAAGCATCAAAATAATAGATAAAGAAAAAAGAGAAAAAATATTGAATTTTGGGAGATTATCATTAAACAATAAAACATACACACACATACACATTCATATGCATACCTTGTAAATTGGTTGTAGGAAATCAAAGTGTATTTGCTGACAAAATAATAAGTACTTTAGTAACAATTAGAGTATAAGTTACTTGAATAATTTTAAAATGTTGACATAATACATATAGATAACACAATAAATAGCATTTAGATTAAAAGCAAGCATGTGCAACATAAAGCCTCTAAGAATGATTTATTTATGTTTCAATTAGATTATTTACTTTTTTATCATAAATGAAATGTATATAATTGTATTAAAATGATAGTTCAATAAGGATATTTATGGATAAAGGTACTTATTAATTGTACCTTGGTTTTCTATTTATATTATTCTTAATATAAGAAGAGTATATTATAACTAGTATTATTTTTCATAACTTCTATTTATTAAAAAATAATTATTCAAATTATTTTATAATATCTTTAAGGTTGGTGATATGTTTTTATTAAATATTCATACCATAATAATTGATATTGATTCATTCAAACAGTCATTAAATAGTGATATTGTAAAATATATATATATGTAACTGCATAAAATAAATGAATGCACGATATTCCATTACGTTATAATGTAAAAGTTAAAGAACTTTAGATTTTTCATATGTAGACAAAATAATCACTTCAATTATATATAAATATACAACCCAAAGCTATAACATTCATGTAGTTTTTTAAAAATATTATGTTTATAATTATCGATGAAAAAAATCATTTCATTATAGACCAGTACACTAATATTAACAATTATATACCTATAATGCAATGAAAGTTTAAAAAACTAATTACTTTTATATGGTTAGACATTAAATTGACAAAATATAAAATGCAGTATAATCTTTAAAATAAAATTTTGAGATAAAATACATAAAAAATATTCGAAAAAAATGTATTGTATACATTTTTTGATTTATAACCATTTTCTGCTTTCGTGTTTCGCAATTTGCGCGAGTGCTATACAGCCCCCGCTGTATGAGCCACCGTTGTCTCTCAATTTTCTTCTTCTTAAGGTTCATAACCATTTTGGTTGGTAACCTACGGGGAGGCGGTTTTAGTCGGTAGGCACCTGCGGGTGAATCCGACACTACCCTTACGGGGTGTCTTTTGAAGATTTCCCCTCCTCGACCCTTCAAACAAAAAAAAAAAAAAAAAACCATTTTCTGATTTTAAAACATCAGTAATCTTTATAACTATATATATAATATATATATATATATATATATATATATATATATATATATATATATATATATATAGTTATAAAGATTACTGATGTTTTAAAATCAGAAAATGGTTATAAATCAAAAAATGTATACAATACATTTTTTTCGAATATTTTTTATGTATTTTATCTCAAAATTTTATTTTAAAGATTATACTGCATTTTATATTTTGTCAATTTAATGTCTAACCATATAAAAGTAATTAGTTTTTAAACTTTCATTGCATTATAGGTATATAATTGTTAATATTAGTGTACTGGTCTATAATGAAATGATTTTTTTCATCGATAATTATAAACATAATATTTTTAAAAAACTACATGAATGTTATAGCTTTGGGTTGTATATTTATATATAATTGAAGTGATTATTTTGTCTACATATGAAAAATCTAAAGTTCTTTAACTTTTACATTATAACGTAATGGAATATCGTGCATTCATTTATTTTATGCAGTTACATATATATATTTTACAATATCACTATTTAATGACTGTTTGAATGAATCAATATCAATTATTATGGTATGAATATTTAATAAAAACATATCACCAACCTTAAAGATATTATAAAATAATTTGAATAATTATTTTTTAATAAATAGAAGTTATGAAAAATAATATTAGTTATAATATACTCTTATTATATTAAGAATAATATAAATAGAAAACCAATAATATAAATAGAAAAATTATAATATTGTATATGAAAGTGTTGAAGTTTAGCTTAAATTAGATTCTTTATGAAGTTAAAATTCTTTATTGCGTCTAAAATGAAGGCTCAAAAATTTTGAAAATATATACATATATATAGGGATACATCTGGAACTTTTTAATTTTGAGAAATTGTCTTCACAACAATTGAAAAGTCTATAATACAAGTTTCTGGAGTGGCACACACTTCAATAAGGGCTTAAATTACTCGTTTCTGTGAGTAGAATATGTAATTAAATTTTGGTATCGATTGAACAATCGTTGCTCACGGTACATAATTTTATACGTCAAAAATGATACTTTTTTCATATTTTTCTACGTGTGTTTCTTGAGCTATAAAAAAAGTAACGTACTTTCGATCATTCTCAAATTTTCTGAGCATAATGAATATGGTAAAAGGAACAGTTTAAGCTTACCCTGGTACATGTGCCTCTCTTTAGGAAGCTGTTAGACTATTTTTAATGTTAGTGTAATTTTTATCTGAAAATTACACTTGAGCTATAATAACGAGTAATTTAAGCCCTTATTGAAGTGTGTGCCACTCCAGAAACTTGTATTATAGACTTTTCAATTGTTGTGAAGACAATTTCTCAAAATTAAAAAGTTCCAGATATATCCCTATATATATGTATATATTTTCAAAATTTTTGAGCCTTCATTTTAGACGCAATAAAGAATTTTAACTTCATAAAGAATCTAATTTAAGCTAAACTTCAACACTTTCATATACAATATTATAATTTTTTTTTATATGGTTCCTTTAATAGTTACAAAGTTTTAGAGTAAACCAAAAACTTTACCATCTTATAACATAAATTTCTTACCATTTAATCGAGAATAACAAAAAAAATTTTTCTATTGTCTAATCAAAATAATGTGCAAACACCTTTTAAATATAATATTTTACAAAAATAATTTCTTTGCAAAACTTGTAAGATTATTGAAAATTACCATTTTCCGAGGTTTACTTGTAAGTAATATATTTATTAGAAACTACTATTTAATAATGCTATCACTCTATAATTTATCACTTTTCCTATCTTGTCTTGTACACTTCCGGTCACCTAATTTCGGCCTCACTCGAGAAAAAATCAGTTAACATTGAAAGTTTCATATTTTAATAAAAAATCAATGTATCTCAAAAAATTAGTCACCATTTAAAAGTTCTTCGAACAATGTTTAAAAAAATTTAAAAAAGTTTAGTATTAGAAAACGCTGCCAAGTGCTTTGGCGCAATGCTTTCTCATAGAGGACATTGAGTTTGAGTAATGTGAATTTATTTTTTTAAATGTTATTTTCATGTAAATGTACCTATCCACTGCATCGAAGGCTTCCTTGAAATGTACCGAATCGATATAAATTTCATTGTTCCTTATTTTCCCCATTTGCATTATGTGATTTTTCTTTTTTTTTCTTTCATCCGGAAGGTCAATGTCCCAACTGCAGATAATTTAAGGTTATGTGTGCAATAACTAATAAAAAAATACACTTTAACTAATGTAATTTTCATAAAAATAGATTAATATTGTAATAAAACATTGAAATTATCTAATAATTACAATATTATATCATTTTTAAATAATTAGTCATTAATTTCCATTAATTATATATCACACTAAAAATGTCACAACTGCGGATAGTACAAAAGAAGAATGTTTAAAAACTCTCTAATATAATAATAGTGACCTGCAGATATGGTGTATAACAATGATATAAATCAAAAAATTGTATGTAAAATGTTTTCTTATATTAATAACACATATACAACGTAAATACTCGCTTCTTTAACGTGTACATTAACATGAAGGAAACCATGGCGAGTTGAACCAAGGCTGCTGTATTAATATTTTTTTTTAGTACTTGAGGATGTTGACCCTATTGAAAAAGATCACGTGAATAATTTACGTAAATTTTTCACGTGATTTTTGTTTCATTTCATCACGTGAATTATTCACGTAAATTATTCACATGAATTTTATATTTTTAATATAAGAAGTATTTCAATAAATATAATCTCTCAAATCAAAAGTATTTCAATTAATATGATTTTGTAAATTAAAAGTATTCAAATTAATATGATTTTTCAAATAAAATATGAGTCTCTAGAAAAAAATTTGTGTTTCATTTCATTACGTAATGAAATGAAACACAAATTTTTTTCTAGTGACTCATATTTTATTTGAAAAATCATATTAATTGTATCACTTTTTGTAAACTTTTACAAATAAACACATATCTATCTATCTAATTGAAATACTTTTGATTTGAGAGATTATATTTATTGAAATACTTCTTATATTAAAAATATAAAATTCACGTGAATAATTTACGTGAATAATTTACGTGAATAATTCGCGTGATGAAATGAAACAAAAATCACGTGAAAAATTTACGTAAATTATTCACGTGATCTTTTTCAATAGGGGAATGGTGTCATACGGGGAGATGAAGAGTCAGAGGGCTGCCCTATGCTTTAACATAGGAAAGAAGGATCGATGCCAACTTAAAGTAATGAAATATTTTTCAACAAAAAGTTCTTTGAATGGCACTTACCAGGAGAGTGCTTGAGTTGCGGGTCACAGATCTTGATGAAACTTTGGGATAAGGTACCAAACTATGAGTAAAGCCACAGCGGTACGATCTAATGCTTCAAAAAACTGTAGTTATGGACGATTATAGTCTTATTTGAAGAAAAATATGAAAAAAGAACTCCTAATTGAAGTGTAAATAATTCTGTCTAAAAATGTCTTTAATAAATCCACAATAACTAAAATGAAAGCAGAGAAAGCAAGCTTTAATTTGCTGGTTTCCGAATTGAAAAATAATAATTAGAACTAAAGTTATAGTTTTTCAAAGTTGAGCAGTAAGAGAGTACCAAAAATAGTCTAAATTGTCAAGAATGGTGATTTTTAGTACTCTTTTGCTGCTTAACTTTGAAAAACCATAACTTTAGTTCTAATTATTATTTTTCAATTCGGAAACCAGCAAATTAAAGCTTGCTTTCTCTGCTTTCATTTTAGTTATTGTGGATTTATCAAAGACATTTTTAGACAGAATTATTTACACTTCAATTAGAAGTTCTTTTTTCATATTTTTCTTAAAATAAGACTATAATCGTCCATAACATCAATTTTTCGAAGCGTTAGGCCGTACCGCTGTGGCTTTACTCATATTTTGGTACCTAAATACTTATCCCAAAGTTTCATCAATATCTGTGACCCGCAACTCTGACACTCTCCTGGTTAGAGATGAAATATATTATTCAAATTACATTTAAACTTTTTTATTTAATAAATAAAACATTTTAAAATGTTCTTAAATTTATTATAAATTAATTTAAGTTCGGTAATATGTTGAATAAAATTTGGCAACGCAGCGCTTCTATTTCTAGGTAAAGTTTAGCAGAAAAATATTATCTTTCAATTTAAAATTCATGTTATATATACACAATGTTGCCAAATCTCTTACGTAGCAGTAGCGGGTTTTCAAAAATAAACTCTTACTTTAACTTTAACTCTGGAAATCTCTGTCAATTTTCCTGAAAGGTATATAAAAAACTATATGAAATGAATCCTTAGATAATATACTTTCATGATATCTAAATTTTAATTTTATCTGTTAACTTTTGTGACATAAATTTATATAAAACGCAATCAATTCTCAGATCGCCTATAAGAGCTCATGTTGTTTTTCGTATTTTTAACATTAAATTTCTCGAAAAAACATGTGGAATGAAATATGGAAAAAAATTGAGGTACTTTAATTTAATATAATGAATCATATTTTAAAATTTCAAAGCATTCTGTTAACTTTTACGTAACCATTGAACATCCTTAAAGACTACGGAATCACGTGGAAATATTTAAATAAATAAAATAAATATTTTTTTCTATCTATTATAAATATTTCAATATAAATAATACGAAATTATCCGTAGTTGGGACGCTATCCGCCATTGGGACATTGAACTTATGTATTTTGTACATTGATTATTACGTTGTTGCTCATTGACGTAGTGTGTGAACATGTTAGACAAGCAAATTTGTTTTAACATTTTCAAAATGCTCTAAAATTTAAACTGCACAAAGAAAATTAATTTCGCAAAGCTTGTTTTCTTTAAACAACAGTAAATAAGTTGCATAAACATTTTGGAGCAAATCTATCAAATGTTTTTCTTAAAATAAAAAAAAAATAAAAAATAAAAATTTTTTTCAACATTTTCAAAATTATCTAAAATTAAAAGAAATCAGTTTAGATATCTAGGATCTCTGAATTTTGATGTAGAGGTTTGATAAGTTAAGGTTATAGAGAATTTTCTAAGCATAGTTGGATCTTCAGATGTTGATGTTGTTAAACATATTACCATTTAAGGTTATACATGTCGTACAGTGAGACTAATCCCTGTTTTTCATAAATTTTATTTTTATACTTCTATTGATTCTTATTTTTTGATCAAGAAAATGTGTGTTTATAAATATATATTAGAGTAAAAATGTACACAAATAAGGATAAAAATATTCATTAAATACCATTATTTGATATATTCGAAAAAAATAAAATAATTCTTCACTTATATATCTTCTTATGAATTTTCATTGGTTTTTAAACATTATTTGATATTTCTAAATTTGAATACATATATTTGATAATTTCCATTAGAAACATAAAATATTTTATTTTTTATAACTCTATGACCTGAGTATAATAAAGTAAAATTGATTTTTATCTACTTTCCATATGATTAAATTGTGATTGTAAACATCTATGTTCAAATTATTTTTATTGATCAAAAATATACTCAATACGTTTGACTGACATTCAAATCATAATAAATGCATTATTATATTTAAGTTTCAATTTCCATATTTAAATAACGAAGTATGTTAATGTTAAATAGAATATTAAAAGAATATTTATTTTTAATATATTTTACAGATGAATACTTCGGTGGATTTTGAAAATGAGTTGAATGAGTATCTGCATCATATATTGTTACAAGATAAAATTTTAAAATTTTCTCAAATGTCGAAGTCCCCAATAAGTTTAGATGAGATTATTAATAATCCAAATTTTTTAGAACGGATGTCGATTAATGTTAATATAAGCAGAGGCGAATTATTATTAATGATTTTAAAGTACTCCATTATCAATAGTTTATCAATTATAGGAATGACAAATTTATTTAAAATGGCAAATACGATATTTGAAGTTCCGGTTATGCCAGATTCAAGGTACTTGGTAGATAAAATGTTTAATCCTATGGAAAAAGCAGAGTTTCATGCTGTTTGTTCAGGTTGTGCAGCATATATCGGAAAATTTGGTGAAATTGCGAACGTTAGAGAATGTCATATATGTGAGGTAGAATTAGATCTAAATAATCCCACAAGTACTAGTTTTTTTGTTTTGCTTGATCCTTCAACTCAAATTAAAGATCTAATTACTATTTATAAGGATCATTATGATTATATTATGAAAGAAAGAGTGCATGTGCGTAATAATTTGAGTGACGTATATGATGGCAAGGAATATAAAAAATTTGTTAACTCTTTATCTGTACAAGATAGATCAAATTATATAAGTGCAGTTTTTAATACGGATGGTGCATGCAAATTCAAGACATCAAAATATTCTATATGTATCTTATGTATCTTATGTTAAATGAGCTACCAAAGCAAGAAAGAATGTCGAGATTAATTATATGTGGTTTGCGGTTTAACAAACAAAAATCAGATATGACTCTATTCTTAGAACTCTTTGTAAATATGATAAATATTTTAACAAAAGATGGTATTCTATGTACCATAAATGAGCAAGAACGTTTGTTAAAATTGTACATTATTAGTTGCTGCGTTGATTCTATAGCTCGTGCTCCCATACAAGGAGTTAAACAGTTCAATGGAAAATTCGGATGTAGTTGGTGTCTCCATCCTGGTATGTGGGTAGAAGGTGCTATGAAATATCCATTATTGAATCAATCAGTTAATTTAAGAGATCACGAAAAAACAATTCGTGATATGATGACTGCAACTCCTAAACATCCAAAACAGGGCATTAAACATCCATCTCCATTTATCAATTTATCATCATTTAATATAGTCACAGGATTTATGCCTGATTATATGCATTATTGTTTGGAAGGGGTTGCAAAGCAACTTACTGAATATCACATTGCATTAATGAGTAACAATGATGTTCGAGAAATTGATGTAAAATTGAATAAAATTACAGCTCCACATCAAATATCAAAATTGAGTCGATCAATTACTCGTAGAGATGATTGGAAAGCCCGTGAATGGGAAAATTATATTTTATGTCATAGTGTTGTGATTTTGCCAGAATATGTAAATAGGAAATACATTGACCATTGGCTTCTCTTTTTTGAAAGCTTGTATATACTATTGCAAGACACCATTAACGTCACTGAATTGAATCGAGCCAACGAAATGTTATTTAAATTTGTAAGCACAGCAGAACAATTATTTGGGCAGAAGGCTATGACCTATAACATTCATCAGCTATTGCACTTAGCAGAATCTGTATTGAATTGGGGGCCGCTGTGGTGCCATTCGACGTTTTCATTTGAATCTGGAAATCATTCTTTACTTAAAGCTGTAAAATGTTCAAAAGGCGTAACATCACAAATAATTAGGTCTATAAAAATTAATCACTATGCAATAGCTTTACAAGATCATGTATTTCCACATGCCAATGAACTTATCAAAGTTTATTGTGATGATATTCTCGATTCAAAGATTAAAAGTAGCTGTAAAATATCAACAATCACTTATTTTGGTACAAGTGATAGCGTAGAGGAATCTTTAGTACATAATTTTAATTTATCGAGAAAGGCAATTTTATATTATAAAGCTGTGAAAGATGGTTGTTTGTATGAATCGAATATTAGAACGAAAAGGAGATCAAATAATTCATTTGTAATATTTAATGATAACAGATATGCACGAATAGAAAAATTTATCGTAGATGAAGAAAGTGCACAAGAATTTACAATTTGTAAGATCATTAAGACAAGAAATTGTTTCAATAACCGTTATCATATGTTCAAAGTGATAGAATATATTGAACACCACGACACTATTATATCTACTACAGATATTAAGACTATTTGTATTAATATGAATATTCAAACTAATATGTATTTAATAAATTTACCTAATTTATTACATTATTAATATTTGAAGAATATTTTGATACTGTATCATTTGCAACAGTTGCAATTTATTTAACTTGAACAAATTTATCATTGCTGTAAAGGTTTATGCATTTACAACAGAGTATTTTATTAACATGAAAAGTAATATTCTTCTCTATACATTCACAGAAGTTGTTCTATGTTAAAGATTTCTACATCATCCCATGTGATGTACTTGTGTATATTATTGCTAACTTAAGAATTTTTAAAAATATCACCAACATTCTTCAAATAATAAATATTTAATCTGAAAATTGAGTTTTAACTCAATCGCTATGAATATTATATATTTTTAAATATTATGTAATATTAATATATAATTTTTATTTTTACAATAAAATGTTTTTAAAACTATTTAATACATTATTATGAGTGTTAAGAAATAATCCCTTGTACATAAAAATCACTTTCTACACAGAAATTCAAAATGTAAACAAAAAAAAAATACTTACCTATAATTTTGAATAATAACTAGTGTATTTATTAATTCTATACTCCATATATGCATATATGTTATTCATTTTTTCATCTTTGTATTTTAATTTTTATCTTATAAAATGGCGTCACATCAAATTCGTATTCATGGATACGAGAACCCCTCTATGAACATTTTTACATGTTTTCTTTTACCTCTGCATCCTTATTTGTCATTCTTAAAATTGAATACGAAAAATAGAATGATCGTCAAATTCAGAATGGCAACATCCGATAATCCTTTATCAATATTTCTATTAGTTTTCCCTCTGCACTTATAATTTTTTTTCGTTTAACAAGAAAAGATTACCAAATAGTCATTAAGAGGCGGCCGTATAGTTCTGTCCTTGTCTAATCTAAATTTTCTTTATTATTAATAAATTAAATATTTCCATAGAAAAGTAAGACAACCGCCCAATAGAGCAAAAGACAAGCAAACGATTCTTTTTTATGAAAAAATACGAAATTTTGATTATTTTTCGAGTGAAGTCTGAAACGGAAAAACAGTTGAATCAACTCAATCAAGTTCGATTGTTTTTCCGTTTCAGACTTCACTCTAAAAATAATCAAAATTTCATATTTTTCTATAAAAAAGAATCGTTTGTTTGTCTTTTGCTCTATTGGGCAGCTGTCTTACTTTTCTATGAAAATATTTAATTTATTAATAATAAAGAAAATTTAGATTAGACAAGGACAGAATGATACGGCCTCCTCTTAAGTTCATGTTTACTGACTCCAAATACCTTATTATTATAATTAGTGATTATATGGTAATTATATTTATATTAAATAAATAATATCATCATGATTTTCAGATGATAATCATTTGAAAATCATTTGATAATCACTTGACGTTTTGGCATGATTTTCAGTTGATTATCACCTGATTATCATTTGATTATCACCTAACTATCACCTGAGCTTTAGCAGTAGAGGTACCACAACGTAAAGCTGTTGCGCCAATATAAAGCACACTAGCATATCGTATGTGACAGAATAACCGTCATCACGAGTGTTTTATATTGATATTCTGATGGATTATTTAAATGAATGCTTTTTTGTAACGTTCAGAAACAAAATTATATATTTTACTATTTATCAATTCATTACTACATTTATAATGAAAATTTTTACGTATATAAACTTAGCATAACCTAATTAATTCTATTATAAAAATTGACAGCAATTGAAGTATCCGTCATGTTTGTCATTTAATTATGGAATAATTTTTTTAACAAATTTGTAGATCGGTTACGGTTTAAGAAGAAAAACGAGTTTAATCAAAGAAGAGCAATAAATATTCCATCATCTTTTTTTCAGTGCAATATGAAAAATAAATCATACATGAAAATATATATTTTAAACTGTCATAACTCCTCATTGATGGCTCTGACTTACATGATCAAAAATTTATTTCAAAGTTCATGTAAAATGGAAGAAAATAAACCTTCGAAAAGCAATTTCTGAAGTGGCGAACAATGGGTAATTTCTATTACTATATAATACATATAAGAACCAATAGAAAACTTCAAAATTCAAGTCTGTAAAAAATCATGCTAACTCTCCTCTTCATTTACAACAAAAAGTATTCTTATGAATTTCTCTTTAAAACATCAGGATTTTCAGAAAAAAAATGATAAATTTGGGATTTTTCCAAAAATTTTGAAAAATTTTCAAATTTTAAGGATTTATAGCTCTTGATCCTTCCAATCTAAATCCTTGAAATTTTTTTTTACATATTTTGGGTAACAAAAGGGATATATTCTTAGAGTTTCAGCGATTTTAATTTTTTTGCTCTTCCAGTTGGTGTTAAATGTCCCATATATATATATATCTACCTATATTATATAGTGAATTCGGTGGAGCTTCCGGTGTATCACACTCCAACCCCCTCCTTGCTCTTCTCAGTCGCTCCTCCCCCCTCCCTCCCCATCCATATTCCCTTCCGTACCCCCTCCTAAAACTAGCTGAAATTCATGTTTTTTTTACGTTATTTTTCAAGTCATCAGTAGCTCTAGGTGACTCCATTCCGCTTCATGGGAGTCCGTGCCGCTCCATGGGACTCCGTGCCGCTTCATGGGACTCCGTGCCGCTCCATGGGACTTCATGCCCCTCCGTATCCGCTCCGTGAGAATTTTTAATGATCATTCACATTTTGATTCGTATACCCCTCCATATAACACTTCGTAAAATAACGTTAAAATTCCGTTATTTTTTGATAAAATTTTACTCTGCATTCCCCTCCCTCACCCCTCCATTAATATAATCTATGATATTTCTATTCAGCTAGTGTCCGCTCCATGTACCCCTCCGTCTATGACTTTGTCTACCTCTTCATATTCCCCCTCGCAAAATTCTTAACAAAAACATTGAAATTTTGTAAAATATTAGCTCCTTGTACCTCTCTATATACCCCTTCATATACCCCTGCGTGTAACACTCCGTATGACTCTAGACAAAAATATTGTAATTTTATACCATACCCCTCCACTAATAATACAACACTTTACAATAATAGTTAATAGAAAAATGTTTGATTATTATGATTATTCTAATACACATATTCAAGCAAAAATTTAAAAGAAATTAATATTGTGAAAATTGTTATACAATAAATTAACAAAATTTAAAAAAAAAATAAATAACTTTTGAAAATTTGCTTAAATATGTGTTCCCAATGGTGGAGGATAGTTTGCAGGTTGAGCTTATGATATAAGGAGAAAGGAATATACGCTCTCATGGTTGTGTAGGGCTTGTAACCTTCCTCCCTATTTCCCGATTAATTTATTATTTATTTAGATGATTCTTTCCTTATAACGCGTTAAAGGATCGTTAAATAGCTAGCGCACCACGCCTAGCTGTTGCGGACGCTGTATTTCCTTTTATTATTGTTAAAGTCGTTTATAGTTAGGACGCCTTGCCTAGCTATAGCTGACTTTTAATATATACTTGCTAGTACTATTTAGGTTTGTTATATGAAAAGCCCGTTATTATTAAGGACCAAATGCCTTAATATTCGGGGCTTTACACCGGGTTAATAGGATGCGGGTTTATCTTGGAGGAGCTCTTTATTGATAATTTAATTAAATCAATTTACAATGTAAAAACTATTAATAATCTAATGCTTAATGAAGAAATACTTGCTTGTAGCACGCGTCAGGCCATTCGCCACTTGTGCTACGAGCAAGCGTGTCTTTACACCAAGAGAGCTGATCCAAGAGTGACGAGAGTCACAAGCTCCTCGCACTGCTTGCATCAGCTCTCTTCGGTTTTTCTCCCACTCTTCTAACTTAGTAGAAGAGAGGGAGAGCCGCCGTGTACTCTCAGCGGTACTTACACATGCAAGCGCGTATACGTACATACGCGCGCTTGCATGTACAACCACTTTGGTCTTTTTGGGTGTTTGCGCGCGCATCTTCCAGTATCGTACGGTTTCAGGACCGTACATACTCGGGCGCTCACAGGCTACAGGCGTAGGAAACCATGGTTTTATTTTAAATATTTATATAAAAATATTTAAATAATTTTAATTCATTTTTACATGCCTTAAAATTACTTAAAATGATTATGTTTATTTTCATATAATTATTTCAAATAAAACAAAAAAAAAACAACGCGCTATTAAATATCATACATTGTTTATTATTTAACTTATGTTAAAAATTATTCAATGTAAGGTTTCAATGACGGTACCTCTTTAGGTGGTGTCGAAATCTGTCATTCTTATAAAACTTAAATAAAAATCTTCAACTATAGTTATAAACAATTAAAATGAAATTAGAATGATATAGTAAGTAAGATGTAATTATATAATTTTAGAATGTTAGAATTTATAAATGGGGGGTTGGCGAGCAGCGCGAGCAGGGGGGACCCCCCTAGGATATATATATATGGGATATTTCATGTCAACTCACCTGGTAAAAAAATTAAAATTGTTCAAAATCTGTGAATACGTTCCATTTGATACCCAAAACATACTAAAATTTTTTATAGGTCTAGGTAAAAAGAGTCAAAGGTTAGAAGTCACGAAATGATTCGAATTTTTCTAATTTTTTGTGAAATAAATTTCTTAACTAATATTTTTCTCGAAAACTATCAGCTTTTGGTAAAAACTTGAGAGAATACTTTTTGTTGGAAATAACATATAGAACTTAATCAAATTTTTTCAAACTGCAATATATAAATATTTAAGATTATTTGACTGATTTAAACATACTTTTTAACATACCCAAAAAGTGACTGGGTTAAATGTGCTTTTTAAAGGCTCATTTTTTTGTTTTTTCATTAAAAAAAATTAGCTAAGGTACGAGTTGGGCAAATTTCTCAAAGCTACTTAATTTTGCGAAAAAGTCAGGAAAAATCGTTATTTTTGGCTACATCATGAGATTTATGTTTTTTTTTTCTTCAAAGTATTGAGTTTTGGAAGAAATGTATGTAGAGGTTTTTTATTGAAAATTATGCCAGAAATATATTTTGATTTCAGATATTGTGAAGCAAAATCATACAAACATTAAAAAAAAAAAAGAAATTTGATTATTTAAAAATTATGTAGCAAAATTCATATTTACTTAACACAAAATTTGCAATAATAGTATATTTATCTACGAGGGCAGAAATTAGATCTTTCTGCCGTGCGTAGAATTGTCTCTCGAGACGAAGCCGAGAGAGACAAGCGCACGGCAGGTTGATCTAATTTATGTCGGAGTGGATAATACACTGAGCGCAGATTTTAGTTAGCGCAACTAAATTTCCGAGTTACTGATACTGTCACCACACAGTGACAAGCGTTCAGTTACGATTATTTGAAAAAGCGAGTAAAAACAACTTTGATCGAAAGTTACATTAACAAATATCATTTGGAAACGTGATTTCAGTAAAGATTATTAACACGTTACTGTAAATTGTATCACTGCATACTTCTTTTGTATATATAATGTAATCGTAAAGGCTATAACGAAAGAAATATTAATTATTACATATAAAAGTAAATAATAAGGTTAAAAAATTTTTAAATCAACGAAGATATAAAAATTATGTAAAAATTACGTATAATAATGTAACAAAAAATTTTTAATTTTAATTTTCAAATTGTATAACACTATTTTTTTTATATGAAACAACTTTTTAAAATAAAATTTTAGAAGAATAGAAGATTTTACTTAATTTCATAGAGAATGAAGATAAGCCATTAATCCGGTCAATTACAGATGTAAAAAAGGGAAATATTAAATGATCTTTTACTTTTTCAAAATAATTTTATTAAGTTTTCACATATATTTTAACATAAAAAATTAATTACAAGTTATGTTGGTTTTACATGAAACAAAATATTCAAATTTTATATTTTGTAATTACAAACGATTCATTACCTTTTTTATTAAGGCAAAAATTGGAAAATCTGGTAAATTTTTTACATTATATAAAAAAACTCGATTTTTTACTACTTCAACTGCATACGCATAATAATGATCATCGAAGTACAAAGTCTTTAGTTGATGTGTTACAAAATAAACATTGTTATCAATTACATATATTTCTTTAATTTTTCCAAAATCAAAAAAGAATTATGATCTCCAATACTTGTAACGATAACAGTATTATTCTCATACATAGTACCATCGATATCTACTTTTATAATTTTCTCATTATTGTCTACATGTGGAAAATGCATACGTCTTGCTTTAGTGTCTATTATTTTATCGGTATTGCAACATACGCCATACTGAATTTTTTTGTTTACTCGCAAGTAAGCTAATCTTAATTGAGATTTAACAGCTAATGTTCTTATTAAATCTATTCTAGACATAGTAGATGAAGCATACAACTTTAAGTCTCTATGTTTTGACTCAAATCACATTCCAGAATAATGCGTCATAGAACCATTCTGTAATAGTATTCGAATAACGTGAGTCGTAGTATGAAATTTGTATGTTAAAGCACCAAATAGTTTAATATATAAGGACAGAAGAGATGGAATAAAATATTCTAACATTGTAATATCGTCCTCTGTGTATTGGGGTGAAATGATTATATCCATTATTCTTCTGAGCATAACATACGAATCCCATCCTTCGCTTTCTTCAGGTAATAAATCGGCAATTGAAATGCCGAAAAACCTTGCAAAGCAAATTGTCTAAGCAGTTGACATTTTCAGCATATGATCTGCTAGATGTTTTGCTTTAATTTTAGGAATCTTGTTTGTCTTAAACTCTCCATAATCAAGATTTTCTATTCTTTCGTTGCGTAATTTAAGTGTAAATTTTTTTTCTTTATAACTGTAATGAAAACATAGATTTGCTAAAGTGTGGTTGATCGAACCTTCGAACTCATCATGCAACATGTCTAATGTACTATTTGAAATTACGTGGAAATCTATAATCTCGTTGAACACTGAAAATTCTTTAATACCAGTAAGTTAAAAACACTTTCTTTGGCAGTCTTTTTCATAAGATTCTACCATTCTAAGCAAATCGACGTTTTCCTTGCACATAATTTGTATTTCTTCAACTGATGCTTTACATATTCGACAAGGATGACCGTGAGAAAAATTTTCTGTAAATCCCAAAATACTGTTTAATCCGAGATTGTCACCAAGAATTAAGCCATATTGAAAAAATATTTTATAATTATTATCATTAACAATGTAGGAGCGCGGTGGCGTAACGGATAGAGCTCTTGCCTTCAACGTGGTGGGCACGGGTTCGAATCCTGGCCAGGCACCTCTGACTTTTTTTCGAAAGAAAATTAGTGTATGTGCTACCCATATCGCGACTCTTAAAAAATCCGACCTCATTGAGTATCGGTTGATTGTTGGTCACAAAAAGTGGCTGACCATCCATCGGTAGTCAAAGTTTTCGGTATGGTGGGTCTGACAGTCTAGCCTGATGTAATGTGTTAAACGGGTACCGGGTTGGACTCCCTCGACTTCACCATATAAAAAGGTTAATCATATAGAGGACAAAATCCTTTATATATTAATCTTTTTTTTAAGAAAAAAAAAAAAAACAATCATTAACAATAACAATTATTCCATTATTTCTTAATTCATTCAATTCATAGATGAGTTTCGAAAATGTCATTTTATTTCTGTTCTTGTTAGCAACATTTGCTCAATCTTTAGAAAAAAATAAATTTGTAACAAGAATACTGCTCAATTCTGATGCAATATTTGGTGACAAGCAAGGTATGCACGTATAAACCGCTCCGATTATATTAGTGCCGGCATGTGATCCAAGAGGATTACCTGCTTCGAAGTCGTCGAAAAAAACGAACAAGGGCAGAATGATTTTTTTTCCGAATGATGCTTTTTTTGATTTCCAAAGTCGTGATTGAATAAAATTTCTGATAATACCGTTTTCACATTCTAAGGTTTTTACATATTTGAAAATTAATTCTAACATATTACGTATTTCTAAAAATAATTTAAGAGAGAACTTTAGTGGTAGATATTGTCCACAAACATTTCTTACTTCATAATTTGGACTACTATCAAATTGGTTTTTGACAACCTTCTGATCCAAAGCATATTCTCCTGGCATATCCTGTTGAAAATAATGACGTCTTTCCAGTACGTCTTTGGTCGTGTCTTAGATTGGAACAAAATAAGACGTCATTTTTTTAATGTTCCGGAAATATAGTAACCAAATGACGTCTTTTTTCTAAGTAAAATAATTTCAAAGACGTATTTTTCCAATAAATACTCATAGTAAAAGACGTAAATTTTCAAAAAAAAATTCTCTTTTTAAAACGAATGACGTCCTCCCTGTTGAAAATAATGACTTCTTTCTAAGACGTCTTTGAAAGACATCTTTGGAAGACGTCTTTGAAGACGTCTTTGGTCGTGTTTTAGATTGGAACCAAAAAAGACGTAATTTTTCCAATGTTTAGAAAAGCTATTTAACAAATTACGTCTTTTTATAATTTCAAAAATGTATTTTTTTAATAAAAATGACGTCTTTTTTTACGAATTTTTATTTTAAAAATACATTTTTGAAATTATAAAAAGACGTAATTTGTTAAATAGCTTTTCTAAACATTGGAAAAATGACGTCTTTTTTGGTTCCAATCTAAGACACGACCAAAGACGTCTTCAAAAACGTCTTTCAAAGATGTCTTTCAAAGACGTCTTAGAAAGACGTCATTATTTTCAACAGGGAGGACGTCATTCATTTTAAAAAAAGAATTTTTTTTTGAAAATTTACGTCTTTTACTATGAGTATTTATTGGCAGAATACGTCTTTAAAATTATTTTACTTAGAAAAAAGACGTCATTTAGTTACTATATTTCCGGAACATTAAAAAAATGACGTCTTATTTTGTTCCAATCTAAGACACAACCAAAGACGTCTTTAAAGACGTATACAAAGATGTCTTTAAAGACATCTTTCTAAGACGTTCTGGAAAGACGTCATTATTTTCAACAGGGTAAACAAAATACCTTTTTTTTCATATGCATGAAACCTGCTCTTCTCTGATTCGAATTTACGTAGAATGCCATTTGAATAGTAAAAAACTAATTCAATTTCCGGAATTAATTGTTCCATTGATTTTGATTTTAATATTTGTTTAAAATTTTTAAGTAAAAATGATGTATACGCTTTTTCAAGAAAACTAATCATGTTATTGATAAATAAATCAACTACATTTCGAGGTAAAACATTAGTATTGTATAAGCCTAAAGTGAAATTTATAAGTTTTTTCTCGAGCTCCATTTTAAATAATATTTGAACGCCAATCTTAATATAATATTATAAAGAATAATTTTTAAAGATGATTCTTGTAATAAATTACTTAGTTTTTATGGTTGACATTAACGCTTATATTCGTAACAATGTAATTCTATTAATTATTAAAATGAACACAAAACTATGAATTTCATGATAATGAATCTTCATCAGTTAACGAAGATGCCGATGTTCACGTAGATACTGAAGCAGTTACGGGTATCGATGCACACGTAGACATCAACGTTGGCGCAGATGCAAATTCTAACGCAGAAATTGGATTAGGAACAAGTTTGTTGATGCTACTAATGGAATTTAAAACGCCAATATAATCGTCTTTCTTATTTTTCGGATTTTTAACACGATAAAAATAGTTTTGTAGAAATATATACAAATGTTTGCACTCGACAGGAAACTCTAACCCTATCATAAAAAAACATTTAAAACAACAATCGACAGCATCCAAAAGTGAATGTGACCTTATTGTATATGTGTAATATTCATTAATTACAACATATACTTTAGCTGTTGTTTTATCAAGCGATAAATTTCCCACGAATGGTCAGTAAGGTGTAATTTTAATTCCAACTGCTTCGCATTCTTTTTGCCTATTGATACGCAATGGACGTAGTTCATCAGATGTCTAAAAATTATAACATATCTTTTATTAATTATATAGAAAAAGGTATTTTTTTAAATTAATCACAGTATTATTAAAGTACTTACTTCAACATTCACAATAAATGAATTTTGTACATCTCTCACATTTGTGCCATAAGTAGAATCAATGCCTTTTCTTTTCACAAATGTAGACTTCAAAATTTTGGATAGCAAAAAAAAATGAGAAACACTCTGGCGTTACAGTTTCTTCCTTATCAGAAATAAATCCAAGCAAGCTTTTTTCTTTTTAACTAATATTATTATATATGGTGCAATCAGAGGCCAAAATATTTTGGAATTTTCAGCATTGCCTTCATATGTTCGATCAAAATCTGACGTAATCTAAGGAAATAAAATATTATTAATAAATAATAAACTTCGTAAAAAAAATAACGTTTGAAAAATTTTTCTTTAAAAACTTATCAATAAATAACTGAAATCACCTCGCAAATATTTGTAAAGATTAAAATATATAATATCTTGACAAGATTCTCTGATCGAAAAAGTACTGTTCCATTTGCTTAAAACTTCGTCCTCAGGTTCATCATTAGCAGCAAGCCAATCCAAAGGCTTGCTTTCATTTACCTCACCTATAAAATTTTAGCTGCATAAGTTTACATAAAGTATAAAAAGAAGTAAACTAGACTCCCTTAAAAATACTTGGTAAAAGTTGATTGCCTTCTATGCATTTAAGTTTCATAAACTTTTTTCTCAAATTTTGGTATTTGTAAAAATAAATACCTCCCTTTGAATGATAAAAAAATGATGGTTTTATCGGCACTTGAACGGTAGAAAATATCTCTGATGCCTCTTGTGCCAATTCTTTGAATCGAACTTTATCTATACTGTTTACAGTTTAAATACAATATTAAATTTACTTAAATTTATAATGTCTTTCACTAATGGCATTCATAACATTCAAAATATATTATAAAAATTTTGTAATTAATTTTATAGAAATATATTTAAATTTAACTTATTTTCCTTATTCTTATATACATATAATTGTGAATATCAAATTTTCACCTATGTGAACGTGTATAATCAAACTCATAAAAAAGTACTAAAGTGCTGAGAGCTGAGGTATCTAATATATTATTGAGTACGAAATCTTGCCAAATGAGTTCACCAGCAGTACAAGTTAATAAGTCCCGCAGTAATTTTTTATCAACTGTACATAACAATTAAATATAATTTTAAAAAAGTTTTCAAACTAATGCTGTAAATTTTCAATTTTAAAGATATAATTTATATTAACAAATTGTTAGAATTGGTAAGTCCTCAATGGCGTAATTTAACTTATTAGGTTGTTCTAACACACTGTTTGTTTCCTTAACACTCTCAGTACTTTCATTTTCGATTAGATTACTTTTTTCCATGAGCAAATCATTATACACATTCTTTGTTACATCCTTTAATGAATTATCAGATATATTTTTCCATGCATTATACCGAACTTAAAATTTTCTCTTATAACCAAATTCATATTCCTTAAATAAAAGCTTTATTAGCGACTCGTCAATATTACCATTAAAAATTTCATCATCTACACCCGAATCTGAAAGATATAATACAAAGCATAAATTCAAATATCGATCGATTTTTTAAATTTTTTAGTTTAATGTACACATTTATCATAACCGAAATTTCAAAATAAAAGTTAGGTATAATAAGCGAGGTTAAAAAATTGTTTGACCTTACCTGTAAATCTTTCTTCGAATTGACTAAGGTTCCACTCCGCTAACTTCTTCTTAACAAGATCATAGCACATTTTTGCATTAATGATAATTAATATATGAATAATTATAAGAACTTATAATTAACACGTTTATCAGAAAAGTAATAAGACTTACTTGATTATACGAGTGTTTGTTACTAAAGCAACGATACTAAGCAATTGAAGTTGCCTTGACTCTCTTTTACGAGTAATCATAACTGGACGTTTGTTATTGCGCGTTGTCAGTAACGATTACTCGAAAATTTAGTAGTGATAGCTAAAATCTGCGCTCAGTGTACTACTTTTCTTCAAAGCTGGCCAAAAATTCACCACGCTAATTAATAATAAATCTAAAAAAATATTACGCGTGTGGATATACCAGCTGACGACAGTGCGCGGCCATGAATTTTCTTTCTTATTTGCTCACGTGCCATCTGCGGGCCAGCTCTGAACAAAATTCAAAGGCACGCGTCGCGCTTCGATTCAAATACACTTTAAAAATCACGAATGATAAATCTAAGGATTTAACGAAAATACAAATGATAAATCTAAAAAAAATAAAAATGATAAATCTAAATATATATTAACGATAAATCTAAATATATATTAATGATAAATCTAAAAAAATATTAATGATAAATTTAAAAAAATATTAATGGTAAATCTAAAAAAGTTTTAATGATAAATCTAAAAACAAATACAAATGATAAATCTAAAAAAAATACGAATTATGAATAAAAAAACAATTACAAATGATGAATCTAAAAAAAATACGAATTATGAATCAAAAAACAATTACAAATGATAAATCTAAAAAAAAATAAAAATGCTGCATATAAAAATTTATAAAAAAATATGAATATTAAATCGAAAAATTAACACTATTTAAACATTGTTGTCAATATTTTATACGTAATGTATTTCACAACGATGTATTACGTATAAAAATTAACACATACACACACATACAACACAGCATCAACATAAAAAACCGACAAGAAAAGTATTAAAAAGATTCATGTGCATATATAAAATACATATATTGAGTTTTGGTATACCAAAACTCAATACTTTTCGAGAAAAAAAATCATAAATTTTATAATGTAGCCAAATCCTGACTTTTTCGCAAAATTAAGTGACTTTGAGGAATTTATCCAACTCGTACCTTAGCTTGAGCCTTTAAAAAGCACATCTACCCTGGTAGAAATTTGAACATTAAAAATGGTGTAAACAACAATTTATGACCATTGTCAATAGTAATATTTTGTCATGTCAATATTGACGAATAAATGGCAATTTTTTGCTGAATCTGCAGAGCTCAAATTTTTTGGTATATTGGTTAGCATCTTATAGGCAAAAAATGCTAATATAAAAATGTTGTTCAAAATTTTTGTATTTAGCCAAAAAAATACGCATTTTAAGTAAACGGAGAGAAAAAATCAGTAACAGCTATCTAAAAATTAGGTAAACTGTGGACAACTTTTTTTGACTAGTTATATAACTTTTTAGTAATGAGTCCTTAATTTTTCAGATCATAGGTAAAATCATAACCTCACTTTTGCCACGTGGCGAGAAAATATAGATTAGTAATTATTCACATTCCTTCGTCAATGTTTATTTTTATTGGAATTTATAAAAATAAAAATAATATTAAATTTTCTTAAAATAAAAATATGAAACGCAGTACGAAACGAGTATAAAAATATCGTTTTTTAAAATAATAAATGGAAAATTTTATTAATCGTTTAAAAATAACTTCTAACAATCCGATCACAACTCAAAATATACGCGCGAATATATTAACAAAAGTGATTCTATTAATGATTAATGATAACTTTCAAGAAAAAACCTTAAATGATTCTTAATAGTAATCAATTAGAGCACAATTTGATAGAGTCTACTGTTAACTATCTATATTCAAATAATAGTGGATCAGACTCAACATTTTATTAGCATTTTTTAGCACTATGAAGGTTGAAAAAAACGTTTCATATTAGTTCAAATAATGGCCATAAAACATTCCCATTTTCTGCTCTTCACTTTAAAGAAATGGCCATAAAATGGTAGAAAAAGCGTTTCATTTTCTACCAGGGTAACCCGGTCGCTTTTTGGGTATGTTAGAAAGTATGTTTAAATCAGTCAAATAAGCTTAAATATTTATATATCGCGATTTGCAATATATAAATATTTAAGCTCATTTGACTGATTTATTAGATGACGTCATTTTTCGTCCGAAATCATGACACACCAAATATCGTTATTAAATGACGTCATATAATGTCGTTATAAAAAGATGTCATTATTTTCAATAGGGATCCCTACCCAGCACCTGTATCTTTTGATTAGAGCGATGTATGCTCTTATAATGCCCCCAAAATGAAGTGAATTTTAACGTGTGAAAATGCACTTCACTTTGCCAAACGAGAATATACATCGCTTGAATAATTATAAAAAAAAAAATTTTTGTGAGAGCATGCATCGCTCTAATCGAAAGATACAGGTGCTTGGTAGGGATATAGAAGATAACTGTACGAGTTTTCAGAGACACACACGTATACGCCTACTACTAGCACTTGTATATACATGCAACGCGCGATTTAAATTATACATATAAGCGATAATTGATATATCTCTCTCTTTCCACAGCCTCAATAAAGATTTTGATTATAAGAAGTGAGAGCACATAGATGCTGCATGGGACAGAAGAAGCGGCGAAACGAGCGTCGGTGGCTCGAATGATAGCCAACATGCAAGGCCGAATATGTAGAAGAAGCACTCTTCTATCTGTCTTGAAGAAATAAAGTTTCTCTTAAA
Source organism: Anastatus disparis (assembly GCA_017163975.1). NCBI lineage: Eukaryota > Metazoa > Arthropoda > Insecta > Hymenoptera > Eupelmidae > Anastatus > Anastatus disparis. The sequence goes on along the minus strand of JAFFSR010000136.1, from coordinate 1,548,227 downwards.
CCTAAATCACGAGTTCAACTGTGTTTTATTGTTAGAGGCAAACACTATTACGGCGAAGCATTCTGACATATGCTTAGTTTGCAAACCCTTTTATTTGCCTGTAGTACAATTTGCTTTTCTTGCCACAGTTTTAGTGTAATTTAATTATCTATTTAAAATTAAATTATCTAAATTTTGTCTTACGAATAATGTTTTATGATCGTGTGTTTAATTTTTAAGTATTGAAGTTCGTATACTATTAAAGTTAATTTTAGTTAAATTTTCGTAGAATTTGTAATAGGCAGCAAGAGGCATAGATTTAATAACCTAAAACCTATATTACTCCCATTTCCTTTTTCCTTTCCTTTTACCTCAGCATACGATCCCGAAGTAGTCAGGCATGGCGTCCTGGCTACAAATGGATTAGCTCTTTCCACACTTACACTTATGAACATAACAAGATACATTACACTTTTATTTGTATAAAGCACGTGGTTGTGACCGTGCGAAATTTATTTTGATTTCTTTATAAATACGTCCGACGGCTTCACCGCACACATTTTGCCTAAATTTAGATAAGATTCCTTTTAACGCGCAAATAATTTATTAATGCTATAAATGTTGATTAAAAATCCTGATTAATGTAAAAGAATTATTCAAGTACTCCAGGAACTTCTATTTATGTTACACTGTCGATTTGAGAGTAATATTACACTGAGAGAAATTTTATAGTAAATATTATAAGAATTATAAGAACGTTTTACCATGTACGCTTGTAACCAACTCACAGACGGACATCTTTAAAATTTTACTATGTAGCTTTGTAAACTTTTCCACTACGTTAAAATTACTATGTTACATAGTAAATCTTATTCCTACACTTAATAAATTTTATATATATATTCAAACGATAAAAAATATTTTGATGATCATTAATTTTTATTTTATGAATAGCATTATTAATTTCAAATACAAGTATTATTTTGAGAATCGATTTTAGATACAATTGTTTATTTTATATTATCGTACCTCGCATAACAATGATTTAATCTTCTTCTTTAATTGGCCTTTTGATTTATCACCATAGGCCAATGATTTAATCTAACCTAAACCTAAACTAAATATAAACGCATACTATCTAAGAGGTCGCTAGAAAAAACGCACGCATTTTAGTAACGGCCAGATGGATCGGTCTTATATACTAAGTGAACACAACTCTTACCACTTATTGCGGGAGTTGGACACAAATTTTAACGTGTCAAGCATCAGGATTTTTGAGGTTAAGATATGTTGGTATCGTCAGCTGTTGGTATCGTTCTCTCTTGCTTGGAAATCAACTTGCGCATGCGCAAGGGGTATTTTTACAAGAAATTATATAGAGTTTCTACAATGGATATGAGAAAAATTACTATGTGGACTAGTAAAAATTTATAGGTATTATTGAAATAATTAAAACGTTCGAAATTTTACTATGTTGACATTCTAATATTTTCAAGAATGTCTTGTAATATTTCAAAAATAGCATTGTAAATAATTTTAGGAACATAATAAAATTTACTGTAAATGCTAGAAAAAAGAGCACGTTTCATAGTCTGTGACTTGACTACTAGTTTATTCTTGTGATATTTAATATACAATTTCTCTCAGTGTATTGATTTTTAAAAAAAAACAGATATTATGTGCATGGAATGAAGCTCAGTGAAGATTTGTATATTTGTCATCTTAAAAATAAGAGTACAACGCATAAAATCATACATCAAATTATAACAATCGGAGACTCAGTTTTTCTTCAATAAAAGCGAAGCATACCATTGTTATTACAAATGAACTTTGTTTTCAGCAATCAATAATTTTATATGAATAAGAAGTAAAATCTACTTATTATTGATGAAACCCCCAAGTACTTGTGGGATTCTTTCTTACTAAAATATAAGCTATCGTAGCTTTTACAGAGATTACCGCTCGGTAATCTTACAAAACTTTACTCTCATGTTGCATATTTCACTTTGTTTCTACTTCAACCGTGGCCACTTTATTAACTTCAAAAAAGCGGGTCCAATTGAATAAATTAGGATATAAATTAATTGAATAATCACATATTGTTGTGAATTATGAACGTAAATTGTCATAATAAATATTTATTAAGAAAACATTTATTTTTTATTTAAATTATTTTAAAAATTGAATAATAAAATTTCATAATTTTCTCAATATATTAATTTTTATTTAAATATATAATTTGTAACGTGGTTCGTCCCAATAAAATTTTTTTGTAACAATTAAAATTTTTTTATACTACGCAAGCATACTCAGGCACACCATCGGTGCACTCACCGACCCGGGCGCATCTTTAATAAAATAAATAAAGTTATTAATAGAGAGATTTTCTTTTTGTTTGTTTAAATTTACCGGTACATGAAGGGCACGACGCTAGCAGAAGCACGCGACAGCTATTACGCACACATTCGCAGACCGTGTGTGTAAGCTCCAGTACTGCTAACGTAGACCGTAGGTAAAGTGAAGATGTAGAAAGAGAGGGAGACTCAAGAGACAAGGAGAAGAAAAGAGATAGGAAGATCAGCATGTTAGAAGAATAAATTAAAAATGATGGCGCGCTGTCTTCTCGTGCACAGCACAAAGAAAGAGACAAGATATAATAGAGAGAGATAAGAAGAACGTAGAGAGGGGATGTCACCAGTTCTTTCTCTTCGCTTAAAGAGATGTACGCTGTAGACGTGCACGTATAGTATATCTATATATACGGATCGCCTTTAAATGTATGTACTCTCTCTCTCTCTCAAAATTTATATATACGAAAGAGATAAAAGAGGAAGCGAAGAAAGAGCATACAAAGAGACTTGAATCTCTCTTATTAAAGGTGGTGCGCATGTCAAAGACTTGCGTTTGAAGACCGGAAACGAGATCAACCAATGAAAAAACAAAAAATTAGAAAAGTAATTATTGATTGGATAAGAAGAACATAGAAGAAGACAGAAGATAGTAAAGAAGAAGGAAGAGGACTTGAGACGAAGGAAGCGGTCATCGTGCAACTCACTCGGTTACTGTCCTCGTGCCGTGTCGGAGCTCTCTTTAGTCACTTGAAGGATATTCCAGTCTGGAGATTTTTCGTGCGTTGTCTTAGAGCTGTACAGAGACCTGGAGCGTGCTGAGAGAATAGCAGAGTCGACTGTGACGATAGAGATTTCCAGAGGGAGATTTCATCGACCTGATTCCTTTGCGGTTCCTTGCAGCCGGCGTTGACTAGCTGATTAGACACAGCGAGAGAGAGAGAGAGAGAGAGAAAAAGCGAGCCAGTCTAACCGCCGTTGCCGATATCGTCGACCAGCTTCCCTTCGTCTCGCCAACGACTTCTACAACGGTGAGTGGACTGTAATCCGAATTGATAAAGATTTTGTACTGTAAATTAACGGTTCTCGCCGACTAAAAGTGTAGATTCAGTGCATGCGTGTTAAATAAAATTAAAGTGATTGTGACAGCGTTAACTGGTAAAATTAGAAAATTTAATTGTTGCGAGGCGTAGTTATAAATTCGTAAAATTTGATTGTAAAAGTTTAATTTGTAGACCGAGAAAGTGAGATGAATTGACCACGTGTTCAACGATTTCGTTGACCGGTTAAATTTTCTTTTGGTTTAATTATATTAAAGAAATTTTCATAATAAGTTTTCTTTTGATTGACCGGGAAATAAAATTTGAGATCGGTGGATATAGTGGTGCGTATTACGTAACACATTTCATGACGCGGGCCTTAGCGGCCATCTTGTAAATTAGATTCTCTTGCCTAGTCTGCGTTGACTAGGAAATTAGAATAAATTTAGAATTAATTTGTAGACCGTCAGAAATCATAATTGAATATTATTTTTTTTTGGATACATAATAAATTTCGAGAGTGCGGGAGTGCAAATTCGACCACGTGTCTAACGGTTTCGTTGACCGTAACATTAAATTAAATTAAATTAACTATAGTAATTCGAATGAAAAGTTTAAATAATTATTATTTTTTTTTTATTAAAATTTATTGACCGGTAATTAAACCAACAAACTGATAGACACGTAGGATTAGTGTGTGTGTGAGAGAGAGAGAGAGAGACATAAGTGTGCGGGCTCTTAGTAGCCATATTGTCGAAAAGGAGAAGAGCGAGGTCGCTTACGTCGACTATACCGTAAAATAAAAATTTTTTTTGGTTACTACTAGAATTAAAGACTATTATATCAATTGAAGTGTTACATAAATAAAAATTTTCTTTAATGTATGGGTTATGAGTGTGCGCGAGTAATAAATTTCATAGAGTAAAGTTTATAGACCGAGCGTTAAATATAAAAACTACCAATATATAATTTTTTTTGTTTGTTATAAATTAAACTCAAGTTTTAAATTAAAGTGTTGAAATTTAACCAGTAACATTTATTTTTTTTCCGAGTATGCGTATACCTCTTCCAATTTCAGCTTAATAAAATTAACACCAGAGGTCGCCCATTTCTCGAACCAAGACAGCCGAGGTTCATGCTTGCCGACGAGTTAGCCAGAGGTCTGTCTGGCGCTCTCATATAAATTAAAGATTCTTTCTTTTCGACAGACCGAATTTTGCATGCGGGGACGGGCAAAGTTATATTAACTTAATTAATAATTTGTTTATTGAGATTTTAATTATAACTAAATTCTCACATCGCAAATTTAAAAAAAATTTTATTAAGTAATTCGATCATTTGTTACAAATTTTAAGGAAAATTATTCATATTCACAAATTTTTCATTTAGCCGGAATAAAGTACTTTATTCCCGTTAATATTTTAAAAGTCAGTTAGATCCTTCAAGTATATACTAATAGAGGAAGCCTACAAATGGCAGCATGCGTTATAAGGCAAAAAGAGAGAAGGCTGCTATCAAGGTACGTGTTATCTCTCTCTCTGGTCTCATTAGATTGACTGTTTCCGTATCTCGCGAAGATAAGTAGCCAATAAAATGAGGCAAAAGAGAGATAGCATGTACCTTTATAATAGCCTTCTCTCTCTTCACCTTGTCACACATTTAATACACTGAAAAAAATAGAATCTAGAACCAATGAGAATCCGCTTGATGGTAGAAGATTTTCGTTTTGTTTTAAGCCATAGTAGAATTCCGCTTGACTCTAGAGGAAAATCTGCTTTAATGATATCGACTTCCTTCTAATAGATATTCTGCTACCACCTAGCAGAAATATTTTTGAAACAACTAAACTTTAATATGATGAATATTCATCTTGATTATAGTTATTAGGTACAACTAGATTTCTATTTGATTCAAGAACTAAGAATCAAATAGATTTTTCCTCTAACTCCTAGATTCTATTTTTTTTCAGTGTAGCTGGGAGGCTTCCTCCTATGCTCAAAGGTTATATGTTACTTTCGACCCGCTTTTCGAGTTAATAAAGTAACCATTATTATTGGGGTAAGAATAAAATATTTTACTTCCTATAATTTCTCTTTATAGATTATGTCAAACGTATTAATTTTTCTTAAAAAAATGATTTATTATATCTATACTTCCTTTTTTATAAAAATACTTTAAAACTGTCATAAATGTAATCTTGCCGAAATAATTATTAATATCTTTTTTTTCTAAATCTGTATTGTATAATAGTACATTATGCAACTACAGAGCAATGTCGCATATTTCCTCCGAGGCGAGTAAATTCCCAAGGAAAAAATAGACTTTATTCTCGGGTTGCATATTTTACTTTATTCCTACCTCAACCGTGGACACTTTAATTTTATAAAAGCGGGCCTGATTAAAGAAATAAAAATATAAATTAAATTAATAATCACACATATTGTTGAGAATTCTGAACATGAATTGTCATGATAAATATTTATTAAGAGTCGTGGTTTGAGTATTAAGTATGACTTAAAACTTAAGTAACGTTACTTGAGTATCAGCTGTTACTTCAATTGAAGGGCCGGATGCAATAATGAGGTATACGCTCGGAACGGCGGCGCAGGATCGACTATAGCAACCAAATATGAAAAATTGAAAAATCGATTTTCAAAAAATACTGGCATGTAGAGAATGAAAAAAACACAATTTTTTTTTAAGCAAAGTTTTTTCACTAGATGTTTATTTTTAAAGAAAAAAATTAAAAAGTGACTTTAAAAAAATGTAATTTTTAATGAGTTTTTAAAACATAAATCGCTCTATTCCAGCCAAATATGATCGGATCGTTCTGAAATTTTGTACACACACGAGGAATACTCTAGCGCTAGCAATAAGATCATAAAAAGTGATAAAGAGCATTTATTGACATGCATTAACTTCAGTGACAAAAAGTATCGAGGGAAGTTTAAGTCTCGAAGAACTTCCAGCGAGAGATTTGTTCTTTAATATGTAAAGAAGTTTTTTGGAAAGTTTCAGATTTTTATATTAAAAATTGGCTGAAAGAGAGCGATTTTTGTAATTTAGGTGTAAAGTCGCGCGTGCCGTGGCGTGTGTGGTAGCGCGTCAGTACGCTCAGTAAACATTTAACGTACTCGATGAAATCTGACGCGCTAGCGCACGTGCCACGGCGCGCGCGACTTTATACCTAAATTATAAAAATCGCTCTCCTTCAGCCAATTTTCAATATAAAAATCTGAAACTTTCCAAAAAACTTCTTTACATATTAAAGAACAAATCTCTTGCTGGAAGTTCTTCGAGACTTAAACTTCCCTCGATACTTTCTGTCACTGAAGTTAATGTATGTCAATAAATGCTCTTTATCACTTCTCAATTAAATTGTTATAAATAAATTATTAACTTTATCACTTTTCATGATCTTATTGCTAGCGCTAGAGTATTCCCCGTGTGTACAAAATTTCAGAACGATCCGATCATATTTGGCTGGAATAGAGCGATTTATGTTTTAAAAACTCATTAAAAATTACATTTTTTAAAAGTCACTTTTTAATTTTTTTCTTTAAAAGTAAACATCTAGTGAAAAAACTTTGCTTAAAAAAAAATTGTGTTTTTTTCATTCTCTACATGCCAGTATTTTTTGAAAATCGATTTTTCAATTTTTCATATTTGGTTGCTATAGCCGAGCCTGCGCCGCCGTTTCGAGTCTACAGTGCATATGCTGGCAGTACTAGAGTTACGTCAAGTGAGCACACAGTCGTAAATCTATGCTGCCTAGAGCACACTCGCAATCTTTTGCCGTCGCCGCAATGCCGAACTTGCGCCGCTGAATTTAAGGGTGACGTCCACCCAAAATATTATATTCTATTTCACATATTGCAACTGGCCTAATTAAGGGTCTCGTCCATCCACAGCTGTCGCGTCCGCCACTACGTGACTTATAGAATATATTAAGGGTGTCGTCTATCCATAACTTGTTTCATACTTTGAAGGACTCCATCCGGCCGCGTGTAAATAGTAGACTTTAGAATAACTTAAGGGTATCGTCCACCCATTACATATTACGTTAATTCAAGGACTCCGGCCGACTGCCGCGTAGTTATTAAGATCGTAGAATAAGTTAAGGGTGTCGGCCACCCTTTATCTTTACATCACTTAAGGGCTCTGAATGCCCATAGAGATTAGTAATTTAGATTATCAAGTAATAGTTTCTCTCAAAATACAACACCAGCAACTAGTCAGGAGTTTACTGATTCCTCAGACGGTCAAATCTCTAGTGATTATTCAATTCATGAACCATCTGTTAAACCAAACACTGAATATGTTCATATGTACATTCCCAGAATAAGCATAAATCATACTGTTTTATATGTAAATCTGTAAACAATATTCAAAATGTGCCTATTGAAGCTCGTATCCAAGTGTTTGTTACCAGAAAAATTTTTATATCTAATAAAAATAAATGTTGTAAGCTTCATCTAATAAAGAATAGATTTTATCAAGATGAAGTCTTACAACTAAATATTTTTTCAAAAGGATTCCGTTATTCAAGTTTCAGAACTTTCACTATTTATGAACAAAATATCAGATAACATGAATCCACAGCTTCATGACCAAATTGGAAATTTTCAAGTTTCTCACTGGCCACACGTGGGATGATATTCTCCAGCTGCGCAATAAAATAAGTACCATGAGATCTACTGAAAAACGAAATTTAACGCAAGCGTTGGTACTTTTTTTATTTAAGATGAGATCTGGTAACTCCAATAAATGTATCTCTGCAATTTTTGGCATTGAAGAATATATAGTTCAAAATTCCATCGCTTCCGTACTCAACTGTTTTGAAAACGAAATTTTGCCAAAACATTTTGGGATCAAAGCTTATTCTCGGGAATTCCTCCTTACCCAAACAGCTGAAGTAGCGAGAATGCTGTATAGTGTAGACAATAAATTAGCCTTGATCTATGACGAACCTATTTACGCCACCAAAAAAGCAGCAACAATGCTTACCAACGGAAATCGTATTCAGGACAAAAAAAACTTCTCTATGCAAGCCATTTACAATTTGCACAACAAACGATTGTATTGTGGATTGTGCTGGACCTTATACTGCAAATTATAACGATGCTAAAATATTGGAAACTATATTAAAGCAACCTGATGGATTAAATGAGATTCTTCAAAAACAAGATATTTTTATTCTTGATCGAGGATTTCGAGATGTAGTGGATTTTTTGAACGAACGGGAATTCACCGTCTTAATGCCCGCTTTAAAAGGTAATAGACCTCAACTTACCACTGAAGAATTTAATGGGTCTCGTCTAGTGACTGAACTTAGATGGGTGGTTGAAGTGATACATGGAATAATCAGCCAAAAGTATAAGCTACTTCACCATCAATTCCACAATGGTCTGCTTCCAAGAGCCGGATTATTCTGTAAGATTGCTTGCCTTTTGCAAAACACGTTTGGCAAGAGATTGAATTCCGCTGCAGGAAATCTGGTAAAAATTATCGAATGAATCAACTTCATGAAAAATGTTCAAAATACTTTGGTGCTTGAAGTCCATGATAACAATTGGAATCGAAAGACCGTACCTTTTCAGCAGCTATCATCGGAGGAAATACTTGACTTTCCCGAAATGACGTTAAAAGATCTTAAAGTTTTCTTTACTGGTACATATCAGTTATCGCAATTAGTTTCCTATTTGGCAGAAATTCTAGAAGATGACGATTCATTATTGTTCAGCTATTTAAAAGAACAGCCAGATATTGTAAGATTTGAGGTTCAATCGAGGCACGTCAGAAGAAAAAAGTATAAATGTTATATACAGTACTGCTCAAAAACGGTCGGCATCAATGGCATTAAAAGATATTGCTGCAATTGTACAAACGGGAACAGAACAATTGGGTGCTGCTCTCATCTAGCGGCTATTATTTTTTATTTAAGTTACGCAAGATACTTATCTCGTATATTTAGACTAGCTGAAGTCTTAACTACACTTTTCGATGTACAACAAATCGAGCCCGTAATAGAAGAAAACAGTGAAGATGAAGACTGAATCAATAATCACAAATGACTAAATATTAATAAATATTGTTATGATGAATAAAAAAAATTATGTATTATATTTACTGTTTTTATTATTCTTCTACAATGCATGCAACGTATTGATTTCCTTAATATCAAAAGTGATAACTTTTTTATACAAAACTCTTTTTTAATTCTTAATTGATTTTTAAATATCCCTGGTAGAAAATGAAACGCTTTTTCTACCATTTTATGGCCATTTCTTTAAAGTGAAGAGCAGAAAATGGGAATGTTTTATGGGCATTATTTGAACTAATATGAAACGTTTTTTTCAACCTTCATAGTGCTAAAAAATGCTAATAAAATGTTGAGTCTGATCCACTATTATTTGAATATAGATAGTTAACAGTAGAGTCTATCAAATTGTGCTCTAATTGATTACTATTAAGAATCATTTAAGGTTTTTTCTTGAAAGTTATCATTAATCATTAATAGAATCACTTTTGTTAATATATTCGCGCGTATATTTTGAGTTGTGATCGGATTGTTAGAGGTTATTTTTAAACGATTAATAAAATTTTCCATTTATTATTTTAAAAAACGATATTTTTATACTCGTTTCGTACTGCGTTTCATATTTTTATTTTAATAAAATTTAATATTATTTTTATTTTTATAAATACCAATAAAAATAAACATTGACGAAGGAATGTGAATAAATACTAATCTATATTTTCTCGCCACGTGGCAAAAGTGAGGTTATGATTTTACCTATGATCTGAAAAATTAAGGACTCATTACTAAAAAGTTATATAACTAGTCAAAAAAAGTTGTCCACAGTTTACCTAATTTTTAGATAGCTGTTACTGATTTTTTCTCTCCGTTTACTTAAAATGCGTATTTTTTTGGCTAAATACAAAAATTTTGAACAACATTTTTATATTAGCATTTTTTGCCTATAAGATGCTAACCAATATACCAAAATATTTGAGCTCTGCAGATTCAGCAAAAAATTGCCATTTATTCGCCAATATTGACATGACAAAATATTACTATTGAAAATGGTCATAAATTGTTGTTTACACCATTTTTAATGTTCAAATTTCTACCAGGGATATATCATTCCTTTTATATACAATATTTTTTTATTTGATTTTCTACAATTACAAAATAAAAATAACGAAAAGTTCTATATAATTTTTAATACTTTCTTTACAAAAATAATTGTTTATCTAAAATAATGAATTCAAATATAAAACTAATATATTATCTGTTGATTTGAAGATTGGATACAGTGAAAACTTTTGAAAAAATCGGAAAAGACTATCTTTTGCTCTTTGGACCCTTCCATAAGCTAGTTAAAGTAAAACTTATGGCACCACTACATTCTACAGGAAAAAATACACAAAAAATATGTATAATTCAATGATAAGAAGATTACAAATGGCTATTTAAACACCATAGAAGAAAAGATAGTACTTCTGACATGCTTAAAGCAGACTACTTTTTCGTTTTCGATTTCTAGTAAATAGTATAAAAATATTTTTAACAAGTATAGTACATATTTTCGACGTATTTTTTACCGTAGAATTTAAAAATGCTATCAGATCTATTAAAATTAGCTTCAGTGAGGCGTAAGTGGCAAAAAAACACTAAAAACCGTTAAAAAAGTAGTGTTTTCGACTTTTAGATATGGCGCACCACTTCGAAAAATCTGAAAAAAATCTTACATTTTAATATCATTTTTTCAAAACTATTTACCAAATATCTTTTTTACACCTTCAAATGGCGAGTTTTTATAGCGATTTTAAGATTTTAGAAACTTTTTTAGGTCAGGTCGCCCAGTTAAAAATTCAAGGTAAGCATTTTTTTTATGGGTATTTATGCAAACATTATGTAAAAATTTTTCCAGACTGGGAAATAATAATTAAGGTGTCGAAAACCAAGATTAATGAAAAAACACGTTTTTTGGAGGTGGGGGGAATGGAGGGGATGTGGGGGGGGGGGGTTTGATAATCTTAAAATTCATTATTCGATATATGTCGACCATTCATGCAACCAAATTCCAAATCCCCGAGGGGTGTCATTTCGCCTATCTTATCCTATCATACTCTTTTTCATTAAGTAGGAATAAAGTACTTTATTCCCGCTAATATTTTGTAAGTCAGTTATATCTTACTTCCGGCCCGCTTTACGAGTTAATAAAGTGGCCATTACTGTTGGGATAAGAATAAAAATATTTATAAATCTAAATGATTGCATAAATAATATTCTCATTAACAGGACTATGTTAAATTTTTTTTTTAACTGGATCATAATAAAATTGGAAAAATAAGTTTTTATAATTAATATTACAAGAAATTATTTAGCTAATTTTTAAAATTATAAAATTTACTTTAAAATCAATAAAAAAGTCATATTTACAGAATAAAACAATATATAACGTGTAACGAGGAAATTTATTCCCTCTCCCTCGTATACTAATCTCAACTCTACTAATATTTTTTCTTAATTGTATTATTATTTTCTCTATGTTTACTCTGAATATAATCTATAAATGAATCAGCCATCAACCCTCTTGGGTGGATTCTATTCGGGTCTTCATAGGGAACAATGTCGAAACCACCGATGAAAACAAAAAACCAGTATCAATCATATATATATTTTAAACACCATAATGTTAGTTTAAAATTTATCATACACTGTTAAGTAAAATACAAAAATGAGTAAATTTCACTCTCAATTTATTAAAGAAAAATTAACAATTTAATAACCCGATAATTTCTCGAAATTATGTTAAGTATACGAAACTGAGTAGAATAACTCAAGCTCGAATTAATAAGATCTCACCACTTGAATTGATTAATTAAAGAAATAACATGGATTCCAATGAAGTAAAAATCAAAATAAACTCGTGACGTTAACAATGAAATTTACAGTAGCGGCGAAACTGACGCTAAAACGACGAGCAACCCGACGACGCGCACTGACTCTAACACATAACACATTCTCTTTACACATAAATAAGATGGAGGACTCACCGTAAATCGAAGTTTTTCTCCAAATTAAATTAAGAAAAGGTTAGAAATCTCCTCAAACTCTTCCCAAAAACTCCTCAGCTCTCTCAAAAACTAAAACAAAAATCTCAGTAGTGCGTAGCGAAAATGGCAGCTTTCTCTCCCCTCAACCGAAATTTACCAAATAAAATGGAGTATTATATTCAAGAAAGAAGCTCAACGAGCGTAAAAGACAAAAGAAATCCAAACACAACTGAAGCTATCGAGATCCAATGGAGAAGTGTCTCGATGCAGCGTCTTCTTTCGAGCCCCTTCCTCCTCGTACCTTCTTTAATTAATTACGTCATGACTATAATAACTGTTGATTGGTTATTAATCCTTTCCATAATTTTTATATGTCAATTACAAAGGATATTGACCTATAATCAATCAACACCTTTCATTTTGGCGGCTTCTTTGATGTTAGCGCCCTCTATTCCTCGCGCGCTCCATTTAAATTCCTATTCAAATACTCCATATACTCAATTTGAATTATTCCTTATGCGAACTTCTTATCTCTCTTCAGCGCTCGATTCTTCTATCTTCCGTCACTCTCGCTCTCGACTTTATGTATCTTCATTTACTATACTCGTACTAATACATCTCATTTCTTCACTAAGTAAAATGTCTGGATAAAGTTTACTGCAAAAATATGTAAATTAACTATATAAAATAGTAACGTTATGACATACTCGTTTTATGAGAAACATTACTTCATTTGGACAAATAATTCTAATGTATGTAATATTTTTTACTAGAAAACAGATGAAAAAGTAGTATTGATATTCAACAAAAATTGCTACATAATATAGTAAAAATTGTAGAAATAATTTTTACTACATAAGTTAGTAAATTTTGTTGATTAACCTATTAAAAAGTTTTATTTTATGTAGTATACTCGATTCGTCTGATTTTTAATTCGAAATCTCAACATCAAAATTTTTAACTAAATTTAAAGCATCCTCTATAACATATAAAGACAATTCGAAGTATCTTGCGTAACATGTTACCCGGTCAAAAAAGGTTAGCTATAAAATATAGCTAAAAAAATAGTTAAATATATAGCTGTATCGAGCTGTATTTACAGCTATATCGATGTGTTTTTTTAGCTGTTTTTGACAGTTAAAAATTTACTTAATTTTATAGTTAATAATTTCGTTATACCGAAAATATTAATAGCTACCTTTTCAACTATATTTTATAGCTATTATTATAGTTAAAATAAATACTTAAATTTTTAGTGTATTTATTACAATATATCAATAGCTAGATATTTAACTATACTTTATAGCTGAAAATAAATGGTTTTTTAGATATCCTTCATAGTTGAAAATATACCTACATTTTTAGTTGATAATTTGGTTATTACTCATAGATATTTAGCTGAAAAAACATGAATATCGCTATAATATAAATAAATATAGCTGTATTTTACTTATATTATTAGCTGTTTTTATAGATGTTTTTTTTTGACCGAGAACAGCTGAAAATATAACTGTAATTTCAATTGTATTTTTAGCTGTTTTTTAGCTATATTTTAAACAATTTTTTTTAGCTAAATATTATTAGAGTAGCTTTCAGATATACTCGAGTTTATTTATATTGTGCTTCCCTACCCTCGCTGTAAATTGATTAACCTATACATACACTAAATCTAAGTAATAACTCGCAGGGGTCGCTAGAAAACACGCACGCATTTTTTAGTAACGGTAAGATGGATCGGTCTTATATACAAAGTGTACTCAACTCTCACCACTTGCGGGAGTTGGACACAAATTTCAACGCGTCAAAAACGTTTAGCTAAAAAAATTAGCTAAAAATTAAGCTTAAAATATAGCTGTTTTGACTCGTTGAAATTTGTGTCCAACTCCCGCAAGTGGTGAGAGTTGAGTACACTTTGTATATAAGACCGATCCATCTTACCGTTACTAAAAAATGCGCGCGTGTTTTCTAGCGACCCCTGCGAGTTATTACTTAGATTTAGTGTATGTATAGGTTAATCAATTTACAGCGAAGGTAGGGGAGGACAATATAAATAAACTCGAGTATATCTGAAAGCTACTCTAATAATATTTAGCTAAAAAAAATTGTTAAAAATATATCTAAAAAACAGCTAAAAATACAATTGAAATTACAGTTATATTTTCAGTTGTTCTCGGCCAAAAAAAACATCTATAAAAACAGCTAATAATATAAGTAAAATACAGCTATATTTATTTATATTATAGCGATATTCATGTTTTTTCAGCTAAATATCTATGAGTAATAACCAAATTATCAACTAAAAATTTAGGTATATTTTCAACTATAAAGGATATCTAAAAAACCATTTATTTTCAGCTATAAAGTATAGTTAAATATCTAGCTATTAATATATTGTAATCCCGGTCAAAAAAAGTTAGCTATAGAATATAGCTAAAAAAATAGTTAAATATATAGCTGTATCGTGCTCGTTTTACAGCTATATCGATGTGATTTTTAGCTGTTTTTTATAGTTAAAAATGTACTTAATTTTATAGTTAATAATTTCGTTATACCGAAAATATTAATAGCTACTTTTTCAACTATATTTTATAGCTATTATTATAGTTAAAAAAACACCTAGTACACTAAAAATTGAAGTTTTTTTTTAACTATAATAATAGCTATAAAATATGGTTGAAAAAGTAGCTATTAATATTTTCGGTATAACGAAATTATTAACTATAAAATTAAGTACATTTTTAACTATAAAAAACAGCTAAAAAACACATCGATATAGCTGTAAAACGAGCACGATAAAGCTATATATTTAACTATTTTTTTAGCTATATTCTATAGCTAACTTTTTTTGACCGGGTATAAATACATCAAAAATTTAAGTATTTTTTTTAACTATAATAATAGCTATAAAATATAGTTGAAAAAGTAGCTAATAATATTTTTGGTAGCTAACGAAATTATTAACTATAAAATTAAGTACATTTTTAACTATAAAAACCAGCTAAAAAACATATCGATATAGCTGTAAATACAGCTCGATACAGCTACATATTTAACTATTTTTTTAGCTATATTTTATAGCTAACCTTTTTTGACCGGGTAGTATGGCGCAGTCGGTAACGTTCACGCTTCACGTCCTCGCAATCGGCGGTTCGATCCCAACCAAGGTAAGATTTTTTTTTTCTTTCAAATATTATTTAAATTAATTTAATAAATAAAAAAAAATAATTTTATACCACTCTAACCTCAAAATCATAACTTTAATATGATTATTCGGCTATCGTGGTATAAAATACATCATGGAATGGGTGTGTAAAGGCTTTTTTACGAAACTCGTTACAACCCTCGCCTTCGGCTCGGGCTGTAAACTTCTCGTTTCGGAAATAAAGCCTTTACCCACATTGAATAATGTACTATTTTTAAACTCTGTGCGAGAAGTTCGACTTCTCACTTTCATGTTGCGTGTGTAAAAAATGCGATAATAGTCCGTTGTCACAGCGTGCAGTAAGAAATGCACAACGTGTGAGAAGTTGTTTTAACCAATATTTTTATTATTATTGCGCAACTTCGCACAGCTAGTAGAAAGACACGTTAAGTTTGTTATTATTTGTACTTAACCATAAAATTTATAAACAATAAATCTGCTATTAACAGTGTGTAAACTGTGCAACTAAAAATGGATTCTAAAAATTCTGAGGCTGAGAGTGAATCTGATTGTGAAGAGGAATTGCCTCCTGAGATAGCTGAAATTGCTAAGGAAGTTATTATAGATTTGTTGCCAGACACGTCAAAACGTCTGTATGTTGCAACATATAATAATTTTAAAAAGTGGTGTTCAATAATAAAAAACAAATTTATATGTTGAAGAAGTTTTCTTAACATATTTTAAAGAATTTTCTGAAACACTGGCACCATCATCCTTATGGGTTGAGTACTCTATGCTGAAGGCCACATTTAAAAATTTTAATGATTTAGACATAAGTAAATTTCATAAATTGTCGGCTTTTTTGAAAAAAATTAATTCTAAATATAAGGAAAAAAAATCAAAGATTTTCACTGCTGACGAAATCAGCACATTTTGCAATGATGCTCCTGATGAGGTTTATTTATGTAAAAAGATTTGTATGCAATTATTAATAATTTTTTAAATTGCACTTATTTTACAGTTACTTTGCAATGTTATTATTAATATAGGTGGTTCTAATTATTGGGATTTGTGGCCCATGTAGACGAAGTGAAATAGTAAATATAACAATCGACGACGTTAAAGATTTTGAAAAAGAATCAATGTTATTGATTGTTATACCCAAGACTAAAACTTTTGTTGAACATTCCTTCACAATCACAGGAGATTTTTACAAAATATGCAAAAAATATAGGAATCTAAGGCCAAATGAAGTACAACATAATAGATTTTTTATTCATTATGATAAAGGAAAATGCACGCGCCAACCTATTGGTATTAATACAATTGGTGCAATCCCAAAACAAATTGCTAATTGGTTATCTCTACCCGATCCCAATTTATATACAAGTCATAGTCTTCGAAGATCATCGGCAACATTGCTTGCCGACGGAGGAGGAAGTATAACAGATTTAAAAAGACATGGGGCTTGGAAGTCCACGGCAATAGCTGAAAGTTATGTCAGTGACTCCTTATATAGTAAACAACAAATAAATAAAAAAATTACAAGTATCATTGCTTTGAAACAACCAAATTCCAATGTTTTAAAGACGCAAGTGGCACCTTAACAAAATCAAGCTGAAAATTATGAGGATGCACATCTTCCATCTACTTCCAAACCGCAAAAAGTTAAATCAACTACATCACGTAATACGTTTTCACCTGAAAATGAACCACCTTATTTTGATGAATTTTATAGAGAAACCGATACGCAAAAAGCCACACAGGGATCACCAACACCCAAACGTTGTAAAAGATTTGACTATGCTGTAGAAGTAGATGATTATAGTCAATCACAAGTTTTACATAGTGGTGAAAACGTCTCATTTCATATGAACAATTGTAATGTAACAATAAATATAAATAATCATTATAATAATTATTCCTCAAAAGAAAAATAAATGTTATTATTTTGACATAATTTTATGTATTATTTATATATTTTTACCGCACAATTTATTTTATATTTATATTGTATATAAATCGAACTTCTCGCACTCGTTTTAAAAAATAGTATACGCAACACGTGTGAGGCGCAATTATTGCACTCGTGGGGATTCGGCGCACTCGCTTCGCTGGTGCGCCACCTCCCCACTCGTGCAATAATTACGCTGTTCTCATACTCGTTGCTTAAAGTACTATAAAAATTAAAAAAATTGTTTCGCATATAATAAGTATATTAAAAATAATTCGAGATAAAAAAATTAACGACTGAAAATTTTTTTCTATATATTATCTGCTCAATCAAAATTTACTATATGAAATAGTAATTTTTCTCACAAAGCAAGTATGTCACAGCATTACTATATTAAATAGTAATTTTATATATGTTTGTAGTAAATGTTATGCAGACATTTTTCTCAGTGTACGTATCTTTAACTTTACATGCTGTAACATTTGGCTTTTCTGCTGAGCTTCAGTTGCATCAGACTTTTGTGAGGATGATCTACGGCGGTAGATAAAAGCCAAAGTTCGAACTTATAAACTAATCGAGCTTAATTAATTAAAGTAAAGCATTAAATTTAATAAAAAAAAAGCAATAATAAAGAATAAATGAGGGGTCGCGTGGAATAAGGATCTAACTCGAGTTAGGCCCTTTTTGAAATTATGACTGAAAATATATCTAGGAGATATTCTTTATATGTTTATAAAATATAGAAGAATAAAAACGATATAGGAAATACAAGAAGGGCCTAACTTGAATTATGCAATATTTTCATTATTTCAAATTTCCCGAAAAAATCTTATGAAAGCTACAAACAAGTTAATAAACATCGATAATGTTGGAATAAAAAAGGCAAAACTTACAGATTTTAAATCTTCAATGCAATTTTTATCAACATTGCGCAAAATTAGTACAATGAAAATGTTTTTCCCTTCGTGAATGAAAATGAGGATTCAAAAACTGAATTTTTCGTTATATCTTTTATAATGTAAGTAAAAGTTAATAATAAATGTATTTCAAATAATCAAATAATTTTCTAATGATTTATTCATCACTAACTAGGAGAGTGTCACACCTCCGGATCACGGATTTTGCTCAAACTTCGGGATAAGTTTTCAAATGACAGAATATGGATAAAGCTAAAACTATAGTCGCAAACACTCAATATTTCCCTAGTTACAGGCAATTAAAGAAAATCACTAAAAAAGTTTCTAGATTTTTAAACGCATATAGTTATTTAGCATTGATAACTAGAAGCTTGAAACTTTTTTTAAACTAAATCTGAGCTCAAATCCTTTCGAAACAGTAGTTAAAACATATAGTTAAAAATATTATTTTTTCCCAAAGTTATAGCGTAATAAAGATTGGACCTAATTTCAGCTTTTATTATTAATTAATACTTTAAAATAAAAATTCAGGTGCAATCTTTATTACGCTATAACTTTGGGAAAAAATAATATTTTGATATGCTGTAGCTACTGTTTCAAAAGGATTTGATTTAAAAACAAATTTCAAGCTTCTAGCTATCAATGCTAAATAACTATATGAGTGATTCTATTCGAACGGGTCAAATTCAAATTTTGAAATAATAGAAAATAAAGGTATTCATTTTAAAAATTTTACTCAGGTTTTTTTATGGTTATATCTAATAAAATAATATCCCAAAGTAGCCAAGCTGTCCATAGGTTATTCCCAGAAAATTCGGAGATGTGACACTCTCCTAGTAAGTCTTAATTATTCATACAAAATTGGCGACAAGGGCCTAAATCGAATTTTTGAATCTTCAAAATTTTTTTATTAACAATATTTAACTCAAAAATACCACTTGGACCTTTTGTATAAAAGTATTTATTATAACATTGTAAAATATCACAATATTTTATAAAGCTGATATCAAGTTAAACAATTTTTTTTTAATTACTAAAAACTATACTTTTAGAGTTAGGCCTTTCTTCCACGCGATCCCTCAAATATAATTAAAGATTTAACTCTACAAAGAAAGAAATAGTTCACCATTTACATTAACAATGAAATTTAAATGTTCAATGAAAATAAATAAGCTTAATAACTAAGGGCATAAACGACGGATCGGATTTACAGGAAAGGTTTTGCGGAACTAGGTAAATAAGCGCATTAGACGAATAATTTAAATTGAATTCATTTTTATGTTAATATATGCATCCTTTTTACTAAGTGCATTCAATCTACGGAAGTCGATGCAAAAACGCGGTTTTCCGTCTTTCTTCACGAGGACTACCGGTGAGCTCCATAGGCTATGCGATGGTCTTATGACGCCTTCCGCAAGCATTTTATTCACCTCTTGATTTATGATCGCTTGGGTGGCGGGGTTTCGCGGTTGATAGCGCTGTTTAATCGGCGTAGGATTCAGCAACTCGATTCCGTGTTCAATAAGTGGTGTTCGACGGCTAACGTCACGAAATTTAGCCAATTCTACTTTTAAAAATTCTTTCAAGTGTGTTTCTTCGTCTGAAGAAAGAGAGTGTAAACCGGACGTCAAATTTGTTAAACACATTAAATACCGGCAGGGCCACGAGTAGGTTTTATTACTTGTTCTTGTAACGAGATTTTAATCCCAAGTTTATTTAGCAGGTCCATTCTGAGCGAAAGGTCGAAACATAAGTTATTTAGTATCGAGAAATTATGTTTGAAACGGCGGTTTCTATAGAAGAAAGATCCAGAAATGGTTTGCGTCGAACCAGTTTCGGATCTGTTAGCCAAACCAATGATCCGGTGTTCTTTTCTACTGGTCCAGCCGGATTTTAAACAGTGATTAATGACTTTCGGCGTTGCGAAAGAAGTTATTGAGTCCGCATCTACTAAGGCTTTCAATGATTTTCTACCTATCCGGAAGTATATGATGCAGCGGTTTTCTT
Organism: Anastatus disparis; assembly: GCA_017163975.1. NCBI lineage: Eukaryota > Metazoa > Arthropoda > Insecta > Hymenoptera > Eupelmidae > Anastatus > Anastatus disparis. The sequence continues at coordinate 1,527,774 of JAFFSR010000136.1, read as the reverse complement.
CGACTTGGTGAGAATGACGGGACGCTGGGGTCGGTCGGTGGTCTCCCTACCGAAAATAATCACGTGATTATCACATGATTATCACGTGACGTTAACGAGCAAAATGTCACGTGATAAATACGTGATAATCACATTATTTGGAAAAAAATATCTTACTGAATATAATCATGTGATTAAGAAAAAAAAAATTTAACTGAAAATAATTACAAAATTATCATGTGATAATTACGTGATTATCGCGCAATTTAATGAAAAAATATCCCTACTCAAAATAATCATGTGATTTAGAAAAAAATTGCAGTTATAGTTACGTTATAATCAGGTACTGATTTATAAGAAAAATATAAAAACATATAAAATTATTGTAATCCAACTTAATAATCACGTGACAATCACGTGAATTATTACCCTATTATGATATTATTTTCTCTCAATCACATGATAATTACATGATTTTTTTAGTAGGTTATTTCTTTTTTAATTCACGTAATTATCACGTAATTATCACATGATAATCTTGTAATTATTTTCAGTAGGATATCTTTTTTCTTAATCACGTGATTACCATGTGATAATTACGCAATAATCACGTGATTATTTTAAGTAAGGTATTTTTTTCAAATTACGTGATTATCGTGTTATAATTTCCTGATAATCATGTGACTATTTTCTGGAGACTATTTTTTTTATGAATCACGTGATTATCACGTGAAATTTTGTTTGTTAACGTCACGTGATAATCATGTGGTAATCATGTGATAGTCATATGAAAATAACATGATAATCACGTGATTATTTTCGGTAGGGCTAGTTCCGGCCGACCCGTCTTGAGTTTTCCGCTCCCTTACAGCGACAGTGTTTAGTAATTATACCGTCTTTACCGCAAAACGAACAAAAGATTTTTCCGGTATTATTACCATGAAACCGATTATGACCTTTTTTTTGCACTTCCAGCAATTTAGTGAGCGCAAGTATTCTTGTGTGTTGGATTCCGCGGTGTTTGAGCGCTTTGGTTTAGCGGGTGGCCGCGTGTCCTTCATTTAAAATTTAACTCCCTCGATTTTTTCGACGTGTTGGATTAACTGTTCGATGGAAGTGAAATCCGATCTACGTACATGGAAGCGTAACACGGATCGCATATTGCTATAGACATTTTCTAGTTTTTGCTCCGCCGTTATGTTGCCACGTCATCACATTAAAGTAGCGAGACAATTGTAGTAGAAGCAATCTACAAAAGCTCGAGGACAATTAAAACTGGAATGTTCCAGCTGCCAGCAGTTGTAGCAAGCATACGGTGGCGGATCAAGGTGAGGTTCAGTAGGAATGGGCTTTAAATTGCTAAACAGCGCTCCCCTAGTTTTGACTAGTAATGGTGGATGACCTCGGCTCTGACTCCTCGCTCTGTTATCTCTCTCTCTCTCTCCCTCTCTCGATAGTAAGCTGGTCCTGGTGGAGGTGAGGAAAGAACTCTGCTAAGTGAAGGGCTTCGAGCGAAGTAGTAATCATCGAGTTAGAGATGACATCAAGAGTTACTAGCCCGCTCTTGGCTGCATCTAGATAGACTGACGCGCGTGCCTAGTGAAGTGAGAATAATAGAGTCCTTGGATTTCATATCAACATCATCTTCACCTCGATCCCATGCTAAGGAAGATATCGAGGGTTCTGCTGACGCAAAATTTCTTCTAGCTCTCTATTGTGGCTGATACGGTCTCCAAAACCACCGTTCTAACCTCTTCTCTCTTCTCCTTTTCTTTTTTGGATCGAAAGCGTGGATTGGTTATAGTAATGAGAGTTTATTTTTTCTCATTATCTCTTTGAATCTCCTCCAAGGTAACTTGGCCTGTTTTAAGAAGCCACTGATCTTCGGCTTCTCTTATCTCCTTTTCTTTCTCCTGCTCTCAAAACTCCTCCTCTCGAATCCTTTCACTCTCTTCTTGCTCTGCAGCTAGATGCAGGTCATACTCGAACTGGTCTGCCCAACTATTAGGGTTGATTTCAGGTGGTGGAGATTGATTTCTTCTCCTCGTTCTCTCCTTCAACTCAAACTCATCAGCCCACATAAGTACATGATGAACCAGGAGATGGAATTCCGGCTCAGCACAATGGCCTAGGCTAGGTGCACTACGTGAGCCCATGACGGTGATTTGTGTCTGGTACGTCTTGACATCTGTTAATATAAGCAAAATGAAAACGGAAATTTTAATCCTTGTAAGGCAAAGTCTGTCTCGACATGCTTTACTACCGACTGGACAACACTTACCATAGAGTTATCTCGAGGTACGAACCAACACCAAGACGACAGCTCTCGAATCACACGTAAAATAACATGTTCGCGAAAAATTTAAATTTAAACTAAATGGGTTTACTGATCTCGATTTGTTCGCGGGGGAAATATCGTTTTAACTCGGATACTTGCACCTTGGCATTTCTACGACTATCTCTCACCTCTAAGACATATACTATAGGTGATTTCACCTCAATAATACAAAATGGACCTTCATATTTTGGAGCTAACTTCGCAGAGAAGCCTTGTGCTCCTTTTGATAACATCAGCGCTCTTCTCAACACTTGTTCTCCTACATTAAATCTTACATCTCTTTTATTTTGGTCGTATCTCTTAGCTTGCTTATTTTGAGCCTTATCGATATGTCTAGCCACCAAGTCTCTCAAAGAATCTAATCTCTTTAATCTGTTTTTCCAGATTTCGGGATCTGACTTCAACTTAGGTCCTCTAGTCTCGATTTCTCTTTGTAAACTCTTCACTGGTGCAGGATTACGACCATAGTTCAGAAACGCTAATAATACTTTCGTTAAAGTTTGAGTAGCTGTATTAACAGCATATCTGAACTCATGCAGATGCTTGTCTGAGTTTCGATCTGATCCAACAAAGATTGAAATCATAGTCTTTAAAGTTCTATTTATTCTCTTGACTGGATTAGCCTGTGGGTGATATGGTAGAGTAGTCACACGTTTCACTCCATACTAAAGTAATCTTTTACCACTTATTACCATTATCAGTTAGTAAATAATCAGGAGCTTCCCACTTGAATAATATCAGCTCTTCAAATGCTCTCGATACTCCTTTGCCATCTGCAGTTCTCAATGGTTTTAACCCTATCCAGCGAGTGAATAAATCTTGTAATACTAGTACGTATTTATACTGGTTCTTACTCTTAGGAAACTCCATGCAATCAGCTGCTACTACAGCCCATGGTCTCTCGACAGTTCTCTTTCCCATCAAACCTTGAGCACCTGTTTGCATCACTTTATATCTCTGACACTCTGAACACTGCTGGATATATGAATTTATGTCATATCACGCCCCTGGCCAATAATATTCTCTACTCACTCGATCATAAGTTTTCTGTATACCAAAATATCCTGATGAGGCTTCCCTATGGGCATCACTTATCACTCTCTCTCTTGATATTCTGTCGGCACAACTAATCTCCAGCCTTCTTCTCGATAAGTCAATAGATCTAGCAATCTATCTCTTTGAAAGTAGTATAACAAATCATCTTCCAATTTCCAATTCAGAAACTTTTTAGGAATAGTATATTATTCACCTAGGGAGAAAAGTTGACTATTAAATGTTCGCGTATAGATTGCGTCTCGAGCGAAGCGAGAGATGCAAATACGCGAACAATTGATAGTCAACTTTTCTCCTGAGGTGAATATACGATTTTTTCTTATCCTCGGCGAAAAGTGCGTCCAACTTACCCGTCGTAATAATTCATTTTTGATGATAAATCATTAAAATAAAAATATCGCGATAAATCGCCTGCTGCTTTCGACCGAATATGCTCTATCCTTCTATGCCCCTCTCCCACTGATGATGAATCATTAAAATAAACAATCAATATTCCGCTCACATTTTATAATTCACACACTTTATAACACACTTCAATTTATAATTTACAAAATAGAATAAGTTAGAATTTAATAATAAAATATTTAAAATTGTTATAAGAAAGATAAAGAAAAAGATACTTAATGTTTGTTGTAACCAGAAAATAAAGAAGGATAGACATAACCCCCTCTATTCGTGACTACCTTTATACATACACTGCCGTTCAATTGCTTTTGCCCACCCTAGAGTAAAATTTATTAAAATAAAAAGTTTTATATCTCCGGTACTAATGATCGCATCTTCAAAATCCAAACGGCGTTTGTAAGATTGGTCAAAAATCTTTGAAATAAAGTAAGTCCAGTATGTAAAAATTCATTTTCTAATTGCTTATAGCAATGTAAAAAAAATTTTTTTTACTAATTTTTTGCCCACATAAAAGTGAATACCATTTTTATGGAAATCATGATATTAAAAAAAACCCAAGTGGGTTTTAAAACTCTAATAGTCCTCTTTGAAATAAGCTAAGTAAAATGTTTCTATGACTTTTTTAATCACAGTTATGATGATTTTTCGAAAAAAGACTTATTTTTTCATTTATGATTATCTCATAAACTAAGAAAGATAGAAAATTTTGTATTAAAAAATAATGTTTCATTTTTAGTCTAGGATATATATATTTAGTAACCAATAAGTTTCTTTCTTAGTTTATCAGATAATCATGATTGAAAAAATAGGTCTTTTTTTCGAAAAATCATCATAACTGTGATTAAAAAAGTCATAGAAACATTTTACTCAGCTCATTTTAAAGAGGACTATTAGGGTTTGTTTTTTTTGTTTTTTTTCCGATATTTTGTTTTCTTTCGATATCATAATTTCCATAAAAATGGCATTCAATTTTATGTGGGCAAAAAAAAATTAGTAAAAAAAATTTTTTTTTACATTGCTATGAATCTCGAATACCGTTCCAGCATCCCCAAGAAACGTCTTAATTGTTCAATAGTTTTAGAAGCAGGATAATTCAGCACTGGTAATATTCTCTCTGAATACGGTCTCAACACATCTCTATCTAGTTTCTGTCCCAGATAAGTTACACTTAAACAACAAAATTCACATTTTTCATTGTTCACAACTAAATCTACACTCACTAATCTCTTTAACACGATCTTGATCCACTTTAAATGTTCTTCAAACGTTTCTGTCACGATGATGATATTATCTAGATATCCAAAGACATGTGGCTCAAATTCTGGACCAATTAAGGCGTCGACAAGCCTTTGAAAGGTCATTGGTGAGTTAGTTAGGCCAACTGGAAGACGTTTAAATTGCAATTATTCCAATCCAGATACTGCAAATGCTGTATATTTACGACTCTCTTTGCTCAACATTAACTGGAAATATGCTTGCTCTAGATCTATTTTAGTAATATATCTTGCTTTTCTCAATTTGTCTAAAATAGAACCTATACTCTGCATTGGATAAACATCAGATTTAGTGACTTTATTCATGTCTCGAAAATTAACACAAAACCTATACTTTCCATTAGGTTTCCTAACAACCACCCGCTCGCTATTCCATTCACTCGCTGATTTCTCGATAATATTCTGTTCTAGCATTCTCTTAACCTCTTTTTGTGCTACTTGAAGTTTGTATGGTAACATACATCTTGGGCGTTGTTTAATCGGCCTAACTCCATGCTCGATCTCTACATGGTACTCTTTCAAGGTGGTGATTTCTGGTACTTTCTAACTTTCCAGATCTCGACTATTCCAGCAAATTCTCCAAAAATCCATCGTTCTGCCTTGACCTCAGAACGATGATTTGAGAATTTTCTCCACTCTCCTTCTGGAACTTTCCATAAATCTTGACCTAGTTTTACTTCTAAGTCCCATTTTCGATGGGAATCCATACCAAGAACCATGTCGTGTTTCATTTGTCTTGCCACATTGATCACCATGGGTTGTACTACTCCATCAACATCTAATACGACCTCTAGCATACCCAACAGTTTTGATATGGCTCCAGATACCGTCTTAATTGATAAATTGCTAGGTTTCAATCCGTTTAGAAATTTCTCTCCACTCTTTGGCCCAACTAATATAATCCTCGCACCTGAGTCAAATAAAGCTAGGTATTTTTCTCCTCCTGATTCGACTTGTAAGAAATTTTGATTCTCTGATGTTGATCCTGCAACCTTTCTCTGTCTATTTTCTGAATTTCTCTTCTCTGTCGTACTTAGTACGACTTCTCTCCCCTCCTAGACTGTTAAAGGTAAGATGCCGTCTTCAACAGACTGATCTAGAACCACCTCAGTATCTGGAGCAATGTTTTTATCTGGGTTTGAGAAATTCATCTGCCACAATAACTCTCTCACAGCTTCTCTTATATGCTCTTCAGAAGTCAGAATTTTTCATCATTCTGAGGCATCTCATTATCTCTGGTTATACTCTGACCAGGTTCTTCATCAAGTGGTATCTCTCTCTTACTATTTCTATGTCTGTTGCTCTTGTGTCTCTTATTTTTGTCTCTGTTTCTCTTTGATCTGGATTTGTATTCTCTATATTAATGTACTCTGTTTCTTGATTCTCTTTATTTTTTTCTGGTTCTCGATTCTCTATGCTTTCATTGACTTCTCTCTCTCTCTCTCTTGTGATTTCTCTGCTATATTATCCGCCCGTTTTTGATTACTTAGGAGCGTAGAGGGCGTTCCTGCGTTTCTGTTTGGCCGTTTCCCGAAAACCTATGAATGTGAACACACTTCTTACACGTATGCAAGGTTACACCTCTGGCTTCACACCCTTGACAGCTAAGATTTGGTGACACTCTATTGGTATTTTGACTCTACTCTTGATTATTCGTTGTTCTATTTGGAAATTCGAATGAAGAATGACCTATTTGCGAACACGAATAACATGTGCGTTTTGCATAATGCGAAGCTCTATGTCCAAAAGTATGACACACATGATATCACTATAAAAAGTAGATGAATCCATTCTGTTGGAAGGTTCATTTCTTCTTTGACCTTGATTTACGGTGCTTCTTTCTGATCTCGACTGCCATTGATTATTAGGTTCTTTACGTCTGGTTCCATTATTATTATTAGACCTCATCTCAATTTTCTCAGTTACTTGTGTAGATTGAAGGTTCTCCTCTGCATCTAGATCTACAACTTCCGTCTGGACTTGCTGATTTGATGAAGCAGAAGATTTCTTCTTATTGCTCTTGTTTTTCCTAAGTACTAGCTTTGGTTGTTTCGTATTCACTTTTTGTCAATTATCTATCTCTTTCTCTTCTATGTTATCTCTAACCTCGACTCTGCTAGCTGCTATTTTCGTGCTCTCAGTCTCTCAGTGATAAGCAGCATCTGGAATTTTTTAATTCTCTTTTGTAGGAGGTGGAACATATTTCTGACTTAACTTCTTTTGTTTCTCCCACCATTGTCCATACTTCTCTAAATCATCGAAATCATATATCTTTTTTGTTGACATATACCGTCGATACTCTGGCAATAGATTCCTGTATGCGATCTCGAATTGTCTCCTAAGCGATGGAGAATAGTTTAAATGGCCGACGATACACTCAAAATTATAGAGATAATTGGATATCTTTTCTCCTTTTCCTTGAGCTCTGGCTTTCAACTCATCTAAGATATCCCCCTCGTCCATAACTGGAATATATTGTCGTTTAAAGGCCTTCTTAAATCCTCTCCAATCTCGAATTCTCCTCTCAGCTGTTTCATACCAGCGACTTGCTCCTTCCAAAAATATGCAGTGTAGTACTTTTAACCAATCCTTATCTGAGCAATCAGTACTCTTTTTGCACTTCTCTAAACTTTTCAAAAAATCTTCTGCATTCTCTTGACCCGAAAATGTCAGGTGCCAAGATTGCAGAATTCTGACTAATTTAAAGTTATCCTTTTCTTTCTTTTTCCTTTGAGTCTTTCTCTTGGCTCGAATGAGATAGTCAGTCTCACTCCCACTTGTTGAACTATTGCTACTACTACTGCTGCTGCTCAGATCTCTTGACTTATTTTTAGAATGTTTATGATGTCTACCGGTATGTCTCTTATCTCTCTTATCACTCAACACCTCTTGAATACTACTATGAGTCGATCTTAATATTAACGACTTGTCTGTAGGTATATGACTTCTCTTACTCTTATCTTTTCTGATATTTATGACAACAACTTGTTTGATCTCTCTGTTGGAGTTCATCTCCTTTTTCTCTTGATTGGTTGATTCTTTCTTGGTTGGTTGTCTCTTTGCTCGTTGTTGGTCTTGACTTCTTTCTTCAACTTTTTTAATCAACTCGTTTCTCGACTCATCTCCAATAGGTTGAGTATTATCATTTTTGTTATATCTCCTTCTCGTTACATTTGCATCATACGACAACCTTGTTGGATAGCTCTATTCATTAATCCAACCCAAGATGGTATAGTCACTTATGGATAATGGATTGGATGCCTTTTTTCCAGCCAGAGTGGTTTTAGGTGGCAATCCTGTTGACGCATTATTTCCATATATAGTAGACGTCATCCTGGGTGATGAATAGGTTGAATGCGAATGAGTGTCACTTATAGCAATCATACTCGTTACAGTCATAGTAGTTACTGATGTAGTGATCACCACTGGTGCCTGTAACGAGAAGGAGGTAGTAGTCACGCTGTGCATTGGAGATATCCTCGTATCCTCTTCACTCGGAATTATAGATCTCTTAGTGTCATCGCCTCTAGCTCCCTCTAACTCTTCAGAGTCTGGTCCCGAAGTTGTTACTATTAGAGGCTCCATCCGTGTGTGTAAGCGATGCTAAGTACGACCGCTGTCTACCAATGTTCCACAGTGACTCCAACGTGAAGTTCACCGACTTCGCCACCATGCCATATTACTCACGAAATTTCGAATCGTCTACATATGTTACAGAACTACTTTCAATTTGGTAGAAAATTTTGAGGTTAGGATTAAATTTGCAGATCATCAACTCGATATTATTATTTGAAATTGTAAAATTTATTATATGCATAATAAAATTTATTATTTTTATAGCATTAATTCTAATATAGTCTAATTAATAGACATTTTGAGGACATTAGTTAGGGGCTTAATAAAACCTATATAGAGTTGTTAAGGGCGATGAAAAAACATACCCTATATAAAATGTAACCAAAAAAAACAGTAAAAAATGCTCCAGGAGGTTACAAAGTTGGTCAAAACAGCTTTTTTAATTCTCTAAAGCAACCTATGCATTTTAGCAAAAAAAATAATTAATAAAAGTATTAGAGAATGGAAAAAACTAGAATTTGAGTACTGCCGCGATTATTTTTGTCAATTAGCTATTGCAAAAAAGCCAAAAAAAAAACATTAAAAATGGCCATTTCTTGGATATCAATTATTTATTGCAAAAATAATTTTTTAAATATTTTAAAACTTTAAAAAGGAAGCCTTCATGAATACGAACAGAAAGAGAGGTTGTAACAGCAAATTGTTTAATTTGTTGCTGAGATATTCCCTATTGTTTATCTCAACATGCATAATGTTTATTGCTATAATTTTTTTTTGGCTGAACATATTGAGTTGCATAAGGACTTAAACTCTTCATGAAGGTTCAAATTTTCAAATTTCGTTAAGAGCAAATGAGGAATTTGAATTGCATTATTTTTAATAACGCTTTAAAAAAGAGGGTATTTTTTTTATAAATAAATGAAGCTGGGGGTTTATTTATAACTTTTATGAATTTGCTATTTGAATATTCTTATAGCTGTGTTCGAAACGAAGACTAAAAAAAAAAAAGATTCTCTAAGGCCAATAGGGGCCGACATAAGATTTTTTTTTTTTTAAATTACAGACACTTTCTTTATAACAATTAAGAAACGAATCGAGCGTCATTTTTTAGTCGAAGACTTATATTTTATAAATCTATGATTAGATTTTTAAAAATGCGACTCTTTATTATTAAAACTAAAATAATAATAACATACAAATAATAACGTCAAAGTTGGAGTCGTGGTAGGGATGCTTATCTTTGCGCGTGAGGAAAGTTAACGAAGGACCCCGTTCCAATAAAATTCGTCAAAATTAACCGTATCTCCGTAAATAATGGACTGATTTTGATGTTTTTTTCATAATCTGGCGTATCTTGAAAAATTATTAATATTGACGCAAATATTTTTTCAAAATAGGGTGTATTTAAGTTGAAACAACTGTACCTAATACGGACACCTTGAACGCAAATGATTGTTGTGGCTCACTAAATCAATATTTTTAGACGTGTAATATCTCATTTTAAAGCTAAAAGAAAGAACTTTGAAATGAGATATTATGAATTTCATAACGAATAATATTTACGAAATGTGCGCGGATTTACGTAAATATTGTAAATGAACTTACCTTATTATTCCTCGTAATTATTACATTTGAAACCTGGAGAAAAGTTTAATTAAAATTTTTATTGTTTCTATATTTCAACTAATTATTATAATTAATTTTTAGTTTCAATAAATAAAAAAATAATTATTAATAATTGCAAAAATTTTAATAGTAATAATAAAAATTGTTATCTCGATTTTTTTTTACTTTTCTTTGTTTTTCATGCAAAATTTTTTTCATTATTAAATATATTTTTATTTTCTTTCTAAAATTAAACTACTAAGATTTTCATGTAAGAAATATTTCCTAAATATAATAGAAAAATTGATATGAAAATTGATTTTTAATTGGAACTATTTTTATTTTTTATTTCATTATAAAGTATTAATATATTCCATGATCTTCAAAATTAACTTAAAAAATCAGTATTTTAAAAATTAATATTAATTTAATGTATAATGAAAAAAATTAATTGAATCAATTAAACAAGAGAAAGTTCTGAAATCATTCAGAAGATAGACAAGTATATATTAATTTGTGGATCGACAAATACATTTCATTTCAAAACTTACTTTCTGCGAAAGTATAAAATAAGACAAGTATGAGTTTGTTTTTCTTCTCCTAAAAATGAATTTAAACTTTCATTAAGGGAATGATAATCAAAGAATCAAACAAGAGAAAGTTATGAAATCACTCAGAACATAGACAAGTATATAAAAGCCAAACTGAAATATTTTTTCATAAATTATTAATCTCTTATTTGATACAATAAAATATTTAATTCAAATAAAGCCAGCTTTATTTGTAAAAAAATAACCATAAACATACTTGGCAGCCCCTCTTCTTTATGGTTTATGTTAAAATTATAATAATGCAGAGCACAATTTATATTATTTAATAGTCTTTATTTAATTTATACAAAAAGAATTAAACTTATAGGAATTAAATTATCTCTCTTTACAATAATTAAATACGAGTTCTGGCTTTAACAGACGGACTTGAACTGAACTGAACGACGACGAGACGCAACTTGATTCTCTTCAACTGTCTACTAAAATATTCTCAATAGGTGGCGGCACCTAGTATGAGTGTGTATATTTTCAACACCCCCTCCCACACTCATACATATTTTAATTAAAAGAGTTGTAGCATCTCTCTCATTCTTATTGTTTCTTTTCTGATCGTTCATTTAGTTCCTGTAATATAGAGAAAAAGTTTGTTAATAACTTAACTAAAATACATATCAGAAATATAATCAGTTAATGTTATTAGTCGTTAAATATTTGTTTGGTCAGTTGTTCATGTAATTCAAATGACAAAGGTTTTGTGAATACATCAGCTATCTGATTTTTAAAGGAAATCCAACTGACATTTATCAAATCTCTTTCAGTATTCCTTTATTTCTGTCGTATGCCTTAACTTTGTTCTGCCACCTGTTTTTACACTTGACTCAGCTGCCTTGTTATCACACCATGATAGAATTGGTGCTAATTCTTGCTTGGACAATCTTTTAAAATTTGATATAAGGATATCAATTCTTGAGCGCATTTGTTTATAGAAACATATTTCTGTCTGTAAGTTCTTCAGGATGTTGTGTCTTCGAAAAACTTGATCACATAGCTACTGGTCGTAAGAGAATTTTTGCAGTCGTCAAAACTTGCATCCGAAAATCCTCGTAAACAGTCGTTCTGTCCTTTATATCTAAGTTCAAAGTCTTTTGTTCTTCTTAATTATTGAAATACTCTTTCAATCTTCTACCAGTCATTTTTCAGTAAAGTTGATTTGGTGTCTGCATAGAGTATTTACCTCATATGCAATTTCTGGCTTGCTTGCATTGGTTTCTTCTTTTCTTCACGCTGTCTTCTCTTCCTATTGGCTACCTGATTGATTACCATAGGTGTTCGTTGGGTGGGTGATTGATCCAAACTAAACTTCTTTAGCATTTTGTTTATTTATTGTTCTTGCTTAATGCTCAGTATCCTTTTTTTTCTGTCTTATTTTATTTCTGAGCCTAAAGAACTTTTAGTCTCGCCAGTTTCTGTCATTTTAAATACTTCCTTTACATTTGTCTTCATTTTTTTCAATCATCTTTACATTGTTACAAACTAGCAGAATGTCATCTGCATACTAAATCAAGATAAGAAATCCGTCTTTTTCTTGCTGAGTAAATAGACAAGGCTCATCGTTGAATGATCTAAGTCCACATTTCTTTACTGTCTTTTTAAATCTTTCATTCCAACATTTTAAACTGACTTTCAAATCGTATAAAGCCTTTTCCAATATACAAATCTTGTTTTGTTTGATCCTTTCATAAGCAGTCATTCCTTCAGTTATTTCCATATATATCTCACTGTTTCAATATCCATTTAGAAAAGCTGTCTTCACATCCATCTGACATATTTCTAAATCCAATTTGTTTACCATTGCCAGTATAGATCTGATTAAATGTAATCGTGAAACCGGTGCATATGTTTCTTGTATATCATACTCATTTCTGTCTTTAAAACTATGAATTACTAGTCTGGCTTTATATCTTTTCTTACTGACTTCTTTCTTTTAAATACCCATCTTGAATGTATAATGTTTGATCTTTTTCTGTCATTCATTACAATTGATCTGTCAACTTATTTTCATACATTATTCTTATACATACATTCTAATTCTTCAATAATAGTTTTGGTCCATTTTTTTTTTTTTTATATCTTTTGACTTCATGGCTTCCAAGTTTGTACTCAGGTCATTATTTATTTCTGCTAATAAAACATAAGTTTCTTCATTTATCTTATTTTCTGTACTTGTTTGTGTTTCCATTTATAATTCAATCTGTCGTTTTGTTTTCTCTCCCTCCGATTCTTGCACTTCATATTCACTATTTTTCTTAACTTTTGTCGGTCGTCCTACTAATTTTTTTTTTATTTTCTCTCCCTCCAATCCTTGTTACTTTTTATCAGTCTTATTATTTTCGTTTCTTGGTCGTCTAACTGGTCTTTTGACTTTCTCTCCCTCCGGTTTTTATATTCGTGTTTCATTTTCTCTGTCTTCTAATACAAAATTCACAAACCATGTATCTTTATCTTTTCATAAATTTGTTTCTTAGTCTTATATATCAGTTGTTGCATATCTGTCCTTGTAGACGAATTTTTCGTTGAATCGTACATCTCTGTTTTCGTATAGTTTACATAAAACCCATTGTGTCTGAATTCATTATTTGCAAAGGTTCAATTATTCTATGCTTGACTGTCTCAAATGGCAATTTGTTAAACTTTGCAATCATACACACTTCACAGTCTTTCAACGTATCATCAAATACAGCCTGTTTTAAAGTTTTGATATTAGGAAATTTTAATTGTAATTTTCTTAAATAATCAACTGATGCATGGTCCATTCGAAAATGCCACAACATAGCATAGTTGTTTGTATTTATTTTCTCTGTTGCTTTTGTATTTTCAGTTTCACATTGAGATTCTTCACTGACTTTAATCTCATGTAATTTATAAATATTTCTGTCTGCAATCTAAATATTTTTCTTCTTTGACTGTCTGAGTTTTTATTTTATTTTATTTTTTTTTTCATTAAATTGATTATTTTCTTCAATATTCTGTTCTTCATTCATTCTACTTGTCGTTACATATATTAGAACCTGTCTTTGTTTTTAATTATTTTCTGCGCTTCTTATTCAAATTCAATCAACCAATATGGCTGATCATATATTGGTAAGGATGAAAAATTTTCATTTAAGTTTCCCATGCAGATTACTCCGTCTAAAATAATAAATTTCCCATCAGTCGTATTTGTTCGCACGCTTCCTTCTCCCTTAGATTTAAGATTTGCGCTGCGGTCTTTATTTGCGCATTGGACTCCGTCCAGTTGTTTAATAAATGTCTTGAAAATCAACTTTGAATTTGTCAAACGTTCTGTCGCACCACTGTCAGCACTCGGTTCATTAGTCTTCTTGTTTCTAGATTCTAATTGGTTAAAACTGCCTCCTTTTTGATATTTTTCTCTGTTGTATTTTACATAATTTTCTTGTCTCCTTTTATTGACAGATTTTGCTCGTTTTTGATTGACATTATTAATTAGATTAGCTATCTTACTTGTGAATGTTGTCCGACTTGTACTTTCTTTACTTTTATTATTATAATATTTTGATTCATACCTTTTTCTGTCTTTCTGTCTCGAGTGTCCCTGACGCTTTGGACATGTTGAGATCACATGGTCACGAGTAAATCTCTGACAAAAGTAACACTTCTTTATGCTATTTCCCTGTCGTGGGCAGTCGCTGGCACAGTACCCATAACTGTCACATTCAAAACATCGCACTTTCTGTATCGCCCTTGATTTGACCGTCATAGCTGTCGTTTGATGGCTTTCAACCTGTATAATAAGTAACTTTAGTTTATCATAAGATAACCCTTTCACCATTACAATTTCTGTCATAAAATATATTCTTTCTACTTGATGTACTTTGCTTATGATAGTATTATAAAAGAAATCTCTTTCGTCTTCTTCAGCCAACGATTTAACTTTTGACATTAATTATAACCTCTTACTATTTCTTCAAATCTGTCTATAAAATTAACTGCCTTTTCTTTCGCTGGATTATACAGTATGTTGTATTTTTTTTTTTTTTAATACTAGATGGAGTTACATTTACCTCGCTTCATTTAATTTCTTTAATTCTGTTTAACAATTCAACTGGATCTTTAATTTTCATAACTCTAGCATGATAGTCTTTATCTATTCTATTTAATAAAATATCACGAACTTTCATTTGTTACAATAGTACTATGTACAACATTCAATAAGTCCAGAAAACTTAATTCAGACATAAAATAATCCAAAGTTTTCAAATGTAATTTGAGTCGTTAATTTATAATAGCGTTTTACTGGTCCGTCTTTTCTAGTCAATCCGGTTTTGATAATTTCTGTCAACTGTTTAAAAACGTCTAAAATACTGTCGTTTTTTTTTTTATTAAGTCTTTTATCAACCTTTATTTGTATTAAACGCGATATTTTCAGTTTATTTACCGGTCCTAAGTGTTCGTCCAAGACTGTCGAGTTTCCGAAACCTTCTGCATTAAGTGTATAATTTTCAAAATCATTGTTTACCTTATATGTCGTTTTGCTGTCTTTAGATTTATCTGTCCTTTCTGACTTGTTACCTGTAGTCATCCTCCTTTCCCTGTTCAAATTCCTCCCTCATTGCGTTCAGAGCCTGGCCGTCAAAGACCCACATGGCGCTTCTCTCCTTCACCATCAAAGCCATCGAATCGTCATCTCCTTTCTGCTCTATTCTTCTTTTCTTCGCCTCTCTTGCTCTTTGCCATTTCTGCCTTAACTGTATTGAGTTTATCCATTTCCTTGTCCAATTTGTCAGATAGGTCTGCCAATTTTGCTTCAGTCATTTCATTGATTCTGTTTTCTGTCTCCGTCTTAATTTCTGCCGTTTCAGTCGTATTGTAATGCCTATCTGTCTCTTCTCTGTCTTTAGTTCCGTCTTTGTTCTTATTTTCATCTGTTTTTTCGTCGTATACATATTTTTCCAATACATCATTCAATTTTGCTGTCAAACCTTTGATTTGTTTTTGTCTTTCCTTATCTGTCGCTATTTGACCTCCTGCAGTTACTTTAACTACAGTTTTCACAGAGCCGTCTTCAAAACCGTCACTTTATTCTACTTTCTGTTCTGTCTCGTTATATAGCCCCTCCGTCTTCTCAATCTCATTGCTGTCGTTAATTCTATCTTTTCTCTCTTTCTTATCAGGCATAGTGTGGCCACCTGTCGTACAATAGGGCATATATAATCTGTCTTCACTCTGTCTTCATCTCTGTGACTGTCCTTATCACCAGGTCAAATTCTTCACTCGTAACGTACTTGTCAACTATATAGGAATAGTAAATCAATATAAATTATATATATATATATATATATATATATATATATATATATATATATATATATGAGCTCAATAGACCGAACACAACCCCTTCAAGCTCAATATATCTATCAAAATAAAGTGAATTAACCTAGTATGCCTAACACAAGCAATATTAGGTGATTCATATTTATGACAATTTAAAAGAATTAATCTAACATGCCGAACACAAGCAATGTTAAATCAATCAAATTTGCCAGTTATTTATGTATATTTTTATATTTATAATTATACATATGTGCTATTATTCCCATACACAATATACTGAACAAGTATTATTATGTATGTGAAAGCAGCAACTATGATCGATCAATATTATTTTTAAAACCATGGATATATTTATTAAAAATATTTTTATAGACGTACGTTCAAGCTTAATAAAATAAAATTTAAATTAAAAAATTCATTAGGGTGCAAAGTAGATCTTTTTTGGTGTTCCCTGACCTAACCCTAAATGTCATGCTAGGCGAGACTTGCTTGTTTGTGTGCCACACTTGCCCTCCTCCCATGCCATAGTTAACCCGCATGTGGAGTAAGAGAGGCAATTTCAATCATTTTTATTTTCAATTAATTGCATAGAAAATATCGCAAATTAATACTTCTAACTTAAGTGGATTGATACTTAATTATCTACTGATTCTATTTTTCATTTTCAATTCTTTTCCAAAGTTAAAATTATTTTTCAAATTTACACATAAGTTAGGGTGTCACAGGTGCACCTACTTCCCCTATGTTTATGGTTATTTTTTTACAAATAAAGCTGGCTTTATTTGAATTAAATATTTTATTGTAACAAATAAGAGATTAATAATTTATGAAAAAATATTTCAGTTTGGCTTTTATATACTTGTCTATGTTCTGAGTGATTTCATAACTTTCTCTTGTTTGATTCTTTGATTATCATTCCCTTGATGAAAGTTTAAATTCATTTTTAGGAGATTTGAATTAAATATTTTATTGTATCAAATAAGAGATTAATAATTTATGAAAAAATATTTTAGTTTGGCTTTTATATACTTGTTTATGTTCTGAGTGATTTCATAACTTTCTCTTGTTTTATTCTTTGATTATCATTCCCTTAATGAAAGTTTAAATTCATTTTCAGGAGATGAAAAACAAACTCATACTTGTCTTATTTTATACTTTCGCTGAAAGTAAGTTTTGAAATATTTTATTGTATCAAATAAGAGATTGATAATTTATGAAAAAATATTTTAGTTTTGCTTTTATATACTTGTCTATGTTCTGAATGATTTTATAACTTTCTCTTGTTTGATTCTTTGATTATCATTCCCTTGATGAAAGTTTGAATTCATTTTTAGGAGATTTGAATTAAATATTTTATTGTAACAAATAAGAGATTAATAATTTATGAAAAAATATTTCAGTTTGGCTTTTATATACTTGTCTATGTTCTGAGTGATTTCATAACTTTCTCTTGTTTGATTCTTTGATTATCATTCCCTTGATGAAAGTTTAAATTCATTTTTAGGAGATTTGAATTAAATATTTTATTGTATCAAATAAGAGATTAATAATTTATGAAAAAATATTTTAGTTTGGCTTTTATATACTTGTTTATGTTCTGAGTGATTTCATAACGTTCTCTTGTTTTATTCTTTGATTATTATTCCCTTAATGAAAGTTTAAATTCATTTTTAGGAGAAGAAAAACTCATACTTGTCTTATTTTATACTTTCGCAGAAAGTAAGTTTTGAAATGAAATGTATTTGTCGATCCACAAATTAATATATACTTATCTATCTTCTGAATGATTTCAGAACTTTCTCTTGTTTAATTGATTCAATTAATTTTTTTCATTATACATTAAATTAATATTAATTTTTAAAATACTGATTTTTTAAGTTAATTTTGAAGATCATGGAAAAGTATCATCAAATAAATATTGAAGTGATTCAACTTGATTCTTATAGTGGTTAAAAAGAACACAATTTTTATGAATTTCGATATTTTTTCCTTCTTCAACGTCGCTATATTTATATTATTTGTAATGCTAATCAGTGACAGAGCGTGTATATAATACATGAAATTATAAATTCAAAAAAAATCTACAATCGCATAAAATTTTTCAACTGAATATTGATTTACATTGTGGATAATAAACAACTATAGCGTAATTAAATAAATCATTTTATTAGCTATTAATAATTTATAAATAAAAAAAGTATTTTTACAATAGTTACTCATTGTAGTTAAAAAATATTTACAATAATTTGAATGATTTTAATAAACAAGCTTTTATAAATTATTAAGTTTTACTACAATATTGATTTACATTGTGAATAATAAACAACTATAGCGTAATTAAATAAATCATTTTATTAGCTTTTAATAATTTATAAATAAAAAAAGTATTTTTACAATAGTTACTTATTGTA
This sequence comes from Anastatus disparis, assembly GCA_017163975.1. Classification (NCBI taxonomy): domain Eukaryota; kingdom Metazoa; phylum Arthropoda; class Insecta; order Hymenoptera; family Eupelmidae; genus Anastatus; species Anastatus disparis. The sequence continues at coordinate 1,509,230 of JAFFSR010000136.1, read as the reverse complement.
GTTAAAAAAAATTTACAATAATTTGAATGATTTTAATAAACAAACTTTTATAAATTTTAAGTTTTACTACAAGAATTTCATATTTAATATAAAATTTTAAATAATTAAAGTAAATTATCATCATAGTATTAACAATTCGATTGGAGCTGATGTTATTTCACTAACGATAAATAACATAAAATAACTTAAAATCAGTTCTACAAGTAATTGATGAGATCCTTGAAAATAAAAATAAAATAAAAATAAAGAATATTTAAGATTTAAATGCTGCACATAAAAGCATTCCGTGCAATTTCTTTTAGGGAAAACACCTTTAATAACAAAATATTATTTTCATTACAGTCAATATATTTGAAATTTTTCATGCATATATTTTATTTATAAAAAATTATTACATCAATTTAGTAAATTTTTATTTTCATAAAAATAAACGTTTTTTTTTTTATATTCGATATCTTTAATAATAAAATAATGTTTCCGCATAGAAAAGAAAAAATTTTAAAGATTTAAAAACGATTCTTATTACTTGCAAAATATTTGTCATTATTTATAACTAAAATTGTTTTGGATAAAATATCCAGTCCATTATTTACGGAGATACTGTAATGAACCAAGTTCATAACCAATAAATGTTACAAAAAAAATTAAAGTTAAAATAATAATGATGAATATAGAGTAAAAATAGTATTGATCAATTAATACATAAACGAATGCAAGAGACAAGTAGTACGACGCAAGCAAATCAAGGTCAAGCAGTGGCTGAATGAAACAGCGAAAGAAAGAAGTATAAGCTCAAAGAACAGAGTTCATTAGCAATGAATTTTTCAAAGAAAATATAAAAGCTAAAATAACAATAATAATGAAAAAGTAAAAATAATATTGATCAATTAATAAATAGACGAATGCAAAAGGCAAATAGCACGCAAGCAAATTGAGATCAAGCAGTGGCTCAATGAAACAATGAAAGAAAAAAAAATAAGCTGAAGGAACAGAATTCATTATTGATGAACCTTTCAAAAAAAAATATAAAAGCTAGAATAATAACAATAAGGAAAAAGTAAAAATAATATTGATAAATTAATACATAAACGAATACAGGAGACAAATAACACAATGAAAACGATTCAGGTCAAAGCGGCGGCCGAGTAAAACAGTGCAAGAAAGAAAAGTACGCTACAGGAGCCGAATTCAATACCAGTGAATTTTTCAAACAGAAAATAAATGAGAATAACAATAGTAATAATAAAAAAAGTAAAAATAATCACAATAAAATAATAAATAAACAAATGCGAGAGACAAATAGCAACAAATTCAGTTGACCTCAATGAAGATCAAGGCTCGGCAGCCGAGTGAATCAGCAAAGGAAGGAGAAGTACAAGCTGAATAGGATGCTAAAAAAAGATACGGGCAGGCGGCAAGCTTAGAAAAAGCAATAAGCCTGTTCGAAATATAGGAGTAATTTACGTATAATACGTTAGGTTGGGTGAGGAAAGCGATCGAATGAGGGCCTCGAGTCCTGGCGAGTATAACGAAGAGTTCAGTTCCAAATTGGACACGCGAAAGATAGGTTATACATATCTTGGATGCTAATATTACTCTCTTTCGTTATTTATTGTAATAAAAGCTTTTGTATAACATTGAAGTATTTTTTGTCTCTTGTGTTTTTGCACCTTATTGATATTCACTGCCATCCTATTAAAAATAAGATCTGGCGACCGTGACTTGGACGGCGCAGTGAGAAAAAGTGCATAGTTAATTTCTTTTTTGTGAGTGCGTTATTTTTTGTTAAACATGGACAGTCTTAAAAAGCAACGCAAAATCCAACGTACTTTGTTTACGAAGAACTTGAACAATTTTAAAGAAAAATGCGGTAACGCAAATGTTAGTCTCGCTGATAGACACGTGGCTTTACAATTGCTCGAAGCTAGAATGTGAGAATTGGAAATCGCGAATTCAAAATTTGTTGAATATCTTTTTGATGAAGAAGGCATAACCGACGAAGTTATCGAAACAGAAGCAAAATCGCACGAAGTTTATAAACAAAATTTTTTAAAGGCAAGATATGATTTCTTAGAACAAGCCAATCTCAACAATCAAGTAGCAGCGGTAAGACAAGCTGGGATTCGTGTAGAAAAACCTTTAGAGCGACCCACGGTCGCGATGATCTTTTAATAGAATATTATACGAGAGAATTATGATCGTTGGCTTTACAAAACACATCAAACAAAGGAAAACAACAAACTAGCTTTTCATCGATTTATGATGAAGTGTCGTCACATATACGCGCATTAGAGACTTTAGATGTTAAAACGAATAATTGCGCGACGATGCTATATCCGCTGGTAGAGTCCTTGCTACCAGAGGAAATTTCTAGAATTTGGCAACGAGCAAATCACAGTGTTATTAATGGAAACAACGGCGACGCTGTAATACCAGATCGACTTACAAGACTATTGGAATTCTTAGAAACAGAAGCGGATAATGAAGAGAGCATCAACATGGCAGTTAGCGGCTTTTCTACACCGAAAAAAATCCGGAGTCCCAGCGGTTCCGTAAATCCTTCAAACGCTATTGTTCGCAAAACCACAACTATATTCGTATAAAAGTCTAATCACAAACGTTCCATTATCCCTTAACTCGTTGGATTCGATTGAAGTATGCGTGCGTTGATATTAACTCAACAGTATAAGTTAAACGTATATGTAATGCTATATGTTCCATAACCAAAATGCACATGATTATAAACGTAAACGAAAGCGATTCTATCGATATAGTATTAGTACAATCCAAAATACGCAACGCATACAGTTACATTAACGAATCACAAAGATTAGATAGGTGCGGTAACATAGCAGTTCACTGTATATACAGCGCACAGCTCTGCCGTCGAACTGTGGCCGGTGGGGGTAAGTGTAATATGATCCGTCAAAATTAACAAACGCGCTCTGTTCCGGACTCGAAAGACAACGAGTCGATAAGGTTTTACACGATATTATTTAGGAAATGAAGCGATTGAAGCGACATAGTTTAACAACACGAGTTTAGTCAACACTATCATACATTAATTCTATATATAAGAAATGGAACCATTAAAGCTTATGGGAACGATAGCTATTTAAGAAAAGGAGAATCGCACTTATTCAAATAGTTGAATGCGATGATGTTTCATATTTACTTTTTAATTAATTGAGTAAATTATAATAGAAATGATGAGAGAGATACTAATACATTATTATATATTCATTGGTTTAATATTTCATTAAATATTTATAGTAAATAAATAAATGTGTATTTATTACTCGCACGCTTGAAAAATAAAAATCGCTGCAAATCAAGTAATATATATTCCATTTGCCATTCAAAATAACATATAAAAAACTTTAGAAATGTAGTCTAGAGTTAGGATTTATAAGATATTTCGAATTTTTAAAATTCTAAAATAAAATTTTTAATGCTTTTTTCATACTAAACAATTATCAATTTTTAATACTAAGTTAATTAAATACTTTTTGTTAGAAAGATAACATATGATATTTTAAGAATTATGATATGTAGGTTATTTTACTTATGTGATTAGTGTAAATATCATATTTAATCTATCAAAATAGTTAATATTTTTATAAACTTTAGTTTATTTTTCCATCAACAACCAGGAAATTCCTGAAAATTAATTATTTTTGTGAAGAAAAACTTTTGAAAAAATGTATTAACATTTTTTCGATTCCAAATCATTTGTACAATCTAATTTAATTTTACAGATCGTTATTAAAGTCACCATGAAGTATAATTTACTAAAAATTGAATAAAAAAAAATTTCATATCTATTTTTATTTCATTAACATTGTTTCCAGTCAAGAGGGCTATTTATTTATTAATTTATTCATTCATTTATCCACTTATTTAATTATCAACGAGAGTGAAATATATATGTGATTTACGTTAATTAATTGTTTATAAATTAACAACTTATCTATTTAACAAACAATAACCCATATGGAAAAAATTTTTGGATATAATTGTAAATAACTGTTAATAACTGTAAATAAATGTAAATAAATGTAAATAACTGTAAATAACTGCAAAAAAGTGTTAAAAAATGTGGGAATTGAGACATAAATAACAGTTATTTACAATTATTTACAATTATTTACTGTTATTTACTCTTATTCACAGTTATTAACTGTTATTTTTTTAAATAAAATTAATATTTACAAAATTTTTAACTAGGTCTATGAATAAATACTTCATGATATTGTTTTCAGCAGTTTTCTGCATTTGTAACATGATATACTATTTGGTAAATAATAAAAAATGTTCTATGAATCGTCAAAATTTGTTCTCATACGAAATTTTTGTCAAATTTGTATAAAAAATATGAAATTTATCATACAAATTATCTTATAACCTAGAATTACAGTTTTCACCATTAAAAATGTGTATTATTCATAAAATTTTGTGTTACAATATTTAATTTTAAATTTACAACAAAATTATTTGTAATTTTAACACAAAAAAATTTGTCTCATCTGAAACGTCATATAAAATAAAAATAAACTTTTTATAGTCATACATTTTTACTAAAATAATTTAGATAATAAAAATATGTTTAAATTATTTACATTAACAAGTACTCACATTTATGTATATATTTTATAAGTCAATGAAAGCTTCAAAAAAATATTGAAACTAGTACACAGTAAAATAATTGAATTAGTCTTGTAAATGCTTAATTGTTGAGAGAACGATTTATCACAAATTTAATTTATTTTAAGAAACAATAATGAAGGCAAAAAAATTATAATAAAATAATAAAACAAAATCTCATTTTTTGTTTTATGGTATTTATGAAAGCATAAAATGGTTACAATTCTTCAAATATTGCTGTTTTGCGAATTGTGATAAGACACAAAAATAATCAAGTTCTAATTTTAATTCTGAAAGAAAATAATTCATAGTGTCCATGTATGTGTAGAAAAAAATTTTTTAATGGAAAGATTTTCAATTGAATATATTTTTGTTTGTAAAAATTTTTTTACAACTATCAAAAAAAAAAATTAAATAAAAGTTTTTAACAGTACATCACTTTTATTTTAATGTTTACTATTTAGTAAATTTCATAAGATTTCCAAATAAAAATATATATATAAAAAGTTTATTATATTTATTAAAGATTTTAAAAATGATTTTCTGATGTTTTTAAATTATTCGCAAATGTCAGTATACGGTATGGATTGAATGTAAAAAGTTGAAAAAATTAAGACATATCTCATACTTGTTTCGATATTCTTTGATAATTGTTTATACCTGCAGTAATTATTTCATTGGTAAATGATATATTTGAATAATATATTAAAAATTTAATAATGTAATTAACTAAAATAAAAGAGAACAGTGGTGTTTAAATAATGATTGAAATATATGTTTCAAATTAGCGAACATTTTAATTTCAATCACAGTAATAAATATATTTTAATTCAAGAGAATTTAGATGTATTTGTACAGATTTCGATTTGAAAAATAAAAAAGATAACTCGCTACTAATATCTGTATGTATACGTATATTTGTATGTACATTAAGTTTCTTTCATACTTTGCAACTATTTAAAAAAATTTAAACATTAAGAAGAGGTAGAAATTTTATATAATGTTTCGCATGAAAGCACTAGGTTATTTCTAGAAATAATACGGACATTTTTGCTAGACATAAGTATAAAAATTAAACAAAATAATTTAATCACGTACACAAGCGGAAAAAATTTACAAAGATGATTGAAAATTTTCGAAAGGAACTGAAACATATCGAAAATTTTTTTGAGAATTTGGACGAAGCATTGAGAGTATTTAAGTTTGTTATACTTTTTTTCATTTTGTTTTGTCTTGTTTCAATTTGTTTCATTTTTTAAATGATGAGTAATAATCTGTAATAATGAGTGTTTCAGAATGTTTCAATTCGTCTCAAATTTTTTCGGTTCATTTCATTTTGTTTTATTCTTTTTTGTTTTATTACTATCTATTTCTGTTTCATTTCAATTGACTTAAAAAAAATCGCCTTGTATAAAATTTTTTGGTTGTTTTAAAAAAATTAAAGGAAGTGAAACAAACTAAAACAAATTGTTTTAAACTTAAACAAACCGAAACACATTACAACACACTCAGTGTTTTGTCCAAATTCTCACAAAAATTATCAACATATTTCAGTTTATACAATTTGTGTAAAAATGTTTTCAAAAACCTCTGGAATAATTTGAAATATCTCATTTATTTTTTCCGCCAGAGTAGTTTTTAAAAGTAATTGAACCAATTAAAATATCTTCAAAAATATGAATATTTTCATTTTCCACAATTTACTTTATTATAAATAAAAAGAAAAATAAATAAGCACGGTTTATTTAAAATTAAACTCTATAAGAACAGAAATATCCCTGGTAGAAAATGAAACGCTTTTTCTACCATTTTATGGCCATTTCTTTAAAGTGAAGAGCAGAAAATGGGAATGTTTTATGGCCATTATTTGAACTAATATGAAACGTTTTTTTCAACCTTCATAGTGCTAAAAAATGCTAATAAAATGTTGAGTCTGATCCACTATTATTTGAATATAGATAGTTATCAGTAGAGTCTATCAAATTGTGCTCTAATTGATTACTATTAAGAATCATATGAGGTTTTTTCTTGAAAGTTATCATTAATCATTAATAGAATCACTTTTGTTAATATAATTGCGCGTATATTTTGAGTTGTGATCGGATTGTTAGAGGTTATTTTTAAACGATTAATAAAATTTTCCATTTATTATTTTAAAAAACGATATTTTTATACTCGTTTCGTACTGCGTTTCATATTTTTATTTTAATAAAATTTAATATTATTTTTATTTTTATAAATTCCAATAAAAATAAACATTGACGAAGGAATGTGAATAAATACTAATCTATATTTTCTCGCCACGTGGCAAAAGTGAGGTTATGATTTTACCTATGATCTGAAAAATTAAGGACTCATTACTAAAAAGTTATATAACTAGTCAAAAAAAGTTGTCCACAGTTTACCTAATTTTTAGATAGCTGTTACTGATTTTTTCTCTCCGTTTACTTAAAATGCGTATTTTTTTGGCTAAATACAAAAATTTTGAACAACATTTTTATATTAGCATTTTTTGCCTATAAGATGCTAACCAATACACCAAAAAATTTTAGCTCTGCAGATTCAACAAAAAATTGCCATTTATTCGCCAATATTGACATGACAAAATATTACTATTGATAATGGTCATAAATTGTTGTTTTCACCATTTTTAATGTTCAAATTTCTACCAGGGATGTATATTTGATTTTAACTATAAAATTTTTATTTTTGTCAATTTTTGTTCGAATATAATACAAGATTCTGTTTTGTTGTAAGAAAGACAAATATGCAAAAGTTCTCATTCTATAAATTTGTTTTTAAGAAGATCTCACATTTTCAACCTTTTTTTAGTCATAAGTTCCGTTGAATTCGATATATAATTATTTAGGGGGATCAATATTTAGAATGTTCATTTTACATTTGCGTCAAATTACGAATTTCATTTATTCGAATCATTATTTTATAATTTCGAAGTTCAAATTTAAGAAAATTCATAAAATAGAAACGTGTAAACTACAAATGCCCAATCAAACGAAGTTAGATTATTAGAATATTATTTATTCGACGCTAAAGATGAGTCTATTATTTCGAAATTACAACTGTACTAATTAACATAAAAATAAAATAGAAATTTATTTAGTCGAAAATCACTGATTTATTTATTGCTGATGTTTTAAACTTAGTAGTTTTCGGTTAAATAAATTTCTATTTTATTATGTTTATTAGTGCAGTTGTAATTTCGAAATAGTTGACTTATTATTAATGTCGAATAAATAATATTCTAATAATCTAACTTCGGTTGATTGGGCATTTGTAGTTTACACATTTTTATTTTATGAATTTTCTTAAATTTGAACTTCGGAATTTCGGAATAATTATTCGAATAAATGAAATTCGTATTTTTGACGCAAATTTTAGATGAACATTCTATATATTGACCCCCCCATTATTTATCTAATAATTTTCTAACCAGTTTATAATCAATAATGTTTTTTTGAAAAAATTATATTTATAAATATTGTTACGGCAGGCCGGAGTAAAACCTGATACCGACCGAGTAACAATTGAGTTGTTTGTTATTTACTCAAGTATTAATCGGTGTATCTTTAAAATAAAGGTTGATCGCAATAGATATTATTATTATTATGAATATCTATGCACAAGAAAAAAAATCTACCGATTTGTTTTTGAGAAAAGTAAAGGAACGCCGAAGTAAAAGATTATGTTTATAATATTTTCGCGTTCCTTTACTTTTCTCAAAAACAAAGCGATAGATTTTTTTTTCTTGTGCATAAATATTTATAATAATAATATCTATTGCGCTTAACCTTCAATTTGCAGATACACCGATTAATACTTGAGTAAATAACAAAAATGCTAATTAGACAAGGACAGCGAATCCGGCCTGTTCTTAAGGATCATATATGAAAAAATAATAAAAAACTTGTCTATGATTTAGTGTTTTAACACTTTTTGTGAGCAAGATTTTTTGTGTGATTTCTTAAAAACTGTTAAATCAATTATTTCCCATATGGAAATAATTCATGTGAAAAAACTGTAAATAATAGTAAATAATTGTAAATAACTGTTAAAAAATGTCAGAATTGAGACATAAATAATAATTATTTACAGTTATTTACTATTATTTACTATTAATTACTATTATTTACTATTAATTACTATTATTTACTATTAATTACTATTATTTACTATTAATTACTATTATTTACTATTATTTACAGTTATTCACAGTTATTAACTGTTATTTATCAGTTATTTACAATTATTTACAATTATTTACAGTTTTTATAATTATTTACAATTATTCATAATTATTTACAGTTATTTACATTTTCAAAAATTTTTTGAATTAGTGAATAATTTAATAATTATTTACAATTATTAATAGTTATTTACAGTTATTTACAGTTTTTACAGTTATTTACAGTTATTTATAATTATTTACAATTATTTACAATTTCCCATAGTTTTTTACAATTATTTACAGTTATTCACATTTTTAAAAATTTTCGCCTATATATAAAATTATTGAATAAATTCGTGAATATTTTCGAAAATGTAAATATCTGCAAATAATTGTAAAAACTATAAATAATCGTAAATAACAGTAAATAATTGTGAAAAAAATGAATAAATGTAAATAACTGTAAATAAATATAAATAACTGTAAATAAGTGTACAGTTAATAAGTATAAATAAATAACTGTGAATAAGAGTAAATAACAGTAAATAATTGTAAATAATTGTAAATAACTGTTATTTATGTCTCAATTCCCACATTTTTTAACACTTTTTTGCAGTTATTTACAGTTATTTACATTTATTTACATTTATTTACAGTTATTAACAGTTATTTACAATTATATCCAAAAATTTTTTCCATATGGGTTATTGTTTGTTAAATAGATAAGTTGTTAATTTATAAACAATTAATTAACGTAAATCACATATATATTTCACTCTCGTTGATAATTAAATAAGTGGATAAATGAATGAATAAATTAATAAATAAATAGCCCTCTTGACTGGAAACAATGTTAATGAAATAAAAATAGATATGAAATTTTTTTTTTCAATTTTTAGTAAATTATACTTCATGGTGACTTTAATAACGATCTGTAAAATTAAATTAGATTGTACAAATGATTTGGAATCGAAAAAAATGTTAATACATTTTTTCTAAAAGTTTTTTCTTCACAAAAATAATTAATTTTCAGGAATTTCCCTGGTTGTTGATGGAAAAATAAACTAAAGTTTATAAAAATATTAACTATTTTGATAGATTAAATATGATATTTACACTAATCACATAAGTAAAATAACCTACATATCATAATTCTTAAAATATCATATGTTATCTTTCTAACAAAAAGTATTTAATTAACTTACTAGGAGAGTATCAGACCTCCGGATCACGGATTTTGCTTAAACGTTGGGATAAGTTTTCAGATGTCCAAATATGAAAGGAAACAAAATTTTAGACCCCAACGCTCAATATTTCCCTAGTTACAGGCAATTAAAGAAAATCACTAAAAAAGTTACTAGATTTTCAAACGCATATAGTTCCTTAGCATTGATAGCTAGCAACTTGAAACTTTTTTTAAATGAAAGCTGAGCTCAAATCCTTTCGAAATAGTAGTTATAGCATGTCGAAATATTATTTTTTCTCAAAGTTATAGCGTAATAAACATTAGACCCATTTTCAGCTTTTGTTATTAATTAATGTTTTAAAAAGAAAAATCAGGTCCAATACTTATCACGCTATTACTTTGGGAAAAAATAATATTTTGACATGCTATAACTACTATTTCGAAAGGATTTGAGCTCAGCTTTCATTTAAAAAAAGTTTCAAGCTGCTAGCTATCAATTCTAAGGAACTATATGCGTTTGAAAATCTAGTAACTTTTTTAGTGATTTTCTTTAATTGCCTGTAACTAGGGAAACATTGAGCGTTGGGGTCTAAAATTTTGTTTTCTTTCATATTTTGACATCTGAAAACTTATCCCAAAGTTTGAGCAAAATCCGTGATCCGGAGGTCTGATACTCTCCTAGTTAGTATTAAAAATTGATAATTGTTTAGTATGAAAAAAGCATTAAAAATTTTATTTTAGAATTTTAAAAATTCGAAATATCTTATAAATCCTAACTCTAGACTACATTTCTAAAGTTTTTTATATGTTATTTTGAATGGCAAATGGAATATATATTACTTGATTTGCAGCGATTTTTATTTTTCAAGCGTGCGAGTAATAAATACACATTTATTTATTTACTATAAATATTTAATGAAATATTAAACCAATGAATATATAATAATGTATTAGTATCTCTCTCATCATTTCTATTATAATTTACTCAATTAATTAAAAAGTAAATATGAAACATCATCGCATTCAACTATTTGAATAAGTGCGATTCTCCTTTTCTTAAATAGCTATCGTTCCCATAAGCTTTAATGGTTCCATTTCTTATATATAGAATTAATGTATGATAGTGTTGACTAAACTCGTGTTGTTAAACTATGTCGCTTCAATCGCTTCATTTCCTAAATAATATCGTGTAAAACCTTATCGACTCGTTGTCTTTCGAGTCCGGAACAGAGCGCGTTTGTTAATTTTGACGGATCATATTACACTTACCCCCACCGGCCACAGTTCGACGGCAGAGCTGTGCGCTGTATATACAGTGAACTGCTATGTTACCGCACCTATCTAATCTTTGTGATTCGTTAATGTAACTGTATGCGTTGCGTATTTTGGATTGTACTAATACTATATCGATAGAATCGCTTTCGTTTACGTTTATAATCATGTGCATTTTGGTTATGGAACATATAGCATTACATATACGTTTAACTTATACTGTTGAGTTAATATCAACGCACGCATACTTCAATCGAATCCAACGAGTTAAGGGATAATGGAACGTTTGTGATTAGACTTTTATACGAATATAGTTGCGGTTTTGCGAACAATAGCGTTTGAAGGATTTACGGAACCGCTGGGACTCCGGATTTTTTTCGGTGTATAGAATCGAAAGAAAATAAGCGCGTTTATTTTAAAGAAAATAAAGGTAAGCCAACGTCACCTAGCGACATGTCGACCGCGAGCGTATTATTATCGAGCGAAAATTAGCAAATAAAATGTATCTTTTGTGACGAAAATCATAATAACGCGTCGTGTGAGAAAGCAAAAAGATTAAGTATAGACGAACGAAAAAAGATTATTAAAGAAAATAATTGTTGCTTTAAATGTCTTAAACATGCACATAGAGCAAAAAATTGTCAAGTAAGGATATCATGTGCGTGGTGCGGTAAACGGCATTCGATGTTAGTTTGTCCTTCGCTCTGTAATACAACGGCTAGCGCGATTATAAAGAAAAATGATACAGATGTTAATAAAGAGAAAACGGAACACGCTCTTTCGACTTTTGACGGTTTGCCTGATATTAGTTTGAAAACGTTGCACGTAATTTTGTATGCTGGCTCTCGAAGTAAAATTGCGCGTGCACTCATAGACGATGGCTCACAAAGGTCGTATATACGCGCGGAAGTCGCTGAATTTTTAGGTTATAAACTTGTCGGTAATATTGAAATAAAACACGCATTATTCAGCGGTGTTAGTTCAAAGAAACAATCGCATAATATATATAAAGCGTATATGAAAAGTTTAAACGGAGATTATTCGTGCAATTTTCAAGTCGTGAGTCAAAACGTTATTTGCGCTGATATACCTAAGATTAATAATAATGTATGCCTTGAAGAAATAAAAGATAGAAATATTATTATCAGTGATTTAACAGTAAATTCAAAATGTTGCGATGATACGATTGATCTGCTAATAGGTGCTGATATAGCAGGCAAGCTTCTTACTGGAAATAAATGGGCGTTAAATAATGGTTTGACAGCGCTTGAGTATAAACTTGGTTGGACGATAATGGGAAAAATTCCGAGCACAGAAAAAGTAGATAATATTATGACCTCTATGTCTATGTTTGTTAATGAAGCGAAAATTACTGATTTGTGGCATTTGGACGTTTTGGGTATACGCGATCCAATAGGAAAATCTGATTATCTTACTAAAGAACAAAATATAAAAGAACGTTTTTTAGAAACCGTATATTTAAATTCAAATAAAAGATATTTTGTCGATTTACCGTGGATAGATAATCACGCGCCTGTATCGCGTAATTTAGAATTAGCCAAGACGCGCCTCAGTAAATTATCGGAAAAATTGAAAAAAGACGGGGTTTTTGAAGAGTATGATAACGTATTTAAAGATTGGATCAATCAAGATTTTATTGAATTTGTACCGGGAAAGGAAATTGATAATTTTTCACATTATCTACCGCATTGCCATGTTATTAAACCTTTTAGTACTACAAAAATCCGGCCAGTCTTTAATGCGTCCGCTCGTGAAAAAGGGTTTCCCTCCTTGAATCAGTACCTCGAGAAAGGCCAAAATCTTATAGAGTTAATACCGGACACCTTATTAAGATTCCGGGAAAATGAAATTGGTGTAATATCTGACATACGTAAAGCATTTTTACAGATTGAGATAAATCAAAAAGACAGAGATTACTTAAGATTTTTATGGTTTTCAGAAGGTAAAGTGTCAGTTTTTCGTCATAAGCGTTTAGTTTTTGGTCTAACGTGTAGCCCTTTCATTTTAGGTGCTACTCTTGAGTATCATTTATCCAATTCAGTACAGAAACATGACGAAAAATCGGAAACAATAATCGAAAGGTTACGAAAATCATTTTATGTTGATAATTGCGTGACAAGTGTACGCACTAAAGAAGAATTAGATAAGTTTATACACGAATCAAAACTCGTAATGGCTGCGGGCGGTTTCAATCTAAAAGGGTGGGAGTTTACTCACGATTTTGATAAAAAGGAAGTCACCGCAGTACTCGGGATGCAATTTAATAAAAAGTCTGATACTATCTCGATCAATCCATCAATGTTAAATGAAGTATTTAAAAATAACATTACCAAGCGATCGATATTGTCGGCGGCTCATAGGATATTTGATCCTATTGGATTTACAGCGTCGGTAATGTTAATACCAAAGTTAATTTTGAAAAAATTATGAAAAGAAGAATCTAACTGGGATACTCCTGTTAATGAAAATATACAAAAAGAATTTTTAAAATGGTATAATCAGTTACATTACTTAGAAGAAATAAAGATAGTACGTAAGTTCGGACAAGGTGATTACTCTTTCCATACTTTTTATGACGCCAGTCAGTCAGCTTATGCCGCGGTTACATTTTTACGAGTAGAAAACGCAGAAGGCATCGAATTACGTTAACTTGCAGCCAAGTCGCGAGTCGCACCAGAAAAAGTTTCGATTCCACGCCTCGAACTATTAGCCACGTCAATTGGCTGTCGTCAAACAAACGAAATTTTAAATGCATTAAATTATAAGAATGTACCAGTTTTTTGTTGGTCAGACTCGTCAACTGTCCTAGCTTGGATTGATCAAGATATTCAATGGGCCACTTTCGTTTGGAACCGCGTGCGAGAAATCAGACAGTTGAGTTCCTTTTGGAAACGGAGACACGTACCGGGAGAACTCAACCCAGCAGATCTACCGTCGCGTGGGTGTCAAGCAGAGCAATTGCTTCACTCTTGTTGGTGGGAGGGACCTGCTTGGCTTCACGAAAAGCCGCAGGATTGGCCAAATACGACGGGTGAAATTAACGAAAACATAATGAACAGTGAAAAGAAGTCTATACAAGTTTCTTTATTAAATACGGAAGAAAAATTAAATTTTGATAATATATTAGATAATTTCTCGTCATATAGTAAGATAATCAGATTTTTAGCTATAATGCTCAAGTTTATGAATTTTTAATTGAAACGAGAAAGTATAAAAGATAACTATTTAACATGCAAAGAATTACTAGAAGCAGAATTGAAACTTCTACAGTACATTCAGAAATCAACGTTTACATGCGAAAATGATATAAAATTAAAAAAGTTAGATTCATTTATGCATACCGATGGGTTGATTCGTCTTCGTACAAAAATTATAGAACGCAATGACAATTTCTCTTTCTTAAATCCAATTTTACTTGATAATAAGCATGAAATCGTAAAATTGCTCGTTAGAAAGACTCATGAAAATATGTGCCATGCCGGCATGCAAACAATTATTTGTAAGCTTCGAGAAAAATTTTGGATTTTATCTTTGCGAAAAATTGTAAAATCTATTATTACAAAGTGTGTCATTTGCAAGCGTTATAGCGCTAAACAAACTCTGGTACGTCCAGCACCTCTGCCAGAAAATCGTGTTAAAGACACTAATGTATTTAACGTAACGGGAGTAGATTTTACTGGCCCAGTATTCTTACGAGGCGGACTAAAGGGCTGGATTTGCTTGTTTACGTGCGCGGTGTACCGAGCAGTACACATTGAATTAGTTACAGCTTTATCGACTCAATCGTTCTTAGACGCATTTCGTCGCTTTGTAGGACGTCGTGGTAGACCACGCATTGTCTACAGCGATAACGGAACAAATTTCGTTGGAGCCGATAATGCATTTAAAAAATTAAATTGGAACGTTATTGCCACGTATAGCGCAACAAAACAAATCTGGCATTTTAATCCCCCTAGCGTGGCGTGATGGGGCGGATGGTGGGAGCGCCTTATAGGGTTGCTTAAGAATATACTGCGTAAAGTCCTTGGAAAGTCATATATAACGTATGAAGAAATGTGTACCATTCTTTGCGATTGTGAATTTACGTTGAATTCACGACCATTGATATATGTTTCAGACGATCCGCAAAACTTAAAAGCGCTTACACCGGCGATGTTTTTAATGAACTATAACGCTTCTGAAAATCCTGATTTAGATATTTTAAATAAAATTTATTTAAACAAGCAGCTCAAACGTAAACAAGATTTAATAGAGCATTTAAGGAAAAGATTCCGAAAGGAATATTTAAGTCAGCTGATTTTCAGAGGTAACAGAAAAGAAACGCATCAATTAAAAATAGGTGACGTTGTGCTAATAGGTGATGATAATCATAAACGTATCGATTGGCCATTGGCGAAAATCGAAAAGTTAATTGAAGGTAGAGATAAAGTAGTTCGCGTTGCTATTTTAAAAACCAAAGATGGTTTTCTTACAAGGCCAGTACAACGTATATATTCGCTAGAGATAAGTAGCAACGATGTAACTGAAACCGAAATGTCACGTGATAAAGTTAACTGTAAAACTGTTGTTAAACAACTATTAAAGAAAATTTGTGAATCGAAACAATGCAAACCGAATGAAAAGATTATAAAAACCCATAGTGGTCGTAGTGTTTTATAGTTTTTTTTTTTTTTTTTTTTTTTAAAGATTAATATATAAAGGATATTGTCCTCTATATGATTAACCTTTTTATATATGGTGAAGTCGAGGAAGTCCCCCGCCCGGCATCTGTTTAACACATTACATCAGGCTAGGACTGTCAGACCTACCATACCGAAAACTTTGACTACCGATGGATGGTCAGCCACTTTTGTAACCAACAATCAACCGATACCCAATGAGGTCGGATTTTTTTAAAGAGTCGCGATATAAATGGCACATACACTTATTTTCTTTCGAAAAAAAAGTTAGAGGTACCTGGCCAGGATTCGAACCCATGCCCTCCGCGTTGAAGGCAAGAGCTCTATCCATTACGCCACCGCGCTCTCAAAGTGGTCGTAGTGTTAAGAAGCCAAAAATGTATCCCCTATTGAAAATAATGACGTCTTTTAAAGACGTCTTTTTTATCAAGATTTTAAAAATAATACCTACTAAAATGTTTTAAAAAAGAACGTACTTATGCTAAAGTATATAAAGACGTCTTTGAAAGATGTCATTGGATGTGTATTTACAAACCCCAATACAACAAAAGACATCTTGAAAAGCCGTTATTATTTTTAATAGGGTATCTTCCTAAAGAAAGATATAGAAACAAAATAAGCATCAGCTCTCTGCAGACCGAAAAGCTTGAGCGAACAAACTAGAAATGTTATAACCTTATATACCCACATCACTAAAATTTTCGTAGGAGTTCGCGTATTAAGAAATACGCCACCTAACAGTCAAAGACAGAATTAATAGTCGATTCGAATAATTTTTTCAGTAGTTACATTTTTAACTGTGAGGTGCCGTTTTTCTTAACTTTGCAATCCCTTATCCAAATTTCAGAGATGCAGGTATATAAAATTATAATTTTGCGGATTTATTCACAGTTGAAAATCAGTATACATACTTCAATTACGTACTTCAAGTATATACACTTTAGCTTAAGTACGTTCTTTTTTGAAACATTTTAGTAGGTATTATTTTTAAAATTTTGATAAAAAAGACGTCTTTTAAAGACGTCTTTTAAAGACGTCTTTTTTTGTTCCAAATCCAGACACGTCCAAACACGTCATTATTTTCAATAGGGTCAATAAGTGTACTACATGTGTATAAAATTCCTTTTTTATAACGACCATAAGTTTATACAACGAAAAAATTAGTTCAATAACTGCTGTAGTTTTCATGTTCGTATTTAAAATCTATTTTAATATGTTTTGTAAAATTACGTATTATAAGAGTTACTTTTATAACCATTACAGTCTTTATTCTTACATTTAAAATAATAAAATGATCAACAAATGTTGAGTCTAAAGCTTCAAGGTGGTAGGGTGTTCGAAATATAGGAGTAATTTACGTATAATACGTTAGGTTAGGTTAGGAAAGCGATCGAATGAGGGCCTCGAGTCCCGGCGAGTATAACGAAGAGTTCAGTTCCAAATTGTACACGCGAGAGATAGGTTATACATATCTTGGATGCTAATATTACTCTCTTTCGTTATTTATTGTAATAAAAGCTTTTGTATAACATTAAAGTATTTTTTGCCTCTTGTATTTTGCACCTTATTGATATTCACTGCCATCCTATTATAAATAACAAAGCCTGACAACGATGAACGGCTTCACCGAAAATCGTGAAGTTAACATAGGGTGTATGAAAAGATTTCAGCGAAGCGGTTGGGGAATAAAGGGCAGTATAAAAATAGATAAAGCCGTCCCTGAAGAAAAATACAGAGTGGAGGGACATTAAATCCAATTTATTTGGAGCAATTGTCCGAAGTTAGTGCAAAATTTAAAAGAAAAGCTTTGACGGAGTCTCAAAAACAGGAAGCCGAAATGATAACGGCAAAAAGTAATTACCCATAAACTTCAAGCTGACCTCTTTCTATTCAACCGAAATTATGGTTTCCAGAAAAAAACATACAGGGAGGGCTGACTGGCAACCAATCAGAATAGCTGAAAATCATACGAATGGGCAAAAAAATATACCGCCGATAGCAACAACGAAGCTTCTAGAAGCTAGACTTAGAGTATAAAGCTCCAAGCTTGCAGGCGTGGGCCCTTTTTTTCCCGACCAAACTCTCGCTGGCCACGTCGATTTTGCCAAGCACCCGACACGTCACCAGAGCCAGCAGCAGCCAGCCATTGCCAATCTGTGAGTCATCAGCCGAGGAGACGCAAATTAAATAAAAAGAAAGAAGAAGTTTGATTTTATGTTCGAGTTCCATAGTTAATAGTCAATATACCAACCAGAGAACAAGGCGGACGTGTGGGGAAGCGGAGATCGAAACAAAAAAAAAGGTAGAGAGTTTTTCGAATTTTTTTAATAAGTCTCAAGGGGGGAATCATGGCTCAGAAACGCGTTTCTCCTATTGTTTATCCGCGGAGTAAATGTCGAGCGTTGTCAATTGTTGCAAATTTAAATTTAAACTAGTAAAAAAAAAATTTAAGAAAAGAAATGCAAGGAATAATAAAAAACTTGGCATAGGGTAGCATGGTCCGCCCTGGAGCGAAATAGTAAAATAAAAAAAAAGAGAAATAATAAATTACGTACGAAGTAGGGCTTCTTGTTTGGATTATAAAAAAAAAGGAAAGAAAAATAAATTTATATAACTCTAGCAATTGCATGGGTGTGTACTAATTTATTCTACCTATCCTTGCTGCCTCTTTTTTTTAGACTTCCAGCCCCGGAGACGTAGCGCAATGGAAGTCAATGGATTGGCTGAAATTCAGTCATTCATTAAAAAAAAAAATTTATTAATAATTAGCTTATATGCTAAACGTAACAATACGGTTAATTTTTACGAATTTTATTCGAACGGGGTCCTTCGTTAACTTTCCTCACGCGCAAAGATAAGCATCCCCATTACGACTCCGGCCTTGACGTTATTATTTGTATGCTATTATTATTTTAGTTTTAATAATAAAGAGTCGCATTTTAAAAAATCTAATCATAGATTTATAAAATATAAGTCTTCAACTAAAAAATGACGCTTGATTCGTTTCTTAATTGTTATAAAGAAAGTGTCTGTAATTTAAAAAAAAAAAATCTTATGCCGGCCCCTATTGGCCTTAGAGAGTTCTTTTTTTTTTAAATCTTCGTTCCGAACACAGCCATAAGAATATTCAAATAGCAAATTTGTAAAAGTTATAAATAAAGCCCCAGCTTCATTTATTTATAAAATAACACCCTTTTTTTTAAAGCGTTATAAAAAATATTGCAATTCAATTTTCTTATTTGCGATTAACGAAATATGAAAATTTGAACCTTCATGAAGAGTTTAAGCCCTTCTGCAACTCAATATGTTCAGCCAAAAAAAAAAATTATAGCAATAAACATTATGCGTGTTAGGATAAACAATAGGGAATATCTCAGCAACAAATTAACCAATTTGCTGTTACAACCTCTCTTTCTGTTCATATTCATGAAGACTTTCTTTTAAAAGTTTAAAAATATTTAAAAAATTATTTTTGCAATAAATAATTGATATCCAAGAAATGGCCATTTTTTAATGGTTTTTTGGCTTTTTTTGCAACAACTAATTGACGAAAATAATCACGGCAGTACTCAAATTGTAGTTTTTTTCATTCTCTAATACTTTTATTTATTACTTTTTTTGCTAAAATGCACAGGTTGCTTTAGAGAATTAAAAAAGCTGTTTTGGTCAACTTAGCAGCCACCTGGAGCATATTCTACCGTTTATTTTTGGTTACATTTTATATAGGGTATGTTTTTTTATCGCCCTTAACAACTTTATATAGGTTAAATGAAGCCCCTAATTAATGTCCAAAATAGCCTTTTTTTGCTCTATTGATTGGACTAATATAATATATAAAATTTTTACTCTGTCATATCAAATTTTACTATAGTATAATTCCTACTATCCCACACAGCATGATTTATTTCTATAAAGCATTACATGAAATATTTTTATAGAATATTTCAAAATCGTTTCCTCGAGATTTCAATAATGTTTCAGAAATATTACAAAGAAATGTTTCTTGAAATGTTTTGTAAATATTTCATAAATATATCAGAAAAATATTTTATAATCTGAAACATTTCCAGCAATATTTACAAAATTTTTGAAATATTTCTTGATATATATGTAAAATATTCTTAAAATGTTATGTTGATTTATTTGGAATCATCATAAAAACATTTTAAAAAATATTTCATCAACATTTCCAAAACATTGCATGAAATATTTCTTTGTAATATTTTGAAAATGTTTCAAGAAATATTTCATGAAATGTTCTTTAAATATTATAGAAAGATTTCTTGAAATATAATTATCAATTTTATAAATCATTCTTGCAACATTTACAAAACTTTTCAAAAACATTCCATTAAATGTTTCTCAGAAAAATTTCTGAAATGTTTCTTGAAACATTTTTTGAAGTAGCTTTAAAATATTTTAGAAATGTTATGTTGAATTATTTGAAAACATAATAAAAAAATATTAAAAAATATTTCAAAAACATTTCCAAAATATTTCATGAAATATTTTTCTGCAAGGTTTCTAAAATGTTACATAAATATTTTATAAAATGTTTTGAAATATTGTAGAAAGAATTTTTGAAATATATTTATGAATTTTATAAATCTTTCTTGCAATATATTAAAATCTATTTAAAAACATTTCATGAAATGTTTCTTAAAATTTTTTTTAAACATTTTCGATTTTGTTTTTGAAACATTTCTTGAAATAGCTTTCAAATATTTTAGAAATGTTATGTTGAATTATTTGAAAATATAATAAAAAAATATTAAAAAATATTTCAAAATTATTTCATGAAATGTTTCGTAGCAATATTTTCAATAAATTTCAAGAAACCTTTTACGAAAAGTTTTCTAAATATTAAAAAAAGATTTCTTGAAATATATTCATGAATTTTATAAATCTTTCTTGCAATATATTAAAAACTATTCAAAAAACGCTGCCAAGTGCTTTGGCGCAACGCTTTCTCATAGAGCACATTGAGTTTGAGTAATTTGATTTTTTTTTTAATGTGATTTTAATGTAAATGTTCCTATCTACTGCATCGAAGGCTGCTTTAAGATCTATGGATTTGGGAACTATAATTTAGTAGATTATAATTTAGGACTATTAGAAAATGAATGTTGATGATTCTAATGATTAAGTTTATAAAAATAATTATGATAATGATGTTAATGATGATGAAGATGATATTGAATATGATGATTATAATGTTGATAATGTTGATAATGATGATTATTGTGATAATGACAATCATTTATTTAATCATTCTCCGATTCATTCATACTTTTATTCATACATCTATCTTTCTTTAAATCATTATATCAATTAATCTTTTTTGTCAATAATTTATCCATACATATTTCACATATGCTTAAAAATTAAAATTACGCAAGGAAAATCAGTTTTCAAAAATTTTCCTTCTTTTAGCAGACGCAAATAATTTCCTTGCAAATTTTAAAACAAATATATCGCACAATTTACGTGAAAAAAAAAAATAAAAAAAGAAAAAGAAAAATTATTTTCAAAATATTTAAAATTCTCTAAAATTGTAACTACACTAAGAAAATTATGTGTTTCCTATAATGTTTTGGAAACATTGTAGGAAGAATTCTTGAAATACATTTATGAATTTTATAAATCTTTTTTGGAACATTTTAAAAACTATTCAAAAATATTTTATGAAATGTTTCGTTGCAATATTTTTAATATATTTCAAGAAACATTTCACGAAAAGTT